>JASJET010000093.1:3902500-5102500 GCA_034092305.1 Diaprepes abbreviatus | reverse complement strand
TGGGAGAAATAACATGGTATTATTCTCGTTCAGTTTTTTAATAGCAATCCTGTCTGCTGATGTAATATTTGATTTAGGTGTCTTTGAGTGTTTTATGATCTTCGCTGTTTCATATGGAATGGTGTCTCCTAACTCTGAAGATAATTTTCTAATGGAGGCTTCGACACTAGAAACTTTTTCTTCCACTGGTATGTACCTTAGTGATGGTGAAGTTTGTCCTTTGGATAGGATTGTACCGCCAGATCCGCGGTTCGCTTAACACCAGTCTAGTACAAATACTTAGCTGTTGCTCCTCGATGGTCATTCGGTGTTCTTCTATCGTGAAATAAAGATTCCTAAATATACCTCGTGCAATCGTAGGCGAAACGTCGGATAATTCCAATTTTACACTAGCTAAACTCAAAAACCACGATTTTTTGATGAGTTGTTCGCTTCCTCCATTTGTGCCAATTTCTGTTCATATTTAATATATTTTGGAACTGGAAAAATAACCTACTTACTTTAATTTAAATTCACTTTAATAAACCTGAAGTTTTATATTTAATATACTTTGGAACTGGAAAAATAAACGACTTACTTTAATTTGAATACACTTTAATAAACCTGAAGTTTCAGTTCGGAAAAAAATATTTCAAAAACTTTAACCGAAACTTTAATAAATGCTATAAAAAAACCCTTGTGAATTACTTAAATAAGCGCATTTTTATTTAAATGAGAAAATTGTATTTTTAATTAATTTTGGGTTCGGCGTTTGTTATCTTTAATGCAATATTTCTTAATAAGTTTCTAAAGGCCCATAAATTCTATACCTGCATTCAATTTGAATTTTACAGGTTAAAGCAATAAATCAAGGCATTTTGCCTCCCCAAATTTTCTTTTAAGTATGATTTATTACATTCCGAGAATTATTGCCTAAAAACAATATTCTGTTAAAAAATAAATAAAAGTAAGCAAAATATTTATTGGTTTTATAAAAGATATCTATTTAAAAAAATAAGTTCGACAGCCGGTTGCTTACAAATAAAAGAAAATTATAATTCTTAAAATAATTTTCACTGAAAAGTGTCATACCACAAATAAAGCCCAGAACCCACAAATAATGAAGGATTTTTGTTACCCAGAAACTAGTTCTCATAACTTTTTTAATTTATTTACCCAAATTAACATATTTACTCGAAAATAAACAATTATGTAAATCTAATAGTTCTCATGGTTTAAATGTTTTAATTCCGCGAAGTTGTGATGTAAATTGCGATGTATTTGCTTGCTTTATTGATTTTGAAATAGCTTTCGACCGAGTAAATCATCAAAAACTAATAGAAACATTACAAGAGCATCAGTTGGATGATAAAGATTTATGAAATATTTCCAACCTTTATCGGAAACAAGAATCATTTGTTCAGGTGGAGGAAAAGTAATCAAAAAAATTCCAAATTCGTCAGGGTGTTCGGCAGGGTTGTGTGTTATCCCCACTACTTTTTAACATCTATTCAGAAAAATTATTTCGGGAAGCTCTTGAAGAGGTAAAAGAAGGTATCTCTCTAAATGGAGTTTTGATCAATAATCTGATATATGCAGATGATACTGTCCTTCTTGCAGACACAACTGAAGGACTTCAAAGACTGATAGAAAGGGTAGATGAGGTCTGTGAAAAATACTACATGCGATTGAATATAAGCAAAACAAAGGTTATGATAATAAGCAAAAACGTATTCCAAAAATGTACAATTTCGCGTCAGAGGTTTTCTTATTGAAACAGTATTATCCATCAGATATCTGGGCGTACAACTACATGATAAGTGGGAGCAAATAAAAGAAATAAAAATACGTATTGAGAAAGCCAGAGCCTATTTCAATCGCATGAAAACACTGTTATGTAATATGAAACTTAATCTAAAACTAAGAATTCGTTTACTAAAATGCCACATATTCTCTATACTGCTATACGGTGTAGAATCTTGGTCATTGACGGAGGCTACATTTAAACGATTTGGGCTTTTGAAATGTGGTGTTACCGACGTATGATGAAACTATCTTGGAACACCTCACGTAACCTATGAAACTGTTTTGCAACACATGCATTAAAGAAAGGAAGTTAGCATACTTTGGACATATAATGCGTAACCAAAAATACGAACTGCTAAAATTGGTTATGCAACGCAGGATGGATGGTAAGGGAGGCCCCGGAAGACGACGAATTTCATGGCTACATAATTTGCAATAATGGACCGGAAAGATATCCACTGAATTATTGAGAGCCGCTGTCAATAAGGTAAGTATAAAATTCTCAGGGAGCCCAGTGGGTTTTATAGCCTATGACGAGATATGGTTCCACCAAAGTTTTTTCTATATATTTGGACCCCCTGATTACAAATATCGTAGACGGATTTCCGAAAAATGGTCACGTAACTTGTTATTAACAAAAAAATTGTTAATAATTAAAAAAAATTGTTTTTTTGTAAAAAAAAAAATTGGTGTTTCTTTGTTGATTCTAAGCAAAGAGTGTCCCTTGTGATTTTTTCACCAGATCCATAATTTTAGAGTTAATATTACTTATATATCCCGACATATTCATCACTTTTCAACATGAATAACTTTTGATTAAAAAAATATTTTCAAATTCTGCTCTCAACAATTTTTGGTCAAGTTAAGAGTTATAGGCTGGGATTAATCACAATGTGAAAATGTAATGTCGTCTGGTATATATACATACACTGTATTATTTTAAACTTTTTATTCAACTACATAATTTCTGATATCTTATTAAACAATTCAAGTTACATCAACGACATCTCAAATTAAACTGTCTACGAAAGCCGATTCTGGTTTGCATATACCTTCGATAAAACTATTTCCTACTAACTCTTGCTTTATTTCTTCTGGATATGTTGGGTAAGTCAAATTTCTTAGTCTCATTATATTCGCCACATATTCTTGAAGACTTTCGTTGTATTTTTGTCTTCTTCCTTGGAGTTTGGCCTTGTAGACTTGTTGGAGTTGGGCTTCGCCATAACGCATTTCCAGAAAAGTAATAATAAATTCGTAGTTATTCTGTTTTTCTTCGAGAATGTTATGTAGAACCTCCATAGCTTCACCTCGTAGAATTAGAACAATAGCAAGTGTCTTTTCCGGAGGACACCAATTATTGCCAGCTGACGAGGCATAGTAAGCCAAAGTACTTTGCCGTCGAAGGTAGGTGGCTTCTTCACACTAGTGTGAGGAACACCATCTATCTTTATTTTACCTGCACTGGCTACATTATCGATTTGCAAATGTAACGGTTGCATTTGTTTCCAGTCACCTTATATTGTACGTCTTCTCTAATTTTGCTTATTTTCTGTTGCATTTCTTGTTATATGCGCCTCATATCTTCTATTTTGTTTTTAACGTCTTCCTTTAATTCGTTTTTCACATCTTCTTCACTTGTTTCAAGTTCCTGTCTCATGCCCTTCAGGTTTATTTTTAGTTCTTGTTTTATGCTTTCTTGATGTAATACAATGTCTTCTTTCAATTTTTGGTTCCTATTTTCTTGGCTTATTTTCAGTGTCATTAATTCTTGTCTCATATCATCTTGGCTTGTATTTAATTCTTATTTCATATCGTCTAGATTTTTCATCATATCTTCTTTCAATTCTTGTTTCATCTCTTCTTGGCTTGTCTTTAATTCTTGTTCCATATCGTCTTGACGTCTTTAATTTTTGTTTCATACCATCTTCACTTCTCTTTAATTCTTGTTTCATATCATCTTGATTTTTCATCATATCTTCTTTCAATTCTGGTTTCAACTTTTCTTGGCTTTCTTACATGTCTTGTATCATCATCAGTATCTGATTTAAACTAATTTGAAGTTGTTCTTCGATTTTTGTGTTCTGTTTTCTAGTTTTCACTGGCATACAATTTATAATTCACTTTTTCCTTTTTTTCTAGAATTCTAATCTGAACTAATTTCTTCTAGATTTGATCGCAATTTTGACATCAATTTATTCCGGACGTCCGGCATTTATACACACTTTATTATTTTTAACCTGTTAGTCAACTTCACAATTTTTGACAACTTGTCAAACAAGTCAAGTTACATCAATGATGTCTCAAATTAAACTGTCCACGAAAGCCGATGTGGGCTCTGTATATACTCTTTTTCCAGATACCAGACGTTTACAGATCTTTCTAGATGGATTTTAATACTACAAAATCTATTTTGTTAAAAACAAATTTTGAAATTTTATAAATATTCCATAATTTTGTACATTAGTGTAGTATACCTGTATAATATTAAACAGCATTTTGTGAATGAAAATTAATTATCTAAAAAAAAACTTAAATTATGAGTCACCAATAATGAGTGAAAAAATGTATTATTACATTTTATTTTCTTGTTAAATATTTAGCTTAATTAAAACCAGTAAAGCAAACATTTCATAACCAGATTTGTTTCGGTAATTAAATATTCATTATTTAATGACCTAGTTAGCTGTTTGGCTTAAATTAGAAAATACTCGACAAATAAACATTGTCAATAAGAAAAATCGCTCACCGTGCAGTAGTATAAATGGAATAAATGAATCGAGACAATTTTTTTAAAAATATTTTCAAGGTAAATATTTTCTGTAATCACGTTCTGTAATGATGTGCAACTATTTTTAACCAACTTTACTCGAAATATTATTGGATATTGAAGTTTATCTTACAAACGGTGAATAAGTGGCATGACTGGGCGTGTTATTTATCATATATTCGTTTTTCACAAAAATGTATAAAGAAATTATTACGTCATATAATTATTATGTAATATTAATTATTGCTTTTCCCACTTTGTCATTTTTATATAGATTTTCTCAAGTATAAGATGGGCAAGAGGTCTCGAATGTTGCAATTTTGCTGAAAACTATATCAAAAATTAATATCCGGAGTTTCAAAAAAATATATAGAAACTTAGTTTGCCGATTAACTATCTAGAGTCCGGTTTTTATTATCATATCACTGAGAATCAGGGGCGGAACCAGTCTCTCTCTTTGGGGGGGGGGGGGGGGGCGATGATATCAGAAAATTACAGTATGGCAAGTGAAAGGAAGTTGTCGACGGCAGGGTTGGGTTTATTTTTCTGAATTTGAAGCTCTTGGGGACGGGGGGCGATCACAAGAAAAAACAAGTTGCCAACAGAGGGGAGGATGCGAGCAGCATTCACATTCCTAGTATAACAGGCAGAATCGGGTCTATTTTCCTGAACTCAAAGATCTTGGGGGAGGGGCTATCGCAAACATACACATTCCTATACTCTATTCAAGAACTAGAGAGAGTAATAAAAGTGTTTCTAATAGTTCAATTTAATTTCTGTCAGTGAGCAAAGTACACCTGACAGTGCGTCCTTAATGATTTATCTTACTTGTACTTGTTTTATATATTATTTGAGATAAGTGAGATACCCAAAAGATATGGAAACATCTATATTTATTCCAAAATCTTTAAACCAGGGCATTTTTTTCTTCAACGAAAAACTTGGTACGATAAACGTTTGTGATGCCTTAAGATATCAATATCTAGATAATAATGTTAAAATATCTCTTTAGACATGTTCCAACATGACAGGAGTTGGAAAATCTATTATGTACAGAATACTGAAGGAGAAAAAAACGATTGGAATTCTTAATAGTTTCATGCCACATTCGATCACAGGCAGACGAAAAACCTCGTTGGAAGAAGAGATGTAAAGTGCAATAAAAGGAGTTGTACATACATTTTATTATGAGAAGAAGATCCCAACCATCGACAAACTTCTAACTAAAATAAATGAAGATTTACCTGAAATTAAAAGAACTGAGCTTTGGAAATCGCTCAGAGAACTTAATTTTTGCTGGGAAAAACCGGATAGGAAATCTGTTCTTATAGATCAGCCGGAAAATGTCCGTTGGAGAAGGAAATATCTCTCTCAAGTAAAAATTAGAGTTGCTAGAAATAACACAACTTACAAAATTAGTAATTTAACCGAAGTTTTGAAAGATTTTTTTTAATAAAATTACTGCAGAAAATTGGGAAAAATCCATATAATAAAAGAATAAAAGAAAATGTGGAAACTCGATCTCATGATCGGTGAGATAAAGGAATCAATTATGATTAATTTGAGCGAAGATTGCTTCACTGACTTTGATTACGAATTAGATACGTAATGTTTACCAGCGTAAACACAATTTATTATTTAAATTTTCTGTAACATATAAAAATTAATTACATTTGAATCCCTTTTTAGTGTTTAATTGGAATTCTGCAGATGGTTTAAGAAATAAATAAACTGAAACGTCAAATGTCCTAAAAATGTTTTTAAATAATAATAAGATGACCGATAATCCCAAAAAAAATTTTAATATTATATGGGCAAATTTATTTTTTTATATATGTTTAATGTATTTTTGACAATGGGTATTTTGTAGGAGTTTAAATTTTTTGAGAGAAAAAGGCTAAGTTTTAGTATGAATGTGCCTAAAACAGTTTCTATGCCAAAATTATAAATATTAAAAATACAGTTGTGATTTGTGTTGAATATGTCAAAATTATCTATATTTTCTAATGTATGTCAATTATTAGGAAATCACAAGAAATAAAATAATATTATAAAAACTTTTTATTTTAAGTTTATTACCCAAATAATATTCTAGGCCATACATACTTAGTGATAATAATAAACCTCCTCTCTAGGCCTATGACAACCATTAAAATCCTTTTTAACACTTCACACATTCAAATATCAGTTGTTATCCAATCCAAATAGTCTATTATAATAGACCGGTATTTTGGATTATAAAATTTCTAGCCCATTCCTACGAAAAATATGTGTGTCTAACAGATTTTGCCAAAGACACCGGACTAAAAAAGACAGGTAATTTGCGAAGAAAAAAAGGGTAAAAAATGATTAGTTCTCTCTCTAGTTCTTGAATAAACTAAAGTATAAGAGGCAAAATCGGGTCTATTTTCCTGAACTCAAAGCTTTTGAGGGGGGGGGGGGTTCCGCTCCCCCTTGGATCCGCGCCTGCACAAAAATACCATTAAAAACATTGACAGAAATTGTATTAAATTACAATTTAATAAAGTGAAATGTCAGATAATTAATGTGCTGAATTCCCACTTAATCAGTTCTAAGATGATATGGAAATGTTTAGAGAAACTAAACAAACTAAGCGAGAGTAATAAGGTCATCCTTCTGTGGATATTAGGACAGACGAGAGTACCGGAAAACGAAGTAATAGATAAGTTCGCGAAAAAGGGTGTTATGATCCCATTTCTGGAGCTCCAACCTTTCTGTGAAACCAGTAACAGTGTAATATTGTAAGAATTAAAAACCGAGGAAAGATCAGGAAATTCAGTTATTGGACAGACCTGCATTACACAAATATAATTTATCTGGAATTAAACCCCATATATGAATCTGACTCAAAAATTTTGTAACATTAAAATTTTTTTTTATTATGGATCAAATAACTGTGGTTGGGAGAGTGTCAGTATCTATAAAAAAATCTTGTACATAATAAACATTAATAAAACTAATAATATAAGATAAACTTAATACAAAACCCTAAAATGTGTTCGGCGACTCACGTATAAACCAAATATATCCCATTTCCGTTAGAGATAGGTCGTTTTACAAAATAGGTTGTTTGGTATTGCCTGGGCACTCAACCTGATTACACCGTGCAACAATGCATGCTTTGAGGTCACATGGTCGCCACATATTGTGCTTTCGGACAGAGTGGCGACATTGCACGCCACTAAACGTTTAATCCTTCTTTGTACTTAGCGTTTAATTAAACTGGATGATTACTAAAATTTACTATCTTAGTTTAGGCTACTTTGATAATTATGCGACAAAACGTGAAAATTTTGAAGTTTTATGACGAAGATGTTAAAAAAATTTAAATTAATTCAAAAATTAGACGAAATGTAGCTGGAAGTTCCTAATTATTGTCGTATGTTTTATAAAAATATTAGATAAGTAATAATCACACTTAAAAGAAGGCATTGTTACAAGGAGTGCATAATTTATTATGTTATGATGCCCATTTTCTTAAATATGAACATAATTTTTTTATTAAAAATAAACAACAACAAAAAACTGGTCAAGTACTTCTCGGATACACATGTTAGGGCAGGCGCGGATACAACGGGGCGGGATGAGGGGGGTGGGTGATCGCTTCCCCCCCCCCCCCAAGACCTTTGAGTTTAGGAAAATATACCCGATTTAACCTCTTATACTATAGTTTATTCAAGAACTAGAGAGAGTAATAAATCATTTTTCAACCTGTGATCCGGTATCTTTTGCAAAAGCTGTTAGACACATATATTTTTCATAGGAATGGATTAGAAATTTTATAATCAAAAATACGGTTCTATAATAATGGATTATTTGGATTGGATAACAATGGATATTTGGAAGTGTAAAGTGTTAAAAAGGATTTTATTCCTTGTCATAGGCGTCCGAAGGAGTATTTATGGCACAGAATATTATTTCGGTAATAAACTTAAAATAAAAAGTGTTTATAATATTATTTTATTTCTTATGATTTCTTAATAATTCACATATAATATAAAATATAAATAATTTTGACATATTTACCACAAATCACAACTGTATTTTTATTATTTTTAATTTTGGCATAGAAACCGTTTTAGGCACATTCAAACTAAAACGTAGCCTTGTTCAATCAAAAAATTCTAAGTTATAATTTAAATACCTACAAAATACCCATTGTCAAAAATACAAGTTAAACATATATAAAAAATAAATTCGTCCATATAATATTAAAATTTTTTTTGGGGCTACCGTTCATTATATTATTAATTAAAAATATTTTTAGGACATTTGACGTTTCAGTTTATTTAACCATCTGCAGAAGTACAATTAAACACTAAAAAGGGATTCAGATGTAATTAATTTTTATATGTTACAGAAAATTTAAATAATAAATTGTGTTTACGCTGGTAAACATTACGTATCTAATTCGTAATCAAAGTCAGTGAAGCTATCTTCGATCAAATTAATTATAATTGGTTCCTCTATCTCACGGATCATGAGATCGATTTTCCACATTTTCTTTTATTCTTTTATTATATGGATTTTTTCCAATTTTCTGGAGTAACTTTATTCAAAAATATCTTTCAAAAGTTCAGTTAAATTAATAATTTTGTAAGTTGTGTTATTTCTAGCAACTGTACCTTTTACTTGAAAGAGATATTTTCTTCTCCTACTGAGATTTTCCGGACGATCTATAAAAACAGATTTTCTATCTGTTTTTTTTCGGAAAAAATTAAGTTCTATGAGCAATTTCCAGCGCTCAGTTCTTTTAATTTCAGATAAATCCCGATGATAAAATGTATGTACAACTCCTTTTACTGCAGTTTTGCATCTATTCTTCCAACCAAGTTTTTCGTCTGCCTGTGATCGAATGTGGCTTGGGAGTACTAATAATTCCAGTCGATTTTTTCTCCTTCAGTATTCGGTACATAGTAGACTTTCCAACTCCTGTGATGTAGGCACACATCTCAACAGAGCTTTTAACATTATTATCTAGATATTCATATCTTAAGGCATCATAAACATTCATCGTAAATAAGTTTTTCGTTGAGGAAAAAATGCCCTGGTTTAACGATTTTGGAATAAATATAGATGTGGAAGCCATACCTTTTGGGTATCTCACTAATCTCAAATAATATATAAAAACAAGCACAAACAAGATAAAACACTAAGGACACACTGTAAGATGTACTTTGTTCACTGACAGAAATTAAATTGAACTATCAGAAATTTTATTATTGCAGTAAATTTATAAAAGCTTATAATATTTAAATATAATTAGATTTACAGCAGTCCTCAGAGATCTAAGGGATTGGAGCAGGTACGTTGGAGGTTTCGGTAATAGTTTTATTACTCTCTCTAGTTCTTGAATAGAGTATAGGAATATGTATGCTTGCGATCGTCCCTCCCCTTCCCAAGAGCTTGGAGTTCAGGAAAATAGACCCGATTCTGCCTCTTATACTAGGAATGTGTATGCTGCTCGCATGGAATGTGTACGCTCCTCCATAATTCAATATAATTAGATTTACGGCCGTCCTCAGTTACCTGCAGCACTAGAGCAGGTACGTTGGAGGTTTCGATAGCAGTTTTATTACTCTCTCTGGTTCTTGAATAGAAATGTGTATGCTTGCAATCGCCCTCCCTCATCCCAAAAACTCAGAGTTCAGACCCGACCCTGCCTTTTACACTAGAAATGAGAATGTAGCTGGTGTCCCCCCCCCCCCCGTAGACAACTTGCTTTCGCTTGCCATACTGTACTTTTGTGATATCACCGTATCCCCACCAAAGAAAGAAGCTGGATCCCCCCCTGTTGCATCGTCGCGCATGAACCACAAATCCAATAAATTTGGCAAATTTACTAGATATCCTAGGTAATTCAACACACACATACTCATTATATAAATTTTTCATGTCCCTTCCTGTAAAGCAATCATCATCATTCAGCTTCTTCTCTGGCCCGCTCCATACGTGTTTAGGCAACTCGATCTTGAGCCGTTTGCATCAAACATTCTTCGATCCCTTGATACCATCTCCCCATCGGATCGGTGGTTTTCACCTACATGTCTTATTTTCGCGCGATCTCTAATCCAGGAATCTCTTGGTCGATCTGTTATCCCTAAGTCTAGCTATGTATCCTGCAAATCTCATCTTTAAACGTACTATTTACTCTATAATGTCCAGTTTTCTTGTTCTTCTATGTATTTCCAAATTTATCGTATGATTGCAAAGTCTTACATACTTAACATAAATTTGCGTTGAGCGGTTTTTAAAGCATTAACATTTTGTTATGGCGAGATTTCAATTTTCCCATTCATAAATTACAAAAGGGAGTACGCATGAGTTATATATTTTTCATTTGAGGTCATGTTCCAAGTATTGATATTTTTAAACTTGTTCAATGTCTTTAACCCTTAATCGTATTAAGCTACCAAAAACCAGATTTGTCATAATCTTCATTTTGATATTTGTTTATTTTAAAGTCAACTATGGATGAGGGCTGTCTGCGCCAGTTCGTTTAACATTTCTTTCGCTGCGCTTGTGTTATTGGCGATGGAAACAACGTCATTGGCAAAAGGAAGGTTGCTGAGCCACCTGCCCTCGATATTCCCATTCTAATTGTTTGAGTCCATACTCCAGGACAGCTTCAAAGAGTTTAGAAGACATGGTGTCTCCTTGTCGTACACCTTTTTCTAAAGGAAATTTGTAGATTTCTTCGTTTAGCTACACACATACTCTTGATTTTAAGTGGATATGGTGTATCAAACGAGCATGTCTGTGATCAATACGGCATTCGTTAAGTACTTATAGTACGCCATTTCTTTCAATAGTATCGAAAGCCTTCTTAAAGTCTACAAATATTAGCATTAATGACCGATTATATTCAGAGATTTTTTCAATCAATATTTTTAATGATAGGAGATGATCGTTTGTTCCGAAGCCAGAACGGAAACCGGCCTACTCAACATGTGGATCGTGTTCCAGTTTTTCCTCAAGTCAGTTGGTAATTATTTTGGTAAACAACTTATATAAATATGGTAACAGGATTATAGGTCTACAAATTTTAATATCTGCTGGGTCTTCTTTTTTAGAGAAGCATCATTAGCACATTATTCCAGATTTCCGGAATTATGCTGTGGAAAAGATATGTATTGAAAAGGTCAACTAGTTTCTCAAGAAGAACTTCGCCGCCTACTTTAATCGCTTCGATCACGATCTCATCAAGTTTTAGCGCTGTTTTTCTTCATCTGTTTTAAAGCATTTTCTCTTTGTGTGATATCTGGTATTTCTTCGGATCCTCAATTGAGAACTATAGGTTTTCTGCTTGCTTCCTTGGAATCTTTTGGTGTTGTCTGTTGAATTTTGTAAAGTTCTCTGTAAAAGTCTTCTATCACTGTTATTATTTCATGGCTGTTTCGATGTTATTTCACCTCAGTGATTCCTGATTTTTAAGACTTCGTTTTTGCCGTTGTTGAGTTTTCGTCTATGTATCATTAAACTTCCATATTGTTGGACTGTTTCTTGAACCCTTTTCGTGTTGTAATTTCTTTTATCTTTTCTTTTATTTTTAGAAATTCCTTTATTTATACGTCTTAACTCTCGAACATCAGGATTTTTACTTATCATCTCTTTTCGTTCTTGTAAAGCAATACTCATGGACAACTAATTTTTTTAATGAAAATTTACATCATGTGCTCTCTGTTTAATAATGAATCGACAAAAGCCTAGTCTCAATTTGATGTTAAAAAGTAAAAGCTCTTACACTCTCTAGATGGGGAATGGAATGAATAACTGTTCTCTGAGTTTAGATAGATTTTGTATTCTATTTACAGCAGGCCCGGATCCAAGGTGGGTTGGCGGTGGGGCCGATCACCCCCCTCTCCCCAAGAGCTGTGAGTTCAGGAAAATAGATCCGATTTTGTCGCTAGCGAGAGTAATAAATCATTTTTCATCCTTTTTTTCTTCGCAAACTACCTGTGTTCTTTAGTCCGGTGTCTTTGGCAAATCTGTAGGACCTTATATTTCTCATAGGAATGGTTTATAAATTTTATAATCAAAAATACCGGTGTACAATAATGGACTATTTGGGTTGGATAACAATAGATACTTGGATGTGTGAAGTGTTACAAAGGAGTTTAATCGTTGTCATAGACGTCGGAACGAGGTTTATTTTATCACTAAGTATTTATGGCATAGAATATTATTTCGGTAATAAACGTAAAAGTTTTTATAATATTATTTTATTTCTTATGATTTCTTAATAATTCACATCATTAGAAAATATAGATAATAAATAGACATATTTAACACAAATCACAACTGAATTTTTATTATTTTTAATTTTGGCATCGAAACAGTTTTAGGCACATTCAGACTAAAACGTGGCCCTTTTCTCTCAGAAAATTCTAAGTTATAATTTAAATACTTACAAAATACCCATTGTCAAAAATACATGAAGTTAAACATATATAAAAATATAAATTTGTCCATATAATAATAAAATTTTTTGAGGCTATCGGTCATTTTATCATTAACTAAAAACATTTTTAGGACATTTGACGTTTCAGTTTATTTATTTCTTAAACCATCTGCAGAATTACAATTAAACACTAAAAGGGGATTCAAATGTAATTAATTTTTGTATGTTACAGAAAATTTAAATAATAAATTGTGTTTACGCTGGTAAACATTACGTATCTAATTCGTAATCAAAGTCAGTGAAGCTATCTTCGCTCAAGTTAATTATAATTGATTTCTCTATCTCACCGATCATAAGATCGAGTTTCCACATTTTCTTTTATTCTTTTATTATATGGATTTTTCCCAATATTCTGTAGTAACTTTATTCAAAAAAATCTTTCAAAAGTTCAATTAAATTACTAATTTTGTAAGTTGTGTTATTTCTAGCAACTCTACCTTTTACTTGAGAGGGATATTTCCTTCTCAAACTGACATTTTCCGTACGATCTATAAGAACAGATTTCCTATATGGTTTTTCCCAGCAAAAATTAAGTTTTCTGAGCAATTTCCGCTCAGTTCTTTTAACTTAAGGTAAATCTTGATCTTCACTGGTTTTAGTTAGAATTTTGTCGACGGTTGGGATCTGCTTCTCATAATAAAATGTATGTACAATTCCTTTTATTGCAGTTTACATCTCTTCTCCCAACGAGGTTTTTCGCCTGCCCATGATCGAATATAGCTTGGGAGTACTAACAATTCCAGCCGTTTTTTTCTCCTTCATTGTTCGGTACATAGTAGATTTTCCAACTCCTGTCATGTTGGAACACATCTGAACAGAGTTATAAACATTATTATCTAGATATTGATATCGTGAGGCATCATAAACATTCATCGTATTTCCTTTTATTGCAGTTTACATCTCTTCTTCCAACGAGGTTTTTCGTCTGCCTGTGATCGAATGTGGCTTGGCAGTACTAATTCCACTCGTTTTTTTCTCCTTCAGTATTCGGTACATAGAAGATTTTCCAATGCCTGTTATGTTGGAGCACATCTCAACAGAGCTTTTAACATTATTATCTAGATATTAATGTCTTAAGGCATCGTAATAAGTTCGTTGAGGAAAAATGCCCTGGTTTAACGATTTTGAAATATAAATAGATGGGGAAGCCATATCTTTTGGGTATCTCATTAATCTCAAATAATATATAAAAACAAGCATAAACATGAAAAATCACTAAAGACAAACTGTAAGGTGTACTCTGCTCACTGACAGAAATTAAATTAAACTATCAGAAATTTTATTGCTGCATTAAATTTATAAATGCTTATAATATTTAAATATAATTAGATTTACAGTAGTCCTCAGTTACCTGCGGCATTGGAGGTATCGGTAACAATTTTATTACACTCTCTAGTTCTTGAATAGAGTATAGGAATATATATGCTTGCAATAGCCCCCCCCCCAAGAGCTTTGAGTTCAGGAAAATAGACCCGATTCTGCCTCTTATACTAGGAATGTGTATGCTGCTTGCATCCTTCCCCTCTGTCGGCAATTTTTTTTTACGTGTGATCGCCCCCCCACCTCTCCAAGAGCTTCAAATTCAGAATAATAGAACCTACCCCGCCTTTTACACCAGAAATGGGAATGTTGGTGGTGTTTCCTCCCGTCGACAATTTGCTTTCGCTTGCCATAGTGTGCTGTGGTGATATCACCGCCCCCCCGCCCCCCAAGAAAGAAGCTGGATCCGCCCCTGATTTACAGTATCTTCAGAAACTCTAAGTTCCAAATCTAAAGTCTGTTGTCTAGACCTAAATTTTCTTTAGTTCGTTCTAAAATTTGTCCCTCAACTTCCTGTATCCTAGTCATAAGATAACTATTCTGTTGAAGAAGCCTTTCATCTACGTCAAATGTTTGGTTCTTTGATAGGCGCTTCTATGAAAAATTTTTTCTGGCAATAACTGTAACCTATTATTATATCGGTCATTTTAGCGTTAGAATAATGTTCGACCATCGCGAGAAATTTAACAATTAAAAACAAATTTCTAACTGAAACAATTTAAATATTTTACGATAAACAAAACAAAATGGTAGTTTTAACTTTAAAAGCGAACAACCACAAACTTCTATTTTTAACCAGCATAAATCAAACTTTGATCACATTATACACGAACATTCATGCTTTAGTACTTTACAACTAAAACCCTTAATAAATGTCGTACAGCTTCATTCAAACTTTCTTTAATAAAAATCGATAAGGCACGGTTGAGCAGATGTGATTTTACATTAATCATGTCAATTATCTTGCCCATTCAGATGTCTATTTAAGTTAACCCGAAGCCAGGATAAATTGGAATAATATTTTTGAGGTGATAGGAATTTGATGAAGAGCTTTGTTATTGTTTGCACTTTTAGAATTTATAAAAACAGCAGGATTTGTTTACATTATAGTTAACGATAACATAAATTTATTTAAATGTTGTCTAAAAAAATGCTTTTCACTTTCTGTTATCATAAAATAATGTTAATATTTGAAATATGTCACTAAATTGTCAGTTTTTGTGTAACTCTAACAAATAAATATAACAATTTATCTGTTTCTTAAAGTATATTTAAACATAATTTTACTACGTACTATGGAAGTCGGATAAATTATTTATTGACACATTTTTTCCTGAAATTCTAAAGCAGTTTAACCAATGCAAGATTCTATAAAAATAACATAATTTAGAATAATTTGCATAACAGAGATTTAAGAAAATAAGTAAAAAAATATATAAAATGTTCACTATTCAATTCAAAAAAAATTCGTAGTAAGGTAAAATCATTCAAAAATTTTACTTTCTGGATTGTGTCTCGTGACACATATATTTTTCCGCAGGGAAAACTATTTTCTAGTATTTTGGGCATGCAAATTTTTACGATTGGGTACATAATAACCAATGACCGATTTGCGGGCGGTTCTTTACTTTGGACAGATATTTCGTTGGGTAAGAGAACTGACCTAGTTAGTTATTGACCTGTTGGCATTACGAGGCGGGGCATGCAGTTTCGCAGTTTCAAGCCTATTCCAGCTGCAGGCCTTCTGAAATGAGGTTCTGATTACCTTGACCTATCTATGTGGAATAGATGTCAAGATCTTTTAAATACTAATTGTTGATGTAGTATAATACGGTTACAATTTTATTATCAAAGAATATATTTTCTCTATGTTCAAAATATGTAAGTAATAATTTGCATATATACATAAAATTTTCAATATTTAGATTACTGAAAAATAAAATAGGATATTGAAATTAACAAAAATGTTATAAAAATACATTAATTTATTCAAAAATGTACAGAAAATAAATTTTGATTGGAAAAAGACACAAGTATACATACGTAAAAATTAACTCAAGGTAATAAGATTTATATATATATATATATATATATATATATATATATATATATTATATATATATATATATATATATATGTAATCGAAGGTTTTCGGGCATCTGTATGTGCTAAGTCCATCTCAGAACTTGAAGGCAGCTGACGTTTCGGTGAAATCTCATTCACCATTTTCAAAGTTCACTGTATGGCGTCTACGAGCAAACTGACGCCTGCGACTCGGGTGCTGTCGGTCCTATGTGTACGTCGGACGCGTTCGTTTTCCGAATAGTTCCGGCCAATCAGGTTGCGAGACCTGCCGCGCGTCATCGGCCTTGTTGCCAGTGTTTGGAGTTGCATTACCGAGTTGTAATCTGCTTCGTTACTAAGTGGTGCTGTTTGATGTTTTGTAAGCAGATTTTTCCAAGTGTTAGACACTCGCTGGCTATCATCTCTGCTATTAAAGTTGTTGGGCCTCTTTGCAATTTCAATTTTCCCTTAGAACTCTTGAGGACAGGTTTTCACATGTCGCTAGCATTATTGTTCCTGAGAAATTTATCTTATGTCCTGTGTTTAACCAGTGTTGGACCAGAGAAGAGGAAGTTGTTTTTTTCTTGACAGCGTTTATATATCCGTCTCTCCTGGCGCTTATTTTACAATTGGTTTGGCCTACGTAAGATGAGCTGCATTCTCCGCATGGAATTTCGTACACTTCTTGGTTTTCTAGAGGGATTTTTTCTTTAGGTGTCGGCAAGAGATCTTTTACTTTACGGTCTGTGGTGAGAATGGTTTCAATGTTGTGTCTCCTGAGAATTTTTGCGATCTTGTTTGTAGTGCCTCTTACATAAGGGACAAAGGCTTTGGAGCTACTCCCTTGATTTTCGCGACTTTTTGGGGCCAAATGTTTGTTTTTTAGATCCTTGTCTATATGTTCTTTTTTATAACCGTTTTTTTGTTAAGGCGTCTTGCAGTATGTTCATCTCTTTGTGGTAATTTTCTTGAACTGTGAGGGACTGCGATCTAAAGGCAAGTGATTTCACTACTGCTAATAATTGGGCGGGGTGGTGATGTGAATCGGCGTTGAGGTATCTGTTGGTGTGAGTGGGCTTTATTCACACCTACGTTTGAAAATCAATCACACTAATTAGATAGAAAAAGGCAAAAAGGTTTAATGACAAGAAATACAACTTTATTTATGTTGAAAAAGCTTAAAGCCGATGACCTTGGCGCTGACCTTGAACGTCTGTTTTAAGGTCATTTCAAGGTCAATATTTTTGCCAAGTAGGAACAAGTTTCAAGGTAATAAATGGTAAGCCCTTCAACATAAACAAACGTATGTTTCTCCTCATTAAACCGTTTGGTTTCTAAGCGTTTTTGTATTTTTCAGTCAGATAAATGTGATTGACCTTCAAATATCCTCTAGATGTAAAAAAGCCAATGACATATTTAAATCCTTGGATAAGGAATTTTCCCTATTTTCTATTTCTGCAATAAAAAATAGGAGTCTCTATTTAAAAAGCAAAGTTGACTTTGATATGATCTTGAATTAAAAGTACAGGATCAGTTTCAAGGTCATAAACGTTTAGCCCTTTAAAATCATTTTAATCGATCCGATGGATTCAAAAGAGGCCATTTAACCTTTAGAGTGACCTTGAAGGTTATTTTAGAGCCAAATCGGCTTTTTGAAATGTGGATTTTTTAATTTCAGGAATAGGAAGTGGTGAATATTTCGCATCTAACGACATAAATATTGTGGGGGATTAGATAATACCTGACGCTGATTTGAAGGTTATAGTTTCATTGAAATCAATGAATTTTCGAAAAAAATGTTTTAGAAGTTGGAGAGTTCAGAGGGAGCCATTGTGCAGTTACGGATTTAATCTTCAGGGATACTTGAAAATTTACTTTCAAATGATCTAACATCTAAAATCCCGTATTATTTATATCGTTTGATGTTGAATTTCCTCCGCTTTCTATTTCCCAAATAAAAATAGGTATTCTTGAATAAAAAAATCAACTTGACTTTGATATAACGTTCAAGGTCACTCTCAAGGTCAAATCCAAAATAACTGATCATTGAATGCGAATTTTCTACGCTTTTCATTCCTGAAATAAAAAATAGTTGTTCGTATTCAAAAGAATCAATCTGACTTTTAAATAATCTTCAAGATCACTCTTAAGGATAAGGCCACTATAAAATGGCTTCCTTTGAACCATTCAACTTTCGTATAAAATATATTTTCTAAAATGCATTCCTGATCTGAATTGCGAGTGAACCAATTCAAATAATTCACCTTATAAATATACAGGGTGTCTGGAAAATATTTGTACAATTGCAGACTCTTGAAATTTAGAATGTTGATCTTACGTTATTCGACTTCTAAGACAGTGATGGCAATTTGTCAATAGCCAAATTATTAAATGCTATAGAAACGAAGTCACTCGAAAAATTATTGTTACAAGTATTTTTATAGCGTTAGACCACACACTAAAAATCATTGAATTCAGTTATCACGTTTTTAAGAAATTTGGGAAAAATCAATTTTTTCTTAAAATTTTGACGTCTTGGAACGCCTAAACGAACCAGAATCGGTATGCACATACTTTCCGGACACCCTTATATATATATATATATATATATATATATATATATATATATATATATATATATATATATATGTATATGTATATGTATATGTATATGTATATGTATATGTATCATTTTTTGCTTAAATTTTAGCTGATGGACGCCCCTAAAAGCTGGTGTGGCCGAATTTTTGAAAATCAACCGATTTGCACCAAATTTGGTATGTGGATGTTTTTGGAGTCGCTGATCACGAATTTGAGGTCACATTTGCAAAATTCAGGATGGCGAATCTAATTTGACTGACGTATTTTGTGAAAATCAACCAGTTTGCACCAAATTTGGTATACGGGGGTTTTTGGAGTTGCCAATTACGAATCTGAGGTCAAATTTCCAAAATTCTCAAGATAAATATGGCATATCTAAAATGGCAGCGAATTTTTTGAAAGTTAACCGATTTGCACCAAATTTTGTATAAGAGGATTCAACCGATTTGTACAAAATTTGTTATACGGGGCTTTCTGGGGTCGCAGATCATAACTCCAAGGTCAGATTTTTAAAATTCAAGATGATAAACTCAATACAGCGGAAAATCTATAAACCAATTCTCTATATTAGGTTCGTAGTCTTGGATTTCGAAAATTCGACATAGGATTCGTGATTGGCGACTCCAAAACCTCCGTATATCACATTTGGTGCAGATCGGTTGATTTAAAAAAAAAATAAGTCTCCCATATTGGATCCGCCATCTTGAATTTGTAAACCCGGCCTTGGATTCTTGATCAACAACTCCAAAATTCCAAATATGGAGCAAATCCGTTTATTTTCAAAAATTCAGAAACTATATTCAATTTTTGACCATCATATTGAATACGCCATGTTCTATTTGGTTAACCTACCACACCAGCCTTTTAGGAGCGTGTATCAGCTACAATATGAGCCAAAGACGACCCAATTGGTTGCGAATTTTTATTTTTCTGCTAGACACTAAATTTTTCTCCGGTTTTTTGTCGCCATATTTAAGCCACCATATTGGATTATTGAAGGGTGCACTCGGTAAAGTAGTAGTAGAAAGTAGATGCTCTAAGCTTTAAAAAAAGGCCTTGGTCAATTTTTTTGGTTGCGTCTAGTTTGGATCGAAGCTCTGATCCGGTTGACGCGGCTGGTCCATATATATATATATATATATATATATATATATATATATATATATATATATATATATATATATATATATATATATATATATATATATATGATATAAATACAGTTTCTCAAAAAATACAACGGATAAATATTAAAGCAATACAAACACAGCTGTTGCAAGTTTATGTGTTATTAATCTAGTCGCATATATTATGTATCAAGAGATAAATATTACAAGAAAGCGATTGCTCGATAGACTGGAATCTTTTCAATTTATCGATTCTTCCGTCTCAACAAACAAATATCATCGGAATCCCTAAAATCTTGCTGCGAATCCAAATTCCGAATTCTTTTCGAAACAAGTATTTCAATGTCCTAAAGGAACTCGATACCAGAAGAAACTGGAAGTTGTATATTCTTAAAAACATGCATACCTGATATCTAGGATTATTTTGCTACATTGTGATCGCTTGCTTTTTTAAAAGTACAAGAAAGTGTCCCTGGAAGCAACGAAAAAAAAATTGGGTAAAATAAATTAATACGAAAGCAAGTCTCCATGAAAAAAAATGCCGATAAACACTTTTAAATAGGTTGTGTCTTAAAACCAATAAAATATTAACATATTTTGATTTGCCGGGATAGAAAACGTTATCTAAATTATAATAATACAGAAACGGATACATATTTTTTCTAGAGAAGCTTACAACCGGCCAGGAATATTTCCGACCTAAGTAGCATGGCTTCTGACAGATGTGAAATCACGCTGTTGTGGTGAGCCACAATGTCCTGTTTTCGACGTAACCGTGCGGTAACAAAATAAGGTCGCAACCGACACCATAATATCGAGACCCGGAGATATTACAAAAGCCTTTGTGGGCAGTGAGACCATGGCAACGCCATGTCGTCCATTCAATGTACAGCAGAACTATTGCCGACGAGATTTGCCCTGTTAGCGTGATACCAGCGGCGCGCCATGGAGGTGATACAAAGTCGGTTAAATTGGAGAAAATTCAGACTACTTCCATAAATATTCCTAAAAGTAAAAAAAAAATAGTTATTCGATTTTTCTGACTTTATTCAAAGAGGTATTTGGAAGTAAAATGCAGATTATATTGCCCTTTATCTCCCCTATAGGATGTCACTATCACGCTTCACATCCGTCCTCTTGGATTTCATGGACTGCCATCACCTTTGTTTTTTTAATTACGTTCTTGGAAATTTTATTACATTTTTAAACAGTTCTTTGCCTCCAAAAATTCGATGATCGATTATATTGGTAACGAAAGTGAATATTTCTAACTCCTTCCATAAGAATGCTTAGTATTGATAAGAGAAAAAAGGTTTGTCCTAAATATCTTGATGTAATTATTATTTGTTTGGTTGCCATTATTATTATTTTTTAATTTCCGATCAATTCATGAAAAAATTGTGCTTTTTCCTCTCTCTAACACATGGAGTTCCTATAATAACTAAGAGAGTTTAAGAGATCAAAAGTGTTTTAAAGTAGTAATAAAAATGCTACGTTAGTGCTTATGAAAATAAAGTTGATGATGGTCCATTAAATTCGAAATGTATGACTTACTCGCTGATGATGCTATTGGCAATCAATCAGAATCAACTATTTCCATATCATAGCTTATGTCTAATCACCTTATCTCTTCTATTTTTTCTAATATTAAATGTGAAACTTACTCTCTAAATTCAAGTCTTCTTCTCAATTAATTTTTCTATCCGCATCTCAGAATCTCAATTCTACATCTTTCTAGAAGGATTCTCATACTACACGGTGTAGTAAATATAAGAAAAAGGAGTAATCTGGCGACCTCCAGTCATAAGCGTTCGTGCATAATCAAGGAATACCGTAAGACCCAGTAACTTCTTACTTTTTGAGATTTTGATAAGATTTCTTGAAAAGTGAGTCGATTTGAATTATTGCTCTTTAATTTGATGATAATGTTAAGATCTAGATCTTCTTGTTGTTCGTTCAAAGATGATTTTGGGATCCCAATCCATAGAACATTATAATTGTGTCTTTCGGCAATAGAAATCGTCAGAATTTCCTCATTCTTCGTGTCTGTTACAGTGACGTCTGCATTTTTGAGGTTCAAGCCTTTTCTATGTTCAATTTTAAAATCGTACTCTTGCAAGCATTGTAACCAGCATGCTATTTGACCTTCAGGATTTTTAAATCGTAAAAGCCACTGTAACGATGTTCCTCCTGTTCGCAGGAGAAATTTTTGGCTATATAGATATTTGTAAACGTGTTCCAATGTCTTTGTAATGGCGAGTAGGTCTTTTCTTGTTAAACAATAATTTCTTTCAGCTTTGGAGATTACTTTGCTAAAATCTGCAATCACTTTCCCTTGACCATTTCGTATCTGGGAAAAAATTCCACCTATAAAAGAGTTACTAGCATCAGTATCCACAACAAAGATCTGATCAGGGTCAGGATATGATCATATTGGAGGATTACTAAGTGCCTTCTTTACTAAAAATAGATATTTTAAAAATACTTGAGAATATGCAATATACGGGAAAAAAGTAGAGTGAAAAATTTTTAATCTTTAAATTTATTTTGTCTTAAAAAGGATATTCATACCCCCAAATTATTTCTATTTCTTTTTGCTATTATGGATCCAAAGCTCTTGAAGTTTTCTATAATCTTTTTAATAATTGGTTGTGCTGGTTTCTGTTTCTGCGGATATCGGGTCGCGAATATATCGCATGTTCTTCAAATAACTCTCTCACATTCTCCATAAATAATAAATAAGTTTAAATAATCTTCGTGCGTGTAATTTAATCGCCCCGGTATGATTTTTATTAATGAATGTTAAATGGCAGGAAATAGTGACAATTCTGGAGGGTTCCATTGTTTATATTCGCCTCACGTCGCCGTCATGGCTAACTAATAACAAATCTTAAAAGCGTATAGCATTTTTTCAATAGAAAAATATTGAATTGCCAATATTTTGAAAACTACAAATTTTTGGAATAGACAACCTTATACAAAGTTACGCTTATTTTCAAAGCTTAATATGATAAAGTTATAAAAACAGGTGCTTTCTATTTGAAAAAATTGCCTTTTGACGATTCTTTAAATATAATTTTTATTCTTTTTTTTTGACCACCCTGTACTAATAATTTTCTAAATTTCTAAAAAAGACTACTAAAGTTGATCTTCGTCTACAATAAAACTAACCAAAATTAAATAATAAAAACTTCCTTATTGGAAAAATTTATAGTTAGGTTTTGGTCCGCAAACGTCATTTTTGACATAAAAATTCAAATATATCAAAAACGGTGAGACTTATGTATAGAACATTATACATGAAATATGTTTAGAATTTTACGTAGAAATCAGAAATGCAATAATATATAGGGTGTTCCCTTTAAAATCAGAAAGTTAACATCTACTTCAGGTATAACTGAAAGTAAAAATATTTTAGCTGGCTGTCCCCCATACATGCTAGTACACTGTTAAATTTTCAGACTCTTCCTAATTATATTTTTCGCACTTTCCGGAGAATCACCAAAATTTCATCAAACTATTCAAGTCCGCTTAAAAGGGTAAAAATTTGCAAAGCGTGAAAAGCATTGTAAATTATGTTTTTTTGAAAAAATTTCGATACTCATCCCCTATTTCGAGGCTCTAGAACACAATTCTGGCCTTGATTTTTCACTATTTTTCTTCACTTTCCCGGAAAACTCAAAAAAAGAAAAGCGTCACTTCACAAAGCACTTGCTTTTCAGTTAAAAACCGAATTTACGTATTTATTTTCTATGGAACTAGTTAAAAAATATTGTACGTAATATTTTTCCATTATTTTTGCACAAATTTTAGCAAATCAATTTAGAAAAACATATTTTCAGTGAAAAATCAAAAACACGTCTCGAAATCGTCATCAACAGTCAGACTATCTAAACTGGCCGCCGAATCACGTAAAAAGGTGCAACGTTGCCAGATGTAAAATTTCTTCATAATATAAACTATAAGATTTGTCCTTCTCAGTCAACAACATAGTTTAATTTTTTTTAATATTCAGAACAGTTTCTAAGTAAAAATAATCTTAACCCTTCAAAATTATTGGTTGGTTTTGGTTAAGATAGGTTGGTTCAGGTTTAGTTTGATTTTAGTTAACTTGGAAAACAGAAACTAACCTGAACTAATCTAAATTAACCTAGATTTAAAGTTTCCTGGTATAAACTTTAAAATTTAGCCATTACAGTTAACAACATAGTTTAATGTTTATAACGTATAAAAAGGGGTACAATGAATCTTAACCTTCCAAAATTTTTGGTTAGTTTTGGTAAGTACAGGTTAACATTAGTCTTGGTTACTTTAAAAAACTGAAATTAACCTGAACTAACCTGAACTAATCTAAACTAACCTGAACTAACCTAAATTGACCTAGACTTATTAATTAAAAAATGTCACTGTCCAGCAGAAACCACGTGGAGGCGGGACAAGCTCTGCCACTCGACACTTTCTGCTAACGGACATAAGCAATATGATCAATTCAAATTATCCGTTTAAAACTACTGGTATTTGGAGGGAAACAAGCAAAAGCAACTATAATCTTTAAAACCTTTAATATTTAGAGTCAAAATCGCACATCGAAGGCATATACATAAGAGTAATTAATAGTACTTCAATAATCAAAGGAAAGGAAAACATTCTTTTTGGAACCTTTTCTTTCCAATTCAAACAGAAAGAGAAGAATATTTAAAGAAATCGTTTTTGCAATCTGGCAACATCGCCGACTTCAACAGTACGCCATCTTTAACGAACTATGCAAACTATTATTTTTTGGTGCCGGCCGTTTTCTTTTGATTTTTTTGTGGTTTTTGTCGTGGTAATTTTTCGGATTTATTCGATAAAAAAGTGCATATTTTTGAATTTTTGTATAATGCAGAAGCTTCTATCACTGTGGAATTCGTTGTTATAACAAAAGTTTAACGATTTAGTGAAAAAAATTGAACCTAAAATGAAAAGTTATTTTCCCTGTTTTCCGCAAAATTGAGAAAAAATTATGGAAAACCGAGGTCAGAATCGTGTTCTACGACCTCTAAATAGGGGGTGTGTATCAAAACGTCATTTTCCTATCATTTCACTCTTTACGAATTTTTTCCATTAAAAGTTTACTGGATCTGGTCCTTATAGTATAAAGTTTTTTCAACTACAAGTAAATTGTATCCACTATATGTATATATACAGATCTCTACGAGATTCAGATTGCGTGGAATGGTGGGAGATGGCGTTGCTTGTATTAGATTTCATATTTTGTCTAATATAAGTTGCTTAAAGGATTTATTTCTCCGATGCTGAGGTGCGCCGGCCTATTCTGTACTGACGAGAACCAACATGTTTCAAACCGGTCTACAGATGGCGGTGCATTACGGTGGAAAAGGCTTCCACTCTTTTCTGGTATTCTTGAAATCTGAGATAGTGCTTTGTCTCTAACTGTGTTAGTACAGATTACGTTTGTCTTTATAGGATATTTTGGATCCCACATTTTCATCCCAACTTAGGAAAAAACATATAAAATACAAGATTTATTTTGATGCCTTCTATACACTGTGGAGAGGTTGATATGTTCTTATTAGACACCCTTCATACTAGAAGTGGGTAAAACGGACTTTTTGGTGATTTGGACCGTCCGGATCACTAATTTTAAAGATCCGGGTCAAAGAACCGGTTCAATTGTCCGTTTCCCGTCAAGAATTCCAAAGTTCGAACGACTTTCCCATTTCATATTTTTAATATATAATTTTAGGAAATTGTACACTACAGATAAATTACATTTCGATCCTTTTTTTTTATAAAATCCAATTATAAGCCATATTAATTTTTTTTTCAAAAAAAATATTTTAAGCTTAAATTTAACTTCTATGATAATTTAGGAGATAAAATAAAAAGGCGAATGGGACATTTATGCTGTATTTTAAACAAATAGTAATATTGCGGCTCTCTCATTTAACTGTATATGTTATCGAAAAAAATGGGGTGTTTGGCATAATTTTATGGCCATTGAAAAAAACTGGGTCAAGTGTGAATTATGTTTTAAGCAATATAGGTGACTACCGAAAATTTGGCTAGACATCTTAAAAGTAAGCATCCATTAGTGACTCTACTTGAGCCACAAGAAATAACGTACCGTAATGCAGCACCAAAAAATCAACTAAATTTAGAAATCAGTTTGCCTGATACTAATATGGACCAATCAGAACAATCGTCGACAAGTATTGAAAAATTGTAAAGCAGTCAGAACTTTAATTTTTTGTTTAAAAACAAAAATTAAAATTATGTTTTTATTATTGTCACTTTTCCGAGAAACTTAATTTATGTTTAAAAAAATCGGTTTTAAACATATTCTTTATTTTTTGTTAATAATTTTTAATTAAAAACCAACCTTTTTCCAGGATTAAAAACCCAAAATTATAATTGATCGTCATTTTTTAAGATTTTACAAGTTCTGTCACTATTTTAAGAGCCAGAACAAAAAATATACGGAAAAACAGGCTTCTCTATGTGCCTACATCATACCACTAAATTATCATTTTCAGCAAAATAATATATGTCCCTACTTTAATAATCGTAACAACATAATTCGATGATGAAACAAAACATTTATTATTATTATTACATTTTAAATTACATCCACTTTCCTCAAAATTTCAATTAAATATCCCTTTCATACCCAATTAAATTTAAAACAAGCGAGAATCGGCATATAGGGCTAAAAAAATTTTAATCGCGTTCCTAATTCATATTTTAACTACCGAAATACTAGATTCGTAAGTATAAATTCTACAAACGTCCTAAAGAAACATAATCTAAACTAGAACAATCCTAAACCCTTGTACTGCACGGACATTGCCTTAACGTATTTACGAACGAAATGAGGTTCGCCAGCGGACACAAAACATCAGTACTATACCGAACCGAATGTTCGAAAGATAGAAAGACCCGTAAAAGACACAACGAATACCGTCCGATTAAAACGGTTCAACGGATCTCGGCTCATCATAAGTCCGATGTAACGTATGACCAGTCGGAGGGCGAACTTTCGTACTGTCCGAGTTCGATATTTTAAATTTTACTGATCCGGATCTTTCGGACTCTAAACTGATCCGGGTAAAAAGAGTGGGTTTTTCAAGTCCGACCAACCTCTACTTCATACACAGATTAAAAATTTCGGGAGTTACGCTGCATCGTCGCCTAAGCAATTTTTGATTTTTTTTTCCTTTTCGTCCACATCGATTGCTGCTCTCGGACCCTCAAGTTGGAACAGAACTAACCCAAACTAATTTAATAAAAAAGGAATAAAAGGTTTTTCGCATTTCCGACACCCATCCTAAAATATTTATTATAAAAATATTTATATTTATTTATTTTTTCATTTTCTAAACATAAAATATATATTTTATAAACATCCGAAAATTCGTCCCTTTTAAATTATTCTGCAAATTTACAAAAGAGATGGCCGGTGATGGAAAAGTCCACTAGGACTTATTTATTTCACCGAAACATGTTACACGCTCAGTGAATACTACGCATTTTGAAAGGCTGTTTGAAGCTGCAACTTTTTCCATTTTATTTTAAAAGCTTTGCACGGTTTTAAGTTTTTGCATGAATGGTTATTCTGGACATTTTATAAGGAAATGTTGTCTTTATTATGACCACGTAGAATTTACAATAAAATTTATTTTTTTATGGAACAAAAGAAAATTCATTCATAAAAAAAACGGTATAGTGAATTGCTTAGAAATAAATATTTCGTATTAAGGGTTTAAGTTTATTTATTATTTAGAACGTTCTTTCTCTAATTCACTGACACGGTCGACCTATAAAATTGTTAATAATAAAGGATATAAACTGCCAGGTGTAAAAATAACTTACCTAAATATCAAAACCTAAAAGACAAAATAAATCGAAGGCTTTCGGGCATCCCGTGTATGTGCTGAGTCCCTCTCAGGACTGTAAGGTAGCTGACGATTCGGGGAAATCTCATTCACCATTTTCAAAGCTCACTGTATGGCGTCTACGAGCGAACTGACGCCTGCGACTCCGGTGCTGTCGATACCGTGTGCGCGTCGAACGCGTTCGTTTTTCAAATGGTTCCGGCCCATCAGATTGCGAGACCTGCTGCGCGTCATCGGCCCTGTTGCCAGTGTTTGTGGTTGCGTTGCCGAGTTGTAATCTGTTTCGTTACTAAGTGGTACTGGTTGATGTTTTGTAAGCACATTTTTCCAAGTATTAGGCATACGTTAGCGATCATCTCTGCTATTTAAATTGTTGGGCCTCTTTGCAATTTCAATGGCTTCCCTTATAACTCTTGTGGACAGGTTTTCACATCTCGATATCATTTTTGTTCCCGAGAAATTTATCTTATGTCCTGTGTTTAACCAGTGTTGAGCCAGAGCAGAAGAAGTTGTTTTTTGCTTGACAGCGTTCATATGTTCGTCTCTTCTGGTGCTTATTTTACGGTTGGTTTGGCCTACGTAAGATGAGCTGCATTCTCCGCATGGAGTTTCGTACACTCCCTGGTTTTCTAGAAGGATTCTTTCTTTAGGTGTTGGCAAGAGAGCTTTTACTTTACGGTCTGTGGTGAAAATGGTTTCAATGTTGTGTCTCCTGAGAATTCTTGCGATCTTGTCTGTGGTGCCTCTTACATAAGGAACAAAAGCTTTGGAGCTATTCTATTGGTTTTCGTGATTTTTTGGGGCCAAATGTTTGTTTCTTAGAGCTTTGTCTATATGTTCTTTTTTATAACCGTTCTTTGTTAGGACGTCTTGCAGTATGTTCATCTCTTTGTGATAATTTTCTGGATCTGCAAGGGACTGCGATCGAAACGCAAGTGATTTCACTACTGCAAATAATTGGGCGGGGCGGGGATATCCTACTGAAAAGAAAAGAGGATGACTTGCTTTCGCACACTGTCTACAGAAAGCCCACTCACACGATTCACATCACCACCCCGCCCAATTATTTGCATATATATATATATATATATATATATATATATATATATATATATATATATATAACAAATAATAAACTATACCATTAAAAATAACAAAAATATCAAATGCTTACGACCCGACATAGGAAGAAAACAAACAATTGCAGTAATAAATAGCAGAAAATTATAGAAACATTCTATAATCTGCACACGAGAGAAAGTATGAAATAGATAAACACCATTGAAGAATTATCCAGACATAAACTTATATATAAAGGATCAGGGGATTTATCTGAAATAACAAGTGATAATAAACACACTAAAATAAAAAGGGAGTAGCAAACCTGAAGATGAACATAATATAACAACGGAAATGATATTATAAAGAAAAGAAAAATTATTAAACATTATAACAGGGCGAAAATAGTATTAGTATTTAAAAAGGTGAAAAATTTAAAATTATCACCCTATAAGGCTTCTATCTCATCTGTACAGCCGTTAATGAAAGTTTAACTACCCGTTTATCAAAAAAGCTCAGAGAATATTAACTCTATGAACAAGCAGGCCTTAGAAAATGGACTAAATGTCAAACCAAATTTTAATCGAAAAACATGATGAATATCGATTTCCGTTATATCTGGAATTCGTCGACTTTGAAAAAACATTGAAAACTTACAAGAACGAGTACGGCAGATAACTCTTAGTAGAGGTGTTAAACAATGGGATACAGTATCACCTAAATTATTTACCCTGGCCCACGAAGCCGTATTTAAAATGGCCGAATAAAAGTATAAGTGTAAATGAAAACACCAGCAAAAGAGAAACAAATCGAAAAGGTGAATAAATATATTTACCTGGACAGAAGTTTACTTTAGGTAAAGAAAACCAAACGGATGACATTTAGAGGAGAACGAAACTGTCCTACAGAACATACAGAAAAAAGAGCTATATCCTAAAAAACTAAAACATTTTACTGTATCTCAAAAAAAGTTTTTATTTCTTGTATAATTCCGGTGATAATTTATGATGCTCAAGATTATGGCTTTACTGGGAAAAAACTAGGCAAAACATGCAATAGAGAGGGTATACTGGGTATATCTCCACAAAACCAACGAAAAGCAACCATAATAAAATGAGAATTTGCTGGACATGTAGCTCGTGATGACACAAATATGTGGCAGACACTGAGACTGACTTGGAGACCTTACAATCAAAGAAGACCATGTACAGGGTGAGTCAACGATTGGATGAAGTAAGTTTGTGCCTTTTCGGTGAAATTTACAAAGAAACTATATTTATTGTTTGATACAGTTTATTTTTATGCAGATTTTAAAAATATTTAGGACTCTACAGGGTGAGCCAAAAAACTAGGACAGCATAAAGTTGTATTTTTTTAAATAGAACACTCTATATACGAATCATATTTTCGATTTAGCTTATAATTTTAAATCTTTTTTATTAAGGGTTTACTATAACAAAACTTTATAGTTTCTGAGATAATTAAGTTTAAAGAAAAAAAGTCACATTTTCAAGCATCAATTCAATCCTAAATAACGTTTTCAATTTTGTGACAAATATATTCAAATTTGGAATTTAGCAAGGCCAAGGACGAGTTAACATAATTTTTACCTAATATTTGCAATAAAAGCTACAGGGTGTTGAACACATCTGCTCAAATTTGAACAAGTTTAAATGAATAAATATCTTTTTTTTAAATGGTACACCCTGTATATTTTCATGTTATTTAATAGAGTAATAAAAACCCTAAAAGTTTTGTTCAATATATCCTATACCTATTTATAATAGTTTTTGAGATATTTCAGTTTTTCTTATTTTCCATACTTTTTTACAGAAATAGTCTTCATTATCATAGTAGCCATGTAAAATAATAAAAAGAAACTACAGAAACAAACAGAATGTGGTTAAATATGATGAAATACATTATTCGTTATATTACAACGGCAATAGTTTAATTAAACATAATGTGAAAAAATTAACACAACAATAACGACAAGGCAAATACATATTTACTTTTATACTAAATTGAAACAAAAAAATTACCTATTAAATACTGAGAGTAATTATTTTTTTTAATAAGTGTTCGAATAAACGACCCTCTTGTGCAATGCACAAATTTAGTCTTTTGTGCAGATTTTCTCGGACCCTGGACAAAATTAATGGCGTTATTGTTCTACAGGTATCCCTAATCCTGTTTCGCATATCTTCCACTGTTGTTGGTGGATTAACATACACCTTATTTTTAATATAACCCCATAGGAAGAAATCTAATGGGGTGATGTCGCAAGACCTTGGTGGCCACTCAATGAAACCCCCACGTCCAATCCATTTTTGCGGATATCGTTGGTCCAAAAACGCACGAACTTCACGATGGTAATGCGGAGGCGCACCATCGTGCTGGAACCACATACTGTCGAGCTCATCCCTATCGAGACCTTGAAGTAGTTGGGGTAGTTCTTCTTGTAGAAAGTTCAGGTAACTATGGCCATTTAGTGGTTCATTAAAAAAGTGGGGTCCAATAATTCGATTATGATGAATACCAGACCAAACATTTAATGACCAGTGGTTTTGATGTTGCACCTCTCTAATCCAAAATGGGTTTTCTGTAGCATAATAATGCATGTTGCGTCTATTTACGGCACCGTTACTTCTAAAAGTAGCTTCATCACTAAACATTACCTTGCATAATAAATTTGGATTTAATTGAATCTCCGCATTTATTGTACGACAAAAGTTCACACAACTTTCAAAATCCTGTCCATGCAATTCTTGGTGAAATTCCATGTGATATGGATGATACCTATATTTCTTGGTAGTACGATTAGCGGTAGATTGTGATGTTTCACATAATGCTGCTAACTGACGGCTACCAATATAAGGATTTTCCTGAACATTTAACAATACTTGTAGTTCTTTTTCTTCATTAGTTACTGGTTTGTTGACCACTTTACGTTTTGGATAATCAACAGTACCAGAAGATTCAAATATTTGCATTAAGTTTTGAAAAGTATGGGTATTAGGCTGGCGTCGATCAGGATACTTCATTTTGTAAATTCTTTGAGCAAGAAGGCAATTTTTTTGAGCTTCTCCTATTGTATAAATCATATCTATTAACTCATTCTTTGGAAAATTCATTTTACAGTATAAGATGAATGCAAAAAAAACCGAACTACACTACATAAAAACCAAAAGAAGCGATTGCGGTTATAAATTTGACACACAGAAAAATGTTCTTTTACATTGTTTTTGCCATGGCTACTATGATAATGAAGACTATTTCTGTAAAAAAGTATGGAAAATAAGAAAAACTGAAATATCTCAAAAACTATTATAAATAGGTATAGGATATATTGAACAAAACTTTTAGGGTTTTTATTACTCTATTAAATAACATAAAAATATACAGGGTGTACCATTTAAAAAAAAGATATTTATTAATTTAAACTTGTTCAAATTTGAGCCGATGTGTTCAACACCCTGTAGCTTTTATTGCAAATATTAGGTAAAAATTATGTTAACTTGTCCTTGGCCTTGCTAAATTCCAAATTTGAATATATTTGTCACAAAATTGAAAACGTTATTTAGGATTGAATTGATGCTTGAAAATGTGACTTTTTTTCTTTAAACTTAATTATCTCAGAAACTATAAAGTTTTGTTATAGTAAACCCTTAATAAAAAAGATTTAAAATTATAAGCTAAATCGAAAATACGATTCGTATATAGGGTGTTCTATTTAAAAAAATACAACTTTATGCTGTCCTAGTTTTTTGGCTCACCCTATAGAGTCCTAAATATTTTTAAAATCTGCGTAAAAATAAACTGTATCAAACAATAAATATAGTTTCTTTGTAAATTTCACCGAAAAGGCACAAACTTACTTCATCCAATCGTTGACTCACCCTGTACATACATGGAGGACAGATGACCTCAAGATCTCAGCTGGACTTAACTGGATGAAACAAGAGGAAAATCGTCGAAAATGGAATAAAATGCCTGAAAAGGTGTTGTCCAAGCTTGGACGTAAAACGCTGAGAAGAAGAATATGAAGGCGACTTGTATTGAAGAACATTAATATGGACATGTTGATTTATTTTTGAAAATATTGCAGCAATCCTACTATAGAAACTAAAATGCCATTATTGCAAAAATTTATTGATATACAATAAAGAACCGATTGCCAAAGATTATTTTAACCTCATAATTAACTTAAGCAGAGGTGCACTGCAGTATCATCGAGATCACGTAGTTGAAATAGTTATTGTTTCCCATATTTTATTCCAGGAAATACGTAGCAATTAACCAATTAGGTAAAGGTCATAAGAAGAAATAAAACAGATAGACAAAATAACTATCCATACTATATAATAAAAAGTGCCTAAGTAATCTAATGAAACACGGAGAAGTTTTTTGTACAGTGACTCGAAAATCTTCAAGTACCTAAAACTCCAAAAACTTTTGCAATATATTTTAGACAAAACACTGTTTTTCAAACCATATTCTAATTTTTCTCGCCTAAGTTAAGATAAATATACGTTTAAAATATTGAAATAACGACCAACTAAAGTTCATAAGCAAATTTGAAAGTAAAAAACACATAACTACAATAAAAAGCAGATAATAATATGTTCATTTACCGACCGTCATGTGATGACGTCACAAAACGGCTCTGAGTCTGTGTATTCTAGGAGTTGTTGGCTCTACTGGCATGTACTGGCTATCGCTCATTCGGATGCTTTAAAGGCACTCACTTTTGGCCCTTAAAATTTTTTCCTAATAAATAATAGCCTAGCCTTCATTACATAATGAAAAATGTATTATTTAATAAGTATAAAAAGACACGTACAGGGTGAGTCAACGATTGGATGAAGTAGGTTTGTGCCTTTTCGGTGAAATTAGCAAAGAAACTATATTTATTGTTTGATACAGTTTATTTTTACGCAGATTTTAAAAATATTTAGGACTCTACAGGGTGAGCCAAAAAACTAAGACAGCATAAAGTTGTATTTTTTTTAATAGAACACCCTATATATGAATCGTATTTTCGATTTAGCTTATAATTTTAAATCTTTTTTATTAAGGGTTTACTATAACAAAACTTTATAGTTTCTGAGATAATTAAGTTTAAAGAAAAAAAGTCACATTTTCAAGCATCAATTCAATCCTAAATAACGTTTTCAATTTTGTGACAAATATATTCAAATTTGGAATTTAGCAAGGCCAAGGACAAGTTAATATAATTTTTACCTAATATTTGCAATAAAAACTACAGGGTGTTGAACACATCGGCTCAAATTTGAACAAGTTTAAATGAATAAATATCTTTTTTTTTTAATGGTACACCCTGTATATTTTCATGTTATTTAATAGAGTAATTAAAACCCTAAAAGTTTTGTTCAATATATCCTATACCTATTTATAATAGTTTTTGAGATATTTCAGTTTTTCTTATTTTCCATACTTTTTTACAGAAATAGTCTTCATTATCATAGTAGCCATGTAAAATAATAAAAAGAAACTACAGAAACAAACAGAATCTGGTTAAATATGATGAAATACATTATTTGTTATATTACAACGGCAATAGTTTAATTAAACATAATGTGAAAAAATTAACACAACAATAACAAGGCAAATACATATTTACTTTTATACTAAATTGAAACAAAAAAATTACCTATTAAATATTGAGATTAATTATTTCTTTTTAATAAGTGTTCGAATAAACGACCCTCTTGTGCAATGCACAAATTTAGTCTTTTTTGCAGATTTTCTCGGACCCTGGACAAAATTAGTGGCGTTATTTTTCTACAGGTATCCCTAATCCTGTTTCGCATATCTTCCACTGTTGTTAGTGGATTAACATACACCTTATTTTTAATATAACCCCATAGGAAGAAATCTAATGGGGTGATGTCGCAAGACCTTGGTGGCCACTCAATGAAACCCCCACGTCCAATCCATTTTTGCGGATATCGTTGGTCCAAAAACGCACGAACTTCACGATGGTAATGCGGAGGCGCACCATCGTGCTGGAACCACATACTGTCGAGCTCATCCCTATCGAGACCTTGAAGCAATTGGGGTAGTTCTTCTTGTAGAAAGTTCAGGTAACTATGGCCATTTAGTGGTTCATTAAAAAAGTGGGGTCCAATAATTCGATTATACCACACCAAACATTTAATGACCAGTGGTTTTGATGTTGCACCTCTCTAATCCAAAATGGGTTTTCTGTGGCATAATAATGCATGTTGCGTCTATTTACGGCACCGTTACTTCTAAAAGTAGCTTCATCACTAAATATTACCTTGCATAATAAATTTGGATTTAATTGAATCTCCGCATTTATTGTACGACAAAAGTTTACACGACTTTCAAAATCCTGTCCATGCAATTCTTGGTGTAATTCCATGTGATATGGATGATACCTATATTTCTTGGTAGTACGATTAGCGGTGGATTGTGATGTTTCACATAATGCTGCTAACTGACGGCTACCAATATAAGGATTTTCCTGAACATTTAACAATACTTGTAGTTCTTTTTCTTCATTAGTTACTGGTTTGTTAACCACTTTACGTTTTGGATAATCAACAGTACCAGAAGAATCAAATCTTTGCATTAAGTTTTGAAAAGTATGGGTATTAGGCTGGCGTCGATCAGGATACTTCATTTTGTAAATTCCTTGAGCAAGAAGGCAATTTTTTTGAGCCTCTCCTATTGTATAAATCATATCTATTAACTCATTCTTTGGAAAATTCATTTTACAATATAAGATGAATGCAAAAAAACCAAACTACACTACATAAAAACCAAAAGAAGCGATTGCGGTTATAAATTTGACACACAGAAAAATGTTCTTTTACATTGTTTTTGCCATGGCTACTATGATAATGAAGACTATTTCTGTAAAAAAGTATGGAAAATAAGAAAAACTGAAATATCTCAAAAACTATTATAAATAGGTATAGGATATATTGAACAAAACTTTTAGGGTTTTTATTACTCTATTAAATAACATGAAAATATACAGGGTGTACCATTTAAAAAAAAAAGATATTTATTCATTTAAACTTGTTCAAATTTGAGCCGATGTGTTCAACACCCTGTAGCTTTTATTGCAAATATTAGGTAAAAATTATGTTAACTGGTCCTTGGCCTTGCTAAATTTCAAATTTGAATATATTTGTCACAAAATTGAAGACGTTATTTAGGATTGAATTGATGCTTGAAAATGTGACTTTTTTTCTTTAAACTTAATTATCTCAGAAACTATAAAGTTTCGTTATAGTAAACCCTTAATAAAAAAGATTTAAAATTATAAGCTAAATCGAAAATACGATTCGTATATAGGATGTTCTATTTAAAAAAATACAACTTTATGCTGTCCTAGTTTTTTGGCTCACCCTGTAGAGTCCTAAATATTTTTAAAATATGCATAAAAATAAACTGTATCAAACAATAAATATAGTTTCTTTGTAAATTTTACCGAAAAGGCACAAACTTACTTCATCCAATCGTTGACTCACCATGTACAAAATAACATAACAAAGAGATATTTGTAAAAAACATATTTTTTAATATTAAATTAACCAGAATGACTTTTGATGGCCATTATACACATCATGTGAACATATAATGGCTTCTTAGAGGAAAAAATATTGTTATGTTTATCATCCATTAAAATTGTATCTTCAACTTCCTATAATTCCTCCAAACTTATACGACGCAAAGCTTCGTTGCCGAGTTACAACCAATTATTTTGAAATTCTCGTAAAGACTTTTCTAAAATCCACCTTTGAGTGCGTCTTTTCCAATAGAGAGAAGCTTTCCAAGTCTACTTGTATCACGTGACCTTCGTTATAAAACATGTGTCTTGAAGAAATAATATTTTTTAGGACAGGCTTTATTGCTTTCTATTGTGATGACAAAAGGGAAAAGAGAGAAAATATTATATACGTTTCGGGGAAATAATATGGGATGAAAAGGACAAGATGTTTTGCCTCCGGGGATCCTTTGAAAACAAGCATTAGAAGGGCTTTATGAATGTACAAAGGTTTTTAATACAATTATGTTTAGGAAATTTATTATTAGCTACACGTCTTTATCTGAAACTACTTTGTAAAATAATATTTAATAACTTTGCCTTCGGTAAAATAATAAATTATATTTGATTCAAATAAGAAAATAAATATAAAATAAATGGTAAAAAAGAACTAGTAAAAATTACAATTGCGGGTTAAAACTTATTTGTTGCTATTTTATATTAAATCTGGATTCTGCTAGTGCTCTTGACGATGGCTTGATTTTAATTAAAATTAGTATTAATTCATTGTTTTTAAAATTTACGGATCCCATATGAAGGATTTTTGAAAGCTGACATATTTATACAAATAACTCTAAAAAGATTAGTTAAATTTTTTAATCTCATTATAAATTATATTTAACTTATTTTTGAAGAAATCACCTTAATACTTATATTTGGCATGAAACATGTGTAGACAGAACAGTCTCAGTAATAGATATGACAGTTTATCTCTAACTTCCCACCCAGGCGATACCCCCCCCCCCTCAAGCTTTAAATTCGGAAAAATAGACCCGATTTTGCCTCTTATACTATAGTTTATTAAAGAACTAGAGAGAGTAATAAGTCATTTTTTCCCTTTTTTTTTCTCTTCGCAGACTACCTGTGTTCTTTAGTCTGATGTCTGGTAAAATCTATATATTTTTCATAGGAATGGCTTAGAAATTTTATAATCAAAAATATCGGTCTATAATAATGGACTATTTGGATTGGATAACAATAGATATTTGGATGTGTGAAGTGTTAAAAAGGATTTTAATCCTTGTCATAGGCGTCGGAAGGAAGTTTATTTTATCACTAAGTATTTATGACATAGAATATTATTTCGGCAATTAACTTAAAATAAAAAGTTTTCTTAATATTATTTTATTACTTATGATTGCTTAATAATTCACATACAATAAAAAATATAGATAATTTTGACATATTTAACACAAATCACAACTGTATTTTCATTATTTCATTATTCGTTTTAGGCACATTTAGACTAAAACGTGGTTTTTTTCTCTCAAAAAATTCTAAAGTTATAATTTAAATACTTACAAAATACCCATTGTCAAAAATACAAGAAGCTAAACATATATAAAAAAATAAATCCGACCATATAATATTAAAATTTTTTAGGGGCTATCGGTCATTTTATTTGTAATTAAAAACATTTTTAGGACACTTGAAGTTTCAATTTATTTATTTCTTAAACCATCTGCAGAACTACAATTAAGCACTAAAAAGGGATTCAAATGTAATTAATTTTTATATGTTACAGAAAATTTAAATAATAAATTGTGTTTACGCTGGGAACATTACGTATCTAATTCGTAATCAAAGTCAGTGAAGCTGTCTTTGCTCAAATTAATTATAATTGGTTCCTCGATCTCACCGATCATGAAATCGAGTTTCCACATTTTCTTTTATTCTTTTATTATATGGATTTTTCCCAATTTTCCGCAGTAACTTTATTCAAAAAAATCTTTCAAAATTTCAATTAAATTACTAATTTTGTAACTTTTGTTATTTCTAGCAACTCTACCTTTTATTTTAGAGAGATATTTCCTTCTCCAACGGACATTCTCTGGACGGTCTATAAGAGCATATTTCCTATCTGGTTTTTCCCAGCAAAAATTAAGTTCTCTGAGCAATTTCCAGAGCTCAATTCTTTTATTTTCAGGTTAAACCCGATCTTCATTAATTTTACTTAGAAATTTATCAACGGTTGGGATCTGTTTCTCATAATAAAATGTATGTACAACTCCTTTTAATGCAGTTTACATCTCTTCTTCCAACGAGGTTTTTCGTCTGCCTGTGATCGAATGTGGCTTGGAAGTACTAACAATTCCAGTCGTTTTTTTCTCCTTCAGTATTCGGTACATAGTAGATTTTTCAACTCCTCTCATGTTGGAACATATCTCAACAGAGCTTTTAACATTATTATCTAGATATTAATATCTTAAGGCATAATAAACATTATTAACGATTTTGGAATAAATACAGATGTGGAAGCCATATATATGTTTTGGGTATCTCACTAATCAAAAATAATAAATAAAAACAAGTACAAACAAGATAAATCACTAAGGGCACACTGTAAGGTCTACTTTGCTCACTGACAGAAATTAAATTACTGCAGTAAGTTACCTGCGGCACTGGAGCAGGTACGTTTGAGGTTTCTGTAACAGTTTTATTACTCTCTCTAGTTCTTGAATAGAGTATAGGAATGTGTATGCTTGCGATCGCCCCTCCCTTTTCAAGACCTTTGAGTTTAGGAAAATAGAACCGATTCTGCCTTTTAAATTTGGAATGTGTATGCTGCTGGCATTCCCTCCCACCTCCCCCGTTGACAACTTGTTTATCTTGCGATAGCGCCCTCCCCAAGAGCTTTGAGTTCAGGAAAATAGACCTCATTCTATCTCTTATATTAGGAATGTATATGCTGCTCGCATCTTCCCCCCTGTCGGCAACTTGTTTTTTCTTGTGATCGCCCGCCACCTCTCCAAGAGCTTCAAATTCAGAAAGATAGACCCGACCCTGCCTTTTACATTAGAAATAGGAATGTTGCTGGTGCTCCCTCCCCCATTTCGCTTGCCATACTATACTTTTATGACATCACCGCCTCCCCCCCAAAGAGAGAGGCTGGATCCGCTCCTGTTCCCACCGAGGATACTTTACCTAAAAGTTAAAGTCCTTTCATAACTTCTTTATTTTGATAGACATAAATAAAATGAAGACAGTATTTTAAAAGCAACAAAAAATAATCAAATTATGTATTCTTACTTCAAATCGGTAAATCTTACCACTAGGCCGCCTAGAAAAACAGATTTCTTGGTCTAAAGTAAAAATTTATTTTCAAGTTATGTTCCACTATCTTCAGAATGCCATCTTGATTTTGATCATGTCTGACAAAATAAAAGAGCTATGGAAAAAATAAACTTTAATTGTTAGATACAGTATCATTTGGTGGAAAACTACGGAAATACTTTTACCTCTGTTTGAGACTTAACTTTCGTACCATATCAACTTAGGCTATCCCGAAATTAAGTAGATATTTACTAAAAACAAAATATCCCGAGAAAATATAATGCATAACTATATTTAATTACACAAAATTATATGTAATTATACTTAAATATCTATATATTTTATATACTTTAATAATTTTATATCTAGAATTCTATATAAAATTATATAAAATATTATATTAAAATATGTACTTAAATATAATTATTTATATTTATATATAAGCATATATATTTTTGTATAAATTAGAAAATTTTAAAATGCATATTTATATATTATTATATATAAATATATATTCAAATATGTTTTTATATAAAATATATTATATATAATTATATAAATTTCTCTCTGGTTTCTCATGTTAAATTATATATAATCTTATATAATTTAATATAATTAGACTTATTACTATATTTTTCGAATTTATTTTAACAAATCTTAATTTTTTATTCAACAGCAATATTTTGAAACAAGTCATAACAAAAATTATATTTAAAATTATATTTTTTATAGACCAGGCTGAGTAGCTGTAAAACAGGAGGTAAAAAAATAATTCGTTACTGATAGCGAGATATTATAGGTAATATCATATCTAAGGAAGGAAAAATAGTTCGAATCACCGGCGACCCACTGGGGTGAAATTGGGGTAATTTTTAGGGGTAATAAACAGTTTTTTGAGATTTTCGGCTAAACTAGGCATCCTATTGAAAAAAATTAAATACAAAAGTTGTAGGTAATGAAAAGATCTACAACTTTCATAAAAATCATTTTTATCCTTATCTCAAATTTTTTGAGAAAAATGCAAAGACAGTTATTTTGATTTTTTATTTTTTCTTCCACAAAAATAATTCGATTAAGTTCAAACTTGGAAAGTGTACCTTTTGATACCCAAAATAAACTGTATTTTGTTGTGCAAAAATATTTAACCGTTATGGTTTTATTTAATTTCATAAAAACAAGTGAAATTTTCAATCGCATTTCCTCTTAAAAATAGTGACTCAGAAGAAATGGAGCCCAGTAATGTTGAAGAAGTTGATGAAATTTCCGAATTTCTTGAGGAACCTATTAGTTGCGTGGAATCAGATGAAGAAGGACCACTAATTTCCGCAAAGAGAGCGAGACTTGACGATGACAAACATGACGATGATAATATATCTATAAAAAAAACTTTTTGCATAGTGTGCGACAATTGTATGTTTAATAAATGTAAATATTTAGTATTATATTTAAATTATCAATTTTCTTATTATGTTTTAATTAGTTTCAATAATTCAATATTAAACAATTTAAACTGAGTGAATTAATAGATGCTAAAAGTAAATTTTTTATTTTTGCTAATTTTGTTGAAGAATTGACAATTAACAATTCTTTTTTTAAACAAATTTTGTTGAAATGAACTTAAAATACACATCAAATGAAAGTTTTTAATTCTTTAATAAGAAAAAAACGAAATTTAATATTATTTTTAAATTCCGTGTCGTGTTCCTCCGCCTCATATTTGAATCAGCGACACAAAAAACCATTTTAGGGAAGAAAAACATATTTTAAAATGCAATTATTCATGGAAAGCTAAAAAAGTTTCATAACAACATTTTTCCTTTGAACAGAGTGTTATTTGTAGAAACTGCAGCACTAAATGTGCCCCATGCAATCATATCAGATTGAAAAATTTCAAATATCGAGTTTGAAAAAACTACAAAACCTAGTTCATAAAATTTGGGCAGTCATGCAAGGCGTAAACCAAACAAGCAATTGCCGGCGTCATCCTCTCAGATGAATGACCAATTTGTCCGAAAAATTTTAATCACACTCCGTCAAGCGTTTATTTTAGAGTTTTCGAATTGTACGCGCTAATTTGTTACTAGTACTATTGTTACGATAAATTGTATTAAGTGTATATTAACAAATTATAATTACCTTTAAGGTCAGAGTCAATATTGGCTATATATATATATATATATATATATATATATATATATATATATATATATATATATATATATATATATATATATATATATATATCGGCTTTCTCTAAAATTGCAAATAATTCTTGTGCATGATTATAGTTTTAGCTGTAATTTTTTATTCAATAAGATATCGTAGATTTTGGAATTGATTTAGATACGGAAATCGGAGTAATCTTTTCATTATTAGTACCATCCTTCTACCAACTTTCTAAAAAAGCAAAAGGAACTGGAATGGCAGTCTATGGACTAGGACCGAGGCACTTCGAAAGCTTGGGCAAATCACCAAGTAGTTTGGAAATGCTTAGTGAAATTAAACAAACTGGGCAAACATATGGCTACCTTTCTGCCGAAACATAATGGATTGACAGAAAAGGAAATAGTAAACAAGCCAGGAAGAAAGAAAATTGAAATCTTATTTTGGTAATTGCTGTGAATCGTAATTATTCAGCAAAGCTACAAGGAATGAGATAACTGTAGATTCGTCTGTAGAACTATGGCCAGAAAAAATTCAAGCAACGGAGGCCTCTAATGGGGCACTACCACCTGAAGAAGCACCTTAAAAACTTGGACTAGCAGAGAGAGAAGAATGCAGATTTTGCGAGGAAGAGAATAAAACCTTTATCCACATTCAAAATGCATGGGCATGTAAAATACTGAAGTCACCCAAAACTCTGAATTACCTCCGAGAAATAGAATTATAGGACTCTGAAAAATGTCTTAGGTCATTGTTATGTTAAAATTAAGCAATAATGAAATTTTGTCTTCCAAATATTTCCTGAATTCTATGACATGAGTAGGTTATCGGTGTATTACATCATATGAGTTTTACGCTAATTTTAATAAAAACTGTAATACCTAATATCGGATAAACTAGATGAAATAAGTTTTATAATTATCGAGAATTAGTACATAAAGAATCACCGGAAGATAAAAATATAACTTAATATAATTTATTTCTAGGAACAAATTTATGTACTCCGCCATTAATTTTATGTTATGAACTCATTCTGAATACCAAAAAGCATTATCAGAACATGTTTCACATTTGGGCGAATATAATTCAACAAGTTACCGTTTTTCTCTATCGGATCATTACGAGAAATTCTTAAAATATAATTTTTGCTCTTTTTCCATGCGCGTCTAGACTGCCTAATAGTCTTATAAATACAGCTGTAACAAACCAAAGACAAAACTCAAGGAAAACAAAAATTAAAACCCCATTCTAAAATATGTTATAACTGAGGGACGGATATACTTTAGTTTTAAACGGTTATTAGGTGGTCGTCGTACTTGTTGAATTCAATATGCAGAAAATAAATTAAATTTTAATTAATCACTGAAGCACACACGTTTTTTTTTTACTAATGTAAACGTTTTTATAATTTTGAGCAAATTCTTTCATATTTTTTTAAAGAACAATAGTCTCTTCGCTGATCTTTTAGAAAATAAATTAGCTTTCCGTAATCTACCATTGAAGCATTCATCTTACTTGTTGACACACGAGAATTTTCAGTGGAACATTTTAAAAAGTCTTTTGAAGTCAAATACCAGTTTTTCATGAACGATGTGACTTTTTCCTTATGAAAAAGTTTTTCGTTTCATGAAATCTTCTAATCGGAGCTCTTCCAACATATCTAGTTCTCTTGAATTAATTAAATGAACATTAACGAAGTTATAAGCTTTCAAATGGTACGCTTTGATAAAAATACTTAGAGCAAGTAAATGATAGTAGTGTCAACTACCAGTTGTACGCAGAACAGAAAGAGTCCCTTATGCATGGAATTTGTAAAAAGTTTAGAGCTCAAATAAATATTTTATTGTGTTAAATGGGGGGCTAGTATTAAGTCGGTTAAATTCCACCTAATAAGAGTAGTAATTTCACAAGTTCTTACATATGAAGAACTTAAAAGTTACCATAGAAATAAAAGAGATATTCAGTTTAAGACCTATTTGTTGGATGAGTTCGGATCCTTTTGATTTGGCCGACTTAACTCCAGCTCATATTTTAGCCCCAAATTGTGCTTTACCAAAATAAGACAATAAAAATTTAGTTCTTAACCGTCTGACAAAGTGGCAACTTTTACAGCATATGCACTTATGTTTTTTGGAAACACAGGTAGAAAGTATACATTTACAATTCACAATAAAGAGCTAAGTGGTACGATCCCATTAAATTCGTCATGGAACTTGATAAAGGCGACAATCTAGGAAGAATTGTAGATGTATTTCCTGAAGACAATTGAATCTCTAGGATTGCTATGGTGAAGACGTACCCTTTAGAGGTGTTTGGTTAAACTCTGTCTACCTTTTAATTAAAATTGCATTTTTTTCTACATAAAAAATGCGTGCTATTCACTGAGGAGGGGATGTTTCGGCACCTAGTTCCATTATCAATGATAACTATCAAATTTAGTTTAGATTACATTCATTGAACGCGGCTTCGCCGGCCTCTCGCCGGCTGACGTATCTATGTTTATACGGTTTTCACGGATTCCTCCGTGTGAGATGCAATAGCAGTAGTTATATCCACATTATGCTGTTGTAGTGCTGGAGTTACATTCAGCAAACGTACAACTACATGCAACTCCGTATGTAAATGAAGAAGTATTTTGATGGTACAGGTAGACCATCATCTCGATGGTTGTGGAATAGTATGAATTGTGTTTTATAACAATTTATTCTACCTGTGCAACCTCTAACACAGAAAGGATATGATGGAGAGAAGTTTGCATTTACTGTTTAGCATTTTACTTCATTTACATACGGAGTTGCATATAGTTGTACGTTTGCTGAATGCGATTTCAGTACTACAACAGCATAATGTGGAAATAACCACTGCTATTGCATCTCACACGGAGAAATCCGTGAAAGCCGTATAAACATAGATACGCCATCCGGCGAGAGGTCGGCGAAGCCGCGTTCAGTGTTGCATATTTCCTTCCGATCTGTCCTTTGCACAGCCAGGTGCATGTCGGTACCCTGATGAGTATAGTGAGAGACGAAACATGTACCTCTGCCGTATCACTGTGGCGGGGAGGGTAAGCTTTGACTTTCTTCTCAGTGTGGTGGTACAGATAGGCCATCATCTCGATGGTGGTGCAAAAGGATGAATTGTGATTGTGATAAATAAAATTTAAAAAAATATTTCGAAATTAATAGTAACGCAAAATTTGGCATATGTTCAGGTTAGACCTAAAAAAACTGAAGGAAAAGCCAAGAACTCGTTATTCGTATTTTATGTATACCGATAAATTTTGCGCTGCGAAAATGTTATACGTTCAATATAGTTTCCATCAAATTAACCCAATTAGGTGGACTCATAAAAAGAGTTACCAAAATAAAACTTAAATGTTACAGTCTTGTATTATAAAGATAATTCAACGAAGATTTTTGGACTCTGTTGAGTCGAAAAATTCACAGCGCAAAAACAGTCAATTTTAAATTTGTCAATATCATTTGGGGGTCTGTCGTCCGGACGAGTGAGAACATGAATGCAAACCGGTACGGATTTCGGGGATTATTTATTTCAGAGTGTTTAGTGGTCGGAAAACCGTAAAAAGAGGGAATGCGTTGTAGGATTCAAAATAAATTTCATAACGCCATGTTTACATCATGTTTAAATCTAGTGATTAAAGAAAACCTTTTATAGGATATATAATTTTAATATTGATTTTTTGTTACAAAAAAAGAGGTGTTTTTATTGACGAGGTCATTAACTTGTACAGGGTGAGTCAACGATTGGATGAAGTAGGTTTGTGCCTTTTCGGTAAAATTAACAAAGAAACTATATTTATTGTTTGATACAGTTTATTTTTACGCAGATTTTAAAAATATTTAGGACTCTACAGGGTGAGCCAAAAAACTAGGACAGCATAAAGTTGTATTTTTTTAAATAGAACACCCTATATACGAATCGTATTTTCGATTTAGCTTATAATTTTAAATCTTTTTTACTAAGGGTTTACTATAACAAAACTTTATAGTTTCTGAGATAATTAAGTTTAAAGAAAAAAAGTCCCTTTTCAAGCATCAATTCAATCCTAAATAACGTTTTCAATTTTATGACAAATATATTCAAATTTGGAATTTAGCAAGGCCAAGGACAAGTTAACATAATTTTTACCTAATATTTGCAATAAAAGCTACAGGGTGTTGAACACATCGGCTCAAATTTGAACAAGTTTAAATGAATAAATATCTTTTTTTTTAAATGGTACACCCTGTATATTTTCATGTTATTTAATAGAGTAATAAAAACCCTAAAAGTTTTGTTAATATATCCTATACCTATTTATAATAGTTTTTGAGATATTTCAGTTTTTCTTATTTTCCATACTTTTTTACAGAAATAGTCTTCATTATCATAGTAGCCATGGCAAAAACAATGTAAAAGAACATTTTTCTGTGTCAAATTTATAACCGCAATCGCTTCTTATGGTTTTTATGTAGTGTAGTTTGGTTTTTTTTGCATTCATCTTATATTGTAAAATGAATTTTCCAAAGAATGAGTTAATAAATATGATTTATACAATAGGAGAGGCTCAAAAAAATTGCCTTCTTGCTCAAAGAATTTACAAAATGAAGTATCCTGATCGACGCCAGCCTAATACCCATACTTTTCAAAACTTAATGCAAAGATTTGATTCTTCTGGTACTGTTGATTATCCAAAACGTAAAGTGGTCAACAAACCAGTAACTAATGAACAAAAAGAACTACAAGTATTGTTAAATGTTCAGGAAAATCCTTATATTGGTAGCCGTCAGTTAGCAGCATTATGTGAAACATCACAATCCACCGCTAATCGTACTACCAAGAAATATAGGTATCATCCATATCACATGGAATTACACCAGGAATTGCATGGACAGGATTTTGAAAGTCATGTAAACTTTTGTCGTACAATAAATGCGGAGATTCAATTAAATCCAAATTTATTATGCAAGGTAATGTTTAGTGATGAAGCTACTTTTAGAAGTAACGGTGCCGTAAATAGACGCAACATGCATTATTATGCCACAGAAAACCCATTTTGGATTAGAGAGGTGCAACATCAAAACCACTGGTCATTAAATGTTTGGTGTGGTATTCATCATAATCGAATTATTGGACCCCACTTTTTTAATGAACCACTAAATGGCCATAGTTACCTGAACTTTCTACAAGAAGAACTACCCCAACTACTTTAAGGTCTCGATAGGGATGAGCTCGACAGTATGTGGTTCCAGCATGATGGTGTGCCTCCGCATTACCATCGTGAAGTTCGTGCGTTTTTGGACCAACGATATCCGCAAAAATGGATTGGACGTGGGGGTTTCATTGAGTGGCCACCAAGGTCTTGCGACATCACCCCATTAAATTTCTTCCTATGGGGTTATATTAAAAATAAGGTGTATGTTAATCCACCAACAACAGTGGAAGATATGCGAAACAGGATTAGGGATACCTGTAGAACAATAACGCCACTAATTTTGTCCAGGGTCCGAGAAAATCTGCAAAAAAGACTAAGTTTGTGCATTGCACAAGAGGGTCGTTTATTCGAACACTTATTAAAAAGAAATAATTAATTTCAGTATTTAATAGGTAATTTTTTTGTTTCAATTTAGTATAAAAGTAAATATGTATTTGCCTTGTCGTTATTGTGGTGTTAATTTTTTCACATTATGTTTAATTAAACTATTGCCGTTGTAGTATAACGAATAATGTATTTCATCATATTTAACCACATTCTGTTTGTTTCTGTAGTTTCTTTTTATTATTTTACATGGCTACTATGATAATGAAGACTATTTCTGTAAAAAAGTATGGAAAATAAGAAAAACTGAAATATCTCAAAAACTATTATAAATAGGTATAGGATATATTGAACAAAACTTTTAGGGTTTTTATTACTCTATTAAATAACATGAAAATATACAGGGTGTACCATTTAAAAAAAAGATATTTATTCATTTAAACTTGTTCAAATTTGAGCCATTGTGTTCAACACCCTGTAGCTTTTATTGCAAATATTAGGTAAAAATTTTGTTAACTTGTCCTTGGCCTTGATAAATTCCAAATTTGAATATATTTGTCACAAAATTGAAAACGTTATTTAGGATTGAATTGATGCTTGAAAATGTGACTTTTTTTCTTTAAACTTAAATATCTCAGAAACTATAAAGTTTTGTTATAGTAAACCCTTAATAAAAAAGATTTAAAATTATAAGCTAAATCGAAAATACGATTCGTATATAGGGTGTTTTATTTAAAAAAATACAACTTTATGCTGTCCTAGTTTTTTGGCTCACCCTGTAGAGTCCTAAATATTTTTAAAATCTGCGTAAAAATAAACTGTATCAAACAATAAATATAGTTTCTTTGTTAATTTCACCGAAAAGGCACAAACCTACTTCATCCAATCGTTGACTCACCCTGTACATGTATTGGCTATGGGGGACATATTCAGGGAGCTAAACTTGGACGAAAAAGGAATGTGTATGAATGAGCATATCTAAATAACTTATAAAATGAGTGTAGCAGTTTATATTTCGGGAATAACAAACGAACGCAAATATTTATTATTAAAAATGATTTTATTGTTTTTCAAAATACTCTCCATGATGATTACATACATTTTTGTATGCGTTTAAACCAAAAGCATTTTTATCACTATGAAGATGGTATGTTCACTTGTTTGAGCCGATATGTGAGAACTCGCATTACCATGGTTAAGAATGAAACCATTATACCGGTTTCGTTTTCCACAAAACACCGAAAAAAACAGGTGACAAATTACTTTGTACCCGAGAACCTTTTGTTGATTTTGGCTCATCATGGAAGTACGATACGGTCGACTGCTGTTTACTTTCGAGCTTATACATATAGATTTTTTTGAGGGAGACCGCAATTTTATATAATGATCCTGCAGTATCCGTTCACGAAACGAATCGATATTTTCGTGCACTACAACCGATTTTGGACGATCTTCATGCAACTCGTCTGCAAGCGAATGACCATGTCGCAATGAATCGCAAGAAAATATTTAGGAGACAATATCATTTTTTGGCTGAGATGTCAAAACATTCTGAATACGTATATATATATATATATATATATATATATATATATATATATATATATATATATATATAATAAAATAAAAAATTCTCGGCTATGCAGACTAAGACCGTTGATAAATATTATTTTCATGATAAAAAGTGCGGAGATCTCCAAAAAATATGGAAAAACTCCGGGTCCGAAAAATGACGACAGTGCGGTTTCGTCGTAGTATGAGACTCGTCAGGCCATTGCATTCGGTGCAAACCATCATCTCGTATCTGTGTCATATAACCAGACTTCGCAGTTGAAAAATAGTAAATAAGACACAGTGGCGACATCTCGATGGCTCACTCAATAACATAAGAATAACACAAATCAACAAATATTGTATAAAACCGCCATGTGGTGGCGCGATGGTAAATTAAAGAAGAAATATATCAAAACCCGATACACAAACTTGATACTCTAAGGATAAAGGTCGCATTATTTCGGCATCGGCAACCAAACTAACCATGAATTCCACAGTTGAAGTTCAGTGTCGCACCAACGATCCCCCTATGTATGTTTTAAGCCAACAAATATAAAAATTTCACGGAATTTAACTTCTCTATATATATATATATATGAAGTAAAATGCGAACAGTAAATGCAAACCTCGTTCCAACCATATCCATTCCGTGCTAGAGTTTGCACAGTTTGAACAAATTGCTAAGGAACACAATTTATCCTATTTCACCACCATCGAGATGATGGCCCACCTATATATATATATATATATATATATATATATATATATATATATATATATATATATATATATATACATACATTTATATTACAATTTATCCTATTTCACCACCATCCAGATGATGGCCCACCTATATATATATATATATATATATATATATATATATATATATATATATATATATATATATATATAGGATGAATTTTACGAAGAACTGGAAAACACAGTTAGTGGAATACCTAAACAAGATATGTTAATAATTCTAGGGGATTTCAACGCCAAACTAGGAAAAGAACCAGCATACCTACCGCATGTTGGACCCCACAGTCTGCATGCTGAATCTAACGATAATGGCCAACGCCTGGCAGGATTCGCAGCAGCTCACAATCTAAAAGTAGTATCAACAATGTTCGAACACAAGAACATCCACAAGGAAACATGGATTTCGAATGATAACAGAACAAGAAACCAGATAGACCACGTTTTAGTCAACTCACGGTATGCGGGAAATGTAATGGACGTAAAAAGCCGAAGAGGAGCCGATGCAGACTCAGATCATTTTCTGGTACTTGCAAAAATCAGGCTAAGAATTAAAAATACAAGGAAAACACAACAAATAACTGATAGCATACGATGGGAAACTAATAAATTAAAAAACGAAGAAACACGGAAAAAGTACCAGGCGGAAATACAAAACAGACTGCTACAAAATAGAACGGATAACGACAGTGTAGAAACAAGATGGGACACTTTAAAATCGATTATTAAGTCAGCCACAGAAAAACAATTGGGAAAGAGAAGAAAAGCAGAGAAAAAGAATTGGTATGACAAAGACTGTGAGGATGCAGTAAACAGAAGGAATGAAAGAAGAATAAAAATGCTAGAGCTTCCCAATAATGAAAATATCGAATCATTCAAAAGAAGCAGAAATGAAGCAAGGAAATTAATTAGACAAAAGAAAAGAGCAGCCCAAAGAGAAACGCTGGAACAGGTGGAAGAAAACGCGTTTGGAAATAGCAGAAGGTTTTTCAGTGAACTAGCCAGTATGAGAAATGGGTACAGACCTACACCCGGTAGCATCATAAGAAAAGAAAATAACAACGAACTAGTAACAGATGCAACTGAAATACTAAAAATATGGCAAGAATACTTCAACAAGCTGCTGAATACAAACAATCAGGGGGAAATAACGCGCATAACCTACCAAACAGCAGAAATCCAAGATAATGAACCCTCTATACAGGAAACTATAGACGCCATTAACCGGCTCAAAAATAATAAAGCACCTGGTTGCGATAATTTGCCGGCAGAACTATTGAAAAATGGGGGAACACATCTCCATAAAGAAATACACAAATTAATAGTAGATATATGGAACACTGGAATAATACCTGAAGAGTGGAAGAAAGGTATAATTGTCCCCATCCACAAGAAAGGGGATCGATTAAATTGTTCAAACTATAGAGGGATAACACTATTAAACTCAGCGTACAAAATATTATCTAATATATTATTGAAGCGAATATCACCCTATGCTGAAGAGAACATCGGTGACTACCAATGCGGCTTTAGGCCTAACAGATCCACGGTGGACCAAATATTCACAATACGCCAACTCCTGGAAAAAAGCTGGGAATTCAACAGAGATGTACACCAATTATTCATCGACTTCAAACAGGCCTATGACACCATAATACGAGAGAGTTTTTGGATTGCCATGGAAGGCATGGGGATACCAAAAAAACTTATTAGTCTAACGAAACTATGTGTCAACAATACCGAATTATGTGTAAAAATAGGAAACCAAGTCTCTAGCAATTTCACAGTTCGAAGTGGTCTGAAGCAGGGGGACGGATTATCTCCACTTCTGTTCAATATCGTACTCGACATGGTAATCAAGAAAGCGAACATTAATACCGAAATATTCACAAATCAGGGACCACAAATGTTGCTAGCCTTTGCAGATGATATTGACACAATAGGACAAAATACTGTAAGGGTCAAGGAAAGTTTCCTACAAATCGAAAAGGAGAGTCAGAAAGTGGGCCTTAAAATTAATGAAGATAAGACCAAATATATGCATGTAGCACGCAATCTCCGCAGAGATAGAATCAGACAAAACGTAACAATGGAGGACTATAACTTCGAGAATGTCCAAAAATTCAAATATTTGGGAACTGTCATAACATCGGATAACGACATGACAGAAGAAATAAAAGCCAGAATACAGAGCGGTAATAGATGCTTCTTTTCTCTGCAAACGCTGATAAAATCAAAAATCCTGTCAAGGTCCTCAAAGATAAAAATCTACCAAACAATAATAAAACCAGTGGTATGCTACGGGTGTGAGACATGGACCCTCACAAGGCATAACGAACTTCTGCTTAAATGTTTTGAGCGAAAAATGCTAAGGAGAATATTTGGTCCTGTACAAGACCCAATTACGGGACAATACCGCATAAGAAGTAATGCTGAACTAGAGATGTTGTACCATAGCCCAAATATAATAAAAACAATAAAATCCCAGCGACTGAGATGGGCAGGACACGTCCAAAGATCCCTTGACAACCGACTAATTAACATGGTATGGAATCAAAACCCAACAGGAACTAGACCCCTTGGACGACCAAAATTAAGGTGGAGAGATAATATAGCCAAAGACCTACAAACTATGAGTGTCGACAACTGGAGAGAAGCCATGATGGACAGAGACCAGTGGAGGCAAATCGTTTCTGCAGCAAAAACTCACGTAGGGTTGTAGCGCTACTAGATAGATATATATATATATATATATATATATATATATATATATATATATATATATATATATACAGTGTGATCAGTATCATATAGGATTTTTTTTATTAGTAGCTTTATTCGAGATTTGAATTTGGCATCAATTTTATAAATGCAATTTCTAGCCCACAAGCAAAATTTCAGCTGTATAAGATAATTTAGATTTTTTGCCCACTTTTTGTAAACTGCACCACTGCTGCAAAATAAGACTCAACGCCACCTACATAAAACTTCTTAGTTTTAACAATACTTCATCCCAGATATATTTTGTTTAAAGTATCGCCATATTAAATGTGTGTTTTTCCACAAAATGCAAATAGGACTATAAAAATTTGGTCACATGTGATGCAAAGTTTATTTGTTTTTGACCCTGTATAAGATAACTTCATAAAATAACTATTTTTGAAAACCTAGTTTGTGTTTAAAAGTAATACAGATTATAATTAAAACAAACACAAGTACACAGTGTCATCAGTGAAGTCTGCATTAGATGGAAAATAAGTTTTTATTTAACTTTACGTAAAGTTTATCTAGTTTCAACGATTTAATTTAAAACTCCATTATTAAAATTTGTAATGAGGCATAATCTATAGTATCAGTATGACGATGTTTCCATCTATAATACAAGACAAGCTCTAGAATGCCTCTTGGAAATATTTACGGACAAAGTAATGGGGCGTAATTTGGAGCAATACTGGCCGGCTAGGTCTCCGGATTTAACCCCACTTGATTTTTTCTTGTAGAGTTACCTTAAACAGAAAGTTTACAAACAAATACCTGCGTAATTTTGATCATTTGGAAATGGTGATTCGAAACTGTATTTTATAATATGGCCCCATAGTATCAAAAACTCCATTAAAGATGTGTCAAGAAGAACAAATGTTTGTATTGAATGCATTGGAAGGCACACAGAAATGTAATTTTAAATTTTAAGTTTTTGAATTGTTTTTAATTTAATATTTAAATATCAAAAAAAGTTTGTTATCAATTAAAAAATTGAGGTTGAATTTTCAACTCTGACATCGAGTTTCTCGAAAAATAAAAAACTCACAAATTCCGGGTTTGACATTATTTTTTAGAATGACAATACCTATATTTATGTTAAATTTTAAATCAATAATTTGTTAATTTGTCATTTTTTTTTTTTAAAATAAAAACTGTAAATTTTGTCGAAAAATAATATATCTCGATAACTAGTGGCGCCACCTATAACTTATTTATATGACTCGATAGTTTTCTTAATTCTCTACAACTTTTGTCTGAAACATTTTTTTCGTACTTTGTACTTTTTGAGATAAACTCAAAAAACCGAAAATCGTGACCATTTTTGGTCCGCCATTTTTTTTGCACAGGTCTTTCAGACTTACCATCAGGGGCGGATCCAGCCTCTCTCTTTGGGGGGGGGCGGTGATTTCATAAAAGTGCGAAAGCCGGTTGTCGACGGGGGGGGGGGGGGGGACACCAGCAACATTCCCATTTCTAATATAAAAGACAGGATAGGTCGGGTCTATTTTTCTGAATTTCAAGCTTTTGAAGAGTGGTGAGGGGGGGGGCGATCACAAGGAAAAACAAGTTGCCGACCGGGGGAGGATGCGAGCAGCATACACATTCCTAGTATAAGAGGCAGAATCGTGTCTATTGTCCTGAATTCAAAGCACTTGGTGGGGGGGGGGGCTATTGCCAGAAAAACAAGGTTGTCAACGGGGGACGGGGGGGGGGGGAGTATCAGCAGCACACATATTCCTAATATAAAATGCAGAATCGGTTCTATTTTCCTGAACTCAAAGCTCTTGGGAAGGGGAGGGGCGATCGCAAGCATACACATTCCTATACTCTATTCAAGAACTAGAGAGAGTAAGAAAACTATTACCGAAACCTTCAACGTACCTGCTCCAGTGCGCAAGTAACTGAGGACTGCCGTAAATCTAATTATATTTAATTATATTTAAATATTATAAGCTTTAATGAATTTACTGCAGCAATAAAATTTCTGATAGTTCAATTTAATTTCTGTCAGTGAGCAAAGTACACTTTACAGTGCATCCTTAGTGATTTATCTTGTTTGTACTTGTTTTTATATATTATTTGAGATTAGTGAGATACCCAAAAGATATGGCTTCCACATCTATATTTAATCCAAAATCGTTAAACCAGGGCATTTTTTCTTCAAGGAAAAACTTATTACGATGAATGTTGATGATGCCTTAAGATAACAATATCTCAATAATAATGTTAAAAGTTCTATTGAGAAGTATTCCAACATGACAGGAGTTGGAATATCTACTATGTACCGAATACTGAAGGAGAAAAAAACGACTGGAATTGTTAGTACTCCCAAGCTACATTCGATCACACAAACTGTACTAAAACGAGTTGGACATATATTTTATTATGAGAAGCAAATCCCAACCGTCGACAAAATTCTAACTAAAATCAATGAAGATCGGGATTTACCTGAAATTAAAAAAACCGAGCTCTAGAAATTGCTCAGAGAACTTGATTTTTGCTGGGAAAAACCAGATAGGAAATCCGTTCTTATAAATCGTCCGGAAAATGTCCGTTGGTGAAGGAAAATGTCTCTCAAGTACAAGGTAGAGTTGCTAGAAATAACACAACTTACAAAATTAGTAATTTAACTGAACTTATTTTTTTTGAATAAAGTTAGTGCAGAAAATTGGGAAAACTCCAGATGATAAAAGAATAAAAGAAAATGGGGAAACTCGATCTCATGATCGGTGAGATAGAGGAACCAATTATATTTAATTTGTGCGAAGATAGCTTCACTGACTTTGATTACAAATTAAATACGTAATGTTTACCAACGTAAACACAATTTATTATTTAAATTTTCTGTAACATATAAAAATTAATTACATTTGAATCCCTTTTTAGCGTTCAATTTTATTTCTGCAGATGGTTTAAGAAATAAATAAACTGAAACATCAAATATCCTAAAAATGTTTTTAATTAATAATAAAATGACCGATAGCTTCAACAAAATTTTAATATTATATGGACGAATTGATTTTTTTATGTGTTTAACTTCTTGCATTTTTGATAATGGGTATTTTGTAAGTATTTAAATTATAACTTAGAATTTTTTTGAGAGAAAAAGGCTACGTTTTAGTCTGAATGTATCTAAAGCGGTTTCTATGCCAAAATTAAAAATAATAAAAATACTGTAGTAATTTGTGTTAAATATGTCAAAATTATCTATATTTTCTAATGTATGTGAATTATTAAGAAATCATAAGAAAGAATGCTATATGCTATAAATACTTAGTGATAAAATAAACCTCTTTCCGACGCCTGTGACAAGGATTAAAATCCTTTTTAACACTTCACATCTAAATATCTATTGTTATCCTAACCAAATAGTCCATTATTATAGACCGGTATTTTTGATTATAAAATTTCTAACCAATTCCTATGAAAAATATATGTGTCTAACAGATTTTGCCAAAGACATCGGAATAAAGAACACAGGTAATTTGCGAAGAAAAAAAAAGGTAAAAAATGATTTATTACTCTCTCTAGTTCTTAAATAAACTATAGTATGAGGCAAAATCGGGTCTATTTTCCTGAACTCCAAGCTCTTGGGGGGGGGGGGCGATCGCCCCCACCGCCCCCCCCCTTGGATCCGCCCCTGCTTACCATCGAGATATGTTTTATAGGATGTCGAGATGAACACATTCCAGCAAAAAAAAACAATGTTACATTTTTGTTAACAAAACAGTTCTTTTTTTTATTCAATTTCCATGGAGATGTAATATGTATTTGTCTTTGCATCTTAACTCCTTTCAAGGATGTGGAAAGTTAAAATGCAAGATCAACTAAAATTTCTAACTTAATGTTAAAAGAAAATACACAGTGACTTCGTTTAAATCGACATTTCTCGAGCCAGCTTCAAACTGAAGCCGCCTCATATCTTATTTGAAATCTAGGCGTTTATTTCACAAACTTAAACATTACTTAACCTTGGCTTCAAGTCATTTTCGCAAAAGGTTGATGTCTTGTTTGTATCTAACCTCAAAATAACGTCTTGTTTTGATATGTTTCTTATTTAAAAACCAACTGTTGACTATTGTGAGGAGTAGAATGTTTTATTTTGCATTTAGCCTTTAACTTAGGTATTCTTAAACATTAAAAATAAATTGAAAATAATGTACTAACGCCCATTTGACGCATGACGTAATCTTTCAGAAGTCAACAGCTGATTTCAAGCGCGATTGAGGTGTTTATTTCGCACTCGAACCGCGCTTGGGTCAAGTCAACCCTAAATCGCTTCAAGCTTGACTTAACAAATCCAAGCCGGCTTCAAGTATAATCTCGCCTGTTTAATTCGTTATTTCTAAGCCGCTTGTAGAAGGCGTTTGACTTCAAGCGCGCTCGGAACTGTCGATATAAACGTACTGAATGATGACCTAAATTAACTTTTTTCATGTCAACTTCTGAACTAAGCAAAATTTCTATTTGAACTCAAATTGAAGTATGTGGTAGATCTGTCACTGTCAACTCAAAATTTTGAACTGACGGCACAAACCACAAATAACACTTTAATCATATCTTCAATGCCGATTCGTTTTTGCACTTTGATAATCAATTACAGAATTATAAACTGTTAAATTTGGCAGTAAATTCAACTTTAACCGCTTTTAACTTGGCAGTCCATCGTTGATATTTCAAAAACGGACGCCGTTAGAGAGAACATTAAAATACCATTAGAATGAATTACTACGTAACCCGGTTTTCTATTAAAAATTGACACTAAAATAGTTTAAATGAAAAATGATAGAGTATGATCTTACATAGCATTATCATAAGCTCTTTGCTTAATAAATGTAAAAATAACAAAGAAAATAAAACTAGACATTTTTAATGTCTACCTATCGTAGAATATAGGAAATATAATAGCTTTATAACATGTCCAAATTTGATCAATCTATACTTAACGGTTATATAACTGATGTCTCAACAAAAATATTTGTAATGCTTTAACATTTGATGAGATTTAAAACCACTGCTTAACTTCAAAACATTACCCAAGTAACAGGGAAAATAAAATCAAATTTGGCATCCTTGACAAACAATATTCAATATCAATAAACTATGATAAATTTATTCTTATTAATCTCAGTTCCTGATTCTTGTCAGGTATTTAAATGCTTTTTAAATATATTTTATTTATTTATGTTTCGAATAGTACATTACTGGTAATTTCCAAATAATCCATAAAACAATAAAGTCAACAAAACCTAAAATAATATCAACTTTAGTATATAGTATATATTAGATTGGCAAAAAGGAATTTCAGTTTTGTACTGTCAAATAAAACCCTTTTGTTATATAAAGAATAAACTTCAATCAATTATTTATTTTTCATTATATTCAATGACCTTTTGTCTTCTTTTTTACAGCTTCATTAGTCCACGCTCGTAGAAATGTATGTCCCTATCAGCAAAAAACCTAACCAAGTGCAATTTTGTGAACGTTTTTCAATTTAAAAAATTTATTCAAATTTGAAAATAAATGCTAATCAGATAATATCAAGTCAGTGCTGCATGGTAGATGCGTTTTCTTAACAAGCTCCAAGAATTACCCACGAGCAACTAAAAATGAATGGGACTTTGTATTATCATGATAAAACACAATTTCTTTGCGATCTGCTAATTCCAGCATTTTTTTTTTTGATTGATTCATCTAGTTTCATCAGTTGTTGACAGTAAACATCTTAGTTGATCGTCTGGCGTCTTAGAAGAAGCTCAAAATACACAACACCATAGTAATCCCACGAAATTGACAGCATGACAGTTTTGAGATGCAATTTAGCTTTCGATTGGGTTTGTGCTGGTTCATCACGCTTGGACCATCACCGTTTTCAAATAATATTACTATAAATGACCCGTTTTTCATCATGAGTGTTGATTCTTTTCAAAAAAGGATCGGTTTTATTGCGCGTGAGATGCATATGGCAAATATTAATCCATTTTATTACGTTAATCTCTTTCAATTCATTATCGAGCTTCTTGGCGAGTTGGAGATATTTCATGTGATTTTTAATTATTGTGTGCAATACATTTAACCTCTCTGCAACCTCTTGAAAAGTTTATGATAAGTCTCTTCAATTATGGCTTTGATATGATCATTATCAATTTCAGTAGGTCGACTGGAACGTTCGTTATCTTTGAGTGATCTCCAGAATGGAATATTCTGAACCAATTTTTCACGGGTGTTCTGTTATACAATCAACACTATAAACTTCATATATCTCTATGTGAATCTTAGCAGCTTCCTTTCTTTGGCAGAAATATAAGACTAAAATATGTCGAAAGCATTCTGTGTTAAAATTAACCCTAAATTAATAGCTACAAACAAAATTACAGACAAGCTTCAAATTAGTTGCAACGTTCGGTGTGAAAACGGAAAATACTTTCTTGTCGACTTTATAATAAACAATAAATTCATTTCACAGTTTTTATCATAACCAATTCTAATATTGTCATTATTGATCACTATTGTTTTTTTTTTAATTTTCTTCTTGAAGCTTAATGAGATACAGTTACAATCCAAAGAGACGCGGAAATTCGTTGAAGTACATCATTACTTGGTTGATAAATTGGTTTCTTCCCATATTAGTTCCACCGTGATTTCTGGCAAATGGGCGCATCAACTTAGCTGAGAGTGATAGTACTCGAAAGTTCATTAGTGAGAATACCTCCGGCGAATCAATGACCAAAAAATAATGACAAATGCCAACGACGCGTCTCCAAATTCGCCAAATCAGAGAGTTTTTGTGTCTTTTGATAAGAAAAGTCCTCGTTTTTATGTTAATTCTATGTAGAAGAAATTTAACAAACTTCTACTGAATCGGTTCCAGTTTGTAAAAATACTTAACCGTAGAATAGTACTTCATCTGACTTCTCACCAGAGTATAATACAATGTTTTTTAAGTCTCAAAATTAGGAAACTTTCAGTTATGACTTAACATAAAGGCCAGCATTCGAAATACTTTGGCAGTAATATAGTCGCTATGATTAATAAATCGAAGCCCATCATCAAACATTACATTCAAGTCCCTGACCATATTAACCCTTTTAGTAAGTGTATTCTGAACATAATATGGACAGAGAACTATATTTTTACCTCTTATCAATGATAGAAGATTAGCATCCTTTATTGATGGTATAACGAAAAAAACTTGTAGATTAACTTCATGGTACGTACTAAACAGGAAACAAAGATAGAAAGAGTAATTCAACAAAACAAGAATATGAAATGCCTGAAACTAGGAAAAATACAGATAAATAATATCAAAAACAACGAAGAGATAGAAACTAGCCACATGGAGTAAATTATACGGATAACGGAGGAATATTACACAAATCTTTATAATACAAAGGAAAAACTAGTACAAGAAGTTCTTAAACGATTAAACACTAAAATAAAAAGCATCAACTCTGACATTCAACCCGAAATTAGTAAGAAAGAAATTAAAAAGGCCCTGACAAAAATGAAAAATAACCGCCAGGTAAAGATGAAATCACAGCAGAAATGGTGGAAAAATAACAAGAAACGTTTTGTACATCCTTATGAACAAAACAGATACCAACCATTTGGACCGAAACAATGACCCTTTTACTATTTAAAGAAGGAGATCGCAAGAATTTGAAAAACTACAGACCAATAACGCTACTTAATATCATATATAAACTATTTACTAAAATACTAACAAATAGACTGACCCCCAAAATCGATGGCTACCAAACACGAGAACAGGCTGGATTTAGGAAGGACTTCAGCACATGCGACCACCTATTGATAATAAAAATTCTAATTGAAAAGGCCAACGAATATCAGATTCCTCTATATATAGCATTCATAGATTTTGAAAAGGCCTTTGACAGCGTTGAACATTGGGCAGTTAGGAACTCGTTGCAAAATAGCAGGATCGACAATAGATACACAGATTTAATAACAAACATAGATAACAATGCAAAGATTACTATCAAAATAACGGAAGAACACAGCACTTAACCAATAAAATTAGGACGAGGGGTCAGGTAAGGAGATACAGTGTCACTGAAACTATTCAACTTAGCTGTATAGGATGTCTTTAAAAAATTACAGTGGGATTATGGGATCAACGTAAACGGAAAGCATTGAAGAACTGGACAACGAAGCGTCAAAAATAGGAATAAAAGTGAACTATGACAAAACGAAAGTAATGACAAATCAAACTGAAGAAATGGTTATAACTGTCGCACAAAAGAAATTGGAGGAAGTGGCAGAGTATATATATTTAGGCCAAGTAACAAAACTAAATAAAGACAATCAAAGTGAAGAAATAAAAAGAAGAGTCAGACTATCCTGGATATAATTTGGTAAACTCTCATACATCCTAAAAAACAAGAAATATCCACAGTATCTAAGAACTAGAGCATTCAATCAATGCATACTACCTGTCTTAACATATGAATCCCAAACATGGACATTTACCAAAGAAAATATAGGTAGAATTGCCAAAACACAAAGAGCAATTAATGGAGAGACAAAACAAAAGTAAACGATGGACTAACGAGCATTTGGCCTCAAAAACCGGACAAAATTAATAACGTCGTTGTTTTTGACTCTAGACGTATTAAAATCAGTATCCGGTGATTTTTGAAGGCGCTATGTTGATTTCTAGCATTATTTTACTTATCGGGTGAAGGGGGGCTGACTTAGGGTGGGGAGGGGAGGGGAGTAATATCAGAAAAACGTAATGGCTATCGTTTTATATATTTTTAGGTGCTCCGATTTCATTTCTGGCATTATTTTACCAAGGGGCGCTGACTTAGGGTGGGGAGTGGGAGAGGAATAATATTTAAAAAACGTAATGGGTATCGTTTTATATGTTTTTAGGTGCTCCGATTTCATTTCTGGCATTATTTTACCAATAGGGTGAAGGGGCGCTGACTTAGAGTGGGGAGCGGGAGGGGAGTAATATTTAAAAAACTGTGCAAAATTCTAAGAAAAACAATTAACATTATATGATTTGCTGCCTGTTAATCCTATTAAATTTTTTATTGCTATTAGAAGTTTGTGAATTTATGCACGATTTGTTACCTGATTGTTTATTCGTCCTTTAATGTTATAATATTTTTTATAAGAGCATAGACATATTTGTATATATGAATTAAAATATGTAAGGTTTTTTTTTTTGCTTTTACATATGTATGTATATTCACACGCCTCCATTAGCAATGCAAAAATAAATAGGATCATAATTGTGTTGACAGCAGGTAGCAAATCGATTACTGTATGCTTTGAAACATCTTTTTTTATTTAAAAGGATACCAATAAAATTGACATCGAACTACAGCGATAAAAACTGTAAAAACTGGATGGATTTTAAATGCAAGAATTGGAAATCCCAAAAAGATTTTTGTTGTTGTTTGTATAAAGGGTGACAAAATGAAATCAGAGATTTTGATTAGAGTCTCTATTCGCTTGCCGCGATTTGAACATTTTGTCTCAAAAACCGGACAAAATTATTTTAATCTATTTTTTTGTGGAAAATTAATAAAAATGCATGAGTGAATTTAATTAACATGTTATTTGATAAGAATAAAGAAAAAATCATTAAAAAATACATAATATCAATAATTAATACAAATTAGGTCAATCCGATTCACCAGATTGATTGATTCCAATAGTTTTCTCTTCAACTGTTGATATATTCAGTTCTTCGGATTCTAACAATTCTAGAGTTTCACTCTGGAAAGGTTGGCTTTTGCTATGTAGTTAGATGATATCCATCTCTTCTTCAGATCACTATTAAAATGTTTTAAATCGTGACTTAAGGTATGGTACTCGTTTTGGGGACATTTCATCATTTCGCGGAGCTTATGTTCCATAAATGATACCTTATCTTCAAGTGTTCTGGATGTGCTTTGTTTACAAAGCATGTAAAGCGTTTTCCGATATACCTCAATAACATTTGATATCAAATCTGTACCTATAGAAAAAATAATATATATGTAAGTAAAAAATAACTAAAATTATCGCAAAAAAAAACCGTAGAACTCAAAGCATTTTTTTAAAGAGGTGGAAACATGTGGAAAATGTTTTGACTGTTGTGTGATATGGCTAATATCTATAGTTTATTAGAAAAAAAGAATTGTAGCCCGACCTAGCACGGAACATCTTCAAAAACACTAATTAGTTAAAAAGAAAAACAAAAAAATAAAAAATTTTCTTGCATATTGTTTTAGGTCCATAAGAATACTAAACAGTCATTATATTTTTAAATAATATATATTAAAATTAAATACATACCTTGTTTTTCAGATTCCATAAAAAAAAATTTTTTAATATTCACTTTACAAAATACCAAACACCAAACACAAGTCAAAAAAAAATCTATCAAGAACGAATGCGTGAGTATTGAACGAAGCTTAGATTGCAATTAACTGTGTTGAGCGTAGCGGTGGGGAGGGGCCACTTTATCATAATTTTATGATAGTACGGTTACTCAAGTATACAAAAAAAATTATTTCGATGATTACTTGTATAGTTTGCATTTTTCCTTTTTGTCTGGTTTTTTAGACCAAATGCTCGTTAGTGCGATGTTTCGACACGAGTAGCCAAGCTTAAATTGAAATTGGTCGGTCATACTTTAAGACAGAAAGACAATAGATGGAACAAAATAATCCTAGAATGGAGACCCTGGCAACACAAATGAAGAGGAGGAAGACCGCAAATAAGATGGCCAGGCCACTTAAAAAAGCAAGCCGGACAAAGGTGGGCACAGACCGCTCAAGACAGAGAACAATGGAGAAATCAAGGGGAGGCCTACATCCAAAGATGGATGATTGTAGCTCATTATATAGAGATAGATATACAGGTACTAACCATTAGAAAAGTAGTATTTAGCAGGGTAGCTACAGCACTTAGTACCAACAACAAACTTCTTTACTTAAACCAACTTAAGCTTAGAAACTTGAAGTATCGAGAGTCCCTAATTCTGTGTCTAGATAACATGAAAAGCAACAAGTATCGCGTGATCGCCTCGCGTATTTAAATTTTTTATCGTGATATCACTATCAACCATATTTGACATTTCAAATAAAAACTAGCTTTTTTTTTAGTGACAGAGATTTAGCGCAATAGTACACATCTGGGGGAGTAATCAACGTTAGCACTAGATAAACTAATTAGTTTACATAGTGCGTTTAAATCAATATTCCAATTTTGAAATAATGTGGTAAAAATATTTACTAACAACGCTTACAAGCGCTATAATAATTAAGTACAAGCAAAGGACAATTTAGATCTATTTTAGAGGCACTATGTCCGGCTGTTGTGCATTATGCAGATTAAATTGCTTTATTAATGTTATCAACGGATGCAGATTGCTTCTTGGATAATGGAAGTTAATTAAGACGGGATTGTTGAAGTGTTGGACACGAAACGTTGACACTGCATATGTTGCTGATAATTTAGGATTATCTTGACTGAAACAGAATTTCATGTTTCTAATTTATGATCTCATGTGCATGTATGTCTTTTACCATGTCATTTAGTAACATTGAAAATAATTAACTTTGTGTTGCGATTATTGTATATCGTTTTAGACTCAGTTTACTGTGTTTTTTTTATTATTAATAACACTAGTTTACAGTACATCTGTTGCCGAAGAAATTTCAGCAGTTGTTGACTACATATGATATGCTAATTTCAAATATATGAGTAGACTTTTTTTTATCAGCTCTAATTTCTGAGTTTCAGCTATGTAGGTATACAACAAAAAAAGACATGTGTATTTACTAAGAAAAAGTTTATTAAAAATTTCATTTTAAAGCTCTTCTCTGATGTGTAGACTTAGGAAAATGACGTATCAGAGACCAACAATAGTCAGATATCATATTTGTATCCCAGAAATCCTGATAGCACTCTTCCATGACGTGTAAGTCCTGATGCATACGCTCTCCCTGCTCTTCGCTCATATCTCCTAAATTTTCCGGAAACCTGTCTAGGTGACTATGGAGAAAGTGGAGTTTTATGTTCATATTGCACCCCAAATTTTTTAATTGTAATAGAAGGTCTTCTACAAGTTCAATATAATTTTCTGATTTTTTATTTCCGAGAAAATTCTGCATCACAGAGGGGAAAGTTGTCCAAGCCCTTAGTTCTAACTTAGTCATAGAATTTCTAATTGAGTATCTTTCGTAAGTTGTCTAATTTGGAGACCATGAAAAATACTGGCTTTAATCTTTTCCATAGTGAGCTGAGGAAATTTTTGGCAAATGTAAGAAAAGCAGTCCCCGTCTTTATCTGATGATTTAACAAACTGTTTCATGATGCCCAGTTTTATATATAATGGTGGAAGGATAATTTTGTCACGAGCTACTAGTGAATTCTGGACTATATTTTGCTTTCCAGGCTTTATATTTTTTCTCAAGGGCTAGTTTCTTCTTACCCAATGCTCTTGTTTAGCTCTACTGTCCCAAAGACATATAAAACAGGGAAACTTAGTGTAACCACTCTGTTGACCAAGAAGAATGTTCATCATTTTTAAATCAACACAAATTTGCCACATATGGTCATTGTACTGTATTTTCTTTAAGACTAGCGAGATGTTATAATATTCTTTCTTTAACTTTATACTGTGGGTAATAGGTACCCAAGCGTATTTATTTCCATTATGTAATAGAATATATTTTAAGCTACGTTTTGAGCTGTCAATGAATAAACGCTAGTCGTTTGATTCGTATTGTTTTAAGCCCATTTTTATCAAATATGTCTGAACAAATAACGCCGTAATTCTTTATCTTTTTCACGATAAAAAGTTATTTTAGTATTTGAGGAAATTAATTTTTTTTTCTTACAGTCTTGATGCCAACAATTCTGGAGCTTGTTTAGAAAGATTTAAAAGATCATCTAACTCATTTTGGGAAAAGCATTTTGGCTCATTTGATACACGTTCAAAATCAGCATCATTTTGTGATGAGCTTGGGCCTTCCTTGTCTTATTCTAAGGGTTCAGATATATCTTTAGGCACTGAAAAGTCAGGTGAATAATGCACTGGACGCTGAACACAACTAGTACTTGGGTACTGCCATTTAGCTTGATTTTTAGTGTTACGTTCACGCTACAAAAGTAACAGTCTACGAGATGATTTTCTGGTTCTCGCCAAATAGTCGGTGTTCCAAATTTAAAGGCACTTCTTTTACCACTTTTCCATAATCTTAAATATTCCACATACGATTTACAAACACAATGCGGAGCCCAAGATTTTTCATTTTTATCTAAGAGCATCCCAAAATACTCGAAATAGGTATTTTTCACCAACTCTGATATAACTTTTCTACAATTGTTAAACACATATTCTCGGCATATATAGCAAAAATGATTTGGATTGTTTAAACAACGTCTCCTTGAACTACTCATGACACAAAAACTTCAGATACTAATCTTAACACAGTAAAATACGCACGTTATCGATAAATAAATAGGCATAAATGTAAAAATCAAAAAAAAAAAGTAACTCGAGCTGCACAAAAATTTTTGAGGTTAGATTTGACAAAAACAGATCATAAGTGAATATTATTAACCATAAAATTCACGGCAACAGACAAAAAGTTGAATTTTGTATACTAGTGTAATTATATTATCATTCATAACTGATATTAATAAATTTATATATTAATGCCTTGAAAGAAATCAAGTCCCAAAATCTAATCCTACCTTCCCTAAATACCCCCTATATTCTCTTACCACTTGTTATCTGGCCAAAGTGACAAGATAGGGCTAAAAATTCCTATGAATGAAAATGTCAAATATTTAAAAAATATTATCCAAGGCGAGTAGAGATATCCTAAAATCTCGCATTGAAGTTTCAGCCAGTCTCAAAAATTCAGGGAGGAAGTTGTAAAAACTTGGAACGCTAGAAGAGGAGAAATAACAGAATGGTACATAGCAACGTTCCATGTAAAAATACTAGAAAAAGAAGAAAAAATATTAGAACTAACAGGAGAAATGGAAATTATGAAATAAACAGTGATAGATTTAGCCGACCTAAGAAGGACAGAAGGGCATAGCATTAAACAATGAACAAAAGAAACGAAAATTAGCATATAGAGGGTGTAGGATTACTGATAAACAAAAAAAAACACCCAGTATCACTCAATACAAAGCTACACTACATAGAGTAACATCAAAAGACATCCAAATTACAAAACGGTATAGATGTAGAATTATTCAAATGTCTGCCCCGATATCAGATCACGAAGACAAAATAGAAGAATTCTGTAAAGAAAAGCAGTGACAGAAAGTAGATCAAGGTACATAATAATAATAATAGGGAACTCGGTACGAAAATTAGGAAAATGAAGGAGAAGAGGAGAATTACTAGCAAATCATGTCGCCGAACACAACTAATACATAACAAGAACACTATTTGGAAAACCAGAAAAAAGAAGTTGGTTGAAATCCCTCAAATAGCAGTTATGTAGTATTAAGAATATAATTTTAGATAAGGCAGTATTAAACAGAATAAACACGAAGAGCGATCATTGAAGGATAAGGGTTCAAATAAGAATTAACAAAAATAAGGAAAAAAGAAAGTGTGCAGAAGCAAATAAAGCTAGAAATGAAGAATAAAATGAAGAATATCAACAGAAAATAGATAAAGACATTAACTTAGAAAACTAAAACACAAAGAAATAATCAAAAACATCAAAAAAGAAAATCTTCAAAAACTAACTGAAGATACATTAGACCCATAGAAATACAAAAAAAAAAAACAACTTTTAACAATTCCAATATACAAAGAATAGAAAAAAAGAGAGAAGATATCAGATATTATGAAAACACAGAAATAAAGAAAACGTAACACGGAAATAAAAGCTTACAAGATCTAAAGAAGAAAATGAGTAAAGGAAGACACGAAATAACAAAAATGTTAACCGATGAGAATAAAGAAGTCACACAAAAGGATGAATTAACAAAAATCACAGAGAAATGTTGCCAAGAACCTAATACCAGTAAAATTGTACCAATACTAGGAAAGGACAAATCATACAAGGTTATGGTAAGAAATGTCAGATCCAAGGAAATAATGGAAATAACAAATGAAGAAATAAGATACTATATGAACAACATGAAAACTTGAAAAGCTTTGGAAGAAGACCTAATAACACAAGAAAAGTTAAAATACGCAGGAGAATCGACAATAAAATTACCGGTAACTATTTTCAGTAAATGTATGCAAATGGACAAAATACAATCAGTTTGGTTAAACGCCTTAGTAATCCTCATATTTAAAAAAGGAAAAGTACAGACCTATCAGCTTATTGTCGGTTTTCTACAAACTCTCAAGAATTATTGCACTGTGTCTAACAAACAAACTTGATAGTTATCAATTCAGAGAGCAATCACGTGTCCGAGGAAGATACGGCACTCTAGACAACAAACAATGCGAATCCTAATCAAAATGGCACCCAAATACAGTTTCATAATACAAAAACTATATAGATACTAGGGTAGATTAAGAAAAAGCATTTAAATAGAAATATGGGCCGTTTTAAACGCCTTAAGCAGCAACTCCTAAAATACATATATGCTAACGCTGTATCACCAATAACGACACAATCGAAGACAGAAAAAATCAAATTCTATCGAGGAGTAAGACAAAAAGATCCGATATCTTCAAAAATCTTTATATTGGCTCTGGAAAATATGTTTCGAACACTAGGAAGAAAAGGTATGGCAATGGATAGACAATTAAAGCATTTAATATAAGATGATCATGATGCCTTGATAGCAAAAAGTAAAGAAGAACTAAATGAGATGTTAACAGAACTAAATCTAAAATCAAAAGAAATCTGTCTAAATGCAAACATGAGGAAAACAAAACATATGACAAGCGACTTTGAAGTTAATAATGAAGAAATCGTATTAGGAAACGAAAAAAATAGTGAGAAAGAACAGATTGAGACGATAAATGATCGAAAGGATACAGAGAGAACATTAAAGAACTAGAGGTAGACCCCTGATTAAACGGACAAACGACATTAAACAAACAGCAAAACTTAACTAGATGCAGAGAATAACTGAGAGGCTTATATCAGATGAAGGATGAAGCAAGCTGATGATGATGGTAATGATGATTAATAATTTTATAAACAGGTTGTTGTAATTTTAACTTTTTTTAATGAAGACACTTGGTGTTTTGTGGTGTTTTCAAAACAAAGATAACAAGATTCATTGAAAAGTTTACTCTCGAATTCACTAGCATAATCTGGCTTTAAAACTGGCCAAAGCTGATACTGAAAAGTTTAAATTAACAAGTACAACAATAAGTAATTCAAACTTTGTACCTTTCTTCTTCTTCTTCAAATGCATATTCACTAATGGATGTTTGTGATTACATTTTCCATTCCTTACTTACTTCTCGCGGGTGTATCAGTGTTTGAATATCGTGCAACCCCGTCCACTATCTGATATTACGGAGCCAGGACATCTTCTTTCTTCCAATTCCTCTCTTGCCCTCGATCTTGCCTTCAATCATCAACTGTAGGAATTGATATCTCTCATTCCGCATGATGTGCCCAAGATACGCCGTCTTTCTTTTCTTGATTATGCTGAATAGTTCACGTTCTTTCCCAATACGTTAGAGAACTTCTTAATTGGTCATTCTCGCTGTCCATGATATCTTAAGGATTCTTCTGTATATCCACATCTCGAAAGCCTCTAATTTATTGATAGCGCTTGTCTTTAATGTCCAATCCTCCAAGCCATAAAGAAGTATTGACTATAAGGAACCTTTTATGAACCTCAGTCTTAATTTCAAGTCAAAATCCGAACATGTAAGCACTCGCCTGAGTTTTACTAAAGCCTGTCGCGCCTGTTCAATGCGACATTTTACTTCATTGTCAGAAGTCCATTCTTCGAATATCCATGTGCCTAGATATTTAAATTTGGTGACTGTATCTATGGGTACTGCGCTGGATCTTATGTTGACATTTTGGAATAAATTGGGATTTCTTGAGATAATCATGAATTTTATTTTCCTTGTATTGATGTTCAGGTCCATTGATTTGCTGCGCTCTCCTATTATGTTGATCAGTTTTTGGAGGTCGTTTATATTATCGGCGATTAGGACTGCGTCATCCGCATAACGGATGTTAATAATCTATATTCCGTTAACTTTAATTCCCATTTCAATATCTTTCAAAGCCTCCTGGAAAATTGTTTCCGAATAAAGGTTAAACAGGAAAGGGGACAGCATACACCCTTGTCGCATTCCTCTTCGGATTTATATTGGGTTAAATACATTATTGTCTGATTTTATCTGCGCGGTTTGACCCCAGTATAAGCCTTCAATGCATCAGATGTCTTTCTGATCTATGTCGAGTTTTCTAAGAAGTAGGATTAGTTTATGATGTTGTATACGATCGAATGCTCTTTCGTAATCTATGAGGCATAGACACACATCTTTTCTCTGATCGTAACAGTTCTGAACAAGCACCTGTGTAGCGACTATCGCTTCTCTCGTACCTAGGCCGTGCCTAAACCCAAACTGGGAGTCGCTTATGTCTCTTTCGCATTTATTATATATTCTTTGATGTATTATTTTTAGAAATATTTTTAGTATATGACTCATTAAACTAATGAGTCTATGATCTTCACATTTTCTTAAAATTCGCCTTCTTTATTAGCAAACCGCCCAAAATTTAGGCTATACTTTATTAACGATTAAACATTAAATTTTTTAACAATAAATTTATTTGTAAAATACATAGATACAAACGTATTATCGCTACACTCTATAGTAAGTGTTTTAGTCTAATCTGAATTTAATCAGTGCCAATGGAAATCAAGAATCCATGAAATTAGAAAATCCCCACAGGTAGAAAGTGTCCTTCTTTAACATATTACGAAATACTAAAATCACCACTTAATTTTCGCTCTAATACCCAGAAACCAATCTCCAATTCAGACCATGTAACGACAGAAAACTGTTCTGTAGCTAATTAAAAATCCCTTTTATAGAATCAACCCTCGCAATCGAACAAAATGGACGGCATTCACGCGCACTGCCTTCAGCATCGGCTTTGACGACATTAATATATTTTTGGGGGCCTGCCGTGCTGGTCTTTCAATGGGGCTTTTTGTGACTTCGGCAAATTGGTGATGCGGACATTTTCAATTTGGGTCTATTGCTTTTTGAGGACTGGTTATTATTAGAAAACGTATAATGTGTTATTTGTTGGGCAGAAGATTTCTTTTCATATCAATAAAATATGCTGGGTATTCGTAATCCAAACCCAGTTTTTGCGAATATATTTTCAGTTTTATTAATATAAGATGGTAGAGCTTATAGATCCCTAAATCTGACTGATATCATTATCAGTCATGTCATTCGTTGTCTCAGTTTCATATGTCTGCCACATTTTTACCTTTTGTTATAAGTTTACATACATTGAAACTAAGACAGAAGAATTATGACTATATGAAATATAAAATTTTATATTAGGACTTAGCTTAGATACACTGCTAAAAATATTCTTAAATTTATTGAAAATTTAATGTGCATTCTACATTAAATCTAATGATTTTGTACTTTAAATCGTAAATAATTTACTGCGATGATTTGAGTCGTTCGTTTTTGTATTTTATTCACGACTGCACAACGTGCCCGTAAAAAATATTAATTAAACTGAATTGTTTATTGTTTAGTACTGGAGAAATAAAAATTACTGACAGCACATATATATATAAATATATTTATATATATATATATATATATATATATATATATATATATATATATATATATGATACTTATTAAATTGTTGGTCGCCAGGCACAAATAACTATACCTAAGTATAATTGATTTGTACCAAAATTTTTAATTTTTAATAAAAATTACTCAATTATACCTGTGCTGTATTTCTCAATGAACCCCGTTTTTAGTGATTTGAAGTTTAAAACATTGATGTCAATGTTCTCTTTCTCAGGTGAGTTCAGATGAAAATATAATCATTGTCAGAAAAAGTCAAACCAATAATTCAAAAACACAAATACAAACTTAATTTAAAATAATACAGTCATGTCAGTGGGTGCAGTTTTTTATGCAAAATCTATAAATTACCTTATTTATATCTAATTAAATTATCAATATTATTCAATATGTACTGTATTCTTTTATGGTATTTAGAATTATTATTACTGGCAATATTGTATAAATGTCTGAACGGTTAAAAATGACTAGTGTCTTAATATATGTGATTTTATTTTAAATAATCTAAAAATAATTTAGTGTGTGCCGTTATTATCAAAAGCGATCTTGTTACAGTGCAAATTAAACAATTTATTTTATTATTAACTATATCTATTCATAATAAGGTTAGTATATACCTATTTTATCAAGTTATTTTCAGGCAAATCAAAGATTTCTATATCTTACATATTAAATAAATACCTTTTATGTCTTTTTTATATCCACGTTTTAGATTTACTCCTTCCTTTTTTTATATAAAGAAAATCTTAAAAATCCTTTCTCCTTTGCCAACTATTTAAATATTTTTCACAGCTTCTTGCTTATTGATATAATTTATTTACTAATTTATTAAACTTCTTTTCCTTCCTTTAAAATAGACTTTCAATCTCCTGATATTTTAATATCCGATTGATATCCACTCCTTCTTTTACTTTTCAAAATAACAACTTAAAATCTTTGAGGTTATGTTACTGTTTACGAATCAGACTAACAATGTTTACTGTATAACTGGTGGACCTGTACCCCATTAAAAAAAAATAATTTTGGCTTTTATAGTAAGTGGTGACGCAGTATAAATTTTTGTTTGAATTTTTTTTTGATTGGTGGGCCACCTGACGTGAACTGGCAACTGGCTTTGAAACACAAAATCAAAATGGATTCCTAATTGTCAATTTATGATGAAATTTTGATATTTTATTGATATTATGAAATAAATATTCTATTTGATGACAAAACAAAATTTTACATGTACATTTAAATTTTAATTGTAACTTGCTGAAATTAATAATTCTTGTTTTATTAATATTATAATCATATTTAACAAGGTTTTACCTACAATTAGGTACTATTTTATTCTAGTTTCTTAATAAAATTAATTTATAATCTACTTTTTCTGATAGTATTCTTACCTATTTGCAATATTTTTAACAAAGTTTTAATACATATTGTTGTTTAAATAAGTAGAAACTAATATATTATAAATAACTATTGATGGATAGTGCCTATATATCACAAAAGAATTATTATTTGACGCTTATTTTCACTAACATTATCTTTACCCGCACAATTCATAAAATGGATGATTAAGATTCTCATTTTTGTGGATTTCACTATATTATTTTAAAATTCCTTTTTTAGTCACTATATCTGGTCAACAACACTTCACACTTTATTCAAAATATCACTTATTTATTAGTTTATAAGATTCATGTCTTTCAGAGTGAAATATGTTTATAATTCTTACTTTATATGCACTAATGTCCAACTTTTCACACTAATTTTTAAACATTTTATCATGGTATTACAAAATTATAGGCATTTTATGCCCTTTTAAAATATAATTCAAATATAAATTCTTACATACCATTAACTAATATCTATTCTATGATCTGCACTTACCACATAAATGCATTAATTAATTATTTATGTCTTTTTGGTTTGACATTTGCATAATCAAAAACTTATCACACCTGAGAAAAGGTGACAATATATATATATATATATATATATATATATATATATATATATATATATATATTAAAAACAACAAATTTTTTTCGCCTTAATATTAATCCTCGGATTTCCTAAGAAATCCCAAGAATTTAAACGAGAAACTATAGATCACAGTCAAACTGATCATGAAAAAGCACTTAACCGAATTCCAATATATTGCTTGTACATGTTATCAAGCAACCTACCTGACATTTAATTAACACCAATTAAATGCAGCTTAGTGTTCCTGTATGTATGGCTTTGCATGCAAGGGAAGCAAAGGAAGCTATTTTGGATATTAATTCACCAATATCGGAGACGAAATCATTGTAAACAGGTTCGCCAAACTTATTCCCAAGATTAGACTCTATCGGATATTGCCAGATGTTGTAAACAACGTTATATTATAGTTGTAATCCTTCAATGGCTTCCAGATTACTCTAGTTATCCGATAGTTCAAGATGACATGTTATAGGCCTATATTACAGTTAAATTAGTTATTTGGAAATGGAGATAAAACCGTTTTTCAGTAGATTTCGAAATCTACATCTTGATTACATACCGCAATTTTTGGCCATTATATATATATATATATATATATATATATATATATATATATATATATATATATATATATCGATCTCCATTTAGTAGGTTTTGTAAATATAGCGAAGATTGTCCTGTGTAGACTTCAGGGCATTCATTGCGTGGGATTTCGTCTGTAGAGCGTGTTGTTTTGTTTTTGTGAATTTGGTTCTTTAGTGAACTGAAATATACTAAAAAAACGTGGTCTGGTATACACTTAAATTACCATTCAAAAAACCCCCATGTTCCGAAAAAAAATCGGTTATCATTGGCCTAGCTGACAAAGCAATGAAGCTGAGTGACATAATATATAGAGGGACAATAATAAAAAGAAGCCAAAGATATTTTAATTAAAAACAGGTACCCAATAAATCGCATTAACTCAGTTTTTAAGTCACGTGGGCAAAAGTTAAAAAATAATTTCGAACCCATAGAAACCAACCATGTTATATCGTAGGTTTTCACGGATGGTAGAATGAATAGTTTGGTTATTCCGGGTTTCAATCCGTTCTTTCAAAAAATCGTTTTCACGATGTTTCGCCAAAATCTCATTTGGCATTTTCAAGTGCGGTTCGTCTCGTTACTCAGGTCATTGGTATGCTTTTTAGGTATTGGCTGATTTGTCCGATATATACTCTATTACCTCCTTTACATGGACTTCTGTATATGACATGAATGTTCTTGCCCATTTGTCATTCTCCTTTCAAGAAGAGAGAAAGGAAAGAATGTATAGAAACAGTATATTTCCTGCAAATACAACTAAAGTCCTCTCTCCATGGGCGTTTCGGCCAACCCATGGTCTCTTCAGTGGAGCTGTGCTGCACCAAGATCAGTATTCGCAGGAAACAATTCTATATTAAATAGAAATTTCGAAATATGTCGTCAGGAAATTAAAAACCTGCCAACTTTGATGTTAAGCTGAAAAATTTCGCCAGTGGAAACCATATTAATTTATACTGATAAAGTTTTTATTCAATTTTCACTATCTTTTTCCTAAAAAAATATATATATTTTATAACTAAATTTTTAATTGTTTTCTATGCTCGTTATTATTATTCTTTAGTCCTACAACTAGAAACTTTTACCCATCCAGATTTTATCAAATGAACCTTCTTTTCTTACCGTGTTTTCGCTCCCTAAGTAATGTTGCCTCCTTTAAATTTCTGGGCCGTTCGAGTGGTGGTCGCCAGTAGTAAAGGTCCTTTCTCCTACTGCTGTGCAGGATGTCTTTCAATAAAATGATATTAGCTAATATAACGCGAATTGTTTTTTATAAACCTATAAAATTTGAACATAAACATTTACCTTCCTAAAAAAACGAATATACTATAATTTATTAGCTAAGTTCTTAACAAAACAATTGAGGTATCACATAATGACATTAATTTAGGGTTCATAAATACCATGAAGCTCTGTTACCATATTTATGTCAATAAATGTAAAAGTATTAGAACATATAGACCAGTGGTCATAAAAACGGTACCAGCGATCAATTGCGTTGTTTCAGTTTTATTTATAAGAGGATATTTTATCCGAATATATCAAATGAAATATACTGCACATATTAGACGTATGTCAAAAGTAAAATCATTAACTAAACTGCCATTCGGAAACACATTTTACCATACTACAAGCACAACAAAAAACAACACAAACAAATCGGTAGCAGGATTTTAAATTCACAAGAAATTAAAATACAACATAAGAGAATAGCGAAGCATTTCACCAAGAGTAGCATACCTCACATTGCAGCTATTAACTCACCAACATCAGGATACGAAGAAGAAGAAGAAGTTGAGCAATTTTCCAAGGACATGAATGAATGAATGAATGAATAAATAAATAAAAAGCCTTAATATTAGATCATCCATGTTTAGACCTCATTTGGGGCTATATATCCCATCATAGCTGCAGGTCATTTGCGAATGATCACTTTTGCGTCTGGGCATATGTTTATTGTCCTATTCTTACTAATATCGCGCAGAATAGCATAAATTCCCGCCGTAAAGATCGTCGCATGTGTCCGAGAAAACAGTGCTCTCTGACTTGTCTGCTTGTCGCACACTCTGGCTACAGCTCTTTCATTTTGTCAAGATTAATATGTAAACCACCAGGATCCATTTCTCAGAAGATTTTGCTTCCCCTCCGAATTCCCTCTACTTGACGAAAGAGAGCGGATAGGGTTCAAAAGCTGTGATTCCATGGGGAGGGATGGACATCTCTCCACAATGCTTTTCCAGACACCTAAGTAACCGTTCGTTCCAGTTCCAGTGTTTACGCTTTGTTATACAAGGTCACCATACAACAGCGACGTATGAGATCATGGGGCGTCTGCACCCAAAGGCTCGTTTACAAGCCGAAAAAGCACATTTGGCCATCTTGGTTGTAGCCTCAATATAATCAATCCAGCTTCCAGATATTTATCTGTTCCCTTGTATGAAAGGGGTTTTTCCATCAATGTAATTGTGGGAATTCTCCCCATTTTCTCTTTTTTGTAACGAGTACCACCAGAAAACATATGAGCAGCAATAACATCAAATAAAACACATTGTTATTTTATAATTGGAGGCCTAAGTGCCAAGTAGACATAGAAAAATCGGTAGACTATTTTGGAATACACACAAGAAATGATAAAAGTTAAATGTCAGTCAGATTTGCAAAAACAAGAACCTATACATCATGAGTACACATTCCAAGAAGAAGGCAAGCAGACAATGAATATGGAGACCTCAAAATCGCAGAGTCAAGAACCAAATTAACTTCATAATAACATCTCGCAAATATTTAGAGTCGTGACCACAATAAACTTACAGAAAATGATCACAGATCGGTAAAAGCGAATATAAAAATAAACATACAAAAAGAACAAAGAAACGTAATAAAAACTAAGAATAAAGATATATATCGAAACCTACTTAAAGAAAAATCAGGAGAATATGAAGAGAACCACAAAAACATTTATTCTATCGCAGAATAAAATAAACTATTGTGATTAAATTATAAAGTTTCAAATTAAGCGATCAAGGTTTGTCAGATTCAATTGTTTGACAATACTCTTTTGTAACTAATGAGGTTTTTGTTGTTGTCCTATTTGCCCTTCCATGCGTTTTACATTGGCCAGTCCTGAGCCTGGATAAAGTGTTTCAGTACGCAAAAAAAAAGGCGAAGCGGTATTTACTTTACATAACTTTTTTGAATAGAAGTTCTCAAGGAATAATGATTTTTGATTAGAAATCTAATATACCGAAATGCCAAAAAGTTATGAAATTTTAGATGTTGACGAAGTGTTGCTAGTGGCCTCCTCTGCAATGTACATCAAAACTGTAATTAGATCCAGATTTCTCATCTTAAAGACCCGAGAGAACCAGATTTAGTGCAAATTAAGAGATTATAGGGTGATAGCACCAATTATGAACAAGAACCAATGATGGACATTTTTTCTAAATAAACCGAAATAATAACCAAACGCAAAAGAATTTTGGGGAAGGTAACACTGGATTATAAGTAGTAGGGGGTCAGTTGTCTCACTAACAAATTAAAATGTCAAGATCGGCCACTTTCTTCAAGATGGCAGCCTAAATATAAGTGAAGTATGAGCTACGTCCGAAAAATCCGGTTTTATTATGAAAATCGTTAAGAGAGTAAGTATATATTTTCGTGAATTACTTCATTATGTTATTTGATAATTAAGTTTGATATTATTTTATATTGAATACTAGGAACTAAGAATATATTTTGTCATAATATTAAATAGAAACATAACCTAAAATCTCTGTTTTTTGCAATGTTTATTACTGGATCGAGTACAGACCAAATTACCAATGATGGACAAACGATGTTCTAAATCTAAAAAAAAAGCAATAGACCAGGATGACACAACTTCCGAAGATATAGATTTAGAAATAACATATGCTGAGAGTGAAAACAATAGTTATAATGAAAAAGAGGATGGTATTACCGAAGATAACGGAGAGGGGGCAAAAGTAGATAAGTGTAAACAGCGGAAAAGAGCTGGACTCGCGCATGAAAAAAGGGAGATCAAAAAACGTCGCGAAAACAAGAGTGAAGAAAATTCTGAAAATGAATCGCTAAACATGCTAAAAATCAAAACGTTACCTTCAAAATATAAAGCCATTGTTCGACCCGGACAGTTTGTCATAGTAAAATATGAAGACGAGTTTTTCCCGGGCAGAACAGAATCCGTTGATAAAGACCAGTATGAAATTAGCACTATGGTACTATCAACAGGCAATTCTTTTAGATGGCCTGACAAACCTGATAAAATATGGTATAAAAACACGATCTAATAGAAGTTATAAGTGAACCTTTGCTTCTAAATAAAAGAGGTTTCTATAAAGTTAAGGAAATGGAGAAATACTTACCTGATCTCTGAAGATCTCATTAATACATAATATTTCGTTTGTAAGAAAAAACAGTTTAATTTTATAAGGATTTACTTAGTTTTTGTTACTTTGCTCATTTTGTTTTTAGTTTTATAATGTTTTTTTATATTAAATGGATAAATATTTTAATGATACTGAGACTGTAAATGATAAATTTATGAGACTATTACTTCGATGCCATAGTTTATATGAGAATAAGTGTTTTTTTTTTTCAGAAATATTTTAATTGGGGATGATTATCGCAAATAATGTGAGTTCAAATAAAACTCAAATAAAAGCTAATTTATGATTAATAAGTGCCTATTCTTTTTAAATATACCTATCATTTACGTACCTACCTAAATTTGTAATTGAATGATTTTTAGAAAAAGCCAGGTTACTGCCAATGACTGGGTTTCTTTCATTGAACTTGTCGATAACTGGTTGATCATTACTGGGGATTAGGTGTCCATTAATGGTGATTTTGAACTTTCTACATTTTTAAGTAAAATAACATATTTATATCCAACTATTTAAAGTTGAACTTAAAGATTCGTCTTCTCATATTATCTCTAAATTCATTTACCACTATACGGTATCTGTACACATAAAAACACGAATTTTATTTTATAAAACGGAAAAAGGTATCCTTAACATGTCCATAATTGGCGTCGTCACCCTAATGGTAAATATTTACCAAAAAATTAAAACTTTGACACCCTGTATTTTCAAAACTATCAACTTTTGAGCTAAAGTAAATTGATCTAGAACTTCATATTTTAGTCTCAAAAATTTGCGCTAGCTTTACGTACAGATCTTTTAGAGACACCCTGTATAACCACCCAAGTCAGCAACCAGACTCTTTTTAATGTTCGTCAGCTTTCCTTAGAACCAGCTTCGTTGCAGCTTATAACGAAGTGATATACTTTAAGTGTACCGCTATAATTAGGTGTCACAAGGTAGTAATAAATGAGGGTTTGTGTAAATATATCCTGGAGTTCCTGAGAGGATTCTCGTTGTTGTCGTCTCCTAGTCGTCACAGCTAAAGCGGCCATCTGATTAATGACCCTAAACTTCATGTTTAACAACGTTGCGTTTTGTTATCTAAACACCGAAACAACGATTCGGACGGCCAAGTATTTTCATGACTGACACCCGAGACTTCTCGGGTTATTATGGGACGTGTGCACGCGTTGAAACGATTTTTTAGGGGTAAATTAGGTTTTATTAACGACTATAAACATCGTTGTCTGTTTGGTAATGAACCCTCTTTAAAGGTTTATTTATAGGACAGTTGGTAGGAAATACGAGAATGCCCATGTAAATGGGGCAAAAAATATATTTCTGTGTCTAGAAAAATTTGTAGTTTTGTGTTTTTCTTTATTCATTTATCTTTTCTTTGGACTCTTTTATTATAAATGCTATTTTAGAAAATAGTTATATGAATAAAAGTAATTCATACATACAATTTCAGTTACGTGCCGGCACGGATCCAAGGGGGGGAGGCGGTAGGGGCGATCCCCCCCCCCCAGCAGATTTGAATTCAGGAAAATAGACCCAATCTTGCCTTTTAACTATAGTTTATTCAAGAACTAGAGAGAGTAATAAATCATTTTTGACCTTTTGTTTCTTCTCAAACTATCTGTGTTCTTTAGTCTGTTGTCTTTGGCAAAATCTCTTAAAGACATATATTTTTAATAGGAATGGGTTAGAAATTTTATAATCAAAAATACCGGTCTATAATAATGAACTATTTGAGTTGGATAACAATGGATATTTGGAAGTGTGAAGTGTTAAAAAGGATTTTAATCCTTGTCATAGGCGTCGGAAGGAGGTTTATTTTATCACTAAGTATTTAGGCATAAAATATTAATTCGGTAATAGACTTAAAATAAAAAAAAATTATAATATTATTTTATTTCTTATGATTTCATAATAATTCACATTCATTAGAAAACATAGATAATTTTGACACATTTAACACAAATCACAACTGTATTTTTATTATTTTTAATTTTGGCATAGAAACTGTTTTAGGCACTTTCAAACGTAGCTTTATTCTCTCAAAAAATTCTAAGTTATAATTTAAATACTTAGAAAATACCCATTATTAAAAATACAAGAAATTAAACATAAATAAAAAAATAAATTCGTCCATATAATATTAAAATTTTTTTGGGGCTATCGGTCATTTTATTATCAATTAAAAACAGTTTTAGGACATTTGACGTTTCAGTTTATTTATTTCTTAAACCATCTGTAGAATTACAATTGAACACTAAAAAGGGATTCATATGTACTTAATTTTTATATATTGCAGTTAAAATTAGACCTACTTATTTTTATTTCTATTGCACTGATATCTTAATTTAATTTACTTTATTATATGAAAATCCGATAGTCCCAAAAAAATAAAATAATCGTGTTAATTCTACACGCTTAAGAAAAAGATACAAATACAATAAAAAAATTACGGTTAATTGGAATTAATAATATATATATATATATATATATATATATATATATATATATATATATATATATATATATAATTAAAGAGTGGGACACACTAAAATAAAAATATATAAAAAAAATAAAAATATATATAAACAAACATTAAACAATAAAATAAAACTAAAACAAAAATTTTAATAATAAATTGTGTTTACATTAGTAAACATTACGTATCTAATTCGCTATCAAAGTCAGAGAAGCTATTTTCGCTCAAATTAATTAAAATTGGTTCCTCTTTTTCACTGATCATGAGATCGAGTTTCCACATTTTGATTTATTCTTTCTTGTCTGAAAAAAATCATGAGGTGTACGTAGGGTCCGCCATTCTCAATATGTCAATATGACGTCATTATGTTTCCTGATACATGTATGTCGGACAAAAGTACACATGATATATGACTGCATTTTTGAGGGAAATTTAGCACTGTCCCACAAAAATGTCAAGTTTAATCGTCAATCCGACAAGAAAACAAATTAAAAAAATTATTACAAAATCATATACTTCTTATTCCACAAGTATAGCTAAATAAGCTGTAGATATGTGAAAATTTTTAGAAACACATATACTTAATGGATAATTTTTGTTCATCCAATCACTATATGTTGTCAATAGGGTGAAAAAAGCTGAAAAATGAAGAATAATATTTTTTTATCAATATGTATTTTTTTAGCACTCAGTGCGGAAACTAGGTTTTTCCGCACGCAAGCGTACAAATAATAGCTCTTCCTGCACGTCGTAATGAAAAATTTTATACGAAAAATGTGTGAAAGTATTTTTTTAGGCGAATGTGATTGTCACTCTCGTCTAGGAAAATAATTTCGCACTTGTTGCATAATGTACTATTTCAAAATGGGGAAATGTAGATCTTAAAAAATGTTCCGTAAAATTTTTAAACTTGTCAAATTATTATTTACATTAAAAAATATTACTTTAATATATGTACTAATACTTTATCAAATAAAAAAACGCACGTCAACAAGTATTTTTGAATAATAAAGTATTTTTGAATAATAAAAAAATATTGTATGAGATATATTAATATAATAATTTATATAATTGTTCAACAATAGAAAAGTAAAAATATAAATATTTTACCGCGTTTTCCATATTTATTCATTAACAAATGAGTATCATAACTATTTTAAAAAATATATAATGCAAAAAAAATGTGTACTCCGAGTCATATTGATCACTTATATAGTCTTCAATGCAGACATTGTCATTATCAGTCAAATTATCGTCAAATTCTGCAATAAAGTTTAAAAATGCTCTTATACTGTAAAATATATTGAACCGTTATGTAAAATATTGATAGAATACCTGTAGCTTCAACAATTTCAGATGCGAAAAAATTTTTTGTCCGAGTCATATTCATCACTAATATCATATTCCACGCAGCTATCGTCAGTATCACTATCGTCATCAAAAATCTCTCTATTATCGTCAGATTCTGCAATAAAGTAGAACCATGCATAAGAAATCACATTAAATATGAATTTATTGTATAAAATATTAATAGAATACTTGTAGCCTCAGCAATTTCAGAGAATAATGGACTTTCTGGGCCGTCAAATCAACAAAATTCATATTTTTCGTCAACTAAAATCCATCCATAGTCTTCTGGTATTTTCTCTATTGGGGTTCGCATGTATGCGTTGCACCAAATGTTGCTGTTATACATGGTTCTTTTTACTTGTTGCAACAGTTCTTGCTTACTTGGTGGTAATGATGAAGCATCGAAAGAACATATTTTCTTTTTTAGAACTTCTTCAATGTCACTGGAAGATTTATTTGTTCTTTCAACTAGCTCAAAACGACCCATCATTTTTAGTATTCAGATTGTACTATAAGCGTACTCTTCAATTATTTGAAAGACGTTACTGTGGATATCTGTTTGCGAAGACGAAGTTGTTATAAGATTAATAAAAGCGTATTGAAATTTAGTATTTTTTTTTAAACATTAAATAGTTGTTTTTTCCCTTGCGGTAAAATGACGGACTGAAGTCATTCCCTGTAAATATATGGCAGCTGCTAAGAATCGAGAAAAAATATATTCTAGCTGAGATTAATTGCTATACGAAAATATAATGGTTTTATTGTTTTTTAGCGTTGTAAACAAATAACTTTCAATTATTCATTGTTTATGCGTTTCTGTGAGAAAGAACGTCTACAATCAGGCTTCAATTTACCTGTATTGATTTTTTACATTTTTTTATTTCATTTTGAAGCAGTTGCGATTTATAACATCACTAATAATAAAATTCTAAAAATTATCTAATTCTTATCAATTTTTCAATGCAATAACCTGAATTAATACATGAAATACGACCGCCAGAAATGGAGGTGTTCGATTAAGAAACGTTTTTTTAATTTATTATTGATTTGCCCTACAATTTTTGTCGGACAAATATTTTTAGTTATAAACGAAAAAGGTAAAAATGGTACTTACATGTATCAGGAAACGTAATGACGTCATATTGACATATTGAGGGTGACGGACCCCACGTACGCCCCATGATTTTTGTCGGACAAGTTGAGTGTGTTTTAAACGTATTAATTAAACACTGTTGCAAAAATCAGACTTACATGTATCGAGAATCATAATGACGTCATATCGACATATTAAGGGTCTCGGACCCCACGCACGCCTTATGATTTTAGTCGGACCAACATTTTTTCATCGATTTTATGTTACATGTATCGCATTGTAATACATCGTCAAAATGACAATTTCGCGAATTGACAGGTCCGAAAGGTCCCCTGGCCGAAAATATTGTCATAGGAAAAGTTTGTCGGACTCGTCATAGGGAAGGCGCTCACGAAGTTTGGCATTTACATGAGTTATCAAAATGTCAGGTCGCTGTACTGGGGACTATTAATAACAAGATTATAGCAACTTATTTCCTCGCGCTAGTTCATTTTCATGTTCCAGGGAAAACAAGACCTCCAGTATTTTTTTATTTGTGGAAACCAAGAACTAATAGATTACAATTCTCCCCATTATATGTGTTTGCATTATGATCGCCTGAAAGACAAATTTCATATATTTTACTGCAATTATTATGTTGTCAAATCGTTTATTTACAATTATCAGTGATTGATTTATAAGCTATGTTATACTTATTGTATTATCTGTATTCTGTATATAATTTTAGGATTTATGTAACTCTGTTCGTTTTCCTGCCTAATAATAGGGACTCTGGTCCTGTAGGGCAGTGTAAATAAACAAATAAATAAAAAATAAAATAAATTCGAATAAAATCTAAATAAAATAGTTAAAAATTGAAACTAAAAAATATTTAGGTAAGAAACCCACTTTTAGAGACGACAAACCTAGATAAATATGTAAATCAGATAAGCATATATTATGAAAATAAAAGTTGATTGCTGTCTTGAATGGAGAATGTGTCCATTAACGGCAGTCGATGGTATTCAGCACGAAATCGAACACCATTATGAAAATAATTTCGGGCAAACCAAACAACGATAGAGACCGGCTGGGCGAGGCAATTATTGCTGCCGTTCCGAATTAATCAAAGGACCGCAAATCTTGACGAGGCCACGTAAAAGCCGCTTTCCATGAAATCAAATCCGTGGCACAGAAACATTATCCAGACTGAATAAATTAAAAGCAAATGGAATGTGTAATTTGTGTATACACGAAATCCTTTAGATTGGGAATTGATTTTGTTCGTTCTGATCGAAATGCTTTCGCTTGACCAGTGTATTTAGTGCGCTATTCAAAACGGTCAATTTTAAAGGCAGAAACAAGATCACAAATTACCGCTATATTCAGTGTTTTAAATGAAGAGCTATTCTAGTTACCGATAAAGGATATAAATAAATACGTGTAATGATAAATCGTATAAAATGAATTGATGATATTAAGGTCTTGAATGTTGTATTTAAATTTGTTTGTTGTCATATTTAACATGTTAACATTTGAGTTAAGGAAAGCTAGAAATTTATTACATGTAATTTTTTTTAAAAAAGGGTAAGCTAAATTTTATTCATAGAAAAATAATTTTGGTAATTTTTAATCTCTCTTAAGATACTGAAATCATCCAAAAAGAGACAAATTGGTTATATCAAAGTTAAAAATTGCAAATTTGATTGATTCTAATAAAATCAGGATTTACATAGAAAAAATATTAATTTCAAACAAGATGAGAAAAAATCACAAAACGACTTAATGGCGAGCCGAGCTGAAGGCTAGTAGCAGCACCAGCAAGCAAGGTGCCGAGCTAACTCCTATGCCGGTGAGTAGGGGTGGGTAAATTTATGGGCGCCACTGCATCTTAAGCTAGGCCGAACGCAGAGACCTTCCATGATGTTGCCTGGATCTAGCTTTCAACTCAACTTTAAAAAAAAATAATAAAAAAAAATTAAACGAACTACCAAATGCAAGAAGATTATGGTATTCTAGGTGCAGCAGGGTGGAATGTAGCTCTCCGAACCACGGTGTATTTTTGGGATCTAGACTTTATCTTTCGTTGACACGTGTAAACTGCCCAAAATCCTTACAAAAGATACGGTACTCAAAAACACAACAAAATTACCAGAATAATTTTCGACTTTCCATCTCATAATCCTAAAAATTTGGCAACTAAAAATTGAGATGTAAGTCTGAAGCTACTTCGGCCGAATAAAACTAGGAAATAGTGAAAAATCAAGGAAAAATAGCCTTCATTTATAACCATGGCCCAGCTTGCTGGTCTTAAGCTCCATGATAAAACGTCGTGCAGATTTTTCTACTGTCGAACGAATTGAAAACCGCAAAAACTCCAGTGCACATTGAAAGTTTGACAGTGTTCTAACGTGCATGGGGGATAGCCGGCGAAAATATTTTCAAGATGGCGGCACTTCTATTTATACCGGAAGTAGATGTCAACTTGCTTATTTTAAATGGAACATCCTATATTCTATTGCATTTTTAATTTTTATGTAAAATTCTAGACCTATTTTATATATAATGTTCTATACTTAAGTCTGACTGTTTTGGACACATTTAAATTTTTATGTCAAAAATGACGTTTCCGGACCAAAATTTAACTATAAATTTTTCCTATAAGGAAATCTTTATTTTTTAATATGAGTTAGTTTCCATATAGATGAAGATCGACTTTAACAGTCTTTTTATGATATTTTGAAAATTGTTAGTACAGAGTGGTCAAAAAGAATAATAAAAATTATATTTAAAAAAAATCGGCAAAACTCAATTTTTTCAAATAGAAAGCACCTATTGTTATAATTTTATTATATTAAGCATTAAAAATAAAGGTAACTTTGTATAAGGTTGTCTATTCCAAAAATTTGTAGTTTTCAAAATATTGACAATTCAACATTTCTCTATTGTAAAAATGCTACACGGCTTTTAAGTTTTGTTATTAGTTGGCCATGATGGCGAGGCGTGGCAAAAGTTAAACAATCGAACCCTACAGAATTATCACTATTTCTTGCCATTTGACATTCATTAATATTAATCATGCCGGGCCGATTAAATTACACGCACAAAGATTATTTAAACTTATTTATGATTCATGGAGAATATGACCGAGTTATTTCAAGAACGTGCGATATATTTGCGACTCGATATAAGAAGAAACAGAAACCAACAGTACCAACTGTTAAAAGGATTATAGAATATTTCAAGAACTTTGGGACAATAAAAGCAAAAAGAAATAGAAATAAATCAGTTGTTAATAATGAAAATATTGAAACTACAATTTTAGGATATTTCGCCGCACATCCGACAATGGCGCATATGATTAAACGATTATGTTAGATTTAACAGAAACCTGTTATGTTTGCTCAACAGTCTAATTCTAATTTTGATATGATGTATGGATACTAATAACGTATATGTTAAGCCTCCTGTTAAAATTAAACATTTCACATTTTCATCAAACGCCATACCTGATAGCTAAGTTTAATTTATTAAAAAACTAACCTGAACTATTTTTTTTTGTTCCAGGATTAAAAAGTGTGGTTACTAGGCAGAAATTTCAGTCGTTTTGTTTATTCATGTTGTATAGTTTGAATTTTAAAGATTTTTACCAACAAAATGGCTATGAGGCTTCATAAAACAACTTCTAAACAATATGAATATTTCTTAGATTTTATTAAGAAAAATTCATAGAACTACTAACATAAACAAAAAAATAACTAATAAATATATTTTAAATAGAAAAGCTTTACTACTAAATATGGATCTGGTTATAAAATTATAACCTAAAAACTCGTAACGTAAATGTTAATCTTCTAAACGGTATGTTATCTAATGATGTTAAGAAGATATGTTAAATTCAAATTTAACATACACAAAATAACATAATACTGTCATGAAAAGTCATCTATTATACCAATTTTTGTGGTTTCTGTTAAATCTGGAGATAAAATGTGCATTAATGATAACATAAACGTTCAATCATAGCACTCAACATCTACAAGGCGAGTAGCATTAGAGTCTGGATTATCCCAAACATCAGTTTTACGGATTTTATGGGAAATACAATTTTCATCCCTATGTAAATTCCATAGTACAACATTTAAAAAGCACTGATTTTCCACGAAGAATAGAGTTCTGTCAATTTATTTTACTTCGGTCACAAGAAAATGCTGTTTTTTTGGAGAATATTATTGGGTATGTCTAGAAAAGAAGTTTGTATTTCCCGCCATTGCAGCGATGCGATCGCAGTTCTGTGCACGCGCGGCAATAAAATTGTATCGTTACGAAGCGATTGACGCTATTTGTTGTTGTCGTGTCGCAGTGCTTGTTTATAATGGCGAAGGTAATTGAAAATCCCGCCGATTGTGAGATTAGATCAGTGATTCGGTTTTTCAATGCGAAAAATGTGAAACCAGTAGAATTCATCAACAGCTCTCTTAGGGGTATGGACAGAATTTAATGAGTTATTCCATGGTTGTAAGATGGGTGAAACAATTCAACAATGACCGTGTAAACATGCACGATGAAGGAAGAAGTGGGCGTCCAACATTGGTTAATGATGAACTTGTTCATACAGTGAATGAAAAAATTAGAGGAAACCGTAAGTTTACCATTTCTCTTCTTTCTATGGAATTTCCTCAAATTTCACGATCCCTTCTTCATGAAATTGTTCATGATAAACTGTTCTATCGAAAGCTTTGTGCACGCTGAGTACCGAAAACTCTTACCGAGGATCACAAGAAAAAGCGCTTAGATGCCGCTCTTGAATTTTTGACTCGTTATCACAATGACTGGGACCATTTCCTTAATAGTATAGTGACTGGGGACGAGACTATGAGATACATGAGACAAAACAACAATCGATGGAATGGAGGCACACATCGTCACCAGCAAAGACAAAATCGAAACCGAATTTGACAACCCGGAAAATCAAGTGCACAGTGTTTTGGGACAGATGTGGTGTTCTTTTAGTGGACTTTCTACCACGGGGCGAAACAATTACCTCTGTTGCTTACTGTGATACGCTAAGGAAACTACGTCGTGCAATTCAGAATAAGCTCCGTGGAAAGCTCACTAGCGGCATTTTGTTGATTCATGACAATGCTCGGCCCACACTGCAAACCAAACAGCAACTTTTGACTCAATTTGGATGGGAATAATTTGGCCACCCACCGTATAGTCCGGACCTTGCTCCCAGCGACTGCTTCCTGTTTTTAAACCTTAAATCGAACCTTGCTGGCAAGAACTTCAATGACGACGATGAGATTCAAGAACATGTTACAACTTGGTTACAGTCACAGGTGTCAACGTTTTATGACGAAGGAATACAAAAATTAGTGTCATGCTACGATAAAAGCTTACAAAATGGTGGTAATTATGTTGAAAAATAGTTTGATTCTTTTGCAATAAAATATTTTTCTTAATATACATTTGCTTTACTTTACCACTAAAAATGAACTTACTTTCTGGACGTATCTCGTATTTGGTTAGACGAAGCCCAATTCACAAAAAATGAATTGTTTAATCGACACAATTCCCACTGTAGGAACGACTCAAATGTACATCATTTAAAAGAATTAAATAAATTCAAGAGTCTTGGCAGGTTAACGTGTATTGTGCTATAAGAAATGACGGCGTCGTCGCCCTAGAATGCTATCAAAATAATCTTATATAATATAAAAATTAATATTAAAGGTGTATTCTTATTATTTTTAATACTATGAATTTCAGTCAGTTTCAGGAGAGGAATTATTTTATATTTAGAACTGCAACAAAGTGATGGTTTTTTAATTTTCGTATTCGGAACGCCACTGCTGGTTATAAATAAGAATATTAACTGACATATTAGAATAAAAACGGCTGGAAAATTTCTTTTGTTAAATCGTCCAGAAATTAAGCAGAATAAATCAGACAGATGAAATTCAAAAAGCTATTGGCTCTCTAAAAAAAGGACTTTCGGGACATCCTTGAATACTAAATGCGCTGTCAAAGTCCCGAGGCAAAATTGCGGGTTGTGCTTTCGAGCCAACTTCACGATGGTCCCGGATTATAATAAAGCCTACTATATGGCCAACCGAAGGATAAGTGAATATATATAAAAGGTAATTTCTTTTTCCGTAAGGGAAACGGCGGATGTAATATTGAAAGGTAAGTATCCGGCAGGTTTCGGGTAATCCCATTCGATCTTTTTGTTCGAATTGATAGATCAGTTCGAATTATATCATTTTGACTTGCGGGATAAATATCTGGCATGAAACTCGAACAATACAGGTATTTATTTTCTAACATGTTTTGATGTAGTTTTCATCTTTAACTCTTATATTCAGCTGGCACTTTCAGAGATGGTAGAATATTTGATCAAATCGGGGCAAAAATTTATAGAGCTCCTCACAATCAGTTATCTTAAACTTTATTATAAAATAAGTGTGATAAATTTCAGGGCGTGAAAGTCTTTACCCCCTAATTATCTAAAATGGCCCTGCTTTAAAACTGGTCTGTTGACAGTATTCAACCAGATTCACAAAGCCCAAATTTAGTTTCCATAGAAATTAAATCATCTGATGATTCAGTTTTGTTTTGCCAATAAAATTATTATTAGTTACAGTGGCGAAATAGAAAGGGTGGGGGTGAGGTACTTGCCCCAAGCGAATTTTGCTAGACAGTAGATTTTGAAAAAAACATCTTATAAAATTTCTTTTAATTTTTTCTTTAATAGTGGGAATAGCCATGAACATTTTTTCTTTTACAACTTTGGTACGTCCTTTCGTAAATAAGGACTATTGCCAAATATAATAATAATATTTTCCGATCAGTAAGAATAGAGCCCAGTACTCCACCATGGGAGAGATGTTTAAATAACAAAATCGAAGATCTTCGAAAAGGTATAGGACAGCTGACGGAGTATATTAGGGGCATGAGAACAAGTAAACTTCAAAGACGAGTTGAAGAAATAAATAATCGAGCTCGGTACTATTCGCAATACGATCCAGCTAATGGTACGGCTCAACACGCTGAAACAGAAGCTCTCTGCTGTTGCAGGACGGCTGAAGAGATACAAGACCAGCAATAACCGGAAACGAGACAATGCGCTGTTTCAACGATCAGAAAAGACTTTGTACCGTAAGCTAAACTCTCTGCCTAATATGACAGACAATAAATATCCCAATAGAGAGCAGGTAGAAGAGTTCTGGGGAAACCAACTTTCCACACCCACCAATTGTAACATCTCAGCCTACTAGATCAATGAAGAACACCAAATCTGCCAAGACTACAGCCAGATGCAATTCGAGCCTTTTACCCCTTTTACCACCAAGGAAATCTCAGGAATAATTAAGGAATTCCATAACTGGAAATCTCCAGGTCTCGGGTGGTTCTAGAACTACTGGGTCAAGAAGTTCTGGTATATACAACATCAACTGGCTAATCTTATTAATTATGCCATTGTTTCTAACAGAAGGTATTACGTATATCTGACCAAAGGACCAACATAACACGCAAGACCCAGCTAAGTATAGGGCAATCACCTGCCTACCCACACTGTATAAGGTGATCACCTCCTACTTGACCCAACACATCTATACACATTGTGAGTAAAATAACATCATCGCAACTTAACAGAAAAGCTGCAGGAGGGGAGCAATGGGATGCAAGGAACAATTGATTGTTGACCCTGTTATATGAAAGGCTCAAAACTATATTGAGAATGTATATTGAGAATGTATAGGATCGATAATAATTTTGTTTCCTTTTAAGAACGCATCATTTCAACCTGTAGAACTAGGATCCAGTTGCAAATGCCATTCAGCCACACCATCCAAACAGAGAGATTTCCTTCGGCCGCAGTCGAACGAAAGGGTGAACGAGGAATGTACTGTGACCTCAGTTAAACACGGTGATACGCTGAAAGTGTAAGTTTTATACTTTCTTCTCGGTGTGGTAGTATAGGTAAGCCACCATCTCGATGGTGATAGAATAGGATAAATTGTGTTTTGTAGCAATTCATCCAAAACTGTGCAAGCTCTAACACGGAAAGGATACGATGGAGCGAAGTTTGCAATCACTGTTAGCATTTTACTTCATTTACATACGGAGACGCATATAGTTGTACGTTTGCTGAATGTGATTTCAGCACTACAACGGCATAATGTTGATATAACCACTGTTATTGCATCTCTCACGGAGGAATCAATGGAAGCCGCATAAACATTTAAAAAATGGAAAAAGGTTGGTATTATTGCTCTCTCTCTCTCTCTCTCTCTCTCTATATATATATATATATATATATATATATATATATATATATATATATATATATAAAACCACGTTGGAGGCTCATATTTGGGAAATAAAGCCACCAAATAAAATGTCTGAAATAAAATATTTATTAGTATATCATATTTAAAGACCTATCCAATGATGGTAAGCTCAAAAAAAAAAATTATTATTCTTATGTTTCACATGAGGAGAGGTAGCTTGTTGACAATTTTACTTCCAATCTATTTTATGGTTAATGGAAAACAGGTTGGACAAACGGACTTATTGATATGCATTGTCAAATATCCAATGTCTTCTCTAATATGTGCTAGTCTCTGCCACAAAAACTCTTTTAATATAATAGTCTTGAACTCGTTATTTTATTAGATATCACCTTCATTCACTCATGTCTTAATTATCCCAATTTTCCGAATGACCGACATAAAGACGCTCCTGGTATATTTTTATATCCTTTATTTTTTAAAATAACCATCATGCCAACAACTTATCAACGGCCCAAATTAACATCAAAGACTGAGCAATTAATCCACTAACGAAAACCTATCTGAAGCCTTTATATGCCCTTTTTGTTTATCTGAGAATATCCCAGAATAAGCCTGAAAGATTTTTATATTATAAGGTGAGAAAATAGAACAAGGCAGTAAATTCTAGGCCTCCTTTCATAGGCGTTCTATGAACAAACACAAAGGTAAAATTAATTAAATAAATTGTTGAAATAAATTAATTGAACATAAGTCTACAACCACTGCCTCCAACCACATAGTTTAGAATCTCATTTAACATATATCGCAACATCAACACCATACTCTTAACGGATTTCACAAAGTATGCGTTTTCCAAAAGGCTTTCCTTTGGAACAATTTACCCAACCAGTCGGTTTAATTGTACCACGGGTTAGGTCAATTGTACCACTAAGACTTAAGAGACTTCTAAACATTATAATAAAGTAAAATAAAATGGTTTTAATGATACACAAAATGTATTGATTATATTTTTATTATTAATGAAAAAGTGCAACAAAAATTAAATATTTCTTCAATAGAATCAGTCATAATATGTTAAAAAAACAAACGTATTAAAGTCTAAAAAAAATTTAACATTTACCAAACTTAAATACTTTCTTTCTAAAACTAAATGATATATGAAAATGGAATGAATCACTTTTACTTGAGACTATTATTTAGTCAGTCATCAATTATTTATCTACTAATGTACTGAGATCAAATTCTTTATTTTCTTTTACCCTGTTTTAATTTAAACAATTATCGAAAATATCGAGATTCGATGTACAGGTTTCGTGAACTCATCTATGACAACGAACGCACTGTATTCAGTCAACGTTTGGCCCAGTTTTGTCAAATCTCACATATTGCACAAACATCTTCCTCGTCATCATCATTATCATTGTCGTCTGTCAGATCTAGAAATACATTCCTACAGACATCGCTGCTCGTCGATGAAGATCTTTGTCTTTTCTGAGTTTTCCTTATCTTTTTCTTTTTAAGTACATTTCTATTATTTTGTGCTTGTCCTTTTTTTATTGCTTTAGTTTTTCTTACATTCACTTGTGCCTTCCTTACTTTTTCTAAAACAACATCTTCACTGCTTATAGAAGAAGATCTGTTTCTCTTCTGAGTTTTAATAATCTTTTTCTTTCGTTCTTCGTTTTTAATATTTTGTGCTTTTTCTTTATTTATTAATGTAATATTAGTAGTAGTTCCGGGTATCTTCTTTAATTTCCCTGTGGTTTTTACTCGTTTAGCTGCAACTGATTCTTCCAATTTATTTTTATAAAGGCTTGATGTAATTTCAACTGCTTTCTGAATAGTATTTTTTTGTGTTGTTTACTTTTGGGTATAGGGTACAAAGAGTTTAACGATTTCCTAATATTTTTAGTGTTCAATCCTGAAGTCGATGGTTGTTGGTTTAGTGATGATGATGCTGGGGAGTTTTCCTTTCCTTTGATAATGTTGTCTTCTGTTCTTTCAACACTTTTTTCTGTCTGAGTTATGCTGCTTTTTTCCTAATCATTATTTGCTATCAAAGTCGTAGAATCCTGCAAAATCGATGTGCTTTCATTGCTTAGAGTTTTGGAACTATCAGCATCCATATTGTCAGCAGCTTCGAACAAATGTCTGGGAAGACATTTCTGTTCACTGGCCACACACCAGATGTCTTAAATCCATTACAAATTGTATCAATCACTGCAGCTCGTCCATAAGCTTCCGCAAATAAACTAGCTACTTAATACTGAGTCACTTGGCAACCAGGATTTGTTCTTAGCAATTTTTCCACGGCTTGTATGTAATATGTGCTCATTGGCTTCAAAAAAGAAACGTCTAATGGTTGAAGCCGGTGAGTAGTGTGCCCAGGCAGTTGGAACATTATAATCCCATTATCTTTGGCCAAGGTTAACGCTTCTAGATTTTTTGAGTGTGTTGTATGGCCAACGAGCAGAAGCAAAACTTTGTTTGTAGGAGATGGTTTGACTACACTAACAAAATGATTAATACATTCGACAAACGGCAGAATTTATGTAGCCAGATTCTGAAATGATAACAACACTACCCTCAGGTGCGTCATTGCCCAACTCTGGGTTTTGTCTTATTCTTTGAAAATAAGCATTGGTGGCATAAATTGTCCCGCGGCACTAGCACAGCAAACTGCAGTTGTATGAACCCCCCTTTCTCCACTTGTGATTGCGCCAACCTATTTTTTGCCTTTTAAGCCAACGATTTTTTGCGGTTTCTTTTGGACTGTGGAAAATCCGCTTTCATCTACATTAAATATACTTACAGCAGTTACGCTGTAGAAATCATAAACATTGAATCTATTAAAGTCTTTTATTATATTTATGGATGTGCTTTCAGGCTGCCTTACGCTCAGTTCTGGATGTCGGCCTTTAAAAGCGTAAAACCAAGCTTTGCCAGCCATTTTTCTACTTTTATTAAATTTGTGAGAGATATGATGTTTTACTGCTATATCCAATGCGAATTTCCGAACGTCACTGATTGTCAGTCCAAACAAATTATTTTCTAAGTCAAGAATGTGTTTGACTAGCCTATTTTCCAATTCCATATCAAAAGTAGTGGGTCTCCCTTTATGGATACTTAAATCATTGGCAAACTTATTTCGCTTTTTGGCATGACATAAAATAGTTGCTTTTGAAATATAATAAGTTGCAGATATTTGGTTCAAGCTCATCTCCTTCTTTTCCAGAGCCAACAATGCCCTTTCCAAATCTTCCTTCCATTTATAATACTTTTTTTGGTCATCATTTATCTGGAAAAATACCAAATAATAAATATTGCACCAAGTTAAGTAAATTGTACCAGTACAAATAAAACAACTGTTAGTGGTACAATTGACCGAACCGAAAGAGATTTGAAAAATAAATATTTGTCACAAAATAACCTCTAAACATAATACGTTCGCAACTTTATGGTTTAAGCGGTGATTATAGACCTAATTAATAAAAAATATAGCAAAATCGTAACTTACATTTTCACTGAGTAATGTCCTTAGCTACACACGTCAAAATTTATATGAAACACTTACAAAAACGTTTTTTTTTCTCTAAAAATGAATGTACTTGCCGGACGACATTACAAAATGAGAAGTAATAGAGGGCGCTGTCAGCGCTCAATTTCGTGTTGCCAGGAAAGAGAAAAAGTTACACTAAATGTAAAATTTTCAGGTGGTACAATTAATCAGGCAGTACAATATACCAGACCCTCCCCCACACGTATTTGTAAAGGATATATTTAATAATTTATTCTAAAAATATATTCTATATATAGATCTCTCAGGTCATTAAGAACCTAAACACAACAAGAAAAAAAAATAACAATTCTTTTATACTTGGTCTAAGTATTAATATCTCTTCGGCAATTATTTTTACTTTTTGTCGGTGGAGAAAAATATCTTGTAGGATTTCTTTCTAATTTTAATCATTGATGTGGGTGGAAAGATCCCAAAAATTGAAACCTTCAGCTTTAAAAGCACGGCGAATCTGTCATATCAGTAAGATGATAAAAATCTGTGGCCACATCTGAATGCCAATGTGTAACAATGGACAATCAAGCAAGTTTTCTAATAAACACAATACTTCTCTTTTTTAGTAAATGTACTTGTCATTAGCAGAAAACATTGTAATTATTGTATAATAGGGAAATGAAATATTTAGCATGACATCCAATTTTAGATCAAATATATGCTATATCCACATCAAGCCATTGTTGTGGTGGATATAGTAAAGTTGCCTATAGATAAAACCACAAATTGTTGTGTATAGGTATGTATATTGATAAACAAATGATATATATTCTAACAGAATTTGCTTTATTTCATTTAAAGAACCGCAAATTTATTTGGAATGTATTTCATGCATACATTTTGTAAATAAATAATATTACTTTTTTATAATCTTCAGATTGCGAATGCCCAACTTAAATATTTTTTTATATAAACAATGGAGTATACACCAAGCACTACAGATATTGCATTTGTTTTCATAATTATTAAAATTTCTCAAATGAAGTATACTGTAACAGCTGCTTATTTTTGAGTGCTCACAGGAAAAATACCGATTTTGCAAGACTCACGTTTATTTTCTATCTTCTTTTATAGCATTAAATGGACAAGGTCTGGTAATATCAGGTTATATTTTATTTTATTTCAGCAAATTAAATTCGTGTTGTGTCCTTTAACAGCAAAAAAGAGATTTGTCAATGTGAACTATGAGAGATTAACTAATTTAGTGTCTTATTTCCTTGCTTTCAGAGAAATATTACGTGTTTTCTTGGAATGCGAGTAAATTAATGGCTATATAATTTTGTAAATAAATAATTTATTCTTTTAGTTTGATGTGATCTTACCCTTGTGTTTAGTGGTTTTGGTAAACGTAGCGAATTTGTTGCTTGTCGCTGATCAGGGTTTTCTTGTTTTGACTACCATTTTTTAAGCAAATAATATAATTACAATTTTTATTTACATTTTTAATCAGTAAAGTACTGCACTAGTGCATTAATCGTTACCAGTTAAAATGTTTCGTCCTCCAGAAGACTCAAACTCTGAGCCAAATACATGTCAAACATACATAAAAATAGTATGAGTAATGCCAGTGAAGTTAGTGATCTCAACAATTGACCTGACATGAAAAAAAAGCTAATGTATTTAAATAGAAGGTGTTCGAAGTTGAAATACGTCTATTTAGGCAAATTTTAGTTAAATTGTTTCGGTTTTCTGAAACCATCATCAATTTTATATTTCCTTATGACCGCCATATTGGATAGTTTACTCATCGAAAAGTACTTAATTTTTTTCTATAACACTATGTGAATAATGCAGAAAAAAAAAACAACGTTATAACCTAAAAATAACTAAAAACACTTTTTTAATGAAAACTTGATTTTGACAACACCAAAATTTTAAATAATTTTTTTACTTAAGAAGGCTGCGAAAGGGGTGTCAATCCTCACCAGGAAAAAATACAGTAATAAAATTACGTCACGGGAAACAATTAACGAAAGACTAGCCGCGGTAAATTTATCTTTGAAAGGGCACAGAATTATAATAGTCGCCGCATATGGCCCAAATGATGATGCTACACAACTGACTAAGGATGCATTTTACGACCAACTAAACGAAACTATCTCAAGAATTGGAAATCAAAGAGAAACAATAGTGATTGGGTACCTAAATGCTAGAGTAGGATTTTGACAACACCAAAATTTTCAATAATTTTTTTACTTAAGAATAAAGTCAAATTTTTTTTTTGAGTTCACTCTAGGTGAAAAGCATCCTAAAGTATTAAAAATTCCTAAAAAGAAACTTAAAAATATAATAGGGAAACGGCTTTTACCCATACTTAGATAATATTGAAGATTATAGAACCGACAACTATCCAATTTATTATTTAGATTGGGAGTATCCAAACCTTTTAGCCTAAGGATCATAGGGCCAACATAGCGTACTTTTGAATGAGAAGCCAATTTTCACATTGGGACAAGCCTACGAGTGAGATATCAACGGCGCAGGGCATAGACGTGGACTTCGCTCATTCGTAATTGCGGTTGGTACTTATAGGCACGTGATAACGACGCACGATGTATGCACTGTGCGTTAAGTATCGTTATATCTACGTTACTACCATGCTAAGGCTAGATATAGGGGCCGCTCTCGATACAATCTCGATACCCTCTCGGTTCGGTAAAATATTCTTTCAGGAGAAACAATGAATGAGATTTCGATATCGTAAACTTTTTAACATTTAAAAAAAAAATGCATTGAACCGAGTACCAACAGAGATCGTATCGAGAGCGGCACTATAGTGAAAATCAAGCCTAAATGTATAGTAGTGACATCTTGCGGAGAGTATAAAAGTTAAATTTAAAATCATAAGGAGAAAGCCAGCTTCTGCCTGATTTATACACGCTTTGATTCTCACATTACCTAATCTGGGAGAGAGGGAATTGGAGAAAGACGTCTGCACGATCTGCTTTGTCGGTAGTAGAACTAATTTTTGTAAATATTGGTATCCATGACTAGCGACGTTTTCTAACCAAGAACGGCGCTTTCTATATGGAATGGTAATAAAGATGCTTTGAGTCCAATAACAGTTAAATTTTTTGTAAGAAATTTACTGAAATTGAAGAAAAAATAGAATATAAATATAACCTAATTGCGGATATATTAGGAGTTTAATTAATATTTTGAAGGTTTAGTTGTTCCTAATAGACATAATATTGACATACAATTTTATTACGGCATTACAACACAATAAAATGTGATATGCTACTTACTTTACAATAATGTTCCATTGTGGAATGTGAATTTGTCAAGCGATATGTAGATGACTTATTATTTGGTGTATCTGCGGGTAGAATTGAGATAGTTCTTGAACTCTTTAACTCCTTTAAATCTCATATTCAATTCAGAGCTGAGGTAGAAACTAACAATAGTATCCCATTATTGGGTATGTTAGTTATACGTACGAATGAAAACACTTTAAAAACTAAATGGTATAGAAAACCATACTGTACTAATAGATTCATTAGTTGCCATTCGTACCACCCTATGATATCGAAAATGAATCTAATCTTAGGCAGGAAAAATAGAGCTGTCAGACTGACACACCCGAATTTTAAAGCAGAAGCATTGCGCCAACTTAATGATATACTATTGGAGAATTCTCACCCTGACAACATTATTAAAAATTTCTCTATAATACCAAACATAATATTCCTGAAAACCTCATTGAAATACCTTCTCAACGGTCTCTTTTGAGTACTCAATCTAACGCTCTTTCAAATATAACAGTAAAAATTCAGTTTTTCCACACACTACCTCATAATAGAAAATCTTACTTACAAATTGATGAGTATTCAGATATCAAAATAGCTAGAAAACAATTACTTACTCTCTCTAAAATTTATTCTACAACCGAAACACCGTTGCAGCTGAATGAGACGTCCTGCATAGTGTATATGGTTTCCTGTTCCAACTGTCATTTAGTTTATATAGGCCAGACTTCCAGAAGCCTTAAAGGCAGACTCACTTCCCATTGTAGTGTTATTAACAGAGGTTTGCCCTCTTGTGCTCTGGCTGGACATGTTTTTCATCAGATCACAAAATTAACTGGGACAGCACTGTGATTCTAGAAAGATTTTCTGCATATAACAACAGACTCATCCTTAAAATGGTGCATATTAACCAAGATGACAACAACATGAATAAAAAAAGTGACACCGAGAACCTGACTGTCATTTAAAGTTATAATTTAAAGTTGGAAAAGGAAAGTTTTTGAGCCTCCTGGACAGTTGATCTTCAGATGAATAGTTTTCTCCATTAAATTCTCTTCTATGACGTAAAAAATATCAACCAAGTAATTTTTTAAATGTATTTAAATATATTCTATTTTTGGTAAATCTCATAATTGACTACGCCACTGTTTACGGACTCCTTATTTTCCTTAACTACTTAGGCAACCCGTGACATTTCTCGGTTAACACATGATATTTGTCACCACAAAATGGTGGAATAGTCAAGTAGGTTGTTTGGCTGTTTTCGAGTTTTCTAGAATTTCAACGAATTTTTACAATCCTATCAAAAATATGCCTACAAATATATTTAAAAAGTGTAAATAAATTGTCGAAAGATTGCCAGAATCGTAAATCCCCAATAACGCTAGTTTGGAATATTATATATATATATATATATATATATATATATATATATATATATATATATATATAATATATATATATATATATATATATATATATATATATATATATATATATGTTAAGTGCTTGTTAAATTACTGTATTTTTTATCTATTTATTCGACTTCTTAATTACTTATAATTTATATAGCATAATAAAAAAAATATACTATATGCATTATCAATTATGCACGAAACGTTTGATATAAATCATTTTCGAATATGGTATTGTACAATAAGCTTTCATATATCCCTTCTGTAGCGGTAATAATTCGGTTTACTCACATAATGTAAATGCAAAATTAAATATTCCATATTAATCACATGACATAACTATATAACACTGTAATACATTTAAACCTCTAAAATTTTGTTACAAAACTACTTATTAAGTAATTTTGCCGACTTTGACCATAATTTAGTTAGTTTTCCGTAACATAGCTTTTAACAGGAATTAGATTAACAGAACTATTATTGTTTAAAGCGAATTGCGCCTCATTTAAAATTGGAATTAAGTGGGTACTCTTCTGTAGAAGAAAAGCTATTTTCTGTCAGGGTAAATTGGAATTTTATTCTAAAAATAACTATTATAAAATAAAAGCGATCTAGTAATTTTCGCTTTTAGCTAAACCAACTAGCGAAAATAATTCAGAATAGGAAATACCTTTATAATTAAATAAATTTGCAATTTATTTCCTATATTAAGTGAAATTTTATGAAAATTTGTAGGTGTTAAGGAAGAGGCATAAACCAAACATTAAACAAGTACAATGATAAGAATCAACTAACACTGCACTTAGCTACTCTTTTGGAATTGTAAAATGGAGCAGGACGGACATCCAAAACCTGCAAAGAAAAACAAGGACATCCCTAACAAAAGCACAAATACATCACTCTCGGAGTGCTACTGAACGGACAATGCTCCCAAGACATCAAGTAGGAAGAGGATTGGTGGATACTGGAAAGTAGCTTCACCAACAAATAATAAACTTACGTTCATATTTCCACAGGTTTGCGAACTCTTTCAAACTACATCGAGTAATCTGCGATGCAGACGATTCAACGCCGCTACAGCTGAGGGAACAAGATATTACTTCTCACCACCAAACAGACCAAGAGAAGTTACAAACCTGGTTACACAAGACACTTCATGGACGGCATCCAAACGAGGTCAATCAGGACAACTCAGCGTCGAACTACTGGTTGATTTCAGGACAGATATTTCTGGAAACGGAGGGCTTCTTGTTAGTTATCCAAGACCAGGTTATTCCGATGAAGAACTCTCGGAAGAGATCCCTCAATAGAAAATTACCAATGCAGACATGGCTGTCGAACATCAGAGACAATTTACCACATCACTGGAGAGTGCCAAGCGTTTGCCTCAATCGAGTATAAGGAAAGACACGACTCAGCCGCTAAGATACTCCACCAAGAGTTAGTAGACAAGTCAAACCTATTACAGTTCAAGTTATATTGGGACCGAACGGTTCTGACGGATCAGACAGTTGCTCATAATGGACCAGACATTATTCTAACAGATAAAATTTCTAGGTGAACTACACTAATCGACATTGCTGTACCTAACAACAACAACCTATGGGCAATGAACAGTATCCAAACGAGTCCCATAATACTCTTAACAACTGGCGTGATGCCAAAAAATCTCATGAAAGACATCAAGGGACTCGGCCTTAGTGATCGTCTATATAAACCGATGCGGAAAGTAATTCTCCTTGCAACCGTGCGAACCGTCCGAAAGTTCGTAAAAAATACAGCAGACCACGTCACCTAAGACCCGATAACATGGAAAGGGTTCCCCCAGAGCTTCATACTTCTGGTAACTTTGTGTACCTGGTATGAGTCAATATTCCCTGGATGTAATTGGGAAGCCGCTTGGCTTGTAAATCATAATAAAATCTTTAATTGAAATATAAAAGTATCACTGTGGCGAAACCTAGATATATTATATTGAAAATCAAATAAAAATTTACCAACGCATACTATAACATCATATAGGATATTATGCCAGATTATTGTGCAACGCCTTACAAAAATAAAGAATAGAATAAATAAACTTATAAAATATTAATAAAGTTTCCCAGTCAAATGTTGTGACTGTCAGCTAAATAATCTCTCTGCTTAACGACACAGGGACTAGTGTAACATCAACAGGTACATGTAGAATATAAAACAAAACAACCAGTAGATTGGGCTCGTAGGTAGAAACCCGTAAGTACAACAAGCTATAAAATAACCAGTAGGGAGGGTTCCAGTAATAAGATAATCAGTGGGGAGGATTCCAGTAATAAGGTAACCAGTAGGGAGGATCCTAGTAATAAGATAACCAGTACGGAGGACCCCAATAATGCTATTGGAGATTAGCAGAATTCCTTTAACCAAACGTGTAAAACTGCCAAAATTCCTGTCTCCAGGCTCACCCCAGTAAAAATAACACAATAAACGTCAAACAGGCAGAAGATAAAGTAACTTAATAACAACGCAATTACAGGGATAACAAATGACTTTCCAGTTCAATATTCCAAAGGATGACTAATGTAAATTGAGATGAAAGTCCACAGTTGCTTCAGCCGAATCAAACCAGGAAAATTGAGAGTTAAGGCAAATTGGCATATTTAATTGACACGTTTGAAAGAAATGACAGCTCAAACATGACCCTGGCAACAAAAGTCGGCTAAAATAAATTTGTTAAATAAGCCACATTAGCCATTAGCATTTTCCTCTCAAAAATTAAACAAGTATACCAATAGTTATTTTTAAATTAAGGAAATATATTTCAAGCCACCGAAATTTAGGCAACCCAAAAATATTCCTTCAAATAGTAGTAGGCAGGAAAATCGAGATCTATCTGAAAAAAGTTAACAGTAAATTCATTATCGATAAAAAGCAACAAAGCACAGTGTAGTAAAATATTAATAATAAAGGACAACTGATAATCAAATATAACTAAAATCGTACTTTATGTAATAATTTCATTTAAATAATTTTTGAGATATACTTAAGATGCAACAAAAAAAGTAACATTGATCGAATTAGTCATAGTAAAATTAGACGGAAATTTGAACAGTGACAACGTGGCCGCCGCCTAGTGGAGAGCCAGAATGCTACATTTGGATGACCAGATATACTATGCATTGAGGTATTATCTTTTTATCGTTGTATTTCTTATTGTTCGAGATGTAATATATCTATAAACCTTCTCATTTATACCGAAAACATAGGTAAAAAATTTGTTGTCACTGATAAAATAATTTATAGATAATATACTTTATTAAAGTTTTTTTGATAAGTTTTATTTCTATTCGATTAAAGCAAAATTTATGAGTCGGCAAGCTGATACTGTGCTTATGTTAACTGATACCGATACGACGTGAAATTTGTCCACTGAATAAAATGAACACATTTCTTGTAGATTTTGGGTCGCTGAGTTCCAATCCGATTAAACAAATTGTTTGAACAAATTTATTTTGCAAAACTAATGACAAATCTGGATTGCGCGATGAGTTGATACCCATTCGCATCCACGGTTTATCAGAATTGTCGCTTAAAGTTTTTAAAACTTCAAAAATTTATGCAATTCGAAATTTTCGAAATTGAATATCTCGAAGAAAAAGTTAGATATTTCAGTAAAATCAGAGGCATTTGAATCAGTAAGACTTACTCTTTAAGATGCTGAATATAGATATTTAAGAAAAAAATATCGCGATGATACATAACCTTAAATATAGGCTAAAATCGCGTTTTTTGAATACTTAGGTTGGCATATTTAAAAAATCTGATATTATGGAGCAATTGAGCAACCCAAGATCTACCAAAAACAACTATTTTTATCAAGTTACAAACTTCATGCCGTGCTGTGTAATCGTTCCGATATAACCGATATATCACTATCAGCGTTAGTGTCTGTCGTTAATTACTTGTTATCTAAAAATTTTCTTCTATCGCAAATAATATTTTAATGATTATCCATCACTTGACACAAAAAAATATAAAACTATATGAAACATTTTAAATGCATTTATTGCATCATATATGTTCGTAATAACATTGAATGATTAGTATAAAAGAAAATTTAATAAATGTTTTAACATGAACTCGGCAAAACTGGGAGAACTAATCAAAAATAATCCCAGCTGCCAATGGCATTGGCGGCAAATTCCTGCGGTATCCGACGTAGACAAAGCGTAGTAGCTTTTAGGTTCGGACCCTAATTCTATTTCAAATCCGCTTATGTCCCTTTTCTGCCGATCCTTTCGTCCTCAGCTTCAACGTTCCACTGATGTTCATTTTATTCATATCTATAATTAATATCCTGTTAGTACTTTTGGGATTTTCTTTGTTCTTTTCTACGGATCATTAGGATATTTGAAAGAAGTTTATATTTATTTTTTGTAAGATACGTGACTAATAGTTTCGGGCTGTCTTTTCAGAAAGCAATTAAGATATATTTAGTAAATACCTAAATAGAAAAATGGTTCCTAACCTAAAGCAGTGCATCAATTGGACTGCTCTAATTTTTGCTTAGGGTGCATTTAATTTTGCTTGCCCTTTGGTAAGTCCTGTTTCGAATATAGTTGATCTAATTATAGAAAACATCCTGAACTGATCCCACTGATCAATTGCTTAGAACTAAAAATGCAAATTTTTGGGACAAATATGTAACCCAGTAATTACCAAATGTAGAATTATATTTCCCTAGTCCAATTTTAAAACTTTCCCATAGGTCCCATTATTCGGTATTATTGTATTAAACTAGAAAGAGTAGATAACCTTTAGTAATTCCAAGACAGAAAATGTGAATTTTTTTAAAAATCAAAATTTCAGTAATTGGCCAGGAAACGAAGCGATTTTTGGGAGGTCAAAATGACATACTGCCTGTGATCTGCGAGGGAAAGGTAGTAGAAATGACGTCTCATCTCGTGTCTCAACAAATTTTGGTTGGAACATTGTTTTTTTTTTAAAAAAATAGGTCGAAAAATGATTTTTCCCTGGTTTTTTGGATTTTGCGGAAAATCTAAGGGATTTAGAGAAAAATGTTCCAAAGACTAATTGTACGTCTTCAATTCCATTAATTAAAATTAAATTGCAAACCATAAACAATAATTAAAATACTGATTAATAGCTATTCATTTTAGTATCACAATCTTCCCAAAAATATTGGGAACCTTTGTTTAAAGCAATGGGTACTCGATTATTTTGTAATCAATTTTTAATTACCATTTTTCTGTGCTTTGTTACATGAATGACTATATGTGATACCTAGTTGAAGAGGGAATATAAATATAAAATATGGTGCCTAAAAGAAAAACCAAATTTGAATAGCGAATCCTCAAAAGGATATATTTTTGAGAATGTCAAATTATTTATCTGGGTCAGTTACGTACAAAATTTTATTTTTTTTTTTCAAATATCAAATGAGAGAATAAATGCATTAAAAATTAATCGGTGATTTCTCATATAACAACATATTATAGAGGCCTAAATAATGCAGTTTTTTTTCTAATTTAACCAATTTCCTATCTCCTACTGTTTAAGAAATAGCAATACCCTCCCTATAAAATAGTTTTGGCCCCGTATATATGGGCCATTATAAAACCATTATATTTCTTTACCTTAATATAGACTTCTAAAGTTTATTGAATGAATATTAAACACTCACGTGTTTGTTTAACATTTTTTTTCTTAAAAGTCTATTATAAATTGGTAGCAAAATAAAGCCCAAAATAACTTTATTGAAATTTTATTGAAGCCAAATAAGCCCTAATAACAATTATTTTTAAATTTAAATTCTTTGCGCCTATGACGTCAGCTTATGTTACTCGTGAATTCATCATCCCAATAGTCATTTATTAAGTCGCTACAGTCATTTAAATCATCAGCAGATTTCTTAAATTTAATATATGTTGTATTTGAATTAACAATAAAAGGTATTTGCAGATGAGTATAAAATATAAAGGGTATTTTTTTATAGAGGTATAGAACTTTTAAATGGAATAAAACAAAGATTAATTTTTTAAATTGACATGAAATTTACTTTATTCGAAAGATAACCTTCTGGCATTATAATTTAAATATGACTTCTGGTATATGACCGCCAGGGCTGGCTCGGACGTAGTCTTATCTGGAGGTCCAATTTTCGATGACTTTTTCCAACATTTGTGGCCGTATATCGGCAATAACGCGGCGAATGTTGTCCTCCAAGTGATCAATCGTTTCGGCCTTATCGGCGTAGACTAGCGACTTCACATATCCCCACAGAAAATAGTCTAGCGGCGTTAAGTCGCACGATCTTGGAGGCCAATTCACGGGTCCGAAATGTGAAACTATAAGGTTACCAAACATTTCCTTCAATAAATCAATTGTGGCACGAGCTGTGTGACATGTTGTGCCGTCTTGTTGAAACCACAGCTCCTGCACATCATGGTTGTTCAATTGATGAACGAAAAAGTCAGTAATCATGGCTCTATAGCGGTCACCATTGACTGTAACGTTCTGACCAGCATCGTTTTTAAATAAGTACGGACCAATGATTCCACCAGCCCATAAAGCACACCAAACAGTCAGTTTTTCCGGATGTAACGGTGTCTCAACATACACTTGAGGATTATCATCACTCCAAATAGGGCAGTTTTATTTATTGACGTATCCATTCAAACAAAAGTGAGCTTCATCGCTAAACAAAATTCGCTTATGAAAATCGGGATCAATGGCAATCTTGTTTTGGGCCCATTCACCGAATCTACGCCTTGCTAGGTGATCGTGTGGCTTCAATTTTTGCACGAGTTCAATTTTGTAAGCACGCAAACCAAGATCTTTCCGCAAAATCTTCCATAAAGTGAATGGACACATATCCAATTCCTGTGCACGATGGCGGATAGACTGATTCGGGTCTTCCTCTACGCTACGCTCTACAGCAGCAATGACTTCTTCTGTACGCACTGTACGACATCTCTGTGGATGCGTATTATCATTTAGAGTAAACGTGGTGCGAAAACGTTCCATAGTTAATCGAATTAATTGCTCTGATGGACGATTATGTTGACCGTAAAATGGACGTAGTGCGCGATACGTATTTCGAACAGAACCATGATTTTCAAAATAAATTTGCACAATTTGGAAGCGTTCTTCAGGCGTCAGTCTATTCATGTTGAAATGCCAAACCAAACTAAACATAAATCACTTGACAGCTGATAATGGCCGCCAGTTAAAAAAGAGTTGCCAACTTAAAGTTCTATACCTCTATAAAAAACACCCTTTATTTGCACTATGCAAATTAGATAGGAGTGAATTGTTTATTACTTTTGGAGATTTCAATAATACTTACTAAAATGCCCTGTTCATGTAATAAAGATAAAAATAGGGTTGAACAATAATAAAATCAAAAAACTAAATAAAAAAGTCTTCAATATCTGGGTACAGATACGCAATATCAAATTTTTGGATTGAAATTTACACCATAGATTTTACCATCTTACAGATACGACAGCTTTGGCGGTGCTGTTGGAGTCAAATTTTTGTGTCATTGCTTGTCTCGCGACTCCCTATTTTATACCAGGAAAAATTACAAAATTTAAAAAAAAATACCGTAACAACACTGAAAGTAATGATGAAAAATAAAAATAAATAGTTCAAGATATAATTCTCTGTTGACAAAAAGTAAAAATAAAAGCCAAAATAGGTATTAATACTTCATCATAATGACAAATAATAATAAAGACGAAAAATAAATAAAATAGAAGTTCCAAACCTGGCTACAGAAGCCACTTCATGGACGGCATCCAAATGAGGTCAATCAGGACAATGTCGACAACTCAGCGTTGAACTACTGGTTGATTTCAGGACAGATGTTTCCGGAAACGGAGGGCTTCTTGTTGGCTATCTAAGACCAGGTTATTCCTACGAAGAACTATCGGAAGTTCATCATCAAAGATCCCTCAATAGAAAATGACCAATGTAGATATGGCTGTCGAACATCGGAGACAATCCAGCACATGCCGCAACCGAGTATACGGAAAGACACGACTCAGCCGCTAAGATACTTCACCAAGAATTAGCAGATAATTTAAACCTATTGCAGGTAGGAAAAGTGCTTTATTACAAATACAATCAGGAGCCTATTCTGGAGAACAACCAGTTCAAGTTATATTGGGATCGAACGGCTCTGAAGGATCAGGCAGTTGCTCATAATACTCCAGACATTATACTAACTGATAAAATTTCTAGGCGAACTACACTAATCGACATTGCTGTACCCAACAACAACAACCTAAGGCCAAAATACAACAAGAAGATCGCCAAATACAGAGATCTGAAGGTGCGAATCCGAAGAAAATGGGCAATGAACAGCGTCAAAACGATTCTCATAACTTTATCATCAACTAGAGTGATACCAAAGAACCTCCTGTAGAGGATTGAGCTTTAGTGAGCATCTATATAGGCTGATTTCTTGCAACCGCGCGAGCCTTCCGAAAGTACAGCAGACCACGTCACCTAGGACCCGATAACATGGAAAGGGTTCCCACAGAGCTTCATTCTTTTGGTATCTTTGTGTACCTAGCATTAGTTAATGTTCCCTGGAGGGAGTGCGAAGCCATTTGACTTGAAATCATAATTAAGTGTATAATAATAAATAATATTAAATGTTTCCTTTATTGCCAACAAAGCTACGTAATAATATAACAAAGCAATATCCGAAAATGTCCACCTACAAGGTAAGTAAGGAAGTAAGTAGGAATAATATAGAATTTAATACAAATAAGACAAATAATAAAATATAACCTATTACGTAAAACTTGGGAAGGTTGGAATTTCTTTTCTCAAACAGGACTAATACGAGAAAATAAAGTGAAGGAGTAGTCATTATATCAAGAGAAAAGAGCTCTGGCATGACGTTCTTGGGTGCTTACCCACTATTCAACCCACGATCCTTTTTTGTGTTATGAATATTTTAGGCGCATCTTTTGTTGAATCCCAAAAACAGATTCCATAGTTTATAACTGACACGTGAGCAAAATAATAGACACCACATTACTAATCCTCAGAATTAATCCACAAACACTTGCTAATTTTGAATTTAAAGAGTTAATGTGATTTTCCCAATTTTGGCCCAGATCCATGATTACTCCAAGAAAGCGCACCGATTCTGCTATAGGGAGGAATATCTTTTCAAATTTGACAAGTAAGGATGCAACATTATTACTGATTTTTGAAAAATAAGATTAGTCTTGTTATTATTCCATTTAAAGAAATTTTGGGTACACCAGTGGGATATAACGGCAATTGAATTTGGACTTGGAGCAGGTAGGAATGTGGAGGACTGACCCGCCAGCAAAATAGATTTATCATCTGCATATTACATATCAAACTCTTGCAGATCATTAAAGTAAGTGGTAAAAAGAAGTGGCCATAAAATGGAATCCTATATTACACCCTGTTCCAGTTTAACTGTTTCTGAATAGGAGCTTTTTCCACCCTTAGTGGTACAAACTGTCTACGTTCTATCATTAAGACATCTTATTAGGAAAGCACAGATACCTCTAACACCATAGTTGGGCAGTTTAAAGTTTGTGGTCAATAGTATTGAACGCCTTCGACAAATCAAAATATAGTCAGAGCCTTCATACAAATACTAAGTAACTATAAAATGTAATCCTGTATTATAACCTGCTCCAGTCTAACTATTTTGAATTGAGCTTTTTCCACCCTTAATGATTCAAATTGTCAGTATTCTATCGCTAAGACATGATCTTATTAGAATAGCACAGACACCTCTAATGCCATACTTGATCAGTTTAAAGTTTCTGGTATCTTGGGGAATTGATCCTGATGAGAGATTTCAGAAGTAAAACACTTTTTTGCCAAAATAATATAATAATACTACATAACTTAGCCGCCAATATACTCCACCAAGAGTTAACAGAAAAGTTAAACCAATTACAGGTAGGAAAAGTGCCTTATTACAAGTACAATCTGGAGCCTATTCTTGAGAACAACCTGTTCAAGTTATATTGGGACCGAACGGTTCTGACGGATCAGACAGTTGCTCATAATAGACCAGATATTATACTAATAGATAAAATTTCTAGGCGAACTACACTAATCGACATTGCTGTACCTAACGACAACAACCCAAGACCAAAATACAACGAGAAGATCGCCAAATACAGAGATCTGGAGGTGCAAATTCGAAGACAAGGGGCAATGAACAGCGTCAAAGCGATTCCCATAATACGGTCAACAACTGGAGTGATACCAAAGAATCTCCTGCAGAACATCAAGGGACTGGGCCTTAGTGAGCATCTGTATAAGCCGATGCAGAAAGCAATTCTCCTAGCAACCGCGCGATCCGTCCGAAAGTTCGTAGGAAATACAACAGACCACGTCACCTATGACCCAATAACATGGAAATTGTTCCCACAGCGCTTCATACTTTTGGTATCTTTGTGTACCTGGTCTGAGTCAATATTCCCTGAAGGGAGTGCGAAGCCGTTTGGCTTCTAAATCTTTATAATAATAATAATACTCTAATTTACATGGACATTATACGTTAAAATTTATATTAAATATGGTTTATAAATTAAATGACTAAAATGGAAAAATCGAACCTCAGTGTGCATTAATACAAACATTTTTTCTTTAAAAAAAAATTATTTTTTCAGTCAATTTTGTTTATTTGACATTATGTTTTAAATTTTTGGGTTTAAGCTGTTGATTAATCATGTCACAGTTTACATCTAGTTAGTTAAATAAAAGATTAGGTCGTTCTAATTAGTCACTAATTCACAACAATTTTTTTAATATAATACGATCCCTGTACCCTAAAAACCCCATGCCAAGACTCCCCCTAACTATAGCCTGCCATTAGATTGACAAGAGCCGTTGAACCTTGACTGTTTATGCTAAAATCAATATTGAAATACTTCCTCCTTTTTGTAAAAAGTGTCGTACTTCCTAAAACTAAAAATTGATTCTGTTCTAGTATAATAAATTAGTTATTTTTGTTTTTCTTGCTTTTTTATAGGTTCTAAATGACATGAAAAACTACATATAGAATCTATTTTTAGAAAGAGTTGGTGAATACTTACAAAATTTATTCAGATAACTCTATGTCTTATATTTGTTGTTAGTTATCTAGATAAATATTATTACACTAAAATTACCCTTAAATAATGGTGATTCATTTGTTAAATTTTATTAATACAGACCAACACATCACTTTTTTTCTTCTCTTTTCTGACAATATTCAAATGTTTATCTTTAAAGATTTTAGGGGAATTTAAAAAGGGCTATTTTTTTTCCCCAGTTTTCGACGTGTAGTTATGGAAAAAAAGTTATTTATACCATTATTAAATAAAAATATTTTATATATAATAATTTCTCATAAAAAACATAAAATGTAAATAAAAGGCAACCCGACGAGCCTTACATAGTAAAGTTAGGTTTAAACATACAAAAATCCGCAAAAAATGCTTTTGGCGGTATTTCTTCTAATCTTACAATTTCTCCCAGTGTAATATAGTTTGTCGCGAGGCAGTCAAGGTTACAAAATTTAATTTTAGCGGAACGCCTTTTATTATATCTGTAAAATGAAATATTCTGTGCTTACACTAAGCGGGAAGAAATAATTAGAACAACAGAACAAGATATCTAGAGGGTATTCTGTAAAGATAAGTGGTGAACTTTAACATATCACTATAATCAAATAATTTTAATAGTTCTTAAAAAAACAGGGTTCCTGAGCAAATTGTGTGTCAACACAAAGTATTCACAGGTTTGGGTCGCACTTAATGCAATTCTTTTCCAAGTTTTCCAGTGTTATCTCGTACAATGTTGCCAAATTTACACAAAACATATATCTGTCCTAAGATTTATTTTTTAACAACGCGTGATGCATCGTTTATCACTTTTCTATTCCTTCATATTTATTTAAATTCTTGAAAACAAGACATGAATACCAACACTGAGTAAAAAGTACTTTAAAATTTACACTTATTGATTCCATTAAGATCTGGAGTATTTCAGAGAGTATTTATAAATTAGTTACAACTGTAAGGGGTTAAAGGGTTAGAATGCGGGATAAAAAGGGACGCATATTTGGGACAAGTAATTCCAAGAATCTATAAATTAGATAGTTGGGAAATTGGGTCCAATAAAGTCGTATATCGGAATTTATTGTATTCTTTTTACACAAAAAACTTTAAGAACAAATTATAACAATATGTTCAGCTCAAAGTCTTGAATACTAATAGTTTAAAAAAGTATGGTGTCAAATCAGATGGCGTTACTATCGCTTGAGAAGAAAATGGATCAATTAGGTTGGTTTTACAATCGTTGTTTCTTTATTTCGAAAATCATTGACTTAAGATTGAAAGCAAAATGTTTAAATATAATGAATTTTCACTTTAAAATGTTGTGTTTGCAACGCTCTGTAATGCAAGCCACTCTGTATGTGGACTGTCAAAAAATAAAATTTTTAAAATGTTTTTCGTACCCCAAGATGATAATTTAACAGAAAATGGGCAAATGTAAATGAAAATACTTGCAAAACATAAACATTAAACCGAATTTGTAGATAAAATTGAACATAATTCTGGTATAAAACAAACTAAACTAGTTTTCCCTAAGTAATTTGAATCTTGATAACACAAACTTCATCTGAAACTCCACTTAAGACGTTGCAGGAGTTTCTAGAATTGTCAATAAAATAAAACATAGTAAACTTTACTTTAAGTGTATCCGTTAATTTTATTTTAAAATACCTTTATAAATGTTTATGATATTTTCAACTAAGTGGTTAAAATGAAAACCAAATATTGTGGCTCATATTTACTTACATTTGCACTAAGCATTTTTTATGTCAATCTTGTCCTATATACCAAAATTTTAATATAACTTAATGCCTTTTTAAATATAAAATAGAATGGTCATTATGCTATTAATAATACAGATTATTTTATCGTACAGATGCAATAGCTTTGCTAGTGCCTTAGGAGCTGAGAACTTAAATTTTCGTGACCTTGCTTGCCTATCGACTTACACTGGGAAAAATTGTAAAAATTAAAATGAATGACGCCATAATACTGACGGTAATGGATAGAATTTAAAAGGAAATGCCATAAGATATGGTTTTCCATTGACAAGAAGTAAAAATAAAAACCTAAATAAATGTTAATACTTCTCTTTTGCAAAAGTTCAAAATTTTTTACAGTCCGAGAACCCAGTGTTTTATATACAGTGTGATCAGTAAAGTCCGCATAATATACGAATTTTTTTATTAATAGTTTTATTCGAATCTTGACTTTGGCATCAATTTCTGCTTCAATTGAGATGAAATTAATCAAAAAATAGTAGGCACGTGATTGGCATTATCCGTCAAATTTTAATTTCTTTCCAAAAAAATCAAAAGTGAGGTTATATCTCAAAGTATCGAAAAAAGTTATTAAAAAAAGTTATTAAAAAAAGTTTTTCTAAATGCAATTTTTAGCCCATTTGCTGTATAAGATAATTTTAATTTTTTACTCACTTTTTGTAAATTGCACCACTGTTGCAAAATAAGCCAGGCAACCTACATAAAACTTCTTAGTTTTGATACATTATAATTAATGCAAAAAAGTACATTGTGTCATCAGTAAAGTCTGCATTAGGTGGAAAATTAATTTTTATTTAACTTTACGTAAAGTTTATCTAGTTTTAACGTTTCAATTTATTTTTATTAATGTGTATTACTTTTAGACACAAACTACGTTTTCAAAAATAGTTATTTTATGAATTTGCCTTATACAGGGTCAAAAACAAATAAAATTTGCATCATAGGTGACCAAATTTTAATAGTCCTATTTGAATTTTGTAAAAAAACTCATTTATTATGGCGCTACTTTAAACAAAATATATCTGGAATGAAGCATTGCCAAAACTAAAAAGTTTTATGTAGGAAGTGTTGAGTTTATTTTGCTACAGTGGTGCAACTTACAAAGAATTGGCAAAAAACCTAAATTATCTTATACAGCTGAAATTGCATATGAGCTAAAGTTTGCATTCAGAAAAACCTTTTCTAATAATTTTTTCGATATTTTGAGATATAACCCCACTTATGAATTTATTTTGAAAACAAATTAAAATTTTACAGATGCTAATCACGTGACTATTATTTTTTTTTGGTTAATTTTTATATCGATCGAAGCTTGCTTGCCAGTCAAATTTCGAAAAAAACTATTAATAAAAAAAATCCCATATGATGCGGTCTTTACTGGTCACACTGTATATTTTGATCCCTTGATACGAATATCGAGAGTGGATTGCCGAAAAATGGTCAAGAAATTTTATATAAACAAAAAAATTGTTAATAATTAAAATATATATATATATATGTATATATATATATATATATATATATATATGTATATATATATATATATATATATATATATATATATATATATATATATATATATATATATACATATTATTATTGGTAACAATAATTTGTTGATAATTTTCCAAGAAAATAAAAAAGACCCAAATATATATAAAAAAAAACTATGTTAATTTTTTTAACCAGAAAATTTTTTAACCTTGATAATTACTTATCACGCTCAATATTTTATATCGTATTAAAGAAAATATGTATAAAGTATTAAAATTAGTAAAACTAAACAGTGTACCAACACTTGGACAATAGTTATAATAACTGAAGTTCCTAATGCTCTTATGTTGTTCTTGATTTGAACTCTCAACTACCGGACGCAGAATTTAAAATATTTATTTAACTAAATGTTATTTATGTTCAAAAGTGACATTAAATGTCATTTAATTAAAATTTAAAAAATTCTTCCAAAAAATGTTCCAGTGACAAAATGTCAGGCCCTGGTTAAGGCAATGTTTCTTATCTTAAGCGTACATATTATTAATTGTATTATCCATAGATGCGGATTTTACAAAACGAAAAATTATATATAGGAATAAAAGAAATAAAAACCTTAGAAAGAATAACCATATCCATGTTAAACAATATTTTGTGGGACGAAAATATCTATAAGGAAAACAAAAACGTTTTAACAACACATTATATTTAAAAGTATAACATGCTATAGCTGTGAATTATAGGCATTGAATCAGAAATTAGAAAAAGAACCGAGAACAACATAAACGGACTTTTAGAGAAGAACAGCAGCAAGATGCAAATAGGAAATGATCACAAATAAGCGTAGAAGAAAAGTCATGGTAATGACACAATCACAGAAGGCATAAAAATAAACAACTAATATCGTATGGTCACGTATAGAGAATGCCGGAAGATAGAAACCTGGATCACCAAGGAAAAGGCTGGAATAGATAGAGACATTAGAGAGATAACTAGAAGAAAATCTGTGAAACGATAAGCAAGAAAGCATTAATATATATATATATATATATATATATATATATATATATATATATATATATATATATATATATATTAAACAAATTTTTTTAATAAACTTTTATTGTCACAATTCTGACAATTTATCAAACAATTCAAGTTACTTCAACGGCTTCTCAAAAATAACTCGACGAAAGGGACTGGACCCTTTATATACATGGAATAGTAAAAATAAGAAAAAGGAGTAATCTGGCGATTTCTAGACCTTCTGTCATAGGCATTCCATGTTAAAAATAACGAAACAGAGTTTTCTATAAAGTCCAAGACCTTCTATCATAGACTGAGGAAATTAGCAAAGGTAAAATTCATGAAATAAATTACGAAATCGCAGAAAATAAACCTAAAACCCGACAAACTACAAACACAAACTAATAGTATGAAATGTATACCGCTATAAAGTTATATATATATATATATATATATATATATATATATATATATATATATATATATAAAATCGTGTAAATTGCTTAAATTTTGGAAATTCGAAAATAAAAATATTTCCACTGTTACGTGCTAAATAACTCAAACCTTAAAACATAAAAATTCATGGCTATACATTTGAAAAAGTTTAAAAAAATAAATATGGTAGTTGGATTTTAAAAATATATACATTTATAGAACTTGTAGCGCCACGTATTGTTGGTTTTGTAAATTACAATATTTTTTTTTATTCAGTTATTCGCATTGTCTTGAATATATTAATTCTAATTAAATGGCTAATTGTACTAATAAATCTAAACTAATTTATATTTAACATCAAATATAAATTAGTAGTTGCTTAATAATGATAAAAATAAAACAAGAAAATTATGTTATGTAATTATCACGAATACATATTTTTTTTCATTCTATTTTACTTACTCAAAGTTTTTTTTAATAAGAAAACACTTTAATTATAAAAGGTTTTCTTTTAAAGGAGTAAATTTTAAGCTAAGATAAACATATTTGTGATAATTCCTCGTTAAGTATTCCTAGCGCCACACAGTAGCAACATCGTAAACTAATAAAGCAGATTGCCTTCGTAAAATGCTTTCGACCATCTCGCGTACAGATGGCCCTCCAATTACTTTTTCAGCATTCGATCGATTGCCATAGCTCCACCTCCCAAATATCACGTGGTTTTTAGAATAACACGTGCTATTGGTAAACAAAACCACGTTGATGTCAGCTGTTTGATTAAATGGGTCGGTACGTAGGTGGAGAATTTTCGTGGTAACGGCAGCAGAGGGCCACGTGGACGCCAAACAATACAGCTAAATTTGAAACGCAGAAGGATAAGTAAATCTAAAATATTCTTAGTGATGTGCTTAAGTGAAAATATAATTAATTATACATAGTTTGTTTGCATTTTACAAGCCATGGCAATTTAATAAAGCGATGTAATTATGACTTAAACCAAACAATAACAAAAATATCTGAAAAACTTGTTTCAGTTTTAGTGCAGACAGCTTTTCTTCCATTTGTTCTACTAAATGTTACAGTCCTAAAGGATCAAAAATATTTGTTTCTACTTCCTCGAGGTTTAAAATAACTCTCAAGTTTTCTATCTTTGCTTTCCTTTTAACATCTGTCTACCCGTAATAATATATAGGGTGATTCATTTTATTAGTTAACATAAATATCTCTTCTGGAAGGCATTTCTGAGAAAATTCTCTCTGACAAAAGCTGTAGGATTGGTAAGGAGATCTCCAACAGTGCGAGTATGATCTTAAAACTAACAAACTCCGGGGTAACATCACGATTGTCTTTTTTTAATGGAAAATTAATTTTTTATTGCATAAATGGAACGTACGGAAATTTTTACGTTTACTTATAAAGGGTGTTTTTTTATAGAGGTATAAATCTTTAAGTTGGCAACACTTTTTTAACTGGTGGCCATTTTGTCAGCTGTCAAGTAATTTATGTTTGGTTTGGCATTTCAACACGAATAGACTGACGCCTGAACAACGCTTCCAAATTGTGCAAATTTATTTCGAAAATCATGGTTCTGTTCGAAATACGTATCGCGCACTACGTTCATTTTACGGTCAACATAATCGTCCATCAGAGCAATTAATTCGATTAACTATGGAACGTTTTCGCACCACGTTTACTCTAAATGATAATACGCATCCACAGAGACGTCGTACAGTGCGTACAGAAGAAGTCATTGCTGCTGTAGAGCGTGGCGTAGAGGAAGATCAGAATCAGTCTATCCGCCATCGTGCACAGGAATTGGATATGTGTCCATTCACTTTGTGGAAGATTTTGCGGAAAGATCTTGGTTTGCTTGCTTACAAAATCCAACTCGTGCAAGAATTGAAGCCACGCGATCACCTAGCAAGGCGTAGATTCAGTGAATGGGCCCAAAACAAGATTGCCGTTGATCCCGATTTTCATAAGCGAATTTTGTTTAGCGATGAAGCTCACTTTTGTTTGAATGGATGCGTCAATAAACAAAACTGCCGTATTTGGAGTGATGATAATCCTCAAGTGTATATTGAGACACCGTTACATCCAGAAAAACTGACTGTTTGGTGTGCTTTATGGGCTGGTGGAATCATTGATCCGTACTTCTTTAAAAACGATGCTGGTCAGAACGTTACAGTCAATGGTGACCGCTATAGAGCCATGATTACTGACTTTTTCGTTCATCAATTGAACAACCATGATGTGCAGGAGCTGTGGTTTCAACAAGACGGCGCAACATGTCACACAGCTCGTGCCACAATTGATTTATTGAAGGAAACGTTTAGTAACCGCATAGTTTCACGTTTCGGACCCGTGAATTGGCCTCCAAGATCGTGCGACGTAACGCCGCTAGACTATTTTCTGTGGGGATATGTGAAGTCGCTAGTCTACGCCGATAAGCCCGAAACGATTGATCACTTGGAGGACAACATTCGCCGCGTTATTGCCGATATACGGCCACAAATGTTAGAAAAAGTCATCGAAAATTGGACCTCCAGATTAGACTACGTCCGAGCCAGCCGTGGCGGTCATATGCCAGAAGTCATATTTAAATTATAATGCCAGAAGGTTATCTTTCGAATAAAGTAAATTTCATGTCAATTTAAAAAATTCATCTTTGTTTTATTCCATTTAAAATTCTACACCTCTATAAAAAACACCCTTTATAAGTAATATGGGGGATTAAGTAGACATTTCTTTGAATGAGAGCTCATGATATTTATATGGTTAAACGTGGAGTTTTCCACACATTCTATTTCTGTAATAAAAAATATTAGTGCTTATTCAAAAAAATTAACTTGATCTGAACATAACACCAAGGACATTCTCAAGGTCAACGTTCATGTTACTATGAGATGCCCCGTTTAAATTTCTACATTTTTCGTTCTTGTTATTTTATCTCGCATGCCTTTGGTTTCCGAGTTATCCGGCGATTTATACGTACGAATAGTTACGTACAGATGACATTTGACCGCTATGAGATTTATATCTACCATTTCAGTAAAAAAAGAGGTTTCCATTTAGAAAAAAAATAACTTGATATTAAAATTATCTTGAAGGTCAAAGTAAAGGTCACTGTGGATATTCTTCTTCGAATCCTATAACTTTTGTCTAAAAGAATTTTCTCGAAAATACGTTTCAGAAAATTTCTAGTTGATCAGTTGCATTTTAGTTACAGCATGGTTATATTTTTATATAGTAAAGTTATAAAACGTAATCTAAAATTTTGAAAAAATGCTATATGTCTAGTTTTTTATTATAAAATTTAAAACCCTATTGCTACATTAGTCAATTAGAAAAAGGTTAAATTACACAGTATCTGAATTTTAAATTTATTAGTAGCGTCGATAGAGACTGCTTAATACAAAGTTTGTATGCATTTTTTTGTATAATGGTATTTTTGTTTTCAAGCCTTTTTCCTTCCTGTAATCATTCTCCTTCGCCCCATTTCAAGTTTCAAGTGATCTGAAAATCTGAACAGACCCTATACCTAAATGATTGTTTGTAGAAATTGTATCCTTACAGGACGGTTGTATCCATTTCAGGATCTATCGAGCAATTTTATAAGCAATGTGATTCTGCAGAGTTTTTTTTAATATTAATCTTTGATACTTTAATTATTAGGATATTGAATTAAAAAAATTCGTAAATAAGGCTATTGGAACACTTCTTGCTTTTGACATTTATTAATGACGTTTCAGGGAAAATTTGGATAAAAAAGTTCTATTCTAATTCTTTCAATAACTACTTAAATTCGTATTTGTTAATTTGATCAGTCGTCAAAATTTAAATGAAACTTTTATATATTTTTACCTTTTCGGCGTTATAACCTCAAAACTGTATGCCATTTATATCATTTTTCTTTATTATTTTCACTTTCCAATTTTTGCGTTAGAATTTTATCCTTTATTTAGGTACATTCAAGACAATTGTATTTTCCTTTGCCGAAAATACATAAAGCAATTATGTGATTAAAATAAGTGTAGCAACAGGGGTATAGTTGACGCAAGCATGACAGATTTCTCTTGAAAAGAAAATTACCAACTAACTGTAATCGATTATCATAAAAATAATGACAAAATCAATAAATAAGGTAAAATATAAATTTAGTTTACCACATTTCCTTGAATCTTACTAGACATTAAAAAAATTCTAACATTATTTATTTATTTAGTTATTTATCCTATTTACATGTACATCACAGAACAATTTCCGAATAGCATATAGATCCTACAATCTTAATACAAAAACAATATTGGTAATACCGATTAACGGCAACCCAGTAATTTTTTTCAACTGATACACACTTGCACAAAAAATATATATATTTAAAAATTGTTCATTATAAATTTTAGGCAATCGACCAATGCTCTCGAACCATAATTTGTTCGGTCTACTGTTACAGAAATAACTGACTTTGGCGCCCTAAAATGAAGCTTGTACAAGAAGAATAAATAATGGTTTCTTCTACGGATTTCTAAACTTAGGAGATCTACCAACAATAAACGAATTTCATGCAGTAAATTGTCATATGCGAATCGGTGTTTGTATAGCAACAATTTTACAAATTTTGACTATACTCTCTCAAGTCTATCTATATATAGGTGCCCAATGGCACAAACATACTCCACAATACTATACATCAAACTGTTATAAAGTGTTTAGATAGCCCTTGTGTTTTCTTTATGTCTACAGTTTCTGTTTATAAAACCCAATACCTTAAAACTCTTTAGTACAATATTGTCAATATGTAATCAAAACTTAATTCTATATCAAGATCATTAAAAAATGGCACGCACTCCAAATCGAAATCATTTATATGATAAAAATTTATCACAGGAGGAAAACATTTAAAAAAATCTCTTAATTTTACATTTATACACATTAAGAATTAAAAAATTATTATCACACCATCTGACTGTATGACATCTTTATCTTAATCTTGATAATATTTGATATATCTTTCTCCGAATCACCCTAAATTATTCATTGATATTTTGGTTTAAAATATCATATGGGAAATGGAAATTATTATTATTTTTTATAAACAGAAAAATAGCCGAAAAATAAACCCAGACATTTTTCATTTCATGAAACGTATCGAACAAAATTATAATTTATGAAAAAGGAAACAAAGAGGACATCTGTTTTTAAGCAATTATGTTATTAAAAACTATAAAAATATAGTTCAATAATTATTATTTTTTACTTACATACAAATAGTAATAGGATTCTGATGATACTCACCTGAAAAAAAAAAAAGAAAATATATTATTAATTAATTAGAATAACATATAACATGTTAACTTTGATACACATATATAGGCCTAACAAATTTTAGAATAACTGATTTATAACTAAGTCAACCTGGTAAAATCGTTTGATTTTGAGATAGGTCAGAAGCAGAGTATGATAGAGGAGTCGGGATACACGGAGCCACACTCAGACTCAAAATAAGTGAGGCACTGAGGCAGCACACCACGGAATTTCAGGCCAAAATACTGATACTTGTCTTCGAGAAAATCTGACGATGGGTATAGAAGTAGCACCGTTTTGATTTTCTCCGATAGTCAGGCAGCACTAAATGTGCATGTTATCAGATAACAATAAAAACAGATCTGGGATTGTCTTTAAAATCTTATTGATCTTGCTAAGCACAACAAGGTTGCTACGCTGGTATTTTCATTCCAAAACCTCATAGTTAAGTGAAAATAAATTCATCAATAGAGTATTACTAAATTAATAAATAGAGTAAAGTTAGTAGCCATGCTCAGACGCAAATATACTAAGCTAACTCATGTGCCAGAAAGCAGGGGTGGGTTATTAAGGGCGCCACTGCATCGGTAGCTAGGCTGAATGGAGAAACGTACCGCGATGTTGTTAGGAATTATTCTTCAAATACACTCCTATAGATATGCAATAAATACAAAATACACACGAGTGAGCATGTGGGTCAAATAAAACTCACTTATAAATAATAATAATATAAATCTTTAATTAAATATTTAACCGTGTTGCTCTAGCATAAATTTAGATATGCTATAATTAAAATAATCCAGTTCACATAATCACAAAAATCCGAATTTCAAATAATTTTTCATCTTTAAAAAAATTACAAAATTGTTTAGAGTTAAAACCTAATACTCTCTAACTATTAAACTGAAAGATGACTTAAAGCAAAAGTGGACCGATGTAAAATATTTGCAATAAATATTAATATGTTATACTATAAAAAAGGATGATATAAAATTTAATAAAAAATGTTACTTTAGAACCTACTAGTTCCAAAACATAACGCAAACCCTATATATTCCATAATCACGGGAAAGAACACTAGAAAAAAAAAAGAATAAATTTTAATTTAAAAAATTAATTGGGTTGTTATGGTTTAAAATACAAAAAAATTAAATAATACTAATTTTCTCTTTAATTACGATGGTAAAACGTAGCTGTGTGGTCTAGGACAAATCAGGCTGCAACACTGCTCAACTGCGTAATGGTGTGTAGGTGCAAGTTAAACACCATTGCGTAGTAACTAATAACTGAAGGTTCTTACCAAAAGGTAAATGCAAAAGATAATCCTACAACCAAAACGTGAGGATGAAAGAAATACCGTAAAAAAGAACCCTGTGTTTTTATATAGGTTAAAAGAATTCCTTCATTGAAATGTGAATAACTGATGGAAACCCTTTCTGTGGGCTTAGTCCGGTAAAAATAACACAATAAACACCTAAACAGGTAAAACTTAAAAATGGTAATTTTTTATTTCTTCTTCTTCTTCTTCTTCTTCTTCTTCTTCTTCTTCTTCTTCTTCTACCTTCTATATTAGGTCCCTGACCTGTTTCTTCTTCGATTTTCCTCATTCTGGACTTAAATTATCGCTCCACCTTTTCCGCGGTCGACCTCTACTGCGTGTACCACTAAGCAATTTATCTCGTGCTATCCTTACCAGTCTATCCTCTGTCATTCGGCTTATGTATTTGTTCCATTGTGTCTTACGTTGTAGGACCCACTCATTAATGCAGTCTGTGTTGCATGATTGCCTGATGTTATCGCTTCTTTCTCTGTCTAGTAGCGTTTTTCCTGTTATTCGGCGAAGTATTCTCATTTCTGTAGTCTCCAATAGTTGTTTCGTTTTTGTCGTCTCTGGCCGTGTTTCTGAGGTGTATGTCATAATAGGTCTAATTGTGGTTTTGTAGATCCGAACCTTTGTTTCTTGTTGTAAGTGTTTGTTTCTCCAGAACACGTCGTTAAGGCAACTCGCCACTTTGTTTGCTTTGGCCACCTGCCCTCTTACTTCATCTACGATGTTGCCATAACTAGTTATGTCGATTCCTAGATATTTGAAACTCATTTTTTGTTGTATTATTCGACCGTCCAGTTCTAGTTTGCATCGGAGGGATTCTTTTGAGGTTGTCATACATTTAGTTTTTTCGGCTGAGATAATCATATTATATTTTCTTCCCGTAAGATTAAAGGTATTTAACAATCTCTGGAGGTCGTCTTCATTTTCGGCACATATCACAGCGTCATCAGCGTAACAGAGAATTTTTATTTCTGTATCACCCATTTTATATCCTCTACCAAGTCGCACCTCTTTTATTATTTCGTCCATTATCATGTTAAACAACAAAGAACTAAGCGAGTCTCCCTGTCTAATACCGCTGTTGACTGGTATGAGTGTAGATAATTTACCGTTAGTGCGAATCTGAACTTTATTGTTTGCGTATATGTTTTCGATGGTCTGAATTATATTGATAGGAATATTTCTCTTATATAACAGGTGGATTACGTCATCTAGCTTTATGCGATCGAATGCTTTTGTTAGATCTATAAAGCATAAAAATGTCGGTTTATTGTATTCTAGAGATTTTTCGACTATCTCTCGTAGAATAAATACTGCATCCACGCAGGACCTTCCTGATCTAAATCCCTGCTGTTCGTCTTCCAGTGTTGTAACCGAATTAATTTTATTTTTGATTACTTTTGTAACGAGTTTCAGAGTTGTGTCCAGTAGATTAATACCCCTGTAGTTCCCTGGTTCTTGTTTGTCACCTTTCTTAAACATAAGCATTATTGTGCTGGTTCTCCACCTATCTGGTACTTTGCATTGTGTCAGGATTTTTCGAATGAAGCCTGTGAGTTCCTATGTTAGTCGCTGTCCTCCGTATTTCAACAATTCGTTATGAATTCCGTCTTGTCCGGGAGACTTTCTATTTTTTAAGGATTTTATAGCTTTCTCTACTTTTTGAATGGTGACTTCCACGTTATTCCTTATTGCTGGTATGTTGTTTTTTCCAATGTTAGCATCTCCCTCAAATAATTTTGTTAGGTAGTCTATCCATTTCTATTCTGATATTTTGTTTGTTTCGGAGAGTTCAGATATTTCTTTGCGCTGTTGTCTTATCAGTCAGTTGTTTTTGTACACTATAGAAGTCTCCTTCCATTCTTTTAGAGAACTGCTCCCAATGTTCACTTTTTAGTTGCCTGACTAGTAGATTAGTTTCGTTTTTATTTGTTTATAAAAAATGATTATAAACAAATGATGGTGTAATTTTTCGAAGATGCACTATCAAATTTCATAATCAACGTGTCAAATTCGGAAATCAACAAAACCCCGTCTGGCTTTTCGTCTACTGAGAAACGTACGCAGATCATTTATGAATATTTGCACTAGCTCTTGTAACCAAGGACTGGAAGAATTAGGCCACGCCCTTATACAAATATTATATTGTAGCGAAGAACTTTTCGAGTTCGTATGTCTCCTTACAAAAATTTTATATCGATGAGTCATTATTTGTCACCTTTCTAGTGTATTCTTGTATATGCTATAGGTATATAAATAGGGATAGAATATGAGCAATTAATTTCATTGGTATTTGAACGTGGAAGTATTAACAAGTAGTTAAAAAGGGGTTGTTATTTACTATTGTAAAGCGTTGTTCCTCTTTTGAGTGATTTTAAGGAGAGAAAATCTTAACAATATTATGTGTGAAGTGAGAAAAATTACAAAATCTTCAATGTAATCAAAAAAACCAATAATATGCTAAGCACAGTCTAGAACAAGGTAATTATGTATTTTACGCTTGACCCACCGCAAACTCTTTAAGGTAAAATCCCCAAGTTCTCTTCAAGGTCGGTTCTGAAACAAGGCCTTTAATAAAACATTAGGGTGTTAGGCAGCGAAACAGTATACACGCTCGGTCTTTTACGGCGCCTGATTTCCATGTTGCTGTTATTACACGTTTAGGTAGATACCCCTAGCTTTATTTTAACACTGTGCGGCATAAAATGACTATAGTGTTAAGAGGTTAAGGTTTTGCTTGTGGTTATGTGTTTCAAACTTTGGGCTTTGAGATTTGGTTGTAGACATGAAAGTTTTAGACCTAGTTACAAAATATTGTTAGCTTTTAAAGGGAATGACTCTGAAATATTTAAAAACGACCAAATCAATAATAAATCCTACAGAATATAAATGAAATAACAAGGATTTCTACTGCTATAATGAATGGGTTTGAACGAGAATTACAATTACATAATATAAAATTATATGATACCTGTTATATCTTTTTAGATAATAATATTAATATCTTTTCATTTATCTTACAATTAGGGCATAGTTACCAATTTCGGTAGTTACTTCGTTATATTACACCACATCAGTATTTCCTAAAAGATGTATTCATTAATTTTAAGATATTCAATCATATTTAAGTTATTTACAAATTAGCAACTATTTCTTCAACGACATATACGATGCTGTAACTTTCAAGACTTTCATGAGAAAGATTACCTCTATAGCAATTAGCGAGTTATATATATATATATATATATATATATATATATATATATATATATATTTAGTTGGTTATTTTCTTGGGAATATGGTTCATTTTTATATTGAAACTACATATATATAGTAGTCATACTTATTGTATATATATATTTTTATTTCTCAGGACGTTTCGATTCTTTCGAATCTTTTTCAACTGATGCGGATGCAGAACAGAGATTTTTGTTTTAAACAATAGTTAATTACATCACAAACCAATTGTAGTCACTCACTCTTTTGTATATTCACTTTTTAAAAGTATTTTTAAAAGGCTAGTTAGAAGAATGGGCACTACATTTTTAACCCTATAACTGTCTTGACTTGACAATATATATATATATATATATATATATATATATATATATATATATATATATATATATATATATTGTCGTATTATTCAACATCTTACCGCCATCCTCCGGTCAGATTTAACTTCAAATAAGAGATCCGAATATAAATGAGTACGACGACGGGTGTCTGGGAAGGTGTCAGTCGAAATCCCACTGACGAGTCCTACGACTGGCACCGGGACGAAACACCCACATTTTTAGAGACCCGATTCAGACACGGCAGGTCTTTTCTAGGTTTTCTCTGCCAAATTATACCCGATGACGACAATAAGAGCCCGGAAAGAGAGACAAATAAAGACAACCCATATGAGAGACGAAGAAAGAAAACCGAACGAGCTTTGTAATATAGGAGTATAAAGGGATAAGTCGATAGGTAGTAAGCCAAGACACGGAATATTGCGGCCAAAATATGTGACTTTCATAAAGTTTTACTTTTGGGATGTATAGGGGCAGGAACGGATCCAGCATCGCTCTTTTTTTTTTTTTTTTTGGGGGGGGGGGTGATATCACAAAAGTACAATACGGCAAGCGAAGCAAGTTGTCGACAAAGGAGAGGAACGCCAGCAGCATACACATTCCTAGTATAAGAGCCAGAATCGGGACTATTTTCCTGAACTCAAAGTTCTTGAAGAGGGAGGGGGAGCGATTGCAAGAAAAAACAAGTTGTTGACGGAGGGTGGGTGGTGGAAGCCAGCAGCATACACATTCCTAGTATCAGAGCCAAAACCAGGTCTATTTTCCTAAAATCAAAACTCTTGGGACGGGGGGGGGGGGGGGGGCGATTGCAAGAAAAAACAAGTTGTCGACGGGGGGTAGAAGTCAACAGTATACATAATCCTAGTCTAAGAGGCACAATCGAGTGTATTTTCCTGCCCCCACCACCCCCGTCCCTTGGATCCACGCCTGTATAGAGATCTAATATAGTTATTTTCAAAAATTATTTTTATATTATACAGGATGTCCCAAAAGCTCTGAAAGTATCAAACTTGTGTTTTTTAGATAGAACCTCCTGTAAATTATTGTATTTTTGGATTCTCCGATCAAAATAAATGCCTATTTTAATAAGGTTTATAGTACCTGAACCTTAAGGGTTTTTAAATAATTTGAATTCTGACAAAATCTAACCTAATTTTAATATACTTAAGAAGTATTTCAGTTTTGTACTCGAAATTTACAGTGAAGGGTAACAATAAATCATACTTTATATCCCAAGTATAATAAACTTGCTATATTATACAGGGTGCCCAAAAATTAAAACTAAACAAATAGGAACATTAAGTATCTATAACTTATTTAAACAGAACGCTGTAATTTTTAACTTACCAGAAAATATACCTTTTAAATTTTTATCGAATAGTATAAGGGTGTTCTATAGCTAAGTGTTCGCTTTTTCACAGAATATGCCAAATAATCGTGTATAAATTTATACAAGTGAGTGCAGTGTTGTTCTTGAATCATTGTTCAAGGTAAATACACAATTTGTAAACAATTCAATAGTTATATCAACAAAGTACTTTGTTTTTTAGTCACAACTGTACATTCTGACGAAGGTAAAAAAATGACCGAAACGTTAGTATTTTAAAAATGTAAAACATAGAAAGTACAACACCATCATTATAGTTTGATTTCATTTTCAACGGACCATAATCCCAAATCCAAGAAAAATAAATAAATAAAAAATATTTTAATAAAGGTCCAAGAAATAAACAAAAAATACCTCATATATATATATATATATATATATATATATATATATATATATATATATATATATATATATATATTTCAAACACATAAACCTGCTCATTTGAAAACAGTACATCTTTGTGCAATTATTAATTAGTTCATCCCTCTGTAAAATTTTAAAAGGAAATGGTGGTCAAGTTGCATATTATTAGAAACCTTTTTTAGTTTTTTAAGTAACCGTGGGTAATTTTTGAGACGATCAATTCTTTATAAAGATACTGAAACAAGAATATCAAATTAATATAACTTTCTGCAAACATAGATTAATATGATCAATAAATCTAAGATCCTGGTCCATGTGAAGTCGCATGTTTCTTGCTGAGGTTTTGAATTGTAGTGGAATGTTATTGACTTGGACGGAATTGTTTAAAAAAATATTCGTTATCGTTATTTCACCCAAAGATTATCACTGTGGACTTTAATAAAAGGTTAAAATATTTTGCTACATTGTAAAAGTTTAATAAGTCTACCTTTAACGCTGAAACTGTCGGTGGACTCTCTTCTGCGGGAAAAGACAAATAAACCTGGGTATCGTCGGCATAGAAGTGACAATTAGACGGAGCTAATGCGAGAGAAAATCTAGATGTATATACACTGAATAAGAGTGACTCCAAAATGGAAATTTACGGAACTCCCATAGTAACACTCTTAAAGGAAGATTTTTTATCTTTATAGAGAACAGCCTGACTTCTTCCGGACAAATACTCTACCATCAAACGAACTGCTCGGTCAGACAGACCAACGTATTGGAAAACTGAAATAATAATATCATGATTAAACGTATCAAAAGCTTTGCTGAAATCAAACAAGATCAGAAACGTCAATTGGCCTTTATCCCAGGGCTCCCAGAATGTCAGCAAGGCAGTATTACATCCATGGACTTTTTTGAACCTAAACTGGTTCATAGGTATAATTTTTTTCTTTTTAAATTAATTAGATATTTGAATATGTAATATTTTCTCCAATATTTTAGAAAGGACTAGTAAAATACGGGAAACTTTTTTAAATATTCATTTTAGAGGATATAAAGTTCTACTTCATGTTACATTTACAGTTAAAACTGACTTTTAGATAAAATTTCTATGAATTTTTAACTTTTCTGACCTCACGAAATAAAATTTTGTATGGAGAGGAACTTTAATTAACCGATATAAAAAAATTTCCAATTGAGTACGAATTTTTCAAGGGACGCTCTATATATTCATCTATATTATTATTAAATGCTTTGCGCAAATAATTGATGAGGTTACTTTTGAATTAAACATAACCAAGAAGAAGAAATAAAAAAAGTTATTTCAAACGATAAGTCTCTTAGCTAGCTAATTTTTTTATCATCCAAATTGAGTAAAATTTTTAATTAGAAGTGTCAAAAATAAAAAAAAAATATTCTTTTTAATCTTCTTCTTTTTCTTCTTTCTCAGCCCATTGACGTCCACTCCTGGACATAAGCCTCTCCGATGGTCCTCCACTGGGATTTGTCTCTCGCCTTCTGGAGCCAGTCTTTTCCAGCAAACTGTCTTATATCATCTACCTATCTGCCTTGTGGCCTGCCACGATTTCGGTTCGTTTCTCGCGGTCGCCATTGCAGTAATTTACTCGTCTTTTTAATCTAACCTAATCTAAATATCTTGCTAAATTCCACTTAGCGATCTCCAAATTACATTTTTCATAAATATAACATGGAAAAAACTTAAATTTACCTAATAATAAAAAAATTTTAACGATGATCTAGCTTTTTACGATATGACTTTCAAACTGACAAAAATTTTTCTTTTCTTTCTGATCAAGTTTTAGCTAGAAACGATGACGCGATAATATCAGATAGTCACTCAAAATTATTATTTTCGCAAATTTCCCAGAATCGTGTATCGATCAACTCGGAATAAAAAAAAACAGCATAAATGGAGCAGCAAAATGATTCTTAATCCTTCAGAGAGATAAAATTATTCAGAAAGATGTAAATTCTATATTTTAATCAAATTGTTTCCAAAATTTTAATATAGTCTACTAAAATTTATCGACTTGTTTTTTAATATTCCCCTATTCAAAGATAGTCAAAGTCATGTTATAAAATACAGTCTTCTAATACCCTTACCGAGTTTATATAGTTTCTATACAAAGCGTTTCTAATATAAGCTGAAACTGCAGTAAATGCATCATTATCATATTTTCCAGTAAAAGTTATATGACTGGCAGAAAGGATTATGAAGTTTTAATTAGGAAATAAATTTATGTAGCGATCGATCACTCCTGAAATCTGTCACTTGTGAAATATTTTACCCTTATCAAAACGTCAATTAAATTTATATCCATAATTAAATTATATTGGGATTCCTGGAACTACGTAACAATAAACAAGTATAGCTGCATAATTTATAAGTTTATTAAGTTATAGTAAACTAAGAGAAAGAGGAGATTTTATAAAGATTTTCCAAATTCAGCTATTTGATGAAAGTTTTATACTTTTTGAAGTACAATGGCAAGGCAAATTTTGAGTCATAAATAAATGGTAATTTCTACTTTCTGGCCACTTAAATTTCTAGGTTGGAGTTCCCATAAAAAACGACCACTCGCCTCACGATATAACCAATTTATATTCTTAACAAAATGAAATAAAAATATTTGTTGATTAATAATAAAATTATTTATATGTAAGAATTAAAAATATTACATTTATCGTTAGACACCTAACAAATCCAGATTATTTCATCTTAAATAATTTCCCACTTATGTTTGAACGAGGCAAAATTTGTAGCATGACATCAATGTAATATTATCCTGATAACATTTTAGAATCGAACGTAACTTGTAAATTGGTTAATGCCGATATGCTGATGTTGTCATCGAGAAGCGATACTAATGGTTTACTACATACAAATTGCATCATCTGGAGTTTATTACGTTAACCAGTGAGTGCCATCTTTTATTTTTTAATTTGATAGAACCTGCATATTTCAATTTGTAGAGAGAGCTTCATAAGCAGAATAAAAACCAAAGGTGCATTTGAATGTTGCCTAATGGAATAAAAAAAGTGAAATAGATTTTATGATTTCAAATAATAAGTGAACTATAAAAGATCTGCCTGTTGATGGAAAGATGAGGGAAATGCAGTGGCGTAGCGAAGGCTCTGCAGGTCATAAAATCTTTGGTATATAGATCACTTTCAATATGTGACGAATAATCACTGAAATCAGAAATAGAAGGACTGACTAATGCTTTGAGACTCAACGGATATTGAGCTGAAAATAAAAGACGTTCTACTAATAAATATAAAAACCCAACTCCTCAACAAAATGTCATAAATGAACCTCCCTATGGACAGTGATGTCTTACCTTATAAACACGGAACTACCGACAAGATTGCCAGACTGCTCCGAAAATCAAACATTTTCAACACATGTAAGAAAGTTGGAAAATGTTTGAAGTCTCCAAAGGACGCAATTCCATTTCGAACAGAAGGCGATTATAAAATATCTTGCTCTTGTGGGAAAGTCTATGTAGGTGAAACAGGATGGACTATATCCACTAGGTTTAAGGAATATGAAAGATGTATAAAAAAGAAACAAATTGTACAATCTGCAGTAGCTGAACACCAGCATTGCTCAGGTCACACTTTTAATGAAAAATAAACTAAGGTGCTGCATCAGTACCTGGTTTCTTGAAACGTAAAATTAGAGAATCAATCGAAATTTGTAAATATCCAAATAATATTAATAGAGATGCAGGTTACAATCTACATCATGGGTGGAAATCGGGCTTTTGTTCCTCCATAGTCATTCAATGTTCTAATCTCGTGGAGTAAAGATCCCTGAAGATGTATCGTGCAATCGTAGGCGAAACATCGGATAATAATTCCAAGCTCACACCGTCTGAACCCAAGAATCATAATTTTCAACTTGAACAAAGCGGTGAAAATTTTCATTCGTTATTAACAATATGCATCTAAACCAATTTATTTTCCAACGTTATAAGCTCGGCTTCACGTAACTTGACTTCTATGTTTGGATAGCGCAAAATTTACGGTAAAGTGTTATATTCAGACAACAATTTGGCAATAAGAGTCGGACGCTGCTAGCAAAAGATTAATAGAGCTTTTGGATTTGTTAAATCAGAATGCGCTGACATTGCAATCGGGAACTGGCATTAGGGGTTAAACAGATGCAAACTGCGACAACTGGAATGTATTACGTTAACCTTTTGGTGTCATCTTTGTTTTCCTAAAAGCAATATGTTTCGAAAATAGAGAAATAATTTTTTAAATTAATAAATAATACTATATTCATAATTATGTTTAGTCTTCCAAAGATATAGAACAGCTGAAGGAGTACATCAGGGGCACAAGAACAAGTAAACTGCAAAAACGAGTTGAAAAAATCATGAATCGTGTCGTATACCATTCGCAACAAAATCCAGTGAATGCTACTGCTCAGCAATCCCTTGATACACTGAAACAGACGCTCTCCGTTATTGCAGGATGGCTGAATTGGTACGAGACCATCAATAACTGAAAACGTGGCAATGCACTGTTCCAATGATCAGAAAAGACTTTCTACAGTAAGCTAAACTCTCCACCTAATATGGCAGATAATAGATATCCCAATAGAGAGCAGGTAGAAGAGTTCTAGGGAAACCAACTTTCCACACCCGCCAATTGTAACATCGCAGCCGGCTGCATCAATGAAGAATATTAAACCTACCAAGATTACAGCCAGATGAAGTTTGAGCGATTTACCACCAAGGAAATTTCAGTAATAATCAAGGAATCTCATAACTGGAAAGCTTCAGGTCGCGACGGGATCCAAAACTACTGGCTTAAGAAGTTCTAGTGAATGCACTATCAACTGGCTAATCTTATTAATGATGTTTTTCTTAGCCAGCAAAACACACATGAGCCAACTAAGTACAGGCCAATCACCTACCTTCCCACACTGCATAAGGTAATCACCTCCTACTTGACTCAACGCATATATGTACATTGTGAGCAAAATAACATCATTCCAACTCAACAGAAAGGATGCACGGGGGGAGCAATGAGATACATGGAAAAATTGATTGTTGACTCTGTCATATGTAACCAAGGTTGTACCGACTGAAGAAATCTCTTTGCGGCCTACGTGCATTATAAGAAGGCCTTCGACTCAGTGCCACATGAGCGGCTCACAACTATATTGAGAATGTATAGGGTCGATAATTATTTTGTTTCCTTTTTAGAACGCATCTTGTTTACCTGGAGACTAGGATCCAAATGCAAGTGTCATCCAGCGATACCATCGAAACTAACACAATTCCGATACGAAAGGGAATATTTCTGAGAGCTTCACTTAGCCCATTGTGCTTTTGCCTCCTTGCAGTGAACCCATTGTCACGCCGTTTGAACTCCACCAGACACGGCTTTAGTATTAGAAATAACAACGAAGAGCTAGTAAGAGGGACTAATCTTCTATACAGGGACGATCTTTATACTGATGGCTACTACCAGAAACTAGCTGGAGCAAACGCTTAAAATTATAAAGGATTTCTCCGGGAGTATATGGTAATGCAATTTGGACTTGACAAGTGCCGTATATTGAACATCGTTAAAGGTAAGATACAACCAGAAGCATTTGAAATGCAGAACGGTGAAACTATAGCTGCAATGGAAGTAAAACAAACATAAAAATACCTAGGTATGAAACAGGCTAGATGAATTGACCATCGCACTATGAAAGCCGAATTGACAACCGAATTTGTCAAGAGGGAAAGGCAGGTATTACGAAATAACCTAAATAGTAGAAATTTGTTTAAAGCGCTCAACACGTATGCTTGCTCTGCACTAAGCTACTCTTGTAGAATTGGAAAATAGAGCAGGACGGACATCCAAAACCTGCAAAGAAAAATAAGGACACTCCTAACAAAAGCACAGAAACATCACCTTTGGAGTGCTATTGAACATACAATGCTTCCAAGACATCAAGGAGGGAGAGGATTGGTGGATATTGGTAAGCAATTCGACCAATAAATAATAAACGTTCATATTTACACAGGTTTTCCACACTACATTGAGCAATATGCGAGGCAGACGACTCAACGACGCTCCAGCTAAGAAAACAGGATATTGCTTCTCACCACCAAACATATCAAGAGAAGTTACAAACCTAGCTACAGGAACCCTTCATGGACGGCATCCAAATGAGGTCAGTCAGGACAATGTCGACAACTCAGCGACGAACTACTGGTAGCAAATAAATTAAACCTATTGCAGGTAGGAAAAGTATATTATTAAAAATACAATCCGGAGTTTTTCTTGAGAACAACCGCCCGAAAATTCGTAGGAAATAAAACAGACCTTGTCACCTACGACCCGAGATCCCAACGAGCTTCATACTTTTGGTATCTTTTTATACTCGGTATGAGTGAATATTCCCTGGAGGGAGTATGAAGCCGTTTGGCTGGAAATCATTCATAATTATTTTTAGCCTGTTTAGGTTGTTAATAGTTGTATATAAAAATGGATAAACTCCGTTAAAATGAATACTTTCTATAAAAATGTATCCTTTAACTCAGATTTAGTGAAATTTTCTCTATTAATAACTAATTTGCACTTATTGAAAGATGTCAAACTTTCAAAATCATTCAGGTAGCCAGTATGTATTTGATACTGCTTCCACCACCTGTTGCTTGACATCATTGTTCTATTTCGTGTACGTATGTATGGTATCCGTACATAATCGTTTTGAATAAAAAAATTAATTCCTCCAAGCTTCAAAATTACTCTAATCTTGGCGACCTAAAACGTTCTTATTTTTCCTCTTGGGCTATATCAAGCTTTAAATAGGACAGATTTAGACTATCTACTCTCTGAGAAACATCGATGAAAATTCCACCTTCCTTTTCTATTATCTCTATTTTCAGCTGTTGCACCAGCTTCTTTTTTATTTAAACCAGTTAAAATGTAACTTAAAATCAAATAGAAAACACTGAAAGAATAGTAAAAGAAGGTTCTGTGGTTCCAGATATTTCATGGATGTAAACAAACAAATAAACAAACAAAATTTACGCATTTATTTTATAGCTTTAGATGATTGGAGTTAAGTAAAATAAGTAAAATAAGTAAAATAAATAAAATAAGTAAGATAAGTAAGATAAGTAAAATAAGTAAAATAAGCAAAATAACTAAAATAAGTAAAATAAGTAAAAGTAAAATAAGCAAAAGAAGTTAAATAAATAAAATAAGTAAAATAAGTAAAATAAGTGAAAAAAGTAAAATAAATAAAATAAGTAAAATTAGTAAAATAAGCAAAATAGTTAAAATAAGTAAAATAAGTGAAATAAGTAAAATAAGTAAAATAAGTAAAATAAGTAGTAGTTAAAAACTATAAATTATCTTATAATAGGAATTAATGAACTCAAGTTTAGTAAATTAATCTTTATGAAGGCAGTGTAATAAACCATGTATACCGTTAAAAGTTTTTCCTTGAACGTTAGCTTTATTAAATACTGGTTTTAAACTTTTTTGGCGTATAAAAGCAACACTGGTTTATGTCGAGCTTTTAATGATTTTGATTTTCGTCACTTTTAATATGGAATATATTAAGTTTCGTTGCTCGTCTTGTTTTTTTTTTCATTTAGAAATTTTTTCATATTTTTTGCAAAAGATAGACGCCAACTAATTTGATCGATAATATCCATTAAATTATTATTTAAGCTAGAATTTAAGTATGTTAGTTTCTAAACAATGGTAGGTCGTATTTCTGTAAGTTAAGAAAAATTCACAATTCCGATGAAAATTCAAAACTTTTTCAATTAATTTATCGGCAAAAATATATATGCGAAAAGAAATGCTTGATTGACAACCAAATTAAAACTATATAAAAATTTAATTAATCTTGAACACAAAAGTAAATACCCTTATTTTTTGGGTTGTACAACCAGAATATCCTAAAATTGTGTGATCCTGAAGCCATGCAAAAAGCGGTTGAAGTCTTACGAATGTAAGAAATAAGTTATAAAAAGATAGTAGTACAAGACTATGAAAAGGAAATGCAACAAATTTAAAGTAAATGTGCTGAAATAAAATTTCATAAACGTTTCTTAAATACATTTAATGTAATGCATGAAATTTAATAATTTTTACATTAATCTAAACTAATTTTTTCCAGTAAATTTAATGTAATCATACATTAAATTTAAAGTTTGATCATTTATTTTTAAGGTGACTATGTACAACATTAAATACACAGTCAGTGTTTGCGACATGTTATCACATATTTAATGCACCAACATTAATATGAGTTCAAGAAATTCTGAAACTACCACGAGAAGGTGGACATTTTTCCCATAGGTAATGTCCGCCATCTAGAATAGTTTCGACCTCATTAGTTCTGTTGTATGAATAACATCTTACCTATAGATCCCGTCAAGGAATGACTTCAAATATAACATCCAAATATAATTAAGTAACGTAAACAAGGCATCGGTGGACCCCACTGACGAATAAGCCACCGGGTCAGGACGAAACACGCCTTAAAAATTTTTAGTGGTCGGATATTGACTTATACTTATGTCGTAACATCGCCGGCATATTTACAACAGTACGAGGCTGACATATACACCTATACACCTCACTACAATAAAACTGAATCCTTTAAGCAACTTATATCATACTAAATAAAAAATTCAATACAATTTGCGACATCTCCCGGAATCTTATGTAATATATATTGAATAATAATGTAAGTTCTTTTAGTATTAGGGTATATGTGAATTAATTTTAATGTTCAGAAATTGAAATATCTTCTCAGACACTTTATTGAAATTTAGGATACCATTTAATTAAATTTAATGTACAACGAACTGATATTTCAATGAATTTGCTTTAAATTCAAAGTAAATGTAAATTATTCACGATTTAAAGTATAAAATCATTAAATTTAATGTAGAATGTACATTAAATTTGCATTAAATTTAAGATTATTTTTAACAGTGTAGCTTACATTTAAAGATTTTGAGTTGTTGGCTTTAGTGTCCTGTAAATTGTATTTGATAAACCTATAACTCGTAAACACATATTTTACTTAAATATAGGTTTAAAATATTGAAATAATGGTCAAAGTTCTTAAGTAAATTCAAGAGTTAAAGGCATAAATCAAACAAAAAGCAGATAATTTTGTGTTGATTTAGCAGCTACCGGATGATGACGTCACAAATAAGCCTGTCTTTGTTTTCTAGTAATTGTTGGATAAATTCTCAGATATGAGATGTTGAAGATAATTTTACATCGTAAGTTGATATTTCTTGTTAGAAATATCTTCACTTTTCAATCATTGATAGTTCTAGTTTAGCCCCCAACCCCTTTATAGCATAGTAATTTTTGAGCTACGAAGCTAAAAGTTATTGAAACAACTTTAAAAACTGCTGATTTAAACGCGGATATACTTATCGAAATAAAAGGGCACACCAAAAGGTTAACGTAATACATTCCGGCTGTCGTAATTTGCATCTACTAAACCCTTAACGTCAGTTCTCGATCGCTATGTCAGCGCATTCAGCTTTAGCAAATCTAAAAGCTCTATTAATCATTTACAAGCTGCGTCCGACTCTTATCGCCAAAATGCTATCTGAATATAACACTTTGATATTATGCCATAAATTTTGTGCTGTCCGAAAACATAAATTCTGTGCTTTTGTTCCAGCAAATCGGGAGTAATAATTCTGCCTTGCGCCTAAAATAGTCCAAGATAAATTAATGCGGTTTCGGATGACTTTTTAACTGTTGCCTTAATGCCTCTTGAGGTTCTTACGATTTATCAGAAATTTGAAAATCGTTCAAATAGTATTTATTGTTTGTTTTCTTCTTTTTTATTCGATTAGGTTTTTTTTGCATTAGGAAATGTTATTTTTTTTAAAAAGGTGTTAAATACCATGCTTTATATGCCCAGGAACGGCTAAGTGCCAAACGAATATTTTGGTTCCCGTAGTTTGGCTCCACATAGGGACGGATCCAGCCTCTCTCTTTGAGGCGCCCCCCCCCCCCCCGGCGGTGATATCACAAAAGTACAGTAAGGCAAGCGAAAACAAGTTGTCGACGGGGGAGGGGGGGAAGACACCAGCAACATTCCCATTTTCAGTGTAAAAGGCAGGGGGGAAGACGATCGCAAACATACACATTACCATGCTCTATTCAAGAACTAGAGAGAGTACCTTACTTATTTGAGATTAGTGAGATACTCAAATGATATGGCTTTCACCTCTGAATTTATTCCAAAATCGTTAAACCAGGGCATTTTTTCCTCAACGAAATACTTATTACGATGAATGTTTATGATACCTTACGATATCAATATCTAGATAATAATGTTAAAAGCTCTGTTGAGATGTGTTCCAACATGGAAACCTACTATGCACCGAATACTGAAGGACTTGTTAATACACCAAAGCCGCATTCGATCACAGGCAGACGAAAAACCTCGTTGGAAGAAGAGATGAAAACTGCAGTAAAAGGAGTTGTACATACATTTTATTATGAGAAGCAGATCACAAACGTCGAAAAAATTCTAACTAACATCAATGAAGATCGCGATTTACCTGAAATTAAAAGAACTGAAATCTGGAAATTGCTCAGAAAATTTATTTTTTGCCGGGAAAAACCAGATAGAAAATCTTTTCTTATAGATCGTCCGGAAACTGTCTGTTGGAGAAGGAGTTGCTAGAAATAACACAACTTACAAAATTAGTAATTTAACGGAACTTTTGAAAGATTTTTTTTGAATAAAGTTAATGCGGAAAATTGGGAAAAATTCATATAATAAAAGACTGAAACAAAATGTGGAAACTCGATCTCATGATCGGTGAGATAGAGGAACCAATTATAATTAATTTGAGCGAAGATAGCTTCACTGACTTTGATTAGGAATTAGATACGCAATGAAAAGACAATTTATAATTTAAATTTTAGTTTTTGTTGTATTTTATTGTTTAATGTGGTTTATATATTTTTATATTATTTTATATATTTTTATTTTAGTGTGTCCTACTCCTTAATTTTATATATATTTAATTCCAATTAGCCGTATGTTTTTTACTATTTTATTATTGCACATATGTCTTTTTCTTAAGCGCGTACAATTAACATATATATTTTATTTTTTGGGTCTAGGGGATTTCCATATAATAAAGTAAATTAAATTAAGATATCAATATAATAGAAATAAAACTACGTAGGTCTAATTTTAACTGTAACATATAAAAACTAATTACTTTTGAATCCCTTTTTAGTGTTTAATTGTAATTCTACAGATGGTTTAAGAAATAAATGAACTGAAACGTTAAATGTCCTAAAAATGTTTTTAATTAATAATAAAATGACCGATAGCCCCAAAAATATTTTAATATTATATGGACGAATTTATTTTTTTTATATATGCGTAACTTTTTGTATTTTTAACAATAGGTATTTTGCAAGTATTTAAATTATAACTTAGAATTTTTGGTGAGAATAAGGCTACGTTTTAGTCTGAATGTGCCTAAAACGGTTTCTATGACAAAATTAAAAATAATAAAAATACAGTTGTTATTTGTGTTAAATATGTAAAAATTATCTACATTTTGTAATGTATGTGAATTACTAAGAAATCATAAGAAATAAAATAATATTATAAAAACTTTTTATTTTAAGTTTGTTACCAAAATAATATTCTATGCCATAAATACCTAGTGATAAAATAAACCTCCTCCCGACGCCTATGACAAGGATTAAAATCTTTTTAACATTTCTTCTTCTTCTTCTACTTGTATGAGATCTGTTGATCTGTTAATTCCGGTCATGCCTCCCTATCATTTCCTGTGATGTGGACTGCCAGCTATCTCTCCATCTTTTTGGTGGTCTTCCTGGTGGTCGGTTTCCTGCTGGTTTTCCCTCTAGTACTATGCGGGGTAGTCTGTGTTCGGACATCCTTTTTACGTGGTGATACCATTCCCTTCTTCTTTGTCTTCCCCATCTTACTATATCCTGTATCTCGCATTGTTCTCTGACGTCTATATTTCTTACACGATCTCTTCTGGTTTTACCGACTATCATCCTCATTACCCTCATTTCAGCCACCCGTAGTATACTTTTCGTTTTACTAGTGTCTTCTCTCGTCTCTATTCCATATGTCATTATGGGTCTTATGCATGTTTTATAGATCTTAATTTTGCTGTCCATTCGCATATATTGATTCTTCCATACAAATTCTCTTAGACATCCTGTGGTTGCTGCGGCTTTGTTGACTTGGCATTTTACGTCCTTTATAGGTTCATGACTGCTGGATATATTTACGCCAAGGTATTTGAACTGCATCACTTGCTCTATGGGTCTGTCCTGGATTACTAGTTTGCATCTAATGGGTTCCTTACTGATGGTCATACTTTTCGTTTTTTCGATGGAGATATTCATATTAAGTCGTTGTCCCACTTGGTATAATTTAAAGAGCTGTCTCTGCAGATCGTCTTCGGTTTCTGCGAGGATTGCGGTATCATCGGCATAGCCCACCAAGCTGATACGTGTGTTATTTATTCTGTACCCGATGTTTAATGTTGCCACTTCTTCTATGATTTTATCCATAATGAGGTTAAACAGGAAGGGGCTGAGACTATCTCCCTGTCTGATTCCTCCGGGCGTTGGTATGCTACCTGAGGTGTGTTGTTCTGTTTTAATTTGTGTTGTATTGGCAGTGTTCAGATTGCAAATTGTCTTTACTATATTGGCGGGTATTTGTTTATCAATAAGCATTCGAATGACGTCGCCTAGTTGGACTTTGTCGAATGCTTTAGTGAGGTCGACGAAACAGACGAATGCTGGTGTGTTATATTCTATGGCCTTTTCTTTAATTTGTTTCATGATAAATATTGCGTCCGTAGTCGATCTGCCTTTTCTGAACCCTTGTTGCTCTTCCCTATTAACTATTAGCTTTTCTAGCTTCTCTTTTATTATTCCTGTGAACAGTTTCATAGTTGTGCATAGTAAAGTTATTCCTCTGTAATTTTCGGGCAATGTCTTTTGTCCCTTTTTTAATATAGGAATTGTTATGCTCGTGTGCCAGTCGTTTGGAATTTTCGCTGTACTCAGGATTTTGTTAAATAAAGTGGTAAGTTTTGTTACAAGTTCCGGGCCACCATATTTTAATAGTTCGTTAGGTATTCCATCTGTCCCAGGTGCTTTTCTGTTCTTTAGCTTTCCTAGTCTTTCTCTTGATTCCGTCTCTGAGACGGTTGCGTTTGATGCTGTCCGGTATTCTATTTCTTGTATTTCTTCAGCGTTATATAGTGTACCAAAGTATTCTTCCCAAGTTTCTATTGCGACTCCTTTACTTTGAACATACTCATTCACCGGCTTCTTTCTGTTCTTTAACATTTTCCACACCTTTCTTTGGGCGCCATGTATATCATGATCCATATCGCTTGTGAATTTATTCCAATGCTCCCTTTTGATGGCCTTAATACGTGAATTGACTCGGTTTCTAGTTTCTATATATTCTGCGTGTTTTTGTTGGTTTGGTGTGCTTTTGTATGTTAAGTAGCTTCTTCTTTTTAATTCTGCGAGGTCATTTACTTCCTGGCAAAACCATGGTTTGGTGTTGCTTGTTGAATTTATGTTTATTTTTCTCTTTCCAATGGATTCTTCAGCCGCTTGATGTATGGTATTTTTAATTTTTGTCCAGCAGGTCTCCACGTCATATGCGTTACAGTCGAACTCCTTCAGTTTGCCTGTTAGTCTGTTTTCATACAGTTTTCGTGTGCTATCCGACTCTAGAGATTCTATGTTGTACTTTTCGATAAAGACTGGTGCTTTTCGGACTTTGTGCGGTCGTTCCAAGACTAACCTGCACAGTACGAGATTGTGGTCTGTTCACACTTCCAAATATCTATTGTTATCCAACCCAAATAGTCTATTATTATAGACCGACATTTTTGATTATAAAATTTCTAACCCATTCCTATGAAAAATATTTGTGTCTAACAGATTTTGCCAAAGACACCGAACTAAAGAACACAGGTAGTTTGCGAAGAAAAAAAGGGTAAAAAAATGATTTATTACTCGCTCTATTTCTTGAATAAACTATAGTTATTGGAGGCAAAATCGGGTTTATTTTCCTGAACTCAAGCCTCTTAGAAAGGCGATTGCCCCCACCGCCCCCCCTTGGACCCGCGCTTGGATAAGATAAATGTAATTTAGTTTAGTTGCCTTTGAACAGTGAAGATGTCAAGCAGTAGCAATTAGAGTTGTTTTTTATTAGTTTATTAGTACAAAGTGTTGTGTTTTTATTATGCCAACCCAGTTAGTGATTATAAGATAGAAAAAATTGTCATAATATGAATATTGAAATATACAATATTTAAGAGATATCAAAAAGTACTAAGGAATAACGAAGCATTTATTGCTTGGACAAAACATGATTTAATAAAGGGCATTAAGATTGTCTAGTGCATTCAGTTTTTTTAAGAGCAGTCTCTAAAGGCCTAAAAAATGCTTTCCGAGTAAGTAAAAAAAGTTAGTATGTATATATTTATATTTTTCAACACCCTATATCTTGGAAACCAAAGAATTGCATGCTCTCTTTATAAGTATTTTTTTTATTGCCCAGATTTAAAATGGTGCGTTAGATCTCCTACAAAGGTCATTATTATGATGTTAATGGATTTCGAAAACTATTGCAAATTTTATTTTAGTTCTAAAAATCAGCAAATTAAAAATATAAAAATTTTACTCGTCTTTCGAAACCTTTCCTGGTTAATGCCAATTAAAAATGTAAAAAACAAAAAGGAAGAGATAATCCTGCAGCTAATCGAGCTCAGGAAAAAGGATCCTGTATCTCGAAAATAGAGTTGCTGATTTTAATGGCCCGGTATTTATCAAGTGTAACGTGTAATCATCCTTGCGGTTAACTGATTAGGTTATTCCAGAACTTGCATCATCCCTTCTGTAATTTATAATGCTATTCCATCTAATTTACTGTTGCGGTTTTGCGATGGAACCCATTTTAATGGCTTTTCTGTTTAAGTTAATACCGAAACGTATATTACAAAGGCAAGTGACTTGATTACCTAAAATTAACTTGATTTATTTATTTAACTCCTAGTTTCTATAGACTGCGTAAATTGAATGTAATTGTGTACTTTTGTCTAAGTTCTTATCTTAATAATAGAATACCCTTTTGTAATTCTCTCCCTATTTAACTTTTTAGGCTTGGAGAAAGATCAAACATCAGTAGCTTATTACCTACAATCCATTACTTTGTAGATTATTTTCTGGAAAATAAAAAGTGTTGTAAAGTTAAAGATAAAATATCTTATGTTAAGGGTTCCTAAAATTTAATTATTTATCATTTTGGTGTTCATAATTGACATGCTATTGGAAATTTAATGTCGAAAGTTTAGAGGACATTTTAATTAAAAAATGAAAGGAAGCTTACCCATCATTGTCCTAAATGATCGTCTGACAGCATTACAGTTATAAATGTCACTGTCATAGAACAACCAAACACCTCTATCCGGCATTCATTTCAGGAATCAAACCTCTACTGCAGCACTCCCCAATGAATTTTAACAACCTCCATTCTGACAACATCCAGCCGTCACAAGAATTGAAACCTACTTATCATTGACAGCCCAGAAACTTTACCAACTGTATCTTGGAACATCTACAAGTTGACGATAGATTCCGTGTGAAAATCGTCCTTACTGACAGTTTCTCCAACAAAAGGAATTCTTGGATCTATGGAGTATAACATTCACGTGCCTTACAAGGGCTTCCAATGCATTCAAAAAAAGTAGCAGTTTGGAGTGTCATGTGGACAGACGAACTATTTCACCTTAATTTTATCTTATTTTGTTCCCAGTTTCAGAGTTTCTCTTTTAGGTGACTTTTTGGTAATCCACAGAAAAATTCTAAGTAAGAAAAGAAGTTTGTGTTCCTTCTTTTGATAACCTGTCCGCTTCCTCAGTACCTTTATTCCACTTGTGTCCTAGGTACCTACATCAGAATTACCCTGTTGTTAATTCCTGATTGCTTTAGAACTTGTCTACAGTTTTAACTCAACTTAGACTCGTAGGTGTTTGACCTGGCAGTCCCTATTTAACGCTGTCATTAAGTATATTTTGGCCTTCTTAATGTAGGCATAGATTTGAATTGCATGCATTTCTGCTGCAAAGATGGTGGGGGTATCCCCTAGAGATTTACCAAACCTGAAACCTGGGCCTGATATTCCCACTCCAACCCCCTCTTTCATCTAAAATTAATCAGTAAACCATACCATAAAATCTTTCTCTAATCGAGGTAATCGTTTTCCATTTGCGTTGTTGCAGTCAGATATTACTTCATAGTTCATATCAAAGTCATATCTTATTGAAATGAAGGATTCAATATGAATTCTATTGAAATGGTATCCAGAATGTCAGGCAGAATAACTAGTAAAGGTTTCGGGTTTGAGGTTTTCTATTCAATAATGAGACGTTCAGCATTGCCTCTATTGCCACTGTGAGGCAAGATGGCATAGCTCCTGTGACTGCTCTTTATTTTTTAAACCACACTTTCAGTTGTTACTTGCTGGCCACCAAGGAAGCATATATCAAAGGTATGCAATAAGTTAAACCCAGCTTCATACTTCTTACGAGTAATGTCAAAATATTTGATCAAGGAAAACTTAAAAATTGTATATTTTGCAAATGTATATTCAACTCTTCGCTATGGAGTGATGTTCTGGGGTGGGTGCAGTATATTAGAGAGGGCTTTTAAAAGTCAAAAAAGAGCAGTTCGTATAATTTGGCATTGGTTACTTAGATTCCTGCAGGGGAAAATTTAAAACCTTAGGTATCTTAACTTTAGCAGCAATTTTTATTTATGAGTGATAACTGTATCTCTTTAAAAACAAGTACAAATTTAAGAAGCATAAAGTTTAACACTGCATTGCCACTAGATATATAGGATATAATGTCTTACAGCATCGACTTAATGTGGCAAAAAAAGGACCTGGTTTTATGGCAATTAATTTTTTTGCTCTACCAATCGAGGTGAAGTTGGATGAGGATTTCAAACGTTTTAAGAAAACAGTTTTTGATTTGTTGATTATTATTGAACCATATACGCAGAATGAGTTCTTTGAATTCTTAAATGAATTTTAAATGTCATGTTTGATAATGAGATGTTATGTGAATGTTACTTTATTTTTATATTTATGTAAATGTTTAAATTTAATATTTTTAACTTGGCAATTTTATTGTATAACTTGGCTATTTTATTGTATTTTAACTTTGACGTCATTCATTCAAGTTTTGGGTTTTTCATTAGTACCACAAAACTTTTATTAAATAAAGAGATATTTGATTCGACTTGATTTGCATATGAGACCATGAGTATAATGATCGTTGCATATCATCATGCATTATTTTTGGTCTCAAACCCCTATATTTTTCCAAAGATTCTTCTGCATATCCAGTTTGCCCCTAATGCTTTTTGAAGAATATTTTTAATGTTATCGTTGCGAGTCAGTTTAACCTCTTTGAAGAAACTCAATATTGTTCCACCTAGGGTATAGACATTTGAATATCTTTTTAAGTTCAGACCAACCTACAATGCAGTTCTGTTGCTCCGTTCAACTGTATTCTATTAAATTTGATACGTAAATGAAGAATACCTTTAGATTAACTTGTTGCTTGGGTTCTCCACCTGTTGGACGATGATTTTAACAATTCAAAGATGTGATAGTAATCTATGCTGAATCATGATAAGCTAAAATATAATTAATAATTGCTACCTAGAATTAATAGTTGAACGAATGAAAAAAAAAGGATTAAACTTGATTTTCGATACTTAGGTCTAGTTGGAACCCTAAAATTCCACAGTGACTAGAATTGTAGCCGGTCTTATTTCTTTTTACCAACAGTTGTAACATGTACAATTGGTTGAAATACGTTTGCTAAGTAATCAGCTACCCAAGTCATACGAGTCTAATTATGTAGTCATTTTCTATTTGACTAACAAGAATATTCTTGCAATCAGCTTTAAAGCAACGGCATTAACATTAATACCACATTCCTGCTATTTAAGTATATATTCTGACCAACGTGTTCCTATTGAACGTGCCAAGTCATCTCATCGCGATTCGTCTGTAAATTACCACGATCAGTTTCTCGAAACATTAGTTTTACCTCTCAGTACTCTTAGAATTAGCACCATATAACCTGCTTAGATGGAGAATGATGGATATCGCTCCAACCCTCTCTCAGTTACGCGGGTAACCGCCAGACCTAATTTTAAAATTTTCCAGGCAACTGAGCCGGCAGACAGCCTTTAAGACATCATTGTCTATGAATAAAAGATGAGCAGGAAAGTTCATTAAAACCCTAATGAGGGCAGTCCTCATCACAATCATTGTTTCAAGACGAACCATTTTGTAAGCTTTGTCAAGTTGAAAAGAGAATAAAGGTATATATAGAATATATCACAATAGCATATATCCAATATAGTGTGTCAGCCTCCATGTGTACCTTCACAAGTCTAGAACGCTCATATGGCTTTTTTAGCTGAAACATTTATAAGAACATATCACCACATTATTTCTAGATATTTAACTGTTCCATTATATTAGAAGGTGCTTCCGGATGGAGTAATTTTAGATAGTGTTCCAATTTTTTGTGACGAGTATCACCTCGGCGTCCTTCGGATTTATTCCGAGTCGTTTCTTTTAGTACCATCGTTCTGCTATCTGGGGAGCTCACACAAGGATTTTTCAAGTTCGCGACCAAATCGTCTATATAAAGTATCTTCTTCTTCTTCAAGTGCCTTCTCCATTGCGGAGGTTGGCAATCATAATAGCTATTTTAATTTTTGAGGCAGTTGCTCTAAATAGTTGTTTTGAACTGCATCCAAACCATTTCCTTGGGTTTTTTAGCCATGAAATTCGTCGTCATCCTACGCCTCTTCTGCCACTTATTTTGCTTTGGATTATGAACCGTTAGATGCTGTACTTTTCTCCCCGCATAATGTGTCCGAAATATAGCAGTTTTCTCTGTTTTACTGTTATCTCGATTTCCTTTTCTTTCCCCATTCTTCTCAACACCTAGGCGTTCGTAACTCGATCCACCCACGAAATCCTCTGAATTCTTCTATAGGTCCACATTTCAAAAGAGTTAAGTCTTCTCATTGTCTTTCGATTCAGTGTCCATGCTTCCATTCCATAATATAGAACACTGTATACGTAACATTTAGTTAGTCGTATTTTCAGGGCTAACGTTAGTTCTTTGCTGCAGATAACCTTTTTCATTCTAATAAAGTTGGCACGTGCTTTCTCGATTCTGGTTTTTATTTCGACGGTATAGTCATTATTTTCTGTTATTAAGGTTCCCAAGTAAGTGTACTTCTTAACTCTTTCTATGTGCTGGCCTCCTACTATTAGGGTTTCATTATTATTGGTGTTGTTTTTACTAATTATCATGAACTTGGTCTTTTTCGTGTTAAGAGAGAGTCCATATTCTCCACTAACTCTTAATATTTTATTCATTATTTTTTCTAGGTCTTTCAAACTATCAGCTATTATTACGGTGTCATCTGCATACCTAAAATTGTTGATTAAAACTCCGTTTACTTTTATCCCTGCTGTTTCAGATTCAAGACTCTCCAATATGACCTCTTCAGAATAAGCGTTAAATAGTAAAGGTGACAATATACACCCTTGTCTGACTCCCCTTTGTATTTCCACATCTCCGGATATTTTATGTCCAATTTTTATTGCCGCTCGCTGATTGTAATACAGATTTGATATCAACCTTAAATCTCTTTCATCCAAATTTTTGCTTCTGAGAATCTCTATCAGTTTGTCATGTTTAACCCTATCAAAAACTTTGTTGTAATCTATGAAGCAGACATAGAGGTCCTGATTGATATCCAAGCATCTTTGAGTAAGCACATTAAAAGCAAATAATGCTTCTCTTGTACCTACCCCGTTCCGGAAGCCAAACTGTGTGTCACTAATATCCAGCTCCAATTTGGAATGTATTCTAGCGTGTACAATTTTTAAAAGGGTTTCAAAGTATGTGACATGTGAGTGATTGTTCGATAGTCACTGCATTCTTATGAATTTTCTTTCTTTGGTAAACATATGAATGTTGATGTTAACATTTCTCGGGGGATGGTTCCTGTCGTGTAAATTGTATTAAATAATCTCACCAATAAATCCAAATTTTTGTCATTGATCAGCTTCAACAACTCACCTGGCATTTCATCTGGATCAACAGCTTTATTAGTTTTTATCGATGTTAATGCATAAATGACCTCTGCTCTGTGTATATCTTAGTTAATTTCAATAAACAGGATCTCCGGAAGGTTTTAGAGCCAAGATGATAGGACTCCTTCCAGCAGACAGTTCCTGTGTGACAGTTCTTTAACGTTGTATTATTAAGCTCGGCATATATGGGTCTCTGAGTTAACATTTATTGCTCTGATCCATCGCACTACTCAGAGATCAGAGTCTAGTTATTCCAGAATTTTCGGATATATCTGTGATTCACTTTCTTTCCGATTGATACTTTAGAGTTAACAATAAAAGTAATAGGCATCTAGGTAGTACACTTTCACCTATATATTTTAAAGTTCTGTTAAAATTGTGATTATTATTGGTCATCATGGCATAAAATACAGCACATTGGGGACCTGTTATGGTAAGAGTAAAATGGATTTTGACTTTCTGCGTCTCATGCCATAACGGCAAAAGAGCTGCGGTTTTCAGGCTCACACAGTGACGTATCTAGTATATTGTTTGGTCGTGAGTTACACTTCCTTAAAAGTGAATGCTTAGCGAAAGTTTGTAAGCACCACATTTTATCCAAACAAACCACTATCTTTCTACACGTTACTTTTTTCTTTGCAGTCACTTCTACATAACTTTATTGGGTAATACATAACACGCTTTTACCTATTCTTTAGGCCATAACGTAAAAATAATGCATCTCAACATCCCGTGCTCCGAGCTCCATATACACCTTGCAGCACTACCGTGCCAAAAGTTTTGGCTCATAAATAAGCGAGTAGGTCTCATGTAATGTCCGTTCGGCGCTAAAATAAATCAGGCGTGCCATGCATGCGGCCGGGAACAAAAGTGCGCGCTGGAAAGAGCAATAAGGTTATCATTTTCCGGTGTTTTACTAAAGAAGACGCATTGCCAATGGGTGCGCCAACTGAGTATATTATTTGATTGTAATGTGTTATTATCATTTTATTTTTACATCTTACAGTAGAGTTAGCCTCACATGAGATCATTTTGAAATTTATTGTTAGTAGACTTCTGATTACGTAGAAACCTTCAGAATGATAATAGTAATTATGTAGTATCTTATGTCTTATTTTCTTTTTTGGGGAAAATTTTTTATTCAATGATTAACATGTGAAAAAACAGTTTTTCCGAGTTATATGAAAAGCCATTGTTTTTCAGTAAAAATTTTTTTAACATTAACTGTGCGCATTAAAAGTAGTTATAAAATGAGCTGCCGCTCGCTAATTGTGCGAGCGGCAGTAAAAATTGGACAGGAAATATCCGGAGATGTGGAAATACAAAGGGGAGTCAGACAAGGGTGTATATTGTCACCTTTACTATTTAACGCTTATTCTGAAGAGGTCATATTGGAAAGTCTTGAATCTGAAACAGCAGGGATAAAAATAAACGGAGTTTTAATCAACAATATTAGGTATGCAGATGACACCGCAATAATAGCTGATAGTTTGAAAGACCTAGAAAAAATAATGAATAAAATATTAAGAGTTAGTGGAGAATATGGACTCTCTCTTAACACGAAAAAGACCAAGTTCATGATAATTAATAAGAACAACACCAATAATAATGAAACCCTAATGGTACGAGGCCAGCACATAGAAAGAGTTAAGAAGTACACTTACTTGGGAACCCTAGTAACAGAAAATAATGACTATACCGTCGAAATAAAAACCAGAATCGAGAAAGCACGTGCCAACTTTATTAGAATGAAAAAGGTTATCTTCAGCAAAGATCTAATGTTAGCCCTGAAAATATGACTGACTAAATGTTACTTATACAGTATATTATGGAATGGAATCATGGACACTGAATCGAGAGGCAATGAGAAGACTTAACTCTTTTGAACTGTGGACCTATAGAAGAATTCAGAGGATTTCGTATGTGGATCGAGTTACGAAGGCCGAGGTGTTGAGAAGAATGGGGAAAGAAAAGGAAGTCGAGATAACAGTAAAACAGAGAAAACTGCAATATTTCAGACACATTATGCGGGGAGAAAAGTACACAGCATCTTACGGCTCATAATCTAAGGCAAAATAAGTGGCAGAAGAGGCGTAGGATGACGACAAATTTCATGGCTAAAAAACCTAAGGGAATGGTTTGGATGCAGTTCAAAACAACTATTTAGAGCAACTGCCTCAAAAATTAAAATAGCTATTATTATTGCCAACCTCCGCAATGGAGAAGGCACTTGAAGAAGAAGATAAAATGAACTAAGGCCCATCCAAATCGGGTAATTTGTTCATAGTTATTGCAAGAAAACCTGCTAAAATGGCTGTTTTTTCAATTGTTTTTAAACAATAGAAAAATATTTTGCAATAACTTTATACTGCAACTAAAGGAGCCCCTTGTTGTGCATAATTTCAAGTAAAAATACTAAATATTTTTTGCACAGTGAATTCGTTTATAACTTATGTTTTTTTATTGTTTATTCTCAGCGATTTAGAGGTTGTACAGCGATCTGCGGTACACAAATGAAAGTTCCAGACTTAAACTAACAATAACAAAAAAGAACCAAATGAATTGTTGATCTTAAATTGTTGAAACGGATTAACAAAATTGGTGTTCGTTTTTTCGTTATAAACAAATAGAATAACTCTTCGACAATTATTGATATCGAAATACTGATAAGTGGACGCGATAGCTGAGATTTTGACTCACATTTTGGAAAAAAATAAAATTTTGTACGACTAATAGAAGCTCAGATGGAGTTTTTTTTTCAAAAAATCGCTGCGGGGTTGTTTAATAACATTAAGGGATTATTTAGGTAGGAAATCCTAGGAAGATGATTAAACTATTGTATGTGGCAGTTTTCAACTCATTTATTTCAAAATTGTTGATGTAGTAATAGTATAAAGTTGCACCTACTCCGAGAGTCAGAAAAAACCAATGGAGGGGGGCTTTCTTTCAGTCTGCGGCGCGCGGAAAAAAACATAACTCGGACGCTTCAAATTCGAATAATTGATGATATGTTATCGTAATCAAATTATTGTTAAACATAGCAATAAACAAATTGTTGCACTTTTATATACTTTTTGCATAATTATAATTTTGCCGTAATTACGTGCTTTTCAAATTGCGACAAAAATTGTTACAGTGGTCCAACAGTATACTATTAATTAGGAATATTAAAAATTCGATTGATTTTTAATGTACCATTTATATTTATCGAGATATAGCATGAAACAAATAGCAACATTTGTTGATAGCATTATTATTTTTCATGGCGCAGAATAAACTACATTTGACGATTATATTGTAAGTGATTATCCAATCGAGAATTATTGTAATATTACTTTCAAGGACAATCTAAGTGGAACTAAATAAATCCCTTAGCTACATGACTATTTATACATAAGAACCCGAGTTGTTTTAGTAAACCATCTTTAGATATAACAGAAGTGTGGAAACCACTTCTTAGTAATTGTAAACTAAAACTAAATGCAGCATAAAAATGGGATTTTGCCATAGCAGGCATGACAGCACAAATCTCAATCACACTCAACTGCATTTACTTTTAGTATAAATAGTCATGTAGCTAAGGGATTTATTTAGTTTCACTTGAAAACAACTAGAGATAACTACAAGCCGAAACGTCATGATATTGAACAAAAATAAAGACAATCGAAGTCCAACAGATATCTACTACTTCGCAAGAAACATTGTTGTCTATGACCTTCAAACAAACACATGTATTATTCTATTAGACTTTTTTTCAAGTAATTCTAGTGTTTTTAAAAATTTTATGTCACCAATTTAAAATGTTACGTTTTAATTGGACAATTTTGACAAATCGTTTGACAACTCCGTTACAATTCTGTCATCGATTTTATTTTAGGAAATCCGTGATTCAGTGGCTATCAATATTTTGCGATTTCATTCCATAAGATCTATTCATGTGAGTTTGTATAAAAGAGTGTGTTTTCGTAAACAACCGTGGATATGAGAAACAGGATTAGGGAAACGTAATTAATGTTGTCCCGGGTCCGCGACGATATGGGAGAAAAACTAAATATGTACAGGGTGAGTCAACGATTGGATGAAGTAGGTTTGTGCCTTTTCGGTGAAATTAACAAAGAAACTATATTTATTGTTTGATACAGTTTATTTTTACGCAGATTTTAAAAATATTTAGGACTCTACAGGGTGAGCCAAAAAACTAGGACAGCATAAAGTTGTATTTTTTTAAATAGAACACCCTATACACGAATCGTATTTTCGATTTAGCTTATAATTTTAAATCTTTTTTATTAAGGGTTTACTATAACAAAACTTTATAGTTTCTGAGATAATTAAGTTTAAAGAAAAAAAGTCACATTTTCAAGCATCAATTCAATCCTAAATAACGTTTTCAATTTTGTGACAAATATATTCAAATTTAGAATTTAGCAAGGCCAAGGACAAGTTAACATAATTTTTACCTAATATTTGCAATAAAAGCTACAGGTTGTTGAACACATCGGCTCAAATTTGAACAAGTTTAAATGAATAAATATCTTTTTTTTTAATGGTATATTTTCATGTTATTTAATAGAGTAATAAAAACCCTAAAAGTTTTGTTCAATATATCCTATACCTATTTATAATAGTTTTTGAGATATTTCAGTTTTTCTTATTTTCCATACTTTTTTACAGAAATAGTCTTCATTATCATAGTAGCCATGGCAAAAACAATGTAAAAGAACATGTTTCTATGTGTCTAATTTATAACCTCAATCGCTTCTTTTGGTTTTTATGTAGCGTAGTTTGGTTTTTTTTGCATTCATCTTATATTGTAAAATGAGTTAATAGATATGATTTATACAATAGGAGAGGCTCAAAAAAATTGCCTTCTTGCTCAAAGAATTAACAAAATGAAGTATCCTGATCGACGCCAGCCTAATACCCATACTTTTCAAAACTTAATGCAAAGATTTGATTCTTCTGGTACTGTTGATTATCCAAAACGTAAAGTGGTCAACAAACCAGTAACTAATGAAGAAAAAGAACTACAAGTATTGTTAAATGTTCAGGAAAATCCTTATATTAGTAGCCGTCAGTTAGCAGCATTATGTGAAACATCACAATCCACCGCTAATCGTACTACCAAGAAATATAGGTATCATCCATATCACATGGAATTACACCAAGAATTGCATGGATAGGATTTTGAAAGTCGTGTAAACTTTTGTCGTACAATAAATGCGGAGATTCAATTAAATCCAAATTTATTATGCAAGGTAATGTTTAGTGATGAAGCTACTTTTAGAAGTAACGGTGCCGTAAATAGACGCAACATGCATTATTATGCCACAGAAAATCCATTTTGGATTAGAGAGGTGCAACATCAAAACCACTGGTCATTAAATGTTTGGTGTGGTATTCATCATAATCGAATTATTGGACCCCACTTTTTTAATGAACCACTAAATGGCCATAGTTACCTGAACTTTCTACAAGAAGAACTACCCCAACTGCTTCAAGGTCTCGATAGGGATGAGCTCGACAGTATGTGGTTCCAGCACGATGGTGCGCCTCCACATTACCATCGTGAAGTTCGTGCGTTTTTGGACCAACGATATCCGCAAAAATGGATTGGACGTGGGGGTTTCATTGAGTGGCCACCAAGGTCTTGCGACATCACCCCATTAGATTTCTTCCTATGGGGTTATATTAAAAATAAGGTGTATGTTAATCCACCAAGAACAGTGGAAGACATGCGAAACAGGATTAGGAATACCTGTAGAACAATAACGCCACTAATTTTGTCCAGGGTCCGAGAAAATCTGCAAAAAAGACTAAATTTGTGCATTGCACAAGAGGGTCGTTTATTCGAACACTTATTAAAAAGAAATAATTAATCTCAGTATTTAATAGGTTTTTTTTGTTTCAATTTAGTATAAAAGTAAATATGTATTTGCCTTGTCGTTATTGTTGTGTTAATTTTTTCACATTATGTTTAATTAAACTATTGCCGTTGTAATATAACGAATAATGTATTTCATCATATTTAACCACATTCTGTTTGTTTCTGTAGTTTCTTTTTATTATTTTACATGGCTACTATGATAATGAAGACTATTTCTGTATAAAAGTATGGAAAATAAGAAAAACTGAAATATCTCAAAAACTATTATAAATAGGTATAGGATATATTGAACAAAACTTTTAGGGTTTTTATTACTCCACCAAATAACATGAAAATATACAGGGTGTACCATTTAAAAAAAAAGATATTTATTCATTTAAACTTGTTCAAATTTGAGCCGATCTGTTCAACACCCTGTAGCTTTTATTGCAAATATTAGGTAAAAATTATGTTAACTTGTCCTTGGCCTTGCTAAATTCCAAATTTGAATATATTTGTCACAAAATTGAAAACGTTATTTAGGATTGAATTGATACTTGAAAATGTGACTTTTTTTCTTTAAACTTAATTATCTCAGAAACTATAAAGTTTTGTTATAGTAAACTCTTAATAAAAAAGATTTAAAATTATAAGCTAAATCGAAAATACGATTCGTATATAGGGTATTTTATTTAAAAAAATACAACTTTATGCTGTCCTAGTTTTTTGGCTCACCCTGTAGAGTCCTAAATATTTTTAAAATCTGCGTAAAAATAAACTGTATCAAACAATAAATATAGTTTCTTTGTAAATGTCACCGAAAAGGCACAAACTTACTTCATCCAATCGTTGACTCACCCTGTACAACATTTTACGTTGATTTCCCTGGAATAAAACCTAATAAATAACTAACGATATGTGCACTAAACTGTATAGGTCACTATTTTAATTAATATTGTATATAATTCATAAAAATTTCCGTTCAGAGCTCTAATCATTAAAGTTTTTTCCTAAAATAATAGACCAAACGAAGTGCACGAAGTCGCGTTTAATTTAAATATTTGAAGTTACTTTAAAAGTTCCGAAATAGTTCGGAAAATTCACTACAAAATCGATGCTGCTTAAAAGTATATTGGAAACTTTTAACAACAGAACTACTTATAACAGGAAGTAAACTTTCAAGAGGATTACACGCTGTTTCGTAATGTTTTCAAAGTTTAATTAAAACAAAAAAGCGGAAGTATTAAAGCTTAATGGTGTTACTTTTTGTTGATTATTAAAGAGAAGATTAGTAATTAAAGATTTTAACATTGAAGCAACTAAAGATATAAACAGGTTAATGGCCACTTGTTGAAATAATTATTAATAATATATTTGATAAATAATTTCCATTTTTCGAGCCTGTCGATTAGTTAGAAATACCTAACGTTTCATCTTCTTTTGCGGCAGACATTATCAATGACGAATCAATGAAAGGTGTCTTTATCACTGTTAAGGAATCGGTTTTTATTTATTCTATTTCCGTTTCGACCTGTCGGAAACCACAAAGTTGTGCTGGCTTCATTTTAAAACTTCTTGTGTTTTTCAGTCCTGATGTAAAAGTGATGCTAAGATTAATTTTTCTGTTAAAGTTGTTATAGTGTCTTTAAATCTCTATTTTATTCAGGCCTTGGGTGTCCCTGATGCATGTACAATAACAGCTAATTTGTTTGTTTATCCATATCGGTAACTCTTTCTGTGTTCTGGTATTTATGTTGCGTTTTGTCAAGCCTATGTATACCGAACTGAAACTTCTTGGAATTCTATATACTCCTAGTATCGGCGGATCCTAGGCTTTATTGTACTGAAATTGTTGCAAGCGCGGATCCAAAGGGGGACGGTGGGAGTAACAGCCCACCTCAAGAGCTTGGAATTTAGAAAAAAACTAGCACCCTTCTGCTGCATTAGGATCGTGTATGTCGCTGGCACTCACCCCACCCGTCAACAATTTGCTTTCGCTTACCATACTGCGTGATCACCCCCGCCCCCAAGAGCTTCGAATTCAGAAAAATAGACTCGCTTTTATCTGCTGTATTAGGAACGTGACTGTCGCTGGCACCTTCCCCACGTCGACAACTTGCTTTCTCCTTCCATACTTGCGATATCGCCGCCTCCCAAAAGAGATCCGCTCCTAAACTGTTGGCATAAAAAATGTTTCTATCTTGTGTTTTTTAAGTATCCTGTCTATTCTGTCTCTTATATTTCTGATGTAGGGTAGAAATATTTTTCCTAGTAGAGTCGATTTTATTACATTTTTTCTTGATCTTTTTGGTTTAAATAGCGATTATTTGTAAGAGAACTTTCCAGGTATTGTAATTCAACCTATAAGTGTTTTTGTTTGCATATTATTTTTGCTTGGGCCGTTAACGATCTATTTATTCCCGTTGGTTGAAGGTTCGATTCCTTGTTGGGATACCCATCCATGTGTGTAAATTTTCTATTCACTCTGTGCTCTAGTTTGCCACTTTCTTATTCCCACTAGCACATCCAAAAAGGTGACTGAATTGTCTCATTTTATCTTAATTGAAAATTGGGTTCTTAGATTTAAGGTGTTAAAAAAATTAAGAACTTATTCCATTTCCTGAATTTCGTGACTCCAGACTACGAATATATCATCTATATACCGAAATCAGTAAGACGGATTTTTGTCCTGAAGCTGGAAGATTTATTCAAATTTTTCCATGAATTAGTTAGCAATGACAGGGCTTAGAAAACTTCCCATAGCTACGCCATAAATTTCTTGGTTTCACCAATTGTCCTCTTAGAACGTTTCTCTTAGTTATCCTATGACCTCATTAACTGGTACTATGGTAAAGAACGACACAACCTCAAAACTGACCAATTTGTCATTAGGCTTGCATATGATAAAGTAAGTTCATTCCTTTATGTACGTTTCTTTGTCCAATGTAAGGTTGTAGCAATGAGGTTAAGTATTTGGCCAGAAGGTGGCAATCTAGGTGTATAGACAACCTGCACACAGATAGGTGCCTCAACAAAGAATCTAATAACCATCCAAGGCAAAAAAACAGTAATTAGAACGTTAACAGACTGAGCAAAATGAATATGAGATGAAAAACACTTAAAGGTGAAATTACAACATCTAAATCGTACTCTCATAAATAATGGAAATTTAAAACAAGAAATAAGGCAAGCACAACATCAAAAAAACAGAATGTAATAAAACCGACTCCACTGCGAAAAAGATTTGAATTTCAGATCAAAAATGTAACAGATGGAAAAGGCATGATATTTAAAAAAGAACGCAGGATAGAGACAATTTGTATGCCAACAATTTTAATACAACAAAGCCTAAGATCCACCAAAGACAAAAAAAAAACACTTATTAACATCAGAAATCACTAGACATAATCAAAACTAGACTTTCAAATGATACTACTTTATCAGATAGAACCACGTTACCACTGGACAGGGTGATGGATCTTTTGAAGTGTGGCCTGCGTAGTGTTTACTTTCAAGTAAAGGACAAGTTCTACGCTCAGCACGACGGACTTCCGATGGGTTCTTCACTCTCTCCAGTCGTCACAAATATATATATGGAATGGTTCGAAACTCATGCCATAGAAACGGCAACAGTAAAACCGAAAGTCTGGTTGAGATATGTCGATGATACTTTTGTCGTAAGGAAGGGCAATGATTAAGAACTTAATGATTTCCTGAAACATCTGAATACCATTCGACCTACAATTAAGTTTACCATGGAAAAAGAGGTAAATGATCAATTGCCCATCCTAGATGTCATGGTGAACCGTTCAAATGAAACTATTAAAACTTCAGTATACAGAAAGCCAACACATACTGGACAATATCTTAATCATACTTCTAATCATTCTGTTGTAACAAAGCGAGGAATTATACGCAACCTCTATAATCGTGCTATATCTATATGCAATAATGCCGAATCATTGGAAAAAAGGTAGCAAATATTAAATCCGATTTACAACAGAATGGTTATCCTTTAAAACTAATTGACGATGTTATAAATAATTTTAGAACAACGAACACTGGACAGCAAGAAACACATTCCTTCTTCACAATTCCGTACATTAAGGGAACGTCGGAGAAAATAAGACGAATTGCCAGTAGTTATAATATAAAAACAACCTTTAAATCAGGAAATAACCTTAGAGCTCATTTAACAAAAACAAAACTTAAAACTACCGATAAGAAAGAATGTGTTTACAAAGTTCCATGTGAGTGTGGTGAAACGTATATTGGAGAAACCAAACGACCGCTAGAAGTTAGAATTAAGGAACATAAAACTCATACACAAAAAGGGGAAACGTCGAGATCAGGTATTGCAGAACACTCATGGGATAAACAACACCATATAAAATGGCGTGAGGCTGCGGCAATATATATGGAACCAAATATGAAAAAAAGAAAATTTATAGAAGCTGCATACATTAAAAACAATAATGGAATCTTCAGTAAACCGAGTGTTGAGATACCTAACCTTTGGCAACCACTACTTTGTAACATCAAGTTATTGAGGTCTGTACAGTGAAGCGAAACGTCGCCCTTCAATGCACACAGTCCCTATATAAGCTCGTAGTCTTAAGACAAAACATTCAGTTTAAACGTCGTAAAAAATAAAAATATAGACAATGCAAGTCGGACCACATTTTAGTCAGAAATCTAGATAATTCCATGCAATTGCGGCTCGGTATATATAAGTTTGACAAAACAAAACATAAATACCATGCTTTTAGAACACAAAAGGAGCTCCCAATATAGATAAACAGACAAATCGACTGTTGCTATATATGCATTTAAATACGATAATCATAGAATACTCTTCGACGACACCCTGTATATATAGGAAAAACTATATAGTTCTCAATAACCTGAAACAACTTTATATTACAAAGTAGACGTACTCTGTTTTAATACGGCTAGCGACAAAGCACTATCTCAAATTACAAGAAACTGCCTGGACGGGGTGAAAACTGCTCCCGTGGCAGTGCTCTGCCATTCATTAATTGTTTTCGCCTAAAATGTCCTTTAATATAGACCAATAAAACTGAAGTTAAGTTCATTTCGAATTTCGCATAAAAAATAAAGGATATAATTTACCTAAAACGCAAAAAATTATTACCTAAGGCTCAATTGGTTTTATGAGGCCGTTTACACGGTAGCTATGCCTAAAAAGAGCCCTACGGAGCTATTAAAGAAAATCACTCCCGTATTCCCTTTAACCGAACACCATGCCATTAGAAAATGCGTATTCTTTTCTGTTACGGCTCAAGTTTAACAATAAAAAAGAGTATCTGATTACTTTAGTGCGCCCTAAGGAATCGCTAAGAAGTTTCAATAACAACGGTCGTAATTCTTATTAGAACTTTTATAGTTTTATACAGAATGATCCGATGGGGATGAAAAAAAATTATTTGTGAAATTTTATTGTAAAATAGATGAATTTAATGGTTTAAAAGTTAAGCTAATCAATAGACTAAAAAATAAGCAACTCTGTAATAATAATACCATCAGGATATCGACTGTGCCATCATACTATAAACAATTTCTACTGATTTTTAAAAATCAAACTTGCAGTAATAAATAAAGAAATTTCTCTGCCATATTCGATGGCTACCAAACACGAGAACAGTCTGGATTTAGAAAGGACTTCAGCACATGCGATCACCTACTGAAAATAAAAAATCTATTGAAAAGGCCAACGAATATCATATACAGCATTCATAGATTTTGAGTAGGCCTTTGACGGCGTTGAAAACATTGGGAAGTTAAGATCTCGATGCAAAATAGTAGGATCGACCATAGATATACAGATTTAACACCAAACATATATAACAATGCAAAGATCACTAACAAAATAACGGAAGAACACAGCACTAAACCAATAAAAATAGGACGAGGGGTCAGGTAAGGAGATACAGTGTCTTTAAAAAATTACAATGGGACAATTATGGGATCAACATAAACGGAGAGCTACTGAATCATCTAAGATACGCGGATGATATAGCTTTGATAACAGATAAGAAAGATGAATTACAAAAAATGATTGAGGAATATATATATATATATATATATATATATATATATATATATATATATATATATATATATATATGTAATCGAAGGTTTTCGGGCATCCCGTGTATGTGCTGAGTCCCTCTCAGGACTGTAAGGCAGCTGACGTTTCGCTGAAATCTCATTCACCATTTTCAAAGCGAACTGACGCCTGAGACTCCGGTGCTGTCGGTACCGTGTGCGCGTCGGACGCGTTCGTTTTCCGAATGGTTCCGGCCCATCAGATTGCGAGACCTTCTGCGCGTCATCGGCCCTGTTGCCAGTATTTGGGGTTGCGTTGCCGAGTTGTAATCTGTTTCGTTACTAAGTGGTACGTTACTAAGTGGTACGTTACTAAGTTGTTGCTCCTCTTTGCAATTTCAACGGCTTCCCTTATAACTCTTGTGGACAGGTTTTCACATCTCGATAGCATTTTTGTTTCCGAGAAATTTATCTTATGTCCTGTGTTTAACCAGTGAAGGGCCAGAGCAGAAGAAGTTTTTTCTTGTTTGACAGCGTTCATATGTTTGTCTCTTCTGGCGCTTATTTTACGGTTGATTTGGCCTATGTACGATGAGCTGCATTCTCCGCATGGAATTTCGTACATTTTCTGGTTTTCTAGAGGGATTCTTTCTTTAGGTGTTGGCAAGAAATCTTTTCCTTTACGGTCTGTGCTGAAAATAGTTTCAATGTTGTGTCTCCTGAGAATTCTTGCGATCTTGTCTGTGGTGCCTCTTACATAAGGAACAAAAGCTTTGGAGCTATTCTCTTGGTTTTCACGATATTTTGGGGCGACACTATATATATATATATATATATATATATATATATATATATATATATATATTCTTGATTCTTAGACCATAGATTATATCATTTTTTTCTTTATTTTGTCTTTTCTTGGGTTTAGGTTCTATATTCAACAAAAAATTCATATATATATATATATATATATATATATATATATATATATTTGATTTATTAAACTTCTTTTCACTTCTAAAATAGACTTCCAATTTCCAGAAATTTTTTTTTATTTCCAAAGTTCTATGATTCCTCCTTTTACTTTTTTGAAAAATTTTAATAAATGAGACCAACAATGTTTTTCTTCAAAACAGATTATTCTGCAGTGTCGTCTTTTAGTTTATTTATAAATAACAATAGAAAAAACTTTTTAGGTTATGGTCCCGTTAAAAAAAAATTAGCGAATTTTTTACTATGTCGAGATCAATAGTCACTACTATTTTTACTTTCAAATTATCAACTGAAAATTGATGTTATGTTAAATTTACGAACCAGACTAATGATGTTAAGCGTACAAATGATGGAACTGTACTCTCTAAGAAACATGAATTTTACCTTTTTATAATAAGTAATCACGTTGTATAAATTTTTGTTTCAATATTTTTCTGATTGGTCAGCCATCTGACGTGAACTGGTAACTAGATGAAATTTTAAGCTTTGAAACCCGAAATCAAAATGGATTCCTAATTGTCAAAATATGATAAAATTTTGTTGTTTTATTGATATTATTCTATGTGATGACAACAAATTATGATTTATATAAATTTAGGACCTTTCCTGACATTTTGATATACTTAAACTATACTTTTGATTATTATTTATCACATAAAATTAATAAATAAAATTGGCTTATATATAAGAAAATTTTACCTATACATTTAATTTTTAATTTTTTCTTCCTGAAATTGATAATTCTGGTTTAATTACTATTCTAATTCTATTTAACCAAGTTTTACTTATGTATTAGGTACCCTTTAATCCTAGTTTCTTATCAAAATAAACTTGTATTTTATGTTTTCTTAAGCTATTATTGCAGTTTTCCAATGTTTTTTACAAAGTTTTAACAAATATTGTTTTTGTAATGCGTAGAAACTGATATGTTATTAATAACTATTGATAAATAGTGTCTATATTTCACTAAATAGTTATTATTTTACGCTTATTTTCATTAATTCATCTTTACCCGCACTGTTTATTAAAAGGGTGACGAAGATTCCCGTTTTCGTGGATTTCACTATATTGTTTTTAAAATTGCTTTTTCAGTCACTATTTCTCGACAATAACACTTCCCACCTTGTTCAAAATGTCACTTATTTATTATTTTATATCATTCATGTCTTTCTGAGACTAATATGTTTATAATTCCAAATGTATATGTGTCAATATCTAACCTTTCACATTCATTTTTACATTTTTTCTTCTTGTTACAGAATTTTTGGTATTTTATGTCGTTTTAAAACATGATATTAGTGTAAATTCTTACATACTATTTACTAATAACTCTCCTACCATTTTAGATCATCTATCCAATACGGCAACACTGCATATACATCATTCCTGGCTGTCTTAGTACATACATAGTAAAAACTACGTTTTATCAAAGACCGAGTTTTAATACTTAGCAGTTCCAATCCTCCCATAAGAATAAGCCGTCTTAGTATAATTCGTCAACGCACTTAGTAACGAAACAGATTACAACTCGGCAACGCAACCACAAACACTGGCAATAGGGATGATGGCACGCAGCAGGTCTCGCAACCTGTTTGGCCAGAACCATTTCGATAACGAGCGTGTCCGGCGTGCACACGGGGCCGACAACACCCGAGTCGCGGGAGTCAGTTCGCTCGTAGACGCCATACTGTGAGCTTTCAAAATGGTGAATGAGATTTCACCAAAACGTCAGCTACCTTACAGTTCTGAGAGGGACTCAACACATACACGGCATGCCCGAAAACCTTCGATATATATATATATATATATATATATATATATATATATATATATATATATATATATATATATATATACTATATTTTCCAGATTCTTGAACCATAGATTATATCATTTTCTCTTTATTTTGTCTTTTCTTGGGTTTAGGTTTTTTAATAAAAAATCAAAAACAGTTTGACGTTTCGCCCTTTATTTAAGGCATTTTCAAAAATTTTTTAAATTAATTAAAACGAAACCAAAAACTATCGATAAGAAAGAACGTATTTACAAAGTTCGATGTGAATGTGATGAAATGATAGTATAAATGTAATAGATGTATTCATACGTGGAAGAGTGTCAAATGGGCATATCTTAGGCAATTTTACCGCCGTGGATTTTTCTGCCCCGCGACGCAATAATACCCAAATCAATAGTTTTAAGAATATCCCCAATGCGTCTCTTAACATTTTTATGTTATTTCTTTCATTGTGTTTAGTTAGATATATATTGTAAAAAGGAAATGCATTAAATTTAAGATAAATATGATATAAGCAAATTTCATAAACGTTTATTAAATGCATTAAATTTATTATTTCACATTAATCTAAATTAATTTATTCCCATAAATCTAATATAATCATACATAAGATTTAAAGTTTGATCATTACTTTTTAAGGTGACTATGAACATTAAATATACAGTCAGTGGTCATTGAATTTAAGATATCTTATCACATGTTTAATGCGCCAATATTAATAAGAGGTCAACAAATTCTGCTACCAAGAAAAGGTGGAAATTTTTCCCATAGGAAGTTCCGTCATCTGTAGACCGGTTTCGAACTCATTGGTTTCCGTCAGTACCGGCAGACATGTATATCTCATCGTAAGAAAATTGAATCCTTTAAGCAACTTACATCATAATAAATATTCATCATATAAAAGATTCAATACAAGTTGCGCCATCTCCCGAAATACCATGCAATATACCATAAATAATAATGTAATTTCCTTTTGCATCAAATTTAAGGTCAATTTTAGCAATGTACCTACGAGTCAGGTTTTTATTGTTCTGTGGTCAGAGATAAATGTATAGTAATAACGGATCGCAAAGTACTCATATATTTATTAAATACAAAAATTTCGGGCCTGAAAGGGCAACAAAGTACTTTAGCATTTTGCTGATTTATATTTGTTTGACACACGACCTATGACAGACTGGAATAACCTTCTCTAAAGCATGCAAATTAATTTCTTCAAATATAATTGGTCAAACAGACCGAATTTTCTCTCTTTTGTTACGTTCAAATTTAAATATATTTGATGATCCATCTTTATTTTCCATGTTATTTTAAACAAACATTCATAGTCAAACCTTTATTTAAAGATATTTTACAATATTTGCTCGAAATTGAAACATCCTCTTACGTCATCAACAAATATCCCACAGTTGACCATTGCCTAACAGCGTTTATGACTGTGAAAATCCTAAGTCAACATTCGTAGGGCATGTGTACATGGGAAAGACTAAAGAGAGGCTGGCAGGTGCTCCCTAATTAAGGGATGAGAGAGGGTTAAGCGAAACGATGTAGACATCGATCGACATATCCCCGAGGATAGTCAGATGAGCAATTACGAAATCTGTGGTTGCTAATTGATAATCAACCCTTGTCGGAACTGTAACGTAACTAGAAACATTAGTGATATGTTAAAAAGTTAGAAAATAAGCCAAAAAGTTTATTGAAAATTGATTAAGACATGGGCTTTATTAGCAAAAAAAAAACGAAAGATACATACAAATAAAGGTATTTCAATAATATATATATATATATATATATATATATATATATATATATATATATATATATATAAATAGTTTGGTTATTCTGGGTTTCAATCCGTTCGTTCAAAAAATCGTTTTCACGACGTTTCGCCAAAATCTCATTTAGCATTTTCAAGTGCGGTTCGTCTCGTTACTCGCTGAGAACTGATGGTGGCCTCTGAAGAATTTCGAGTTTTGTTTAGCTTGCTCGCTGCCTGATTGGATGAGCGGCTTCGCAGGCTCCTCCCCTCTCCCGAGTGCGATATATTTTGTTCTTGTATGCAGGTCTCTCGTGTACTAGTTGATTTTTGTTGTTTTCTTCCTTGATTTTTTATTCCATGTAGATGAAAAATTTATAGGATCGTCTCGTTTATTTAGCTGTCCCGCTTTTTCGATTTCTAGGGCCTCTCTTATGACGCGTACCTTGTAGTTCTGTACTGGTGCTATTTCTTTTGTTTTTTCGAAGTCGATGGTATGTCCGGTTGTTTGGTGATGTTGAAATAGGGCTGAGGTTGTCTGGTTGTTTTTGAGGCTATTTTTATGTTCTTGGATTCTTGCTGATATGCGCCTGTTTGTTTGTCCTATATAAGTTTGATGACAATCTGCACATGGAATGCTGTAAACGCCATGATTTTCAAGGTTGGTCTTGTCTTTGGGATTTCCCAGGATGTTGGCTATTGTTTTTTGTGGTTTAAATATGGGCTGTATATTGTATTTTCTTAAGATTCTTCCGATTCTGTCTGTTATTCCTTTTATGTATAGTATCATGGCTTTGTTCCTTGTTTGATCCTGGTCTTTGGTCCTTGTTGTAGTCTTTTCTTTTTATGGCCCTTTTTATATCTGCTTGTGAGAAACCATTCCGTTCTGGAGCTGTTGAAATTTGACTTATTTCGTCTTGTTTTGTGTCAAGTTCTGTTAGGCGGAGAGACCTTGATACTAATGTGTTGACTACTGCCTGCTTTTGAGAGGGATGATGATGTGACGCTGCATTGAGATATCGGTCAGTATATGTGGGTTTCCGATATACTCTGAAGCCCAGGGTGTTGTTGAGTTTCCTAGTTAATAGTAGATCCAAAAAAGGAAGTTTCTTTTCTTGTTCGATTTCTAGCGTGAATTGGATTCTGTGGTGGATATTGTTCAGGTATATGAGGAAATCGTCCAGGTGTTCTTTTCCATGTGGCCATATTATAAAAATATCATCATCACATAAAATGGACGAGATTGAAAAAAAAATTTGGAATTACTGGTCTAGAACAATTACACAAAATTTTTCATCACGTATATAATTTATTGTAAAAAACTAAAGGTGCAATAAAAACAGAAACAAATATATTATTTTTTTATGTGGAAAAACAAACCTAGACCCACAAAAAAGAAATCGTCTAAAATCAACAAAACATTGCTAAAGGTGTGAGGCGGGCAAATTTAAACAGATGGCAGGCCAGCACAGCAGTTCTATGACCCTTCTCCACTTCGTGACTAACAATTCATCAAGTTGACCTCATCTTGTTTTATAGCCTACTATACTGTCTGTCAGAATATGTAGAGGGATGACTTGATTTTACCACTTATTTATAACACTATTGAGGATCTTGTTCAATTTCAGTAAAAGTGAATTTATGAATATATATATATATATATATATATATATATATATATATATATATATATATATATATATATATATATATATATATATATATACATTTTCTAATGAATAATGAAAAAACCTAATAACTTGGTTTATATTGCTTTTGATTTTGTTTTTCTGATCATTTACGTTTTTACTCTTGTATGTTATTAAATAAGGGTAACATACCCGATTATTTGCTAAGTTAGGTAGAATTTTTTTTAAACAAATTATGATAAATTTTACTTAATTGCGTAACAGTTGTTTTTTATTCTTAGGATTGTTTTATTCGAAACAGAATTTTTACAAGTAATGCATCATAGACCAGGGCTTATCTGTAAAATATCGGGGTTTCGTGGATGTGAAATGGAACATGGAGATTTTTGCATAAGAACCTTCAAAATAACCCGAATAACGATAAATTTGATATGCGTCATTTCAAAAAGTTGGGCAACATTGTTTTTATCAATAAAAATATAAAATTAACGAAAAAAAAACTTTTTTTTACACTTTTCTCTCGTGTAACTTTGCAGGTATTCATTTTAGAGGAAAGTTGAAGAAGAAAAAAGTTTTGTAATAAAATTTTCCATAACATAAGGTTGGTTGCAAATCTCAAAATATATTTCCCTTATTGCAAAATAACAATAATTAAAAAACAAGGTAAAAAAACAGTTTTTTAATCAATTTTTTTCTACCTTAAAATTTCTCTAAGAGCAAAGAAAACCTTATGCCATAATAAAATAACATGCTAAAATTCTTTAGGATCGAACCGATAGTTTTTGCGCAATAATTTTGTAATCCGATTTCGTTTCCAAAAATTGACTATTTTTCAAGTTTGTCTGAGTCCAAAATATCACGCTAACGTATTTAAATTTATTTTCGACATATAGTAAGGAACTCAAGTTTTCCAACGCTTTTTTCAGAATCAAAATCGGATAATTTGAACGCCCTCAGGAATTGTTTAAAGGCATTGTTGATATTTTTGCTTATAAACAAATAGATAATCTCAACGGATTTTCATCGGATATTCTTTTTGTAATAAATGGTTTGAAAGTACTTGGAAGACGCTTCTTTTCGTGAATATGTATTTTGAATCTTCAAATTCAATTTTAAAATGAGAGCTCCTCACCTGTCTTTTTTTCATTTTTCACCCACGTGGGCGATATTATCTTCATTTTTTCATTAAAGTTTCCGACAACATAAACAATTAAATATTTGTATCAAAAAAGAATTCGGCAAGACAAAGTTTTTGGTTCAAGAATCAGGTCTGTATTGTTTATAGATTCACCGTAACAGGCTGTCAACTTTGACAGTGTGTATCTCGGAAACCAATTGACGAATTTGGAATTTTTTGTCACGAAAAGAAGCGTCTTTTCAATTACTTTCAAACCATGTATTGCAAAAAAAATCCAATGAAAATCTGCCTAGATAATCTATTTGTTAATTAGCAAAAATATCAACAATGTTTTTAAACAATTCCTGAGGGCGTCCAAATCATCCGATTTTGATTCTGAAAAAAGCGTAGGAAAACTTGAGTTCCCTACTATATTTCAAAAATAAATTTAAACATGGTAATGTGATATTTTGGACTCAGACACACTTGAATAATGGTCAATTTTTTAAAACTAAATCGGATTGCAAATATATTCTACAAAAATTATCGATTCAATCCTAACGAATTTTAGCATGTTATTTTATCATGGCATAAAGTTTTCTTTGCTCTAATATGAAGGTCCACAGAGAAATTTAAATGGTCGAAAAACATTGATTAAAAAACTGCTTTTTTAACTTTTTTTTTAAATTATTGCTATTTTACATTAAGGGGAATATATTTTGAAATTTCCGACCAACCTTATCTTATGGCAAATTAAATTGCGAAACTTTTTTTCCTTTTCAACTTTCCTCTAAAATGAATACCTTCAAAGTTACACGAGAGAAAATTTGAAAAAAAAAAACTTTTTTTTTTTGTTAATTTTATATTTTTATTAATAAAAACAATGTTGCCCAACTTTTGAAATGACGAATATCAAAATTATCGTTATTCAGGTTATTCTGAAGACTCCCATGCAAAAATCTCCATGTTCCGTTTCACATCCACCTAAAAACTGAAAAGCCCTGGTCCATCTCGCCATCTATTTATAACGTTCTTAACTGGTGTTTCGATTTGATGGAGTTTCTTTATTAGTACTCCTTTCTCGATTTTCATATCGGTAAATCGATTATCGATTTCTATTGCAATTTTTCAACAAGTAATATTGAATTCAATATTAATTTTGGTAATACGCCGTGTTTACTTGGTAATTAGGACTATGGATTCAAAAATCCTTGAAAAATGCTTGTCGAAAAACCTAATTTTGACATTTTTTTAAATTCGTCAATTTTCTCTGTAACTGGCCGAACTTCTGTACTTGTGTAGAAATTCTAAACAGAAAAATCACTAACCATCTGTTTGCTGTTTTATTTCTTTCGACTAGTTTAAACCAAAACCAAGTAACAATATCCTTTTTTTTCTCCCTTCTAGTAATTTTTGATTGAAACAATGACATTATTGCCGTTTTAAATATGCCATAACCTCCAAGTTAGCAAAGTCAATAAGATGGTCTTATTAAATTTTTGGGATCAACTTCATTACAGAAACTATCTTTCCAGTTATAATTACTACGTTGTCGCTTCTGTTGGCCACGTTTTCCAGTTTCATTGTCTAACATTGCTCTATAAGTGGTTTATAGGAGTATAGTATAATCCATTTTCTGGTATCCGCAGTGTGCCGCTAACCAAGATTTTACTGATGATGTCAAACCATTCCTTAGTGTACATTTCATATACAACCATCTCAGATACAGATAAGTTGGACAAATACCTAATTTACTTGAAAAATTTGTTAAAGTAAACCTGTGATGAGCTAGCTATCCTTCTTTAATTTGCATTATAAAAGAAATGTGAGGAAAATTGCAATTTTTACTTTTTTTTGTGACATAAGTTTATCGCTCATTTTTTAAATTTAAAGGTTATAGTACAGAACACAATTCTTGTTTTTTATTTGGATAATTTGATTCTCAAGTCTATCTGTAGGGACTAAGAATTCTTGAAGTAAGAGTATTGGTAATTTTGAGCTACAGCTGGCGCCAGTAATTTAATTTCTCGAAAAGAGTAACTTTAGGAATTGCAATTATCTTTTTGCATAATACACCCTGTCCATTTATATTTGCCACGACAAAAAAAAACTAACTGTGCACTATGGATTCGTGGTAGAATGGAGACCAACATCGTAACATAACAGCCCTGATTTGGCACCCTGGGATTTCCTTTTATTCCTGTACATGAAGATAAGATTTTCTACGCCAAGGGATTGATGCGTTCAAAAACCCTGTTTTAAGGATACCATCTTCACACTGGCAAAAATGCATTTCTGATTGGTTCAAACTCATGCAAAAATACGGCGATGGTCGTGGAAAGTATTTTAAAAAACAATAAATCCGTTTTAAATAATAAATATTTCTTTTTGTTTGTTTTTCCCAAAATACAAACGGCTACTCTCATATATACAGTTTTCTTAAGCCATTCGGAAGCTACAACAAGAAAAAAAAACAATTTTTGATACTAGAATGGAAACAGTTTTTCCTTTTTTAGTTTAGAGAAATACTGATATTTTTGCAAAAAGAGGAAGCACTTACACCTACTTAGGCTATTATTTTTATTTTTTATTAGTGGAAAACTATTATTTCTTCTATTTTTTACTAATTTTGCAATTTTAATCATTCTTATTAGTGTGATTGTGGTCTTTTTTCCAATTTTTACAATGTTTCCCCACTGTAATGCCAGATCGTAAGACAAGCAATGTCACGAAATTGAACCATTCAACTTCAAAGCTGTCGCATCTGTAAGATGAAATAATCTGTTCCGAAACTAAGTAAACTAAAAATTTGTTTCTGATATTCATAACATTTACATCGCGGCCGGTGTGCATTCCTAAACTAGCGAGAATTTGTGTGTATGTTAAGAGTTTCGGGAAGGAATTTCAGACGTCTTTTGGGGATGTACCGCTCAATCTTAGGGGAGTGCGAAATGAGGACTACAATTCTTGTTCTTTCATTCGCAGTTCTCTTTTTAGCGTAAAAGACTTGTGATGAGTTGTTTTGACGTAGAAGTGACGCAGTGCGGAAGTGTAGTTAAAAAAAAGGTCCTGCGCAGGAGAGAACGCTGAAACCTCAAACTCAAGTCAAGTTACCTAAACTAACTTTACTATAATCTAACACTTTAACAATTTGATGTGCTATCTGCATTGTGCATTTATTCGTTGACAATCTTTTGACAGAGATATGTAATTAGGTTAATATTTACCTATAGGTATTCTCCTTCCGAGCATAGAAAAAGGAAAACATATATAGAAACAGTTTATTTCCTGCAACTACAGCGCACTCCATAGTGGAGCTGTATTGAACCGAAAGCAATATTCGCAGGAAACAACTGCTATATAAAATATAAATTCAGAGATAACGGTAAGATTTTCAAAACCTGCCGAACTCGATGTCAGACTAAAAAAGTTGTATTTGCAGGAATTAAACTGTTTCTATATATTTTTATTCATGAAAGGAGAATACATATAGGCAACTATGTAAACACGGCAGACAGATTTATATATTTCTTACTGAAATTTTGATTTTTTAGGGTAATATTGATGAATATATTTCAAAATTTATTCTAGGTGCCTGTAGCGTTTTAATTTTTAAATTTTTGAAAAAGGCTAAGGCTGTTTTAGCCAAAAACAATATTAAACATTTTTAAGGAAGAAAAATTTGATGCCATGAACAATTGACTGTGCGTTCATTGTTGACATCCTTCTTCTTCTTATATGTCTAATCCATTTCAGTTCGATCGTCCTTTTATATTTTATGAAATGTTGTGCATCAAAACATGAGTGAAATTAAAACGTTGCAGTTTATTAAATTATTAACGAAGACACAAAAATCTCCCAAAAATATTCATAAATCAATGACTTCAGTATATGTAATATAGTAAACCACTGAAGAAAATACCTTTGATGAAACCATGAACCAATTAAAGAAGATCCAAAAGGTGGAAGCCCTTCACACGCAACGATTCTTAAAGTTTGCAAGAAAGTGCTTATTATAGCTAAAATACTAAATATGTTTGAACCAAGCGTTGAGAAAATTTGCTGCAAGATAGAGTCCAAGTAATATGGAAGAACATAAAAACAACGTTGATAAACGCATCGGAAGAAACTCTAGGAAACAAGAAGAGAATAATAAAGAAATGGTATGATCAGGACTGCCAAGATATCATAAGGGAAAGAAATGAGGCTAGAAGAAACATACTCCAGAACCCATCGGACAATAATGTCGGAACATACAAATATGCAAGAACAGCGGCACGAGGATTTATAAAAAGAAAAAAGAGAGAATACTACACGTAAATAATTAAGAAAATTGAAGAGAATCGAATTAACTACAGACTAAAACAACACTTCAGCGGAGTATCACGTATCAAGGCAGGATACCAGCCCAGAACAGGAAACTTCTTAGAACGAGAGAACGGAGACCTTATCGCCAATGAGGAGGAAATACTAGAAACCTTGAAAAAATACTTTAGCCAACTGTTGAACGAAAAATATCACAGCACTCTGCCAAACACAGAGATCTATACAGCCGAAATAGAAGACCTTCACACGAAAAGGTGATGCGCGCTATCAAGAAACTGAGAAACAATAAAGCCGCAGCCAGTGATAATATACCAGCGGAATGTCTAAAGCACGAATGGAATGCACTCCACAGATCCATCCATAAACTAATACAAAGAGTCTGGCAGGAAGAAATTCTTCCAGATCAATGGAAGGAGGGAGCCATTGTGCCAATCCACGAGAAAGGCGACAAGAAATAATGCAGCAATTACCGGAGAATAACCCTACTGAACACAACCTATAAAGTCCTTTCGAACATTCTGCTGGAAAGAACCAAAACATATACAGAAGAAATCGTAGGGGATTACCAATGCGGATTTAGACCTAATTGCTCAACTGTTGACCAGATATTTGCCATAAAACATAATGGAGAGAAGCTGGGAATTCGATCGTGAACTACATCAGATATTTATCGATTTTAAACAGACATTTGATAGAGTTTGCAGAACGAGACTATGGACAGCAATGCAGGAGCTTGGCTTTCCCAAAAAACTGGTCAGGCTAATAAAGATGTGTATGGAGGGGCTGAAGTGCAAAGTAAAAGTGGGACAGTACTACTCTGAAATGTTTGAAATAAACAACGGTCTCAAGCAAGGAGATGCGCTCTCACCACAACTTTTTAACATAGCGCTGGAATATATACTCAGAAATTCGAAAATTGAAGCACCGACATCTATATTCCATCAAGATGGAACAAATCTACTGTTGGCATTTGCAGATGATGTCGATATGATTGGTAGTAGTAGAATAAAAATGAAAGAAACTCTAATGCGGTTCGAAAGGGAAGCAAAGAAGATGGGACTTCAAATCAACGAAGACAAAACTAAATACATGTTCATGAGTTGGAATGGCCGAAACAGAGACAGAATAGGTCAAAACATCACTATCGATGAATACAACTTTGAACGAGTCAAAGAATTTAAATACCTAGGAGCAACAATATGCGAAGTTAACAACGGATCACAGGAAATAAACAATAGAATACAAGCAAGAAATAGATGCCTGTACGCACTGCAAGATCTGATGAAATCGAAACACCTCACAAGACGAACAAAGATGGACCTATACAAAATAGTTATAAGATCGATAGTTATATATGGTTGCGAAACGTGGACGCTAATGGTAGCGAACGAAGAGAGACTACGAGTCTTTGAAAGAAAAATCTTGAGGAAAATCTCGGAACCAACGATAGATGAAACGACAGTACAATACAGAACAAGAACTAGGGAACTAGAAGAACTATTCCCAGATATAGATGTAATAAAAGAAATAAAGGCCAGAAGACTCCAGTGGGCAGGACATATCAGAAGGCTTCCTGACGACAGAATAATAAGACTAGCTTGGGAGGAAGCACCGACTGGGAGAAGGCCACTAGGACGACCCCGACTCCGGTGGAGAGATAATATAACAAAAGATCTCAAAACTATGGGCATCGAACACTGGATGGAGGTTGCAAGAGATCGAAATGAATGGAGGCATGTCGTAAAGTCGGCTAAAACCCACCCAGGGTTGTAACACCACGGAGTAAGTACGTAAGTAAGAGTCCAAGTTGTTGACTCTCGAATAAAAACTGCATAGGCATCCAATTTTTTAATATTATTTGAAAATTTCAGACCCTGACAGTCTCTCAGATAGACACAGAACTGGAATTCAGAGACAAAACTCTAGTTCATGCAACCAGTACAAAAATGTTCTGCGTCTCTAAAAAACGCCCGCATATATTAATCAGCTGGGAAACTCATCACCACCGTCCTTTGGGACCAAACAGGAGCTTCTCTTGTAGCATGTATGTAATAGAGCACTACAATAATGGTAGTTATCTATTGTAATATATTAACAAAATTACGTAGGGCTATTGATCAAAAACATCCTGGTAAGTGTCGAGATAATGTCTTTCTTCTCTGTGACAATATTAGAGTTCTCAGAGAGAGTTATTAAATTAATATCCGCTAGTTTAACTAATTTTTTGAGCTTGTAACGAAGTTACTAATTTTTCGGCCTGAGTATGTTCGCCGGGATTTAATTTATTTATTTTATATCCGAAAAATCTGATTCTTGCCGGAAAAGAATGCTTAAAGTTTCAAGATTACCGACATATAATTAGATTTACCACGCTATGCCGGGAAATATAATTTTTCGAGATTTTAAGAGCGTCCGACCATAGTAATCGCGCGCCGCATACAGCAGTATTATATGCGCGATCACCGCACGCCATCATACGTCGGCGTAGTGGGAGCTCGGGCCGTCTACTTAAACTCGAGCAGACCATTATTTCGCTGAGAATTACACGTTCTCCACCCGGGTCAACAGTCCAAACGGACTGGACTGGGTCGCCTGCCAGAAAGCGGGTTCCTGGTCTAGCAATGTAGGTGAGGCTAGGCTTGTGTGTATATGGTGTTTCACCCTACACTTCCCTCCTTACGTCCTACCCTGCTAATGGCCAGCATTGCCGAGGACCCTTGTAAGAACGGGCAATGTTGTGTCATCCTACCGTCACTGCCGAGGACCCTTACAAGAACAGGCAGTGTCGGTTCCTTTCCTAATTTCCTACCGCTATTGGTCGACATTGTCGAACCCCCTTATAAGAACGGGCAATGTCGTTTCATCCTGCTGACGCTGTCGAGGACCCTTATAGAAACGGGCAGCGTCAGTTCCTTTCGTTCCTTCCTACCGTCACCTATACACACACGCACTGAATGCTGTAAGTTTAGTTTGGTTTCCGTATTGACCAGGAATGTGTTTTACCGCCAGGTGCTCTCAGATGTCCGTTGATAAGGGCGCTTAACAAATGTCGCCCCGACGCTTATCGCCGCCGCCGCGTGTAGAGATCGCCGCCGTATAGAGACGCCGCCTATCGCCGATCGATGCCGGGTTATTGTTACATACAGCGTACACCGCGGTCGGTCGAATTTTAATACGAAACGCCGTAAACCGTAAACGCGGATTTTAGATACGATAATTTACGTACGAGCCATCGTGAATAACGTCGCAACCGTGTAGTACGAGGTACGTGAATAGCGTCGTGAATTATACCGCCGGGTTACCGTCTTTAGCGCAACCGACCAGTACAAGCTACCGTGAACAGCTCTCAAAACATACTCTTGCCCTCCAGACCGTGTAATTGTTAGTTTGTTGTACATCTTAGATTGTAAGTTAGTTTTAGGCCATGTCTTATAATAAAGATATGGGATACAGGATATAGGATGTTTTATAATCATTTGTTTCATTATCTAGTCCCGTATGCCTCTCAAATTTGGCGTCTAGTCCCATTTTGCACTCCAATGAGAAAAAATTATCAATAAACACTTTGTTTCATTGTTTTTGTTCCAGTCTTATTATCGTAAAGCACAACTTTGTTATAACTGTGTAATATTTCGTGTTACCTTAATTTTTTTCTTACAGTTTTCATTCGTATCACTCTAGTTTTTATTTCCTTTTATAAAAAAAATATTATAATCTTTTCTATTATCGCTCATTACTATAGAGTGAAAAATATACTGGGTAAGCATTAATTTACTTACTCTCCGTTTTTTGAATTACGGCCGGTGATAAACTGTCGACGGGCCCACTATTAATGCGTGTGACGATCTCGTTTCGCAAATAAATTTTACTTACCCCTACCGTCGTTATATTGGTCTTTGGGCCGTTCGTCTCTGACAAGCTACGCGCTCTTTTTTGCTGATACATTAGGCCTTAAGACTATTGGCGATAATTGCTTCCATTTTTTCTGCGCCAAGGAAAATGGAGAAAAATGGCGTAGGTGGATGGTACATTAGCTCGTACAAAAACAGTTACTTAATCGGGAGGTAATATTTGATAAAATACCTTCAGTCAATAGGTGGCATAGCGTGGGGAGGCAGGGGGCACTCGCACCGGGAGGTAATTAGCCAGGAATGGCAAGTTTAGAAAAAAAAAAGTTTAATTTTAACAATATTTTTTTGACTGATTTATAATTACATATCATATATGCAAGTAATATCAAAAAAATTGAAAATTCTAAATTACTAAAAAAATATAGAAAATAAGTAAAGAAAACCTCAATACAATATTAAACACTGTTAAAATTAGAATAAAAATTCGATATTAAATATAGGGTGATCCATTTGAAATAGGAAAGGTATTTTGCTTTAATGATCATAAAAATTAAATGTAAGTTTCAATCAACCCTGTATAATTTTTTGAGATAATTTTGACTTTAGGATAAATTGTAATAATTTTCGGGAAATGTTTAAAAGGAACTACTATGTTTTATATCACTAAATTTATTAAGAAAACAGTGACTGCAGTTTCAACTCATAGGATCATTTTCAAACTGAATTACAAAGGTAGACTAAGTATTCAATACAGAAACATGAGAAAATTTAACAATAAATAAAAACTACCTGAGAAATTACATTATTACAAAGGGGAGGTACTAAATTTTGGGAACTAATTAATATTTGGCGACAACAAATAACCGGGAAAACCCAAGTTCTGTCTGGTCATTAAGCAAATTTACATTTTTATTTTTGCTATGTTTATATATTTCTAAAGATTCAAGAATATTTAACTTTTGGCCCTTTGTTGAATAATGCAATATGTCAGTGTTGCTTAAATCAGGAAAACTATGGCTGTGTTCTAAGCAATGGTTGGCAAAGCTCGAGTCTGTTTTTTGTAGTCTCTATGATCGGTGGTGTTCTGAAAAGCGAGTTTTAAAGCTTCTACCACTTTGCTCAATATACAAGCTATCACACTCTGAACATTTTAACTTATAAACTTCTGATTTATCAAATTTATTAATTTTATCTTTAGCATTGTAAAGGATAGTGGATAGATTGTGTTGAGATTTAAAGGCTACTTTTATGTTGTTTGGAAAGAGTATTAGCTATGTTTTCTGATAGGGTACCACAGTATGACAAAGATATATAAGATGAACTATCTTTATCATTTTTTATTTTGGGATATATTGAATTAAAAGCTAGTTGTTTTTGTTTTTTAGTTATTAATTTCTTTATGGTTTGTTGGGAGAAATTGTTTGATCTTGCAATCCCTTCAGTGATATTTAGTTCCTCTTGAAGATCTTCTTCAGAGAGTGGCAGAGAGAATGCTCTATTTATCATTCAATTGTATGCAGCCATTTTGTGTTGTAAGGGGTGAAAAGAGTCATTAGATATAGTATTACCTGTAAAAGTTAGTTTTCTAAAACTTTTAAAATTACACTGATTATTGACGTGAAATATGGTGAGATCTAGAAAATTTATTTTATGGTTATTTTCAGTTTCCAAAGTAAATTGAATTTTTGGATGGCAATTATTAATGTATTGTAAGAACTTTTGAAGCGGTCTAGAAGTGCCTTTTAAACATACTGGAATATCAATTTACTCAGAAACTGAAAATAACCATAAAATAAATTTTCTAGATCGCACCATATCTCACCTCAATAATCAGTGTAATTTTAAAATTTTTAGAAAACCAACGTTTACAGGTAATACTATATCTAATGACTCTTTTCACCCCTTATAACGCAAAATGGCTGCATATAATTCAATGATACATAGAGCATTCTCTCTGCCTCTCTCTGAAGAAGATCTTCAAGAGGAAATAAATATCATTGAAAGGATTGTAATATCAAACAATTTCTCCCAACAAACCATAAAGAAATTAACAACTAAACAACAAAAACAGCTAGCTTTTAATTCAATATATCCCAAAATAAAAAATGACAAAGATAATTCATCTTATATATCTTTGCAATACTGTGGTACCCTATCAGAAAATATAGCTAATACTCTTTCCAAACATAACATAAAAGTAGCCTTTAAATCTCAACACAATCTGTCCTCTATCCTTTACAATGCTAAAGATAAAATTAATAAATTTGATAAATCAGGAGTTTATAAGTTAAAATGTTCAGAGTGTGATAGCTTGTAGCCACAAGTTTCCTGATTTAAGCAACACTGACATATTACATTATTCAACAAAGGGCCAAAAGTTAAATATTCTTGAATCTTTGGAAATATATAAACATAGTAAAAATAAAAATGTAAATTTGCTTAATGACCAGACAGAACTTGGGTTTTCCCCGTTATTTCTTGTCGCCAAATAATAATTAGTTCCCAAAATTTAGTACCTCCCCTTTGTAATAATGTAATTTCTCAGGTAGTTTTTATTTATTGTTAAATTTTCTCATGTTTCTGTATTGAATACTTAGTCTACCTTTGTAATTCAGTTTGAAAATGACTCTGTGAGTCGAAACTCGAGTCATTTAGTGGTATAAAACAGTAGTTCCTTTAAACATTTCCCGAAGATGATTAACTACCACATAGTAACGGCTACCAGCATCAATTTTTCGTAATAATTTTACTAAGAATCTAACGCAATTGAAAATATCTAGCCTGAATAGTTTGTCGTAGGTATATGACACAGTAACAGTAAGTTACCGCTATTTAACCCATGCTATCAAAATATGCAATCATATACAGGGCATTCCATTTAAATTTTGACAACTTTGGTGCGAAATTTTTTTCTGAGTCACTGTGTATATTTTAAAACACTTTTTAAACTTAGTCCCAATCAGCTGCGGATCCAATTTTTCTCTTTGGGGGGAGGGTGATATTATAAAAATTTAGTATGACAACAGAAAGTAAGTTCAACGCGAGTTGTTGAAGAGGAGGAAGATGCCAACAACGTTCACATTCCTAGGTAAGAGGCAGGATCGGCTCAATTTTTCTGAATTCAAAGTTATTGGAGGGCGATCGCAAGCAAACGCGTGTTGTCAATGGGGGGAGAGATGCCAACAACATTCACATTCCCAGATAAGGAGCCGGATCGGATCTATTTTTCTAAACTCAAAGCTTTTGGGGGAGGCGGCGATCGCAAGCGAACGAGAATTATCGACGGAGGTGGGGGGAGATGCCAACAGCACTCATATTCCTACTGTAAAAGGCAGAGTCGAGTCTATTTTCCTAAATTCGAAGGTTTTCGCAATTTTTCGGGGCCAAGTGTTTGTTTTTTAGAGCCTTTTCTATATGTTCTTTTTTATAACCATTTTGTGTTAGGGTGGTCATATTCTTGATCTGTAAGGGACTGCGATCGAAACGAAAGTAATTTCACTACGGCAAATAATTGGATGATGTGAATTGGCGTTGAGGTATTTGTTGGTGTGAGTGGATTTTCTACAGATAGTGTGTGAAAGCAAGCCATCATCTTTTCTTCTCAGTAGGATATCTAGAAAAGGCCGTTTTCCCTCCTGTTCTGTCACCATGGTGAAATTAATTTTTGGGTGTATACTATTGATGTTATTTAGGAAAGTTTTGAGATTTTCTTCTCCAAGTAACGAATGTGTCATCTACGTAACGCAGCGTGGTATGTGTAAGGAGGTCTCTAAAATTTGTGATTCGAAGTCTTCCATAAATAAATTAGCGAATGCAGGAGGCGATCCTATAGGGGCTCCCTCGACTTATTTACATCGCTGACCTTCATAAGTAAAATAGGTGTTCTCGAAGCAATATTTAGCTATTTTAATGATATATTTTGGCAGATTGTATTCGATTTCTTTTATAGAAATAGCTTCTTGGACTGGTATTTGTGTGGAAAGTGATGTTACGTCGAAACTTACTAGAAAATATTTTTCTTGTAAACGTATGTTTTTGACTATTTCGCAGAAATGTTGCGAAGTTTTAATGTAGGAGGACGTTTTTCGACTAAGGGTTGGAGAATGGTGGCTAGATGTTTTACTAAGACCTGAGTTGGAGAGCCAATAGTGCTTACTATTGATCTTGGGCTTCTATATTTTGGGTAAGCCATAAACTCTAGGACATATTTTTTATTTATTTATTTATTTATTTATAAACATCAAAGCCCAACAACAATAATTAATAGGGCCGTAATAAAATATAACAAACAAAAAAAACATCTATTACAAAATAACAAAAATAATATCATAATATCACGTAATAAAATATAACACAAAAAAAGTAATTATTACAAAATAACAGAAATAATATCACAACAGCAGTCCCAGAACTACAATAATACTGAACAGGAACCTAAAAACTAGGTATAACTCATACTCAGATCACACGATTGCGACACCCTATTAAACACAGAACACATTCGATATATTGGCGACATACAATATACATTAGTCCCAGGTGAATGAAAGTATACACCATGCCTGCGCGTCAATCGTGGCACATTAAAATTTAGCTCCCCTAAAAGCTGAGGACAAACAATCTGGCCGTGGACTAGCTTGTATAAAAATAAAACTGAATGTAAGTTACGTCTCATTTCAAGACTTTGCAAACTAAATTTATCCAGCAACAGTCGATTGTCTATCCCGACCGATGGGTACACTCCCTCAGTTTTCAACTACAAATACTTCTCAAACTTGCGCTGAACGTTCTCCATAGCCAAAACATATTTATTATAAATTAGAGCCCAAACAAGTGAACAGTATTCAAGTTTACTTCTTACTAGTGCTACAAACAATAATTTTAGGCTTTTAATGTTCTTAAATGATCTACAGTCTCTAATAATTAAACCCATCATTTGATTAGCTTCAGACACTATTCTGCTATAATGAAGGTTAAAGTTAAGTTTAGAATCTAATACAACACCCAAATCCTTAGCTGCATCAACTCTTTTAAGTAGGTCATTATTTATTTGATAACTATATAGAATTGGAGATATTTTACGAGTTATAGACATCACTGAACATTTGCTCACATTCAATAACAATGGATTACTCACACACCACCTCTGGACTGCACTAACATTATTTTGCAATCTATCACAATCCTCCTTCGACTAAACTTAGACGTACATTTTTAAATCATCAGCAAATAGTAGGAATTCAACATCAATTGATTCAGCGATATCGTTTATAAAAATTAAAAACAAGAGAGGCCCCAAATTTGAGCACTGAGGTACCCCCGAAGAGGCCGCAGAACACTTTGATTGAAAGCCATTATATTGGACATACTGAGACCTATTAAATAAATATGATTTAAAAAACCGCACAAATTGATCAGTAAAACCAAACTTCGCAAGCTTTGCCAGAATCAAACTATGGCTCATCTTGTCAAAGGCCTTTGAGAAGTCGGTAAACACCACATCGACTTGGCCGCCCGCATCCACAGCATCCGCTGTAAACTGCAGAAAAGACGCCAAATAAGTGGATGTTGACCTACTCCTCAAAAATCCATGCTGTTTTTGTAGACAACAAATGTTCGACTTTGTTGATAATAAAGTTATATAGCAGCATCTCAAAGATCTTAGAAAAACCACATATCAGAGAGACAGGCCTGTAATTTTCACTTCGGTTCTATTTTTGCTCTTAAATACGGGACATATTTTAGCTACCATCCATCTCTTGGGATACACCGGCTGCTTAAGAGAGGCATTAAAAATTTTACATAGAGGAGCAGCTAAAACATTTTTAGTGTCTTTAATAAGAAAACTTGGATGACTTTTTCCTTGGTGTCATCTTCTTCTTTATTTTTTTGATTCAATCATCTCCACACGACCTCAAACACTGGCAACAGAAGACGCATAATGAGCTTTGAAATGGTGAATGAGATTTCACTGAAACGTCAGCTGTCTTACATTTCTGACTCAGCACACACACGTGATACCCGACAACCTTCGTATATATATATATATATATATATATATATATATATATATATATATATATATATATATATATATATATATATACTTGGCATTTTCAACACAAAATTGTTACAGGAACAAAAACTTCTTAGAAATAACAAAGCAGATTTATCAAGAAAACATTTATTTACACTCAGATCACCTGAAGTATGAGGCATGTAAGTTAGTAAGAGTTTTCAGCAATTTTAATCCATTTTTAGGCTAATTATATTTTCTTTTTAAAATTTCCTTGTTTTTTGTCATAAAAAGCCAAAACATTATTTATGATTTTAATTGTAATGTCATAAAACCATGATTAATTAGCAAACATAGAAAACGCATGTAAAACAGGCACGAAAAAAGACAAGAAAAAGCTCTGCATGTAAAATCGAAATTTCATTAAGTTTTAAACAACATACGGCGCAAAGCTCGAACATTCATAAATCGAAATGCTGACAATGAACTACACGACATATGTGTAATATTACATAATAATTTACATTGTCAAACGGCAACCTTTTTCTGTACGGAGCCGCTTGATTAACTCGAGCTGACCCGACAAATCGGACAAAGGGAACATTTTGTCGAACGAATATTTGACCGAATGCTGACCGCTTGCAATTTAAATTCCACCCATGGGATGAAAATGCGAATTTCAACCTATATTCGATTGGATTGGCCAATGTCTGACATGCATCGTCATGCACGGATCGTTTAACGGCTCTAAAAGATGCCCTGACCCAGTTGTGAAACGAATAAAAGCTATCATCCACTTGTAATTTAATTCTGTTATATAAAAAAATTGGAAAAGATAGATTTACGATATTAAAGGTTTAATACTAAAGAAAAATATTGTATTTTATTTCTAAAAATAATTATTTGAAATAACGTAAACACCGAGTTATTTAAATCTTTATAATCTTGATTATATTACATAGCTGCTGCAAAAAAAATCAAATTTGTGTGTCAAACTCTCTCTCTCTCTCTCTCTCTCTCTCTCTCTCTCTATCTATCTATCTATCTATCTATCTATCTATCTTGTATCTCTGATTCATGATTAGATATATGCCTCCTCCAATTCTCTCCATTTTTTCTATCCCTTGCCGTTGCCATCCACTTTTTCATCCATCATTCAGGGACGTCTAGGGTTTCTCTATTTTCCGTATCGCTTCCATTCCGTTGTTCCAAACGCCCATCTTGTTCGTTCCATCCTTGCCTTATGCGCTGCCCATCTCCATTTTGCTCCCAATATTTGTGTCATTATATCTTTTATTTTTGTTTATCCATCCTATCGATTTCTTTTCTGTTAATCTTTTGTTTAATATTGTTCTTGTCCAGGTCTCTTTACCGTATATTAAGATAGGGATCAGACATTGTTGTAGCACTTTTATCTTGTGGTAGATTCTGAAGTTTTTGTTCGGATTTAAGGCAGCTGCCTTACAGTCCTGAGAGGGACTCAGCACATACATGGGATGCCCGAAAACCTTCGATTGCACATCACACCCGTGAGAATATCCGACATAACACACACATATATATATATATATATATATATATATATATATATATAAATATATATATATATATATATATATATATATATATATATAAATTGCTCAACTCATTTCTCCGTCCATTATCAAGTTTAAGTAACTACACTTACTTAGTCCCGAAACCTATCTACTGTTAGGTATGAGGCTAGTGGCTTTGAGTTTGTATTATTTGTTTTCATTGTTCTGTGATAATCCTCTTATTTCGCCTCATGCTGGACCCTTCTTCCTTGTTTCTCCGTGAGTTTATCTCTTCATCTTATTCTTCAGCTACCTCTCCTATATCTTACCAGCACTCGTATTTCAAATACTGTTTTAGTAAGTCTTATTTCAACTATCCCTCAATAGTAGGTTCGGTTTACAGGTTTCCGCTGTATGTCTCGTTTTTGATTTTGTCTCTTGTGTTTTATTTTCTATGTTTCACAAAAGCCTCTTTTCCGTTACATTTTTTCCTGATTCCTGTAATTTGATGAAGTCAGTGACTTGCTACTTAAGTTTTTATGCTTTTCGATGCTTCTCTTTTCCTAGCTATGTTGGGTACTTTGCGTTGAACATGTCTCCCACTCTTCCAGTTTTCTCATTTATTTCCTTTTTCCATTTCTTTGGATATTGGGACCCAGGTACTTGAAGTAGTCTACTTGCCCAACTTACATTCCATCCAGCTTTATTTCATATGTTTTCTCGTTGTTTGAAATTATCATAGTTTTCGGGTTTTGTCATTTTCATATTGATCTTTACCAACTCTTTCTCTTCATAATTGTTAATAAGTTTTCTTCTGCGATCGCGATAAACGCTATGTTGTTCGCAAACATCAGCTCATTCAATTATGTTGTCCTGATTTGTCAGTATCCCAAAGAAAATTGTTTCACTTTTTTCTTTGTACTTTTCATCGCTTCATCTAGAATGTTAGAAACAGAAGTAGATTTAATATGCCTCCTTGTTTAATACCTTGCCTTGTACATATCCTTTAATATTTCTATGGTGTTTTTGTCAGTTCATCTCTTTTTCCACGTTTATTAAACATCATTTACTTGTTTATCAATTTTCGATCATTTAACATTAATAATGAATGTGAGGTCCTGTAAGCTTCTCGTTTTTCTAAATCCATCCTGGGAGGATTCCAGTCTGGGTTCTATTTTCTTCCTAACGTTTTTCTATTCTTCTCCTTACATCATCCCTGGGACACTTGAGAGTGTTATGCTGCTGTAATTGTCGAAATTCTATCTCCCCTCTTATATAAGCAATATAACATCTCTTTTGCTGCTCTTCAATATTTGATTCGGTTATACATTGTTTATTAATTTCCTCGCCTTATTAAATTCTTATTTTTTTTTCATATGATTGTTTATTTACTTCGAAAGGTTTGCCTGGTTTTTACCTTTTTTAGTAATTCTTCTAATTCCCCTTCTCATATGCTATCGATTTCTTGTTCTATACATTCTTGTTGTGCATCCTCCTGTTATCTTGTTACTTTCATATATGGTAGTCCTTCGAAGTACTCTTTCCATCTTTTTATAATTCTATATTCATTTGTTATTATATTTTACTCTTTATCTTTTATATTTGATATTTTTTTTTGATTGTGCTGTTTTATTGTACCTCAAAATAATTTTGTGTTCGGACTCCTTCCGCGTTTTCTTCTATGCGATCTTTATTACCACTTAGTGTTCTTTCCTTTTTCTTTGTATGTTTGCAGTCTTATTTCATTTGTTCACCATTTGGTTCTTTTCATGATTTTCTTTGATTTTTTTTCGCTTCGCGGCTATTTCTCTCCGCTGCATGTAATATGCTGCTCCTAAGATGTTTCAATTTTTACTCTATTTTTATGCTACTCTCACTCCCTCTATCTTCCAGTTGTTTATTAAGTATTTCTTGGTAATTCTTTCAATAATTTTCCTCTCTTAGTCTAGTGCTTTTGATTTTTCTTTTATTTCCTTTTTTCTCTTGTCTATTATTCTAGTTAGTTTCTTAGTATTTTAATAGGTAGTGATCACTTCCAATTTCTTATTTAACTTTTATGTTTACTACTCTTTTTCATTCGTTTCTGCTAATCAGGAAATAATCAATATCTCACTTCTACTCTCGGATTTTATTGTGTATTTATTGATGTCTTTGTGTTTGAACTCTGGCTTTGCTATGAGGTAGGTTATTTTCTCTATATAAAATAATAGAGGAATAACTGATTAAAAATGACATTAATAACTTAATTTTCATAAGCTTAGTCGATTTTAAGCGCTTTTTCTTTTCAAAGATATTCTGAATTGGCTAAATAATATAAAAAAAAATACTTATATACCTAAAGAAAATTAAAGCTCCTGAATACTTTCTGACAGCAGATGAAAAAAGTGTCTACGTGACATGTTAAAAGTTAGTTGGTAAGTTCTGATATGTTACTTTGTGCTATTTAGCTTTAGTCTTATAAAATCGTTGAAAAAAATTATTTTCAACCGTAATTTCTCATGGGAATTCTCGTGAGAACCGACGAAATTTTTTTTGTAGACCGCTGGTTGAATGATAATTATTTGCTACGTTTTTAATTCCGCTTTTAATATTCTCCAAAAGAAGGACAATCCCTTAACTATGTAACAATCAACAGTTGTATGACCTCGAGTTAGGCGCTGATCCAAGGGGGGGGCCGTGGGGGCGTTCGCCCCCCTCCCAAGAGCTTTGAGTTCAGGAAAATATGCCCGATTTTGCTTCTTATACTATAGTTTATTCAAGAACTAGAGAGAGTAATAAATGATTTGTTACCCTTTTTTTCTTCGCAAACTATCTGTGTTCTTTAGTCCGGTGTCTTTGGCAAAATCTGTTAGACGTATATTTTTCATAGGGATTGGTTAGAAATTTTATAATCAGAAATACCGGTCTATAATAATGGACTATTTGGGTTGGATAAAATAGATATTTGGATGTGTGAAGTGTTAAAAAGGATTTTAATCCTTGTCATATGCGTCGGAAGGCGGTTTATTTTATCACTAAGTATTTATGGCATAGAATATTATTTCGGTCATAAACTTAAAATAAAAAGTTTTTATAATGTTATTTTATTTCTTTTGATTTCTTAATTATTCACATACATTAGAAAATATAGATAATTTTGACATATTTACTACAAATCACAACTGCATTTTTATTTTTCTTAATTTTGGCATAGAAACCGTTTTAGGCACAATCAGATAAAAACGTAGCCTTTTTCTCTCAAAAAATTCCAAGTTATAATTTAAATACCCAATGTCAAAAATACAAGAAGTTAAACATATATAAAAAAGTAAATTCGTCCATATAATATTAAAAATTTTTTGGGGCTATCGGTCATTTTATTATTAATTAATAACATTTTTAGGATATTTGGCGTTTCAGTTTGTTTATTTCTTAAACCATCTGCAGAATAGAAATTAAATACTAAAAAGGAATTCAAATGTAATTAATTTTTATATGTTACAGAAAATTTAAATAATAAATTGTGTTTACGCTGGTAAACATTTTGTATATAATTCGTAATCAAAGTCAGTGAAGCTATCTTCGCTCAAAATAATTATAATTGGTTCCTCTATCTCACCGATCATGAGATCCAGTTTCCACATTTTCTTTTATTCTTTTATTATATAGAATTTTCCCAATTTTCTGCAATAACTGTATACAAAAAAATTCAGTTAAATTAAATTAATTAAAAATTAAATGTATAATTTTGAAAGTTGTGTTATTTCTAGCAGCTCTTCCTTTTACTAGAGAGGGATATTTCCAACGGACATTTTCCGACCGACCTATAAGCACAGATTTCCTATCTGGTGTTTCCCAGTAAAAATTAAGTTCTCTGAGCAATTTCCAGAGCTCAGTTCTTTTAATTTCAGGTAAATCTCGATCTTCATTGATTTTAGTTAGAATTTTGTCGACGGTTGGGATCTGCTTCTCATAATAAAATGTATGTACAACCCCTTTTATTGCAGTTTACATCTCTTCTTCCAACGAAGTTTTTCGTCTGCCTGTGATCGAATGTAGCTTGGGAGTACTAACAATGCCAGTCGTTTTTTTCTCCTTCAATATTCAGTGTATAGTAGATTTTCCAACTCCTGTCATGTTGGAACACATCTCAACAGAGCTTTTAACATTATTATTTAGATATTGATATCTTAAGGCATCATAAACATTCAATTTAATAAGTTTTTCGTTGAGAAAAAAATGCCCTGGTTTAACGATTTTGGAATAAATATAGATGTAGAAGCCATATCTTTTGGGTATCTCACTAATCTTAAATAATATATAAAAACAAACACAAACAAGATAAATCACACTGTGGGTGTACTTTGAGCACTGACATAGAAATTTTATTGTTGCAATATATTTATTAAAGCTTATAATATTTGAATATAATTAAATATAATTAGATTTACGGCAGTCCTCAGTTTCCTGTGGCACTAGAGCAGGTATGTTGGAGGTTTCGGTAACAATTTTATTACTCTCTCTAGTTCTTGAATAGAGTATAGAAATGGGTATGTTTGTGATCGCCCCTCCCATTCTCAAGAGCTTTGGTTTCAGCAAAATAGAACCGATTCAGCATTTTATATTAGGAATGTGTATGCTGCTGACCCCCCCCCCCCGTTGACAATTTGTTTTTCTTGCGATAGCCCCCCCCCCCTCAAGAGCTCTGAATTCAGGAAAATAAACCTCATTCTGTCTTTTATACTAGGAATGTGTATGCTGCTCACACACCCCCCCCCAACTTGTTTTTTCTTGTGATCGTTCCCCCCCCTTCTCAAAGAAAAATAGACCCGACCCTGCCCTTTACACTAGAAAGGGGAATGTTGTTGGTGTCCCGTCCCGTCGATAACTTGCTTTCGCTTGTCATAGTGTACTTTTGTGATATCACCACCCCTCCCAAAGAGAGAGGCTGGATCCGCCCCTGTCTCGAGAAAAAGCTTGTGAGGGCTTTATTTTTAATCATTGCTCGTCTAAAAAAGAAAAGTTAAGAAAACAAATAAGACGCAAGAATAGGCAATTTAATTAACACAACAATTTAAAATTTTAATCTAATATTTGTTATTCTCGTGTCTTATTCGTGTAGATATTTTTTAGTATTTAGATTGGTAATGAATGAAAAAAGCTTTTAAAAGCTCTTTCTTGAGGTCAAAGAACTTGAAAAGTATTATTTTTAGCATAGTTAGAAATTATCCCCCTTTTGAGAAACAGTAAATGAAGAATTAAAAGAAAGCAAATAATTGTCATTGAACCAATGGCTTATAAATAAGATGAAGTTCACTGGAGCATGCCACTGGATAAAAAGTCAGTCTAAATTTGAAACCTTTAAAGGACAGTTTGCTTACCAATTTTAGAAAATAAAAATTCGTTTAAAAATTGTTGCAAAAGATATATTTATTTTAAATATTTTTGACCGTGTATGTTGAATATTTGGCACTATACAAGTTTATAATTGTAACTTATGTTTTTGATCGAATATCCGAACATCCTGTATATATAATTCCTAAATTTTTTAAGTATATCTATTCTAAAAATATCTTGTTCTGAACGAGGACTGTATTATTTCTCAATTAACATTGTTTAAAATAAAATTAATTTAGAAGAGGCTTAATTCCATAGACTAATGTTTACAATAAAAAAAACTCTATAACGGGGCTGCTCTATTTAGAGTCGACAATTACTAAGCAAAGAATCTAGTCACTTTCTGTTTGCAAGTATATTTGTTTGTGTAACTCGGAGCCGAACCGTTGCATCTCGTTTCCATAAAATTTACATTTATCAAAGTCCGATCTGCAATTTAAAGAGAAAATCTATTTTTTAATTTAAAGCGAACTCTACGCACAAAAAGTCAATTTACTTTTGCGGTTCTTACTTCGTTTGAATTTTGATTAACTTATGTGCAGTTTGGTGAAGTGTAAAAACCAGATGATTTATGGAGTTTGCATTGTGAAGATGGTTAATTATTTTAAAATGCAAATTTTTTGATAGAGAGTAAAGGTTTGGGCATAATGGAAATTTTAACAAAATAGATGGTTATTTATGATGTGAGTTTTGGAAGTATCATTTCAAAGAATATAAAAAAAAAATTAACATTAAAATTTCTCAATTATTTCTTTACTCTTTTTTTCTGATATGGTTTGTTGAGACCCTTTAAACTTAAAATTATTTAAAAAAACGCTAGTTTTTGGAAAATAGTTAGGATGCGTCGATTGCGCTTAAATTAAATTATCCCTATTTTACACTTTAAAAAATATTTTTATTAAGAAATGATATTTATATTTAAAAGATATATGCAGTTATAAAATTAGACAAAAAAAAGATTTAACTCTGTTTTCCTGAGTGACTCTGTATAAAAAGTAGATCGCAAACATTTAATACTTAAATTCTATTTTCACTTGAGTTTATTAGACACAAGTGTAAATATTATGTCAGATTAAATAATTTCAGTACAGTATGGCCCTGGAAAAGCATTAAATATATATATATATATATATATATATATATATATATATATATATTATCGTAAGTTTTCACGGATGGTGGAATGAATGGTTTTGTTATTCCGGGTTTCAATCCTTTCGTTCAAAAAATCGTTTTCACGACGTTTCGCCAAAATCTCATTTGGCATTTTCAAGTGCGGTTCGTCTCGTTTCTCGCTGAGGACTGATGGTGGCCTCTGATGAATGTCGAGTTTTGTTTAGCTGGCTCGCTTTCTGGTTGGACGAGCGGCTTCGCAGGCTCCTCCCCTCTGACAAGTGCGATATATTTGGTTCTTGTATGCTGGTCTCTCGTGTATTGGTTGATCTTTGTTGTTTAGTTTCTTGTTTTTTTATTAATGTTTTCCATGTTGTTGGAATGTGTATAGCATTGTCTCGTTTATTCAGCTGTCCCGCTTTTTCGATTTCTAGGGCCTACCTTGTAGTTCTGTACTGGTGCTATTTCTTTTGCTTTTTCAAAGGTTGGCTATAACTGGTGAAAGTGAGGACCCCATAAGTACGCCATCTGTTTGTATATTCAGTTATCGAACATGAAATATATGTTTTTTAGGCAGTGTTCTGCAAGTTCAATTGTGTAGGTTGGAAAATCTTCGTTCATGGCGATTTTGTCCAAAGTCTCCTCCAGTGGTATGCTTGAATATAGCAATTTTATATCGAGGCTTGCTAAAAAGGCATTTTCTTCGAAGGGAATGTTTTTGATCATGTTGGTCAGAAAATGACAAATATACAAACAAACAGATGACGCACCTATGGAGTCCTCACTTTCACCAGTTATAGCCAAACTTTTCATGATATATTTCGAACAAGAGGCACTGCAAAAAGTACTCTTAAAACCGAAATTTTGGAAACGCTATGTGAATGATATTTTTATAATATGGCCACATGGAAAAGAACACCTGGACGATTTCCTCATATACCTGAATAATATCCACCACAGAATCCAATTCACCCTAGAAATCGAGAAAGAAAAGAAACTTTCTTTTTTGGACCTGTTATTAACTAGAAAACCCAACAACACCCTAGGTTTTAGCGTATATCGAAAACCCACACATACTGACCGATATCTCAATGAAGAGTCAAATCATCATCCCTCTCAAAAGCAGGCAGTAGTCAACACACTAATATTAAGATCTCTCCTACTAACATAACCCGACACAAAACAAGACGAAATAAGACATATTTCAACAGCTCTAGAACGGAATGGTTTCTCATAATCAGACATAAAGAAAGCCATAAAAAGACAAGAGAAAATCACAACAAAAACCAAAGATCAAGACCAAACAAGAAACAAAGCCATAATCCTATACAGAAAAGGAATAACGGACAGAATCGGAAGAATCTTAAGAAAACATGACATATAGCCCATATTTAAACCACAAAAGACAATAGCCAACATCATGGGAAATCCCAAAGATAAGACCAACCTTGAAAATCATGGCCTTTACAGCATTCCATGTACAGATTGTCAGCAAACATATATAGGACAAACAAACAGGCGCATATAACCAAACCACTGGACATACCATCGACTTTAAAAAATCAAAAGAAATAGCACCAGTACAGAACTACAAGGTAGGCCCTAGAAATCGAAAAAGCGGTTTTCCAAATGCTCCAAATTTCTAAAAGGCCGATATATATATTTATATACACTTCATTTTTTAAGGAACCCCAGAAAAAAAGTATATTGCAGTAATGTTCGGTGACCTTGAAGTTAAAGAAATTTCTGAAAACCGTCGGATCCATTTATTGGGGGATTGTTGATTTGTGTCACCTTAAAAAGTAATGATCAAACTTTTAATTTGATGTATGATTACATTAAATTTAAGGGAATAAACGAATTAAAATTAACGGAAATTATTAAATTTAATGAATTGCATTAAATGCATTTAATAAATGTTTGTGAAATTTGCTTCCAGCACAATTACATTAAATTTAACGCATTTCCTTTTTACCGTGTACATTATTATTATTATGCTTAAAATCTGAATATAAAATTAAATTCGTCAATATTATAAATGATAAATTGATTTTTATTTTGGAGGTAAACAAAAATGCACTGTAAAAGGAAATGCATTAAATTTAAGGTAAATGTACTGGAAGCAATTTTCATAAACGTTTATTAAATGCGTTTAATGTAATACATTAAAATTATTAATTTACATCAATCTAAATTATGGAATCAATATTTCATTAAATCTGATGTAATTATACATTAAATTTAAAATTTTGATCATTAATTTTTATGGTAACCAAGTACAGCCAGTGTTCATAGAATTTAAGATATGTTATCACATATTTCATGCAACAACATTAATATGAGGTCAAAAATTTCTGCTACTAGGAAAAAGTGAAAATTTTCTCATAGGTAGTGTACCGTCATCCGTAGACCGGTTTCGAACTCATTGGTTTCCGTCAGTACCGGTAGACATGTACATGTCACCATAAGAAAATTGAGTCCTTTAAGTAAATTATATCATGCTAAATAAAAAGTGCAATACAAGTTGCGCTATCTCCTGGAATCTCATGCAATGTACAACAAATATTAATGTAAATTCCTTTAATGTTAAGATACTTATGAATTAATTTTAATGTACCGAAAGTCGAAATATCTTTTCAGTTACTTTATTGCAATTTGAGATACCATTTAATCAAATTTAATGTATAACGACCTGATATTTGAATGAATTGCTTTAGATCCAAAATAAATATAAACTATTCACGATTTTAAGTCATTAAATTTAGTGCAAATTGAAATTAGATTTGCATTAAATTTAACAGTGAGTGTCTGTACAAAAAATATTTTTTGAGTTTTTATTTATTTTATATAACGATCACGATTAAGTCTGATAAAAAAAGTAGTTTTGGGAATAAATATACCAGTGGAAGATAATTTAACAAAATTTCACTTAAATTATATTCTTTTGATTTCTTCAAAAACAAAATGCGGTGTGTAGCACACATATCTAATATTTTTAAGTTAATTTTTTAGATATAAATTTTAAATTGAAGCAACATTTCTTTAAAAAGATATGTGCAAAAGTGAAAAATGGGAGTACTCTACTCACGCCGCAATTTAACATTTATGACGCTCCCTCGTATATCATGAAACTTTTGACGGATTTGATGGGTGTTATATTGGTTTGTGGTTATGCAGGACTTTTTCAAGACAAAATAAATTTATTAAATTAAAAGATAAAAATTTTTCGCATATGCTGCGCATTTTCTGCCGGTCAGTGTATATTAAAGTGTACAGGGTGACTCGAAAGAACTTTGATTTTTTAAACAGTGACCCAAAATTTTTTGTACACTATTAGATTTCCTGAAAAGTTCTTCTTATTTGAATTAATTAATTAACCAAATGAACCGTGCTATAGCTCAAATTATAGGTTTTATAACTAACTACAATTTACTGTTAAAGCCTGTCTATCTGAAAAAATTTTTACCGAGTTCTGTACACATATAGTTTAAAAAATACTACGATATCAAGGTGAATCGTATTTTAGACAACTTTAGCACAAACAATAAACTAGACTAAGAAATAGCCGGAGCATAACAAAATAAAGTACAGTAGGAATATCCCCAATATGCATCGAAAGGGCACAATTGCTGTTAAGTTCCTGCCATATTCGTGCATGATATGAAGGCCCTTTCGCGCTTGAAAGCTAAGGCTGGATAAGTTGAACATACAGAATATGCAGGTTGCATATTGTCGGTCTCAATACGGTCGTTCCGAACAGAAGCAAAAGGCGACACAGTGGGGTGTCGTAAAATGGAACAAACTTTAGTATCTGACGTATCTACTGCATAATATTTTCTTCGTTGTGTTCTTAGACTCTTCATTGATTAAAATAATAAAATTTAAAATGGGAATTGAAAACTTTGTTTATACAGGCACGAAATTTTATTTATTTTAAACCAGACCCCAGGTTTTTTAAAAGCATTTAAACCGTGATAATAAATCGGTTGGAAATTACAATGAAGTATATGTTGTGACGCGTTTTTCTTAAAGGGGAACAGGTCGTGCTCTACTGATTTACTTCATTTACGGCAGCGGAACATCGGTGAATGGATATTTCTCGTGCAGACAGTCATCGGTCAAATGCTCAGCGCAGGGGTATCGGTTTGACGGTATCTACTTATATTCGGGATATCCCTGCTCTCTGAACTGATCAACGGTTTGACTGCCTGAAGGTCAAAACATCCACTCGGTGGTCGGTTCTCGAGCGCCACCCTCGGGATTCATGTGGTCGAGGTCCCACTTATGCACCGGGCAGCTTGTTACAATGGAGAAACGGCAAGCCAGGGGTCAATTGCGCGTTTTAGTGCTGACTGTCGGATGCCAATTGTTATGTTTAATGTTAAAAATTGAACTAGGGAATGAAACAAACGGTTTTAAAACATCCTGAATCCTGTATTCCATACTTTTTTTTATAAAGATATGGCCTAAAACTAACTTACAATCTAAGATGGACAATAATATCACCAAATAAATGGTCTGGAGGGTAAGAGTATGTTTTGAGAGCTGTTCACGGTAGGTCGTACTGATCGGTTGCGCTGAAGACGGTAACCCAACGGCATCATTCACGACGCTATTCACGTACCTCGTACTACACGGTTGTGACACTCTTTACGGCGGCTCGTACGCAAATTATCGCGTTTCGTATCTAAAATACACGGACGCTGTTCACGGCGCTTCGTACTACAATTCGACGGACGTCGGTATATACGGTATATCTAACAGTAACCGGGCATCGATCGGCGGTAAGTGGCGGCTCTACACGGCGGCGGCGGCGTCGGGGCGGCAGTTGTTAAACGCCCTTATCAACGGACAGCGGAGGGCACCCGGCGGTAAAACACATTCCTGGTCATTTGCTAGACCAGGTCCGGTAGGCCACCCAGGCATTCTGTTTGGACTGTTGACCCGGGTGGAGAACGTGCAGTTCTCAGCGAAATAATGGTCTGCTTGAGCTTAAGTAATCGGCCCGAGCTCCCACTACGCTGACGTGTGACGGCGTGCGGTGATCGCGCATACAATACTGCTGTATGTGGCGCGCGATTACCAAGGTTGCTCTGAAAATCTCGGATAATTATATTTCACGGCATAGCGCGGTAAATCTAATTATATACCAGTAATATTGAAACTTTAAGCATAAGCATTTCAACCTTCTGCAACAAGATTTCGCGATCTACACAGTCAAATCATAAAACACTATCACAAGTGTCTCTCCCTCGTTATTTTTGAAGGTACAAACTATCCAGAAAAATAAATACAGCATCACTAGCACTACGCCCAGCTTGAAAACCAAACTGTTGAGGCTTCATTAAGAGATTATTATACAAAAAGGTGACAAGTCTCTTTTGCAATAATTTTTCAATAAATATTGTAATTGTAGCTTCAAAATTTCAGAAAGAACTTGTATCTCCATCCTTATGAAATGGAATAACAATTATTTTTTTAAACAAGTTCATTGTTAATTTAGATATTTTTCACGAGTGTTTCAGTCAACTGTCATTTCTGGTTTGATAAATATATGCCACCGTTAATTTGTAATTTGATAATACCGACATTATTTATTCAATGTTTATTTTAACATTTTGCATTACTCTCATTATTGCTGTACAAAATGGCTTTACTATTCTATAATACATTTTGATTATTATTATATATAGATAGAAATCTAGTTATTTGCTGCGCCTCTGATATCGGTAATGCGACCGCGATGAGCATAAATTCAACCAGGTTTTTGTTACGGTTAGTCGCGAACTTTGAACTTAACTACGTCTTAGATATTCTTGTCTATTTATGCGAAAATACTGCTGTGTGCCGTTCCAATGATATGTTAAAGCCGATATCAGATGCTCTCGTAGTTTAGAACTTTTATTGAGCTGTATTTCATGATGGAGTAGCAGGTGTAACATACGGGGTTTTTATCTACTAGTAAATGTAGGAATGAATGAATGGCAGATGGGGATATCAGTTTAAATGTTTTATGGATAGTTTGGTAAGCATTCGATGGAAATGTGATAAAAATTTTAAGTATTTTTCTTTAGTGTAGTAATTTGTAACATTGAAAAAAGGTTTGGTAACATCAACTTTAATTGTGTGAAATTAAATTTGTGCCATTCGAAAACCTCGCGACTTTATGAGATAAAATTTAACTTGATAACATTTATATTTTGCCCCAATAGTCAGATTTTCTTCCAGTAGTGTTTTACTACTAAGAAATGCATTTTAAAGATTACTTAGCGTCTAATTGGAACCTTTGCTGAGAATCCGCATTATTGGTGGATTTTTCTCGGTCAGAAATTATCTAAAAACACCAGATCTGGTTTCTTTGGATTGGAATCCTCTAGTTGATCTGATTTGTTTTGTTTACAATATTGCTATTATTTTGATTATGTAGATTAACAAACACTAACTTATACATATACAAAAATTAAGGATAGAAACCTAGGGACAAAGTCATGAAATCAAAAAGAGGAACAATTTTCCCTCGAAAATGAATAAAATATTCCCTTTTGTCAAGTTGTTAATAAAAGAAAATGAAATTATGATGATTTTTAAAAAGTTAAGAAAGGCAGAGAAAAAATTTTACATTTACTGATTTTGTTCAAAACTGATACTGGGGGTGTAGATTACGAACTATAGAAGAATAATCTACGTTGCAGTAATACAGTCTGGAAAGGTATGTGCGAAAATAACAGAACTAAGACCAACAAGAAGAGTGGAAGACACATTTAAAACCCCCAAGAGGACTTTAAAGCAAATTGAGAAGTAGGTTAGACAAGCTTTTTAACAAGAGAAATCATTGAAAAGACAGTTACAGAAAATAGAAATATATATGTTTTCTGTGGACTTCTAGAAGATCTTTGGTTAAGGTAGATAGAACGGACATACGGAAAATTTTTGTGAATGAGAAATAACCAAAATCCTTATAAAGTCAGTAAGAACCTTATACACTGAAATATGCAGGACTTAAGAATATCAGAATTAATGAAACAACAATTAATGATAATTGTAAGATATACAATAAAAGTTAAGAATCTATCAATTAGAAAATATTCAAGAGGAAAAAGGAGGCAATAATAGTAAGCAGAAAATAAGAAGAAAACATATCATTTAATGCTAGAAGAAATAATATTAGAATAAGTCGACAGCTTTAAGTATCTGGATTCCATGATATAGCAGGGTGAGCGACTTGACCAAAACGTAAAAAAAGGATAAGGTAGCAGGCATGTAAAAAAATCACCTTCTAGCAAAGAAAATATGTCTCAAAAGAGGTAAAATATAAATTTTAAAAGGAGTAGCCAGCTAATCCTGACTTTTGAAAGATAGATGGTATGATAAGAATAGTCAAAATAACATCACCTTCAAAGATGATCTGAAAACAAAGCCCCACCAGATATAATGGAAGCTGTATAGTTGAGATGGTATGGGTAAATAATGGAGATGAATGAAGAAATGACAGTGATAAAAGTGTATTTAACAAAGAGAAAAGCGACATGGATTTGTATAGAGAAAGTGAGATCAGCAAATAAACTAAAACCATGTTATATAGGTGTGAATGAAACAAAAGAGACAGGACAAAAAAAAATGGGAAGAAATTTGGAACACATCTATCACAAACCTTACACTCATGGGGTTTTTGGGGCAAATAAAGTTGTGCTAATATAATCTCCAAAATAGGTATATTTTAAGAAGGAATATTTCGCATAAAATAAATATTCAATTCAATTGGCATAATCCAGCCCGAAAATTCTTGTATTTTGACATGAAAATAATTACTGTAGTTTCATATAAAATATCATGAAAACAAGTTTTAAGGGATAAGCAAAAATTATATCTACATTTTTACTTATTTGCATTGCCAAATTATCACGAGTATAAAAATCACAATATTATCACTATATAAAGCCCAAATTATCACAGCACGATACTGTAAAATTTTCTAACTAAATGGGAAGATCACCAAAATTTTTAATCTAAGGGTAATTTCAATTATATTGTCAATATATAGGAGTGTAGTAGCAAAAAGTACGGTACATTGTAAATGAAGTTTAACTGTTGAATAGAGAAAATTAAAGAATTGCGAAGTCGAGAATAATTTGTTTTGGAACTTTTTGCAGTCCCTTTACCCTATTATTTTAACACCCCTGATAAACCGGTACGAGGTATATGATAACTCCCAGTCATAATTAGCTAATATAATAGACGTGAATGATTATCAATCGCAAGCAAAAGTCAGTTCATTGAATCACTTTTTTATTTTTGTCAGAATTCTGTGTTCGACAGTGTGTTTTTAGTGAAAAAAAAGTAATTATTTTTTTAACTAACTTATTTAGTTCAAAAAATTTTTGGAATATTTTTGTTAGTTTAAGTCACCTTCTTACAGTTAATTTGTTCCGCCAAATTTAGAATTATTTTACACATCTCTTGTTTCATGATTTTTCTGTGGTGAGAGACCGAAATTAGAAGACTCTTTATTCGCCGAGTGCCAGACACGATGCGTTTCTTTATTATCTTGATTTTTTTTAATTTTACCATATTACCTTCTCTAAGATACAAATTAACTTTTGTTTTTGCTGAAGTATGTTTAAATATAGGGTATAAATTTATTTGGTATTTAACGATAATATTCATTTTACAGTAATTTTTCTCAATTCCTGTTAGGGCGCCTTGGCAGATAGGCTATCTTAAAGACCTGTTACTAGTCTAAATTACCTTTTTTTATGTAACCTACCCTACCTGTTGCTAAAGCGTTGTGGCAACCTAACACTGTGTTAACAGTTGTACTGCCTGATTTTATGTTTTAAGCACTATCATCGGAGTAAAACATATCTAAAAGATGTCTGCTATTGCGTAATCTGCAAATTCCTAAGCTGATGCTTTTCCGGGGGGACTTGGAAAACAAACATTCCACGAAGCCCCTTGGAGTCAAAACATAGGCAGAAGGATAGTGGAGATCCAACCCACTTCATCAGGAGGACTGCAGGTGAATTAATTTTCTTCTATCTTTGACTTATTTGTAGCTTTTCTGTAGAATTTTGACTTCATCTGTTATTCTTTTGCTGGACTATTCTTCCTACCTTATTCTATCATGTCTTAGTAGAAGACAACTTATCTCAAATTACTTTTAGCAATATATTATTTTTAAGTAACAGAGTTTATCTTATTTACCAAAATATATCTTAAATATCCTTTTATCTTCAGGTATATATTTGATATAACCAGAACTGAGCATATCAATTTTTAATTTAAACATAGCATTGTTCTTTGTATTCGGCTACTGTTTGACCCATTTCCTTAACTTATTAAATTACTACTTTCACCTTTTCTATGTGAAGATCTTTATTAATTCTAAAAGTAAAAAACCACAGACTTTTAATAACGAATTTTATCTAAATAGTTGTGTAAAATAAAATGGAACTTATTTATATTTTTATATATTAGAGGGTTAGTGCAAAAATCATTTCGTTTTTGTTGATCATTTTTCAAAACAATTTGAGCTTTTTATTCAGGTTATGTTATAACTTTTGCACAATTTGTTCATAAACGAATTCTCTTTGACTTTTATTGTGCACATACACTGTTACTTCCTAATTCCATCTTTTCTAAATTTAAATAGAAACCGACCCTGACTTTTACTCTCAACAATTTCTAGGGAATATAAATTTAAAAATAATGTCGTTTACATAATTCTAAACTTTATTGGGGATAAATTAATAGCAACAAATTTGTTATTCAAACTCTAACTGGGGTAGCACATTTTACGCTTTCTATTTATAATACTGAGCAACTAAAAATATAAATATATGGACAGGGGCGGATCCAGCCTCTCTCTTTGGGGGGGGGGGGTGATATCACAAAAGTATACTATGGCAAGAAAAACAAGTTGTCGACGGGGGGTTGCAAGCAGCATACTCATTCCTAATATAAAAGGCAGAATGGGTTCTATTTTCCTGAACTCAAAGCTTTTGGGAAGGGGGGGGGGCGATCGCAAGCATACAGACTCCTATACTCTATTCAAGAACTAGAGAGAGTAATAAAACTGTTACCGAAACCACTAGCGTACTTGCTCCAGTGCCGCAGGTAACTGAGAACTGCCGTAAATCTAATTATATTTCATTATATTTAAATATATTTTATTAATTTACTGCAAGATAGAATTTTTGATAGTTTAATTTAATTTCTGTCAGTGAGCAAATACATCTTACAGTTTGTTCTTAGTGATTTATCTTGTTTGCGCTTGTTTTTATATTTTATTTGAGATTAGTGAGATACCCAAAAGATATGGCTTTCACCTCTATATTTATTCCAAAATCGTTAAACCAGGGCATTTTTTCCTCAACGAAAAATTTATTACGATGAATGTTTATGATGCCTTAAGATATCAATATCTAGATAATAATGTTAAAAGCTCTGTTGAGATATGTTCCAACATGACAGGAGTTGGAAAATTTACTATGTACCGAATACTGAAGGAGAAAAAACGAATGGAATTGTTAATACTCCCAAGCGACATTCGATCACAGGCAAACGAAAAACCTCGTTGGAAAAAGAGATGCAAACGGCAATTAAAATACAAAATTTTAACTAAAATCATTGAAGATCGCGATTTAGTGAAATTAAAAAAACTGATCTCTGGAAATTGCTCAGAGATTTTTGCTGGGAAAAACCAGATAAAAAATATGTTCTTATAAATCGTCCGGATACTGTCCATTGGAGCCGTAAATATCTCTCTCAAGTAAAAGGTAGAGTTGCTAGAAATAACACAATTAATAAAATTAGTAATTTAACTAAACTTTTGAAAGATTTTTTTGAATATAGTTACTGCAGAAAATTGGGAAAAATCCATATAATAAAAGAATAAAACAAAATGTGAGAACTCGATCTCATAATCGGTGAGATAGAGGAACCAATTATAATTAATTTTAACGAAGATAGTTTCACTGACTTTGATTAGGAATTAGATACGTAATGTTTACTAGTGTAAACACAATTTATTATTTAAATTTTTATTTTTGTTGTATTTTATTGTTTAATGTTGTTTATATGTTTTTTTTTATTTTTTTATATATTAGTGTGTCCCACTCTTTAATTTTATATATATATATATATATATATATATATATATATATATATATATATATATATATATATATATATAATTCTAATTAGCCGTAAGTTTTTTATTATTTTATTATTGTGCTTGTGTCTTTTTCTTAAGCGTGTAGAATTAACATGTTTATCTTATTTTTTTGGGACTATCGTATTTCCATATATAAAAGTAAATTAAATTAAGATATCAGTACAATAGAAATAAAAATAAATAGGTCTAATTTTAATTACTACATAAAAAAAGTAATTACATTTGAATCCCTTTTTAGTGTTTAATTGTAATTCTGCAGATGGTTTAAGAAATAAATAAACTGAAACGTCAAATACCCTAAAAATATTTTTAATTAATAATAAAATGACCGATAGCCCCAAAAATATTTTATTATTATATGGACGAATTTATTTTTTTATATATGTTTAACTTTATGTATTTTTGACAATGGATATTTTGTTAGTATTTAAATTATAACTTAGAATTTTTTGAGAGAATAATCCTAACAAATTTTGCTAAAAACACCGGACCAAAGAACACAGGTAGTTTGCGAAGAGAAAAAGGGTAAAAAATGATTTATTACTCTCTCTAGTTCTTGAATAAACTATAGTATAAGAGGAAAAATCGGGTCCATTTTCCTAAACTCAAAGCTCTTCGGGGGGGGGGGGGGGGGGTCGTCCCCACCGCCCCCCCCCCCTTGGATCCGCGCCTGTATATGGAACGTTCGGACTGAGAATATTTCCAATACATTTTCAGTATTCCAAACCTCAAAAGATAATATTACTTTTAAACAAATAATGTTTGTTTATCCAACTTCCTTCAAAACACTAGTTATACGTTAGTTATTATGGCAGCAACTGTTCTGCAACTAAATTTATCTTATAATAATTTTCAAGGAAATCCTCAAAGGACTTCCAAACATCATTACTAAACAGAAAAGGGATCGGGCAGAAAAAGGATAAGTCTGCTGACGCGTTTGTATACATTTTATGCAGACGCTCTGCGGAAAAGAACTAGAGTCTGCAGATTATGCAAGTTGAAATTTCTCTTGGGACGTTTTTGTGATGGTAGGATGCACTTTCTATGTCCGTCACTGTCGGATTTGTTACGGGATGTAAACGCGAAAGCTTTGATGTGATGCGAGGGGAAACAGATAAGTTTGGTGGTGCTTAGTTTCATAAGTGGTAATTAATGATAATATTTTTAATGCAAAAATATGCAATTTTAAATCATTACTGTTGGCATAAAATGGTTATCATTATATTAGACTATTTCTTTTCTACGATTACTGAATATATTATTGGGGCGTTTTATAACAAACAGTGGGGTATCTTACCAACAGCCATGAGTACTAATAGGCTGGCAAAGGCTTTATATCAATCACAAATTATAACAAATGATTTATGTAGTTTTTATATAGGGTGTCCCATGATAAATTTTTAAAATTTGGCAGTTTACTAAAGCCGATTGGGTCAATCCGGCTAAAATATTTGCAAGATGGTGACTCTTCTGGTTATACTGGAAGCCTTCTTGCTTATTTCTCTCTGCCTCCTGTGCCCCTGCCGAATACTCCGGCTCTAACTCTTTCATCTTAAAGAGATCCATCAGTATACTACCAGGATCCATTTTTCGGAAGATTTTGTTCTCCCTCCCAATCCTCTCTACTTGGCAGAAATCTCTCCAGGGAGAGGTTGGATTTTAAAAGCGGTGTCATGTAGTCTGCCTGCATGGGGAGTGATGAACACCTCTCCACCGCGCTTTCCCAGATACCTGAGTCGCCGCCCGTTCCATTTCCACGATGTTTCAGGCAACTCAGACGATAAACAGTCTTCAAGGCCTCGTTCTCTATGTATAAGTGAAGAGGAGGCAGGTTCACCAGGACTTCCAGAGCCTTGATGGAAGCACTCCTCATCGCACTCATTATTCCCACACAAACCATTCTCTGAACTTTGTCAAGTTGAAGAATGTGTTTTTGCTGTACTACGCCACCATACACTAGCAGCGTATGTTATCATGGGGCGGATCACCATAGTTACCCTATATGTCATTACATTTTTAGATTCCATGCAAAATTATAGATATATGTTATGTATAATATCCTATGTCTAAGCCTAACTGACATATTTTAAATTTTATGTCAAAAATGGCGTTTGCAGGCCTAAACATAACTATCAATTTCTTTTATCTGAAAGCCCTTATTATTTAATTGGGGTTGGTTTCCTTCTAGAAGGGACTCTACTTTAGTGGACTGTGTTGATATTTTGATAATAAATAAATACAGGGTGATCAAAAACATTAAATATTTATTAGAAAAAATCGTTAAGAATCAATTATTTCAAATGTAAACCCCCTATTTTATAATGTTATAAAGCATTAAAAATAAGAATGACTTTATCTAAGGTTGTCTATTCCAAAAATTTGCAGTTTTTGAAATATTGGCAATTTAACATTTTTGTATTTTAAAAATTCTAAACGGCTTACCTATAGAGGGAAACAACTTATTTTAATAAATGTTCAAAATTTCCCCCCTGAACTTTCACACATTGTTCGCATCTCCGAGTTAATTTGTCATAAAATGATGTTTTTTATCATTTCTCATATAAAATAATCTAAGATAGTCAAATCAGAAGAACAAAAAGGCCACCGAAAAGGTCTATTGTTGAAAATCCACTTGTCATGAAATGTTGCTTGTAAGACGTTGGTAACTGGCACGGTCCTGTATGATGGGGAGCCATCGAGTTGGTAAAAAATTTGCCTGTGTTCCGCCAAAGATAAACTGTTTAAATATTGATTGTCCAACTCTTCTAATATATTCAAATATTTTTCTCTTAGAAAAGTTAATACATAACTTATATAATTTGCTTTGTATTATTGATGAATTACATTTAAATTTTTTTCATAAAAATGAAGTTCTATTATTCCATCATATATTACAGCCCAAAACACTTGCGAAGTAGTAGATATCTGTTGGACTTCCATTGTCTTTATTTTTGTTGAATATCACGATGTTTCGGCTAGTAGTTATCTCTAGCCGTTTTCAAGTGAAACTAAATAAATCCCTTTGCTACATGACTATTTATACTAAAAGTAAATGCAGTAGAGTATGACTGAGATGGGTGCAGTCATGCCTGCTATGGCAAAATCGTATTTTTTATGCTGCATTTAGTTTTAGTTTACAATTACTAAGAAGTGGTTTCCACATTTCTCTTATATCTAAAGATGGATTACTAAAACAACTCGGGTTCTGATGTATAACCGCGGCTTCTTTGAATTTCCGTTTTCTCCAGTGTTGTTCTCGGTGTAGTATTTTAGCTTTATGTGGTATCCATCAGTCCAAGCATGGTTGGCGGCACCAGATTTTTCTGTTTCTCCTCGAGATGTGCATTTTTAGTGTTCTTTGATCCGTACGTCAAGAGGTCTCTTTGTTTTCCCAATGTAGGAATTGCCACATTCACATGGTATCTGATATACAGGGTGTCCAAGATAAGGATCCTAACCATGGGGATCTCGGAAACAGTTGGAGATACGAGGTCGGTTAAATTAGAGAAAAGTTGCGCAATTTAGTGCTAAATTAAACGCAATTTAAAAATTTTAAAAATTCAAAATACTTCCGGAGATTTCCGGAAAAAACCGAATTTTGGCAAAATCGTTTTTAATTTTTGTAGGCTTTATTTAAAGAGATATCAAAAAATAAAAGGTAGATTCTTCTTGCCACTTTTTATTTTTTATAATTTGGTCTAAACAAAATTTAAATCCGACGTTTCGTTTCTGAGATACCATCATGAACTTTCATTTTTTATATGGAACAAAAAAAAGTATCCCATGTATTTGATAGCATTTTTTATTACAAATTCAACGGTGTATCACACTTGTATATCAAGTGTGTAGTTCATTGGCTTTTATAAAACTGATATACCTTTCTCTCTCGCTCTCATGGAGCTCTTATGGAAAGTACTTGAACTACGTATTCGATATGCAAGGGTGATACATCGTTGAATTTGTAATAAAAAATGCTATCAAATACATGGGATACTTTTTTTTGTTCCATATAAAAAATGAAAGTTCATGATGGTATCTCAGAAACGAAACGTCGGATTTAAATTTTGTTTAGACCATATTGTAAAAAATAAAAAGTGGCAATGAGAATCTACCTTTTATTTTCTGATATCTCTTTAAATAAAGCCTGCAAAAATTAAAAACGATTTTGCCAAATTTCGTTTTTTTCCGGAAATCTCCGGAAGTGTTTGAAATTTTTAAATTTTTTTAACTGCGTTTAATTTAGCAGTAAATTGCGCAACTTTTCTCTAATTTAACCGACCTCGTATCTCCAACTGTTTCCGAGATCCCCATGCTTAGGATCCTTATCTTGGACACCCTGTATACAGTTCTTCATGTCTCTTTGAGTTGTTGGTTTGACCCTAGTGAGCCGACTTCTCAGAGAGTTATTTGAACTGAAAACAACGTTGATTTTATATCCTTTTCCTATGCTTCTAACTTTTTCTGAAATGCCTTTAACATAGGGGATGTTCAATACTGGTTTTCGTTCTTCATTCGTTGTCGATATTGTCTTAATTCTGCGTTGTTCAAGAAATCTATCCACTAGATATACTGGGTATCCGTTGGCTGTCAGATAATTTTTAATATCATCTACCTCTTTCATCAAGTTCTCGTTGGAGTTGCAGAGAGTTAAGGCTCTAACTTTTACCACCGCACGCCATTATGGACTTATTGAAAAGTTGTTTGACTAATTCCAATTTTCAAGAAAAGGAAAAATTCTACATCTAGGATGATAGACTATCCATGGGGTCTTCACTCTCACCAGTGGTCGCAAATATTTTCATGGAATGGTTCGAGACGTTTGCAATTGAATCCACATCTAAGAAACCAAAGTTATGGCTCAGATACGTAGACGATACTTTTATTATTTGGAGTGGAAACGACGAAGAACTTAGAAACTTCCTTTTTCATCTCAACAATATCAGCCCAACTATTAAACTCACCATGGAGAAAGAAGTAGAAAACAAATTACCATTCTTAGATGTCTTGGTTGAAAGAAATAGCAGACAAATTCGAACTTCGGTTTACAGAAAAGCCACGCACACAGGACAATACCTTAATTATTCATCTTATCACTCCAACAACACCAAACAAGGTATTATAAGAAATCTCGTAGATAGAGCCTTAACTCTCTGCAACTCCAACGAGAACTTGATGAAAGAGATAGATTACATTAAAAATGATCTGACAGCCAACGGATACCCAGTCTATCTAGTGGATAAATTTCTTGAACAACGCAGAAATAGGACAATATCGACAACGAATGAAGAACGAAAACCAGTATTGAACATCCCCTATGTTAAAGGCATTTCAGAAAAAGTTAGAAGGATAGGAAAACGTTATAAAATTAACGTTGTTTTCAATTCAAATAACTCTCTGAGAAGTCGGCTCACTAGGGTCAAACCAACAACTCAAAGAGACATGAAGAACTGTATATATCAGATACCATGTAAATGTGGCAATTCCTACATTGGCGAAACAAAGAGACCTCTTGACGGAAGGATCAAAAAACACCAAAAATGCACATCTCGAGGAGAAACAGAAAAATCTGGTGCCGCCAACCATGCCTGGACTCATGGACAGCACATGAAATGGTCTGAAGCTAAAATACTACACCGAGAACAACATTGGAGAAAACGGAAATTCAAAGAAGCCGCGGTTATACATCAGGACCCGAGTTGTTTTAGTAATCCATCTTTAGATATAAGAGAAGTGTGGAAACCACTTCTTAGTAATTGTAAACTAAAACTAAATGCAGCATAAAAAATACGATTTTGCCATAGCAGGCATGACTGCACCCATCTCAGTCATACTCTACTGCATTTACTTTTAGTATAAATAGTCATGTAGCTAAGGGATTTATTTAGTTTCACTTGAAAACGGCTAGAGATAACTACTAGCCGTAACGTCGTGATATTCAACAAAAATAAAGACAATGGAAGTCCAACAGATATCTACGACTTCGCAAGAAACATCATTGTCTATGACCTTCAAACAAACAGCCCAAAACATGTTAAATGGACAGGTTTCTTGAAAATTCCACAATCTTACTGCACGAAGATTTGAATTACTTCAAAAATGGGAAATTTGTCTGTTTAAAAAACCATTTTTTGTAAATTTTGCTTCATCAGTACAAATCATGTTGTCCAAAAATCGAGGGTTGTTTTGCATTTAGGTTAATATAAATTTGCAAAATTGTACTTTTTCGGGAAATCAGTATCTCTTAGGTACTGAACCAAAGATATTAAATAAGGGTGGAAGTTGTGAACATGATAAACTTTTTGAGTGCTTACAAGCAGCAGGTCTAGACCACTACGATATAAGACTGCTAAAACATCTGTATTACAATCAAGTAGCCTCTATCCAAATTGAAAACAGTCCTACTCAAAACCTACCCATCAAACGTGGAGTAAGACAGGATTGCGTTCTGTCACCCTGTCTCTTTAATGTATACTCTGAAGAAATCTTTAGGGAGGCTTTGGATGACAGACAAAAAGGAGTAAGACTAGGCGGAGAAGTAATCAACAATATTAGATTTGCTGATGATACGGCCATTCTTGCAGAAAGCATCGAGGATCTTCAAACATTAGTAAACCTAGTCAATGAAGTGAGCTGCCGAAGAGGCCTTAATATCAACATCTCAAAAACAAAGTGGATGACAGTTGGAAAGGTTACTGTAGATGAATGTCAACTTTGGCTCGATGGGAAGAGGATAGAGCGTGTAAACCATTTCAAATACCTTGGCAGTTGGTTGAATGTAAATGGGGACTCAGATGAAGAGATAATAGCTAGGATAGAAATATCGTGGAAGGCCTTTATGACATGGAAACCAGTTTTAGGCAACAGGAACCTATCAATGCATATTCGTAAAAGGGTCCTGAAATGCTATGTATGGTCTATTCTATTATACGGTTGCGAGACATGGACACTAAAAACCACAACGCTAAACAAATTGGAAGCATTCGAATTGTGGTGCTACCGTCGAATCCTAAAGATATCATGGGTTTCGCACACTTCCAACGAGGATGTTTTCAGAATGATGGATACAGATCGACTGCTGTTGAACATTATAAAGAAGCGGAAAACAGAATACTTCGGTCACATAATTAGAGGACCTAAATACCAGCTACTTCGCCTTATAATACAAGGAAAAGTGGAAGGAAAAAGATGGATAGGCCGAAAGAAGCTTTCATGGCTGCGTAACATCAGGCAGTGGTGTGATTGCACGGTAGAAGAACTATTTCGCGCAGCAGCCGATAGAGAAAGATTTTAGGGAATTGTAAACATGATGACCACCAACGTTTGAATACAGACATGGCACCTAAAGAAGAAAGAAGGAAGTTGTGGTTCAACAGAATTCTATGTACTGAACTCTTCGAGATTCCTGTTTGTAGAGCTACTTGTCTCAGCGATGTCATAGGATATGTCGCAAAATATCCCAGAATTGCAGTTTCAACATTTTCATCATTGAAAATACTTTTCCATTTATGCATTTTGGCCTTATCAGTGCCAAAATTTTTGAAATTTTCCAACATTCTCCTTGCATAGTTCGTTCTCATTTACCTAATGTAAAGCCAAGTGAGTCGATAACAATATATAATCGCAAAAAACTAAAAGGGTCAGTTATTTTAAAATTCAGCAGAATTTCAGGACAAAGGCACGTATCGATAACCCTAGAAAGTCCTTTTCATCTACGTCGTAAATAAAATACCCTTTCAATAATTCAATTTTCGGTTACGACTGTTTTCTATCAAACACAGTTTAATAAAATTACATTTCGGTATCGGAAATTTTTATATGTGTGTAAAAAGTCCGCAATATGAAAATATATAAAAGAAATTCTGGGCAAAATGGACATTTTTTCGTACTTAATATTTATTTATATAATAATAATAATAATAAGCTTTATTGTTGTAAAGAAATCAATCTTGTTAACAAAGCACTATGCAAGACAAAAAGTTAAAAATAAATATAAAAAAAAACATATGCAACACAAGAAATTGTGACAATAAAGAACTAAAAAAAAACTAGATCAATGATAACAATAAACACGTGATTAAAGTCAGTAATCAAAATAAACAGTGTAAATTAACAAAAGTCAATAATTAACAAAACAGGTACCTAAAATAAAATAAAATAAATGTCTACTAAATTAATTTAAAAGTTTACAGTCAAATAAAATAAAGTAAAACAAGACAAAAATAGCCATAAAATTACACCATTACACCCATTTTGAAAGCACAAACACACCTTGTTAAAAATGGTCAGCAAAATATTCTTCCAGTGAATAATACGGTCGTGTCACAAGAAAGCCCTTAAGTTTTTTCCTAAGCAATTTATCGTCCATAATATTTCTATACTTTAGAGGAATTTTGTTATATATTTTAATTCCCTCAAAAATAAGAGACTGTTTAGTGAGAGTAGTCCTGGGAATGGGCAATGGCAGACCATTATTACGTGTATTATATGGGTTTGGAGTTGAATAATTTTTATATTTTTTATGAATCAGTCCCACTATTTCTAAAATGAAAATGCCTATCACTGTTAATATTTTGCCTTGAATAAATAAAGGCCTACAATGCTCCTTCATTTTTACATTAAATAAATAACGCACTGCTCGCTTTTGTAAAACAAGAATCAAATTTAATAACTGCCGACTACAGAATCCCCAAAATGCAATTCCGTATCTCAAATGAGATTCAATCAACGAATGTTCTAGCCACATTTGAATCTAATTCCCCTGACACTGTTCGTACCGCATAACACCCGGCAGCCAACTTTATTTAATGCCATTACGTGGTCAGTAAATTTCAACTTATCGTCAATAAGTATACCTAAAAATCTAGTCACTAGCTTATTCCCTATAAAATAATTATTCAAAGTTAAACTATCACAGGTAAATTTGAAACTTAACAGGTTGGTTTTAGTAAAATTAAAACTTAAACAATTTGCAGCACACCATTCATTCACTCTAATCAAGTCACACTCGATAAAATGTTTCAAATCACAGCCATTCTTTCCACGCCACAAAATTATTGCGTCATCTGCAAATAATGTAAATGTTCCTCGGATATCAATTTTGATCAGGTCATTTATATATAAAAGAAAGAGCAGGGGCCAAGAACAGAACCTTGTGGGACGCCACAACTCAGAGAAGATACACTGGAAAATTCTCCATCGTACTTAACCATTTGCTGCCTATTCGAAAGATAGGAAGCAAACCAATTTAATGCCACTCTTCTAATACTATACAATTCGAGCTTACTCAAAAGTACTTCGTGATTTACACAATCGAACGCCTTTGAGAAGTCACAAAAGACCGCAGCCGTCACATCGCCCTCATTCAAACTTTTTTCTCTAAAAAAGAAAAAACTGCGTCCGTAGTGTTCTTGGAAGTCTGAAAACCAAACTGACATTCAGACAGAATATTATGTTAGCTAAGAAAATTTGTTATTCTTCCTTTAACCAGTTTTTCAATTATTTTAGAAACAGTGGGCAGGAGAGATATTGGGTGAAAGTTTGTCGGTTGACTCCGATCTCCACCCTTATATATTGGTATTACTGTAGCTGTTTTAAGACATGATGGAAATATACCATTTAAGAAAGAATGATTTACAGCTCTAGACAGGAAATGCAATGCAGTGTCCGGCAAATTTTCAAAAACCTTGATCGACATCTCATCCAAACCAGATGTGTTTTTATTTTTTAGTTTTGCTATGATATTTTTTAGCTCGTTTACATCAGTGTCAAACAAAACAAAAGAATTGGCTACAGAAATGCCTTTAAATAAATCTAACGGTCTTTTTTGTACATCAATTTTTGATGTTATGTCAGTTGCCACTGAACAGTAAAAGCTATTCAAGGCATTTAGCCCAACCGATACTGCACCACACTGTCTTTGCCTCTTAAGCTGTTAACTATATTCCAGTTTTCCTTGGCTTTATTTTTAGAATGATTAATCCGACACCTGTAATGTGTTTCTTTCGCCACCTTTATAACCCTCCTATATATAGACCTATATTTATTAAAATAATTATGAAAATTGATACTGTCAGTAAATTTTCTTATTATATGCAATGATTTTAAGTTCATAGCTGATATCTTTAACCCTTCAGTAATTCAAGGTTTTCTAACTTTGGATTTAACTTTTCGAAAAGGAAAATTTGCATTAAAAATATTTACCAGAGTTGTATAAAAGACATGCACTGGTTCATTATGGTTCATTATTTGAGACCAATTAGTTCGAAGCAATTAAAATTCTGTGAAGTATAAATTCTACTGTACCTAAACTCCCTGCTCTTGATCTTAAAACCCATATTAAAGCTAATTTGTACTGCTGCATGATCAGATAAGCTTGAGGGAGTCACATAACAATCCAAATTATCGCAATCAAAGTTTACACATACATAGTCTATCAAAGAAGCACTGTGTTGAGTGATACGCGTCGGCTCGTGAACAAGCATTCTCAGATTAAAAGACCTAAGCAAATTCCTTAATTCTTGTACTTCCCAACCAGCAGAAAAAAAATATATATTTAGGTCTCCAGTCAAAACTAGCTTAGTACTTAAAGTAAACTTTGATAAAAGCTCCTCAACATTATTCAAAAACTTTTTTATGTCACCACTAGGTGGCCTGTAAATACATATCAGATAGATATTATAATTTTGATTAAAAACGATGCTAAATTCAAATACATTTTCAATGAGCAAATCCTTGTACCGTTCAGTATCATTCACTGGAAATCTTTCATAAAAGGTTTTGTTTATTAGAATCATTGTGCCACCATATCCATCTGGCTTGCGGCAGAATTTAGAGACTACATAATAATCTTCAACATAACACAACTTATCACACTTTAACCAGTGCACCGTCAAAAATATAAAACTAGGTTTGCCTTCATTTTCCAAAAATATCAAAAATTCGTCTACTTTATTACGAATTGATTGAATATTAAGCAATAAAAATGAAGCCTTATATTTAACTTCTAAGGCATTATTCAAATGTTCCTTATGACTCTTGCATACCCTAATTGTATTTTGACTATCTAATTTAAACTTATACCTAAAAAATCCTTACTTATGATCATGAATGGTGACCTAAGTCGAACAAAAAGCTCGTCCCTTCTCTTTTTTGAGAAAAAAAAATTCACTTTAATATTGCTGTATTAATAGTACCATGTACCTAGGTTGGTAAGTCAGTAACGTCTTAGATACTCTTTGGATAGTTTGTGTGATTTTGATGTGATCCGATCTTGGCTAACTACATACCATGACCTTGAATTTCTGAACGTTCAAATCAATTTTTATGCCTCCATGGTTTTGCCAAAGTTTTTTCAAAATTTCGTGGACTCATTTTTAATAGTTTGAGATTTTAACATAAAAAGTTTCTTTATTTTATTTGGTGGGGTGGGTTTTTTTAAATGACAAATAATCGACAAAAAATGTTTTATTTTGATGTCTATATTGTGGGAGTCAAAATTATTTTCATTCATTGCAGTGGTATCTCGTAAACTATAACAGGAAAAATCTGTTGTCAAATTTGTTAAACCTTAACAATAAAATATTTCGTTTTCTTATAGAACGACCCTAAAAGAGAGAAAAATGCCGCAAAGAAAGAGCTTATTTGCCTATTTTTCCCTTGTTTTTATAAAAAGTTCTCTTTGTTACATATAAACTGATGCCCGAAGGAAAAAATAAAAACAAAAGGGCCGCATTGCAGTGTCACTCAGTCAGGATGTCGGATGTTAGGCTTATGGACTTTGCATTTTAATAAAGTCTCTCGTGTATTGGCTCGTAAGAGGTTTAACATAAATGGAAATTAAAAACTGGAATTAGCGAAGTTGAATAAAGTTTCTTTGTAACTTTAATTAATATCACTACTGTATTTTTTGTCCTAACTCCGAAGGAACCCCCTTCAAGGAAATGTAAATCAGTATAGGACGATAAATATAATTTAATAAGTCATATCCGGAAAATTATCAGCATGAAAGAATAAAACTAAAATGCCTTTGAAGCATAAGGCATGGGAATGAACAAATTCGACTAGCACGCTTGAATGGGAAAAAGAGAAGCTTTGGTCAGTCCGTCATTACTTGATATGAGACAAAATCTAAATCTGTGTTTTACTGGCTTCTAGAAGCAATGTGATTAAATAGTGCACGAGCATTTAATGAACACATTACAAGAAACTGGAATCGATGGAAAAGATATAGAAGTAATAAAACAACAAAATGGTGATCAAGGATGAGGACAGGGCAGGACGGGTAACATGAAGATAAAAAGAAGAGTGTTCCTGCGCTGTGAGTGTACTGTTTCCATTGCTTCTGTGTTCTGTATTCTGAAAAATTTATGGCTGAATATTATCAACTTAAAGTAAATGAAGCAGTAGTAAACAATGTTCAGTACGTTTCTGATAAATGTTTAGTCGCCAAAAGTGAAGAAGAACTGCAACTCCCCCTGGACTCCGTAGCACAAAAAAGAATAAAAATAGATTTACCCTGAACGTTCGTGAGTCCAAGGTCATGGTAGTTAACTGAGATCCGATAAGATTAATTATTACAAAAAACATCTCAAAATAGAACAAGTGAACAAAATCAAATGTGTTGGAAAGATGATCAGTAACCGTATAGATACCGCCCCATGCTCAGAATCTCTTGGATGGACAGGATAACAACCAAAGAAATACCGAGAAGACTAAATTAGTAGCTTAAAATAGGGAATATTTTCAAAATAAGGAAATTACAGTACCTAGGACACGTATAATGACACTAGGAGTACGAAATATACAATACATAGTACTCTTCGATAGTGAAGACATATTAGCAATGACTTTTGGTAACTGAATGTATTGTTGGTAAGTAAATATGAGAAGCTTTGAAGTTAGTGGGAAATTTTGATATCGTCAGCATAAGTCATGTTTTTGCAACCAGCGAGAAGATCGTTCACATATATATCAAATAGGAATGGCCCCGACGATGGCACAAAACGATCTGACTTGAAACCACCAGACTCTATGAATTGTCGTCTAGGAAGAAGGATTTTAATATAATAAGAAATGCATTAAGGAAACCAAACTGATCAGATGCCTTCCTTAATAGAATACACTGATTTTTTAAAGCAGAAACCGTATAAATAAATTAATATCCTATTCTGGATTTTGGAATATAGAAATTTTTGTAATATAATACGAAAAAGCACATAGTATTGAAATACCACAGTAGTTTTTAACCAGAGATGGATAGGGAAAACTTTACCAACTTTCCAGGTGTCAGAAAATATACCGCAATATCAATTTTAGACGTAATTGGAAAATGTAAAATTTTCAATCCCAAATATTCTATCTTATCAAGCTAATAATTGTAAAAAATTAACTTCACATTCATAATACACGACCCCAAAAATCCCCTAATACCAAATCTGAAAAAATGCGAATAAGGTAAAATTTCCAACCCACCATGTTGATTTCGCCATATTGAATTTCAAAGAAATAATTTTAAAGTCTTAATCTAATCTAAATTTAAACCCTTCAAAGCCTCGTAGTACCAATTTTGGATGAAATCAGAAAATTTAAAATTCCTAAACCGTCATATTTCATCTGATATATTAGATTTTCGTAAAACAATTTTATATTCGCTATTTACATCCTCAAAAACGATTCAGTCCCACGTTTGAACAAAATCGAAAAATGTAAAATTTTTAGTGCGCTCTATTGCATTCGCCATATTAAATCCTAAAAAAATACTTTTAAATTCTTAATTTACACCCTCAAAAATCCCCTTTATCAGTTTTGGAGAAAATGAAAAAATGTAAAATTGAATCCGACATATTATGCTTTTTAACAAATGTTTTAAATTCGTCATTAACACTGACAAAAATTCCCCAATAGACAAAATCGAGAAATGTAGAATCTTTAATGCGCCATCTTGGATTCGCCATATTTAATTTTTTTTAAAATAATTTCAGATTCGTAATGTGTGACATATCAATTTTGAAAAAAAATTGGACAAAATTAATTTTTTATCCGCCATCTTGGATACGCCATATTGAATTTTTTAAGAATAATTTCAAATTCCTCATACCAATTTTGGAGAAAACCGGACAAAATTGATTTTTCCGTCCTCCATTTGAATTTCTTAAAAATAATTTTAGATTCGTTATGTGCGACCCCAAAAACTCCCCCTTATCAATTTTGGAGAAAATCGGACAAAGTTGATTTTTTTGTCTGCCATACTGGATCGGCCATAGTGAACTTCTAAAAATATTTTGGATCCATTATGTGCGACCCCGAAAACTACCCCACACCAATTTTGGAGAAAATCAGACAAAATTAAATTTTTTGTCCGCCATATTGGATTCGCCATATTGATTTTTTTAAAATAATTTCAGATTCGTTGTGTATGACCCGGAAAATTCCCACGTACCAATTTTGGAGAAAATCGGATAAAATTAATTTTTTTGGTCGCTATATTGTCAGCGCCATCCTGGATTTTACTGCAATTTCGTCCAAAAAAATATGGGACTACCGCAGCAACTTCCTGAACATAACGTAAAAAATTTCATTCAAATCGGTGCCGCTGTTCCGGAGTAATCGGAGTACATACATAAAAAATACATAGTCGACGAATTGAGAACCTCCTTCCTTGGTTTTGTTTTTGTTAAATGAGCTCTAAGTGTATTTCCTGATTTAAAGGCTGTTTTTATATTATAACTACTGGCAATTCATCTCATTTTCTCCGAAGTTCCCTTAATGTATGGAATTGTGAAGAAGGAATGTATTTCTTGCTGTCCAGTGTTCGTTGTTCTAAAGTTATTTATAACATCGTCAATTAGTAATTAACCTCTTTTTAAAATGAATCGGTATTATTGCATATAGATATGGAATTTTTATATATGTGTTCGTCTGACCTTCTAAAGGTTGTATAATTTTTAAAAGAAACTTCGCCAGTGCATTTGTTGGGGATCCTCTGGAGCTGGTTATTGGCACATATGTTAAACATTCCACACATTTCGTGAATATTATTAGTAGCATCAATATAGAGCCAGACGACAGACTACTAAGCTTTGATGTGGAAAGTCTGTACACTAATGTAACATTAGGGGAATCACTAGACATAATCAAAACTAGACTTTTAAAAGATACTACTTTATCAGATCGAACCACGTTACCACTGAACGGGGTGGTGGATCTTTTGGAATGTTGCCTGCGTAGTGCTTACTTTCAAGTAAAGGACAGGTTCTACGCTCAGGACGACAGTTTTCCGATGGGTTCTTCACTCTCTCCAGTCGTCGCCAATATATATATATATATATATATATATATATATATATATATATATATATATACATATATATACATATATATATATATATATATATATATATATATATATATATATATATATATACATATATATATATATATATATATATATATATATATATATATATATATATATATATGGGATGGTTCGAAACTCATGCCATAGAAACGGAAACAGTAAAACCGAAAATCTGGTTGAGATATGTCGATAATACCTTCATCGTATGGAAGGGCAATGATCAAGAACTTAATGATTTCTTAAAACATCTAAATAACATTTATTTTTACCATGGAAAAAGAGGCAAATGATCAATTGCCATATCCTAGATGTCATGGTGAATCGCTCAAACGAAACTATTAAAACTTCAGTATACAGAAAGCCAATACATACTGGACAATATCTTAATCATAGTTCTAATCATTCTGTTGTGACAAAACGGGGAATTATAGGCAACCTCTATAATCGCGCTATATCTATATGCAATAATACCGATTCATTTTAAAAAGAGGTTAAATCCAATTTACAACAGAATGGTTATCCTTTGATACTAATTGACGATGTTATAAATAACTATAGAACAACGAACACTGGACAGCACGAAACACATTCCTTCTTCACAATTCCATACATTAAGGGAACTTCGGAGAAAATAAGACGAATTGCCAGTAGTTATAATATAAAAACAGCCTTTAAATCAGGAAATACACTTAGAGCTCATTTATCAAAAACAAAACCAAAAAGTACCGATAAGAAAGAATGTGTTTACAAAGTTCCATGTGAGTGTGGTGAAATGTATATTAGAGAAACCAAACGACCACTAGAAGTTAGAATTAAGGAACATAAAACTCATACACAAAAAGGGGAAACATAGAGATCAGGTATTGCAGAACACGCCTGGGATAAACAAGACCACATAAAATGGTCTGACGCTGCGGCAATATATATGGAACCCAACATGAAAAAAAGAAAATTTATAGAAGCAACTTACATTAAAAACAGTAAACCGAGTGTTGAGATACCTAATCTTTGGCAACCACTACTCTGTAACATCAAATCATTGAGGTGTGTACAGTGAAGCGAAACTTTGTGCCTCAGTGCGCACAGTCCCTATATAAGCTCGTAGTCTTAAGATAAAACATTCAGTTTATACTTGATAACGATTAGAGATACAACCTAATCAAGACGTCGTAAAAATAAATAAAAATAAAGACAATGCAAGTCTGACAACCACATTTTAGTCAATCTTCAACATTGTCTACAACCTTCAAACATTGTTTATATTACGGCTAGATAATTATTTTTCTAGTATCCCTCGTAATATTAACTACACTAAAACTGATTTTTTTTTTGAAACATGACAGAGGAGCATTATGAATTTGAGAAATGGATAATTAATAATACTTCAAAATTCCTAACAATGTTCTTTGTAATAACAACATAAATTTAGTTTTTTTACCTCATAAATATAACATTATAAAGTTCGGTATTCCTAAAAGAATGTCGCAATTCGCTTTTCCCTTTCCTTCGACTAAGTTACAATTCATGTTTATGTAATGTGGCGTTTCTAAAGCCGTAACAATGCATTTATTATTCCTGTGGCTTACGAATGACAGGTCGTCTACATAACGAAAAAATTGGCTTCTGGGTATTTTGTCTGGAACTCTTCCAATTTGTATATTACACTATCGGAACGATATAACTGCATAAAACGTTTTTAAAATGGAACGTGCACATAAATATGTATTTGGGAAGGAGTGGATTTAATGGAATTTTGTTTTTAAAGTTGTTTAGATGCTAAATGTATACAGTACGTAAATTGGGAGAATGACCAAATATCTTAAAAATTACTGAATATATTATTTACTTCTCAACCAATTGAAAAAACTTTATGTTTTAAGGGCATATGTACTCGGTTCTAACATAGTTAAAGATAAAGCATTATCTCACTTTGCAAGAAAGTACCAGGAAAGGGTAGAAACTTTTCTCACAGCAGTGCACTGCCATCTGTAGGCCGGTCTCGGACTTATTGGTTTTCGTCAATACAGAGTAGACAAGCGTACCTAAACATAAGAAAAGCGAATCTTTTAAGATACTTACATCAGACAAAACATGAAGTCTATAACAAGCAGCGCTCTCTCCCGGCATTGCACTCGTGCGTTTGTTTACCCTGTACTGACGTGAGCCAATGAGTTCGGAACCGGCCTGCAGGAGTTTTCCACCCTTTCCTTGTATTTCCTTGCAATCTCAGACACTGCTTTATCTATAACTGTGTCAGGGTCAGGGGCGGATCCAGCCTCTCTCTTTGGAGGGGGGGAGGGGGGTGGTGCGGTGCGGTGGGGCGGTGCGGTAATATCACAAAAGTACAGTATGGCAAGAGAAATCAACTTGTCGGGGGGAGGGGGATGCGAGCAGCATACACATTCCTAATATAAAAGGCAGAATCGGTTCTATTTTCCTGAACTCAAAGCTCTTGGGAAGATAAGGGGCGATCGCAAGCATACACATTCCTATACTCCATTCAAGAAATAGAGAGAGTAATAAAACTGTTACCGAAACCTCCAACGTACCTGCTCCAGTGCCGCAGGTAATTGAGGACTGCTGTAAATCTAATTATATTTAAATATTATAAGCTTTTATAAATTTACAATGATAAAATTTCTGATAGTTTAATTTAATTTCTATCAGTGAGCAGAGTGTGCACCTTATAGTGTGTCCTTAGTGATTTATCTTGTTTGTGTATGTTTTTATATATTATTTGAGATTAGATAGATCCAATAGATATGGCTTCTACAGCTATATTTATTCCAAAATCTTTAAACCAGGGCATTTTTTCCTCAACGAAAAACATGAATGTTTATGATGCCTTAAGATATCAATATCTAGATAATAATGTTAAAAGCTCTATTGAAATGTGTCCCAACATGACAGGAGTTGGATAATCTACTATGTACCGAATCCTGAAGGAGAAAAAAACGACTGAAATTGATAGTGCTCCCAAGCTACATTCGATCACAGACAGGCGAAAAACCTCGTTGGAAGAAGAGATGTAAACTGCAATAAAAGGAGTTGTACATACATTTTATTATGAGAAGCAGATCCCAACTGTCGATAAAATTCTAACTAAAATCAATGAAGATCGAGATTTACCTGAAATTAAAAGAACTGAGCTGTGGAAATTGCTTAGAGAACTTAATTTTTGCTGGGAAAAACCAAATAGGAAATCTGTTCTTATAGATCGTCCGGAAGCTGTCCGTTGGAGAAGGAAATATCTCTCTCAAGTGAAAGGTAGAGTTGCTAGAAATAACAAAACTTACAAAATTAGTAATTTAACTGAACTTTTGGAAGATTTTTTTGAATAAAGTTACTGCAGAAAATTTGGAAAAATCCATATAATAAAAGAATATAACAAAATGTGGAAACTCGATCTCATGATCGGTGAGATAGAGGAACTTGAGCGAAGATAGCTTCACTGACTTTGATTACGAATTAGATATGTAATGTTTTCCAGCATAACCACAATTTATTATTTAAATATTCTGAAACATATAACAATCAATTACATTTGAATCCCTTTATAGTGTTTAATTGTAATTCTACAGATGGTTTAAGAAATAAATATACTGAAACGTCAAATTTCCTAAAAATGTTTTTAAATTAATAATAAAATGACTGATAGCCCCAAAAAAATTTATCTTACATGGACGAATTTATTTTTTTATATATTCTGTGCCATAAATACTTAGTGATAAAATAAACCTCCTTCCGATGTCTATGACAAGGATTAAAATCCTTTTTAACACTTCACACATCCAAATATCTATTGTTATCCAACCCAAATAGTACATTATTATAGACCGGTATTTTTGATTATAAAATTTCTATCCCATTCCTATGAAAAATATGTGTATCTAACAGATTTTGCCAAATACACCGGATTAAAAACACAGGTAGTTTGCGAAGAAAAAAAAGGGTAAAAAATGATGTATTACTCTCTCTAGTTCTTGAATAAACTATTGTATAATAGGCAAAATCGGGTCTATTTTCCTGAACTCTTGGGGGGGGGGGCGATCGCCCCCACCGCCCCCCCTTGGATCCGCGCCTGGTCAGAGCAGAGTATGTCTACCCTTATAGTATAAGGTAAAGTACAAGCAGTGCCATGTAACACAAATAGAAAAAGATTATCATTATTCGAACGTTACCAGGCAACGCACAATTAGTTTCTTCTATCATGGATAGGTACGTATTTTTTATACTCCTTGTATCTCTATTAAAAAATTAAATAATAAACCGACTAGGTTCTCGATTGATGATTTAAATTTTCTTGGCTAATATATAATTTTCAAACGGAAAATTCATATAAATAATATTTCATGCTCATGTTCGAATATTTCTTGGCGTTCCAATATTTTTTGATTTTTATCAAAATTTTGAGAATTTTTTTTTCTTACCTATATCAAAGTTTCTTAGTTTAGACATGAATGAAAGGTAATAATTCCCTGGAGACTTACCTGAAACAAAAGAGAATATATTTTATAATATAGCAAATAAAATTAATGTTAGATATTAGTATGGGTAACTTAAATGAACAGAAAAAATCATTATCAAGCGACGAAGTCGACTAACACTGTTTAGTGTAAGGGCCAAGGAGGTCCCAGTTGCTCCAATTTTTTTTTATGTATATTGAGTCCCTGAATAAGAATTTTTTGGGTAGAAGTCGCAAATCTAGCTATTTGGTCGTATTCCTTGAGTGATTTTAAGCAAAAAAGATCCTTACAAACTTTTATAAATGATACTAAGGTAGGTCTACATAAATTAAAGGAGCGACTGGAACACCCTTGGCTCCTACACTAGTTATAAAATTGCTTAAAATGACATTAAAAATCTATCCATTGTCTAATTCTCGTGATAATCAACGACATAAATAACACTTGATCATTTTTTTGGTTACAGTCTCAACAATTTCTTGATATTACCATCCTGAAACATCTTTCTTATAGACTTAGGCCTAAGATTTTTAAAACGTCATTGTTATTCAAGTCACTTCCTCGGTCCTTGTTAAAAGCCTACGACAATAATGTTGGTGAAAATTTAACCAAGTAAAAAACTTTTCTTTGGGTAAGTATACCGGTTGTCAAGTTTTTGCATGAACGTTTTTAAATACTGTATTTTGTATACAATAAGTTTCTGAACCGTTCTAAATAATGTGCTCTGATATATGCCTATAAAACACTATCCTGGGAAACCAAAGGCATAAGTATTGATGGGTGTACCTTGGGACTGACACCTAAAGTGCTATTTTGGATATACACTATGGTGATCCGCCCCATGATAACGTACGCCATTATTATATGATGGCGTAGTATAACAAAGCGCAAACACATTCTACAATTTGACAAAGTTCAAAGAATGGCTTGTGTGGGACCATTGAGTGCGATGAGGACTGCTCTCACCAGGACTCTGGAAGTGCTGGTGAACCTACTTACTCTTCAATTATACATTGAGAACGAGGCCCTGAAGACGGTTTATCGTCTAAGTTGCCTCAGGTGTCTGGAAAGCGTGGTGAAGAGGTGTCCATTACTCCCCATGCGGACAGATTACATAACGCCCAACCAAAACCTAACTTTTCCCTGGATATATTTCTGCCAAGTAGAGAGGATTGGGAGGGAGAACAAAATCTTCCGAAAAATGGATCTTGGTGGATCTCGAGAAGATGAAAGAGCTGGAGCCGGAGTATTCGGCAGGAGCACAGGAGTCAGAGAGTACTATCCTCTCGAACAATGTGCGACAATTTTCACAGCGGAGATTTATGCTATTCTGCAGTGTGCCCATCTCTGTGAGAGGGATATAAACATGATTAGAGTAATAAATATATGCTCAAACAGTAAGGCTGCGATATTGGCACTGAAGTCCAGTGTCCTAACTTCGCAACTGGTGTCTGAGTGCAAGGATGTATTAAATGGTATGACAAGGAACGGCTGCACAGTCAGACTCGTATGGGTCTCGGGTCACTCGGGCATATGCGGGAATAAGGGAGCAGACCGTCTGGCAAAGTTAGGTTCGGCGACTGAACCATATAGACCCAACCAATAGTACCTGTCCCAATTGCTAGTGGCAAAAGGGAATTAAAATCGTTGCTGGAAAGCAAATTTATTGAATCGTGGAGGAGAGCTCCTGAAATGAGGTGTGCTAAGGAACATATAACTGGGTCCAGTGCACGGCGTACTAAGGAGCTTCTCTCCTTGGGAAGGAAAGAGCTGCGAATTGTGGTTGGATTGTTGACAGGACATTGTGACCTCAGAGGCCATCTTCATAGAATTGATGTTGAAGACGATCCGACGTGCGGATGGTATTTGGAGGAGGATGAAACTATTGAACATGTCCTCAGAGAGTGCCCAGCACTCAACGGACTGAGACAGAGATATTTCGGAGATACAATTTTGTTACCGGAAGCAGTTAAGCAAGTTCAACTAACGAGGCGCTGCTTGGATTCGCAAAGACGATCGGCCTCGAATAACCTGCAGCTATGGTGGGATATACAGGGCTCAATGGAGGCCTAGGCATCGATGATCAAGTGTCACCACCCCTTTTTCATTCATTCATTCATTCGTGCCTATAAAACACTAGTCTGGAAAACCAAGGGCATAAGAATTGATGGGAAAAAATTAAAAAAGTTTATGATGTGCGGATGACATTGTATTAATTAGTGATGACCATATAGGCATATATAGGCATTAAATAAGCAACAGCAAGTAAGTTGGCTTCAATATAAAAAAAAGACAATTAAGAACCTGGTGTTGGGAGGAGTTAGAATTAAATAATAATATAATAGAAGAGGTTTTCAAATAAAATCAACTTCAACAGATAATCAGAAATGTGACTAGGCATGGGATGGACGGCATATGGCAAGCTTAGAGAGATATGTTTTAGTGATTTAACAGGTGGTTCGAAAAGTTACGAAATTAATTTATAAAAATACAATTTTAACTTTATTCATCAACATGCATCAAAGTTTACAATAGCCATTTTAATAACAATATTGACCTATTAAGAACAAACCGTGGAAGTTGTGGCAATTATTTTATAATCCGGACGATTTTCACATCGCGATTCAACACTGCTTGTATATGGTAGTTACACTAAACCACCACACTTTGAAAAGTCAAGGAATTTCTATTTGTATTTCCAAAGGCGCTAGATCATTTTTATAATAATAGTAAGAATCACTGTAATAACTTAAATATATATAAACTTTAACAATTCTACTATCTTCAAAAATTTAACACTAGAATTCTTAGTTCATTTAACAGAATAAAAGAATTCAAGGTTTCTTGAATCGTTAAATATGATTTAAGTTTATTTAATGTGAGGACCAATAAGACTTCGTTTATCTAAATAACGAAATACTTATAACTGTGCAGAAAACAGGCTATTTTGAGTAAATCGACAGGTTAGAGATAAAATTGGAACTAACTGCGTGAAGCCGACAAAGAAATGATATATAAAAAATTATAAGCTCAAGAAACGGGGCATTGGAATAGGATAACGTCGAAAAAATACCCTTAAGGCTTGATTCTCACTATAGTGCCGCTTTCGATACGATTTCGGTTCACTCTCGGTTCGATAAATTTTTTCAATGAAAAAGAGTTTACGATATCGAAATCTCTGCGAAACCGATAGCGTGAATAGGTTCAATGTTTCTCTTGTAAGAATATTTTACCGGACCGAGAGCGTATCGAAATCGTAGCGAGAACGGCCCTATAGTGAGAGTCTGGCCTAACTGAGCAATGAGATTTGAATATAGTTTTGGTTCGTATCCAAAGCCAATAATGTATTGTTAAAGGGTTAGAGAAGAACCGGGATATATTGCACGGTAGGAGACGAGCAGGTGCAATTGGGCTACGAACAATTGTTGCCACTTCTTACGGTTGCATTGACCAATGATCGGTCTTGGACTAAGCTTGCCAAAGAAAAAGGTTGCTATTTATAGTTTTCATTGTTTACAATAAAAGGCGGAGAACTGTAAATATGAGGGGAATAAAAATGTTAGTTTGAATTTGGAACAACTACAAATGCAGATAGAACTATGTTACAACGTTGCCTAAAAAAAATAATTTGGACTGATGAAGCAAAATTTAGAAAAAATGGCATTTTAGACTTGCCTAATTCCCAGTTTTGGAGGGATTGAAATTCTCAAGAAAACTGGCAATTTAACGCATTTCATGCTGTAAGATATGATGGAATATTACTACTACATTTTTATGAGGAAAACTCAAATGGTAAGTCATTAATAATAGAAAGGAAATTATGTCCTCATTTTAATGTAATAACTTTTGTAGAAGAAAGATACTGAAATATTTTAGAAGAGTCAGACAATCAATTTCTAGGCAATTTACTTCTGGTGCCCAACCACACAGAACCGTTTCAGTTACCAACTTCTTACAAGCAACATTTTATGACAAGTGGATTGTCAACAATGACTGCCTTAGACTAGTTTATATGGGGAATGATAGAAAACATCGTTTATTGCAATCCAGTGACAACGGAGAAGGATTGTTTGACAACGGTAAGGGACACGTTCGAAAGTTGTCTTCAAATTCAGTTAGAATGGCAACCCATGACACGCTAACTCAGAGAGGTGAAAAAAGATTGGAATTTCAGGGTAGAAATTTTAAACATTTAATAAAACAAGTTGCTTCCATGTGTAGGTAAGCTGTTTAGCATTTTTGCAATATAAAAATTTTAAATTGCCAATATTTCAAAACCTGCAAATTTTTGGAATAGGCAGTTTTATATAAAGTAACCCTTATTTGGAACTCTAAATAAGATAAATTATAAAAATAAGGCGTTCATATTTAAAAAAATTGACTTTCAACGAATTTTTCGAGTTAATATTTAATGTTAGTTTTTGATTATCTTGTATTTATTTATTGTCAAAATAGTAACACAGTCTACTTTTAAAAGAAAACCGACTCCAATTAAATAATGAAAGTTTTCATATAAGAGAAATTGATAGTTGTGGCCTGCAAACGAAATTTTTGACATACAATTTAAAATATGTCAAAACCAGACTTAGGTATAGAATATTATACATGAAATAAATCTATAATTTTACGTATAGTCTAAGGAAGTTAGAGGGGATATGCAAAACTACTAGGCTAAATGCCTAAAAAATGATCTCAACATGAAGAAAATAAATGTCATAAATTGACATCAGGAGGCGATGTGGAGTAAGAGCAGAAAAATAGTAAATTTGTTGTATAAGGTTGGCAATATGAGAACCAGAAAACAAAGCAGGATTTTGCGAAAGTGAGGTATCCCGGCGTATTCTTTGTATTTAATGTGGTAGTTTATCATCGTCCCGACGCTTACAATTCTCTGGATTTTGTGCCGTGAAAGGACATTAATTAAATTTCGAAATTTATATTTGTGTATGTTATCAAGACATTTGTGCATTTATTTATAACAATGCATCAATGTATGGTATAATTTTGTAAATCTCGTTAGTTCATTATTTTCGGTAAATACATTTTTATATCCTAGTAATTATTTGCATTATTGTAAATGTAGAAACACGACGTTTTTTGGAAAAATTTCGATACTTACCTCCTATTTCGAGGACGTAGAACACGATTTTGGCTTTGATTTTTTACTATTTTTTCTTACTTTCTCTAAATGCCAAGCATCACTTCACCAAGCAATTTTATTTCTGAAGAAAAAACCGAACTTATTTATTTATTTTCGATGGTACTAGTTAAAATACAATGTATGTAACATATTTCAGCTATTTTTGCACAAATTCTAGTGAATAATTTTAAAAAAACTTGTATTTTCAACCGAAAAACCAAAAATACGTTCCGGAAAAGCCATCAACCATCAGACTCGTGAAAACGACTAATATTCGTTTGACATGTTGCTAAATATAAAATACTTTCGTGGTAAAAACTATAAAATTTGACCATAGTTCAATTTTTATAATGTTTTATACAGTCTCAGAGCAAAATTAATTTTAACCACCCAAAATTTTTGTTCAGTTCAGGTTGAGCTTAATTTTGGTTAATTTGTAAAACCGAAACTAATCTGAACTAACCTAAATTGACCTAGAGCTAGATTTTTGTAATATAAACTATAAAGTTTATCCATTACAGTTAATAATATAGTTTAATTATTGTAATGTATAAAAAAGAGTAAATTCATTCTTAACCACCCAAAATCTTAAATCGGAAATCACAGGAAGGCGGGATAATCTGTGAAAGAAAAAAATATGAGTGAATTTCACAAAAATCGTATTGACAATCTGGCAACAGCGCCATTTTTTCGGGTTTTAAGAACGAGTCACACCAATATTTAATTGTGGAAGCCATTTTGTTTCAATTTGATTTTTGATAATTTTCTTGATATTTTCGATAAAAAATGTGCAAATTTATGAATTTTTATATAATACAGAGGTAATATATTAATATCAGTGTGGAATTTGTGGTTGTAACAAAATTTTAACGATTTAATACAAAAAATTGAACCTAAAGTAAAAAGTTTTTTCCACTCTTTTCCGCAAAACCGAGGAAAAATGATGGAAAACGGAGAACAGAATAGTGTTCTACAACCTCGAAATAGGGGGAAGTACTGAATTAAAAAAAAAAACATGGTTTTCCTAGAATTTCACATAAAGCAAATTTTTAGCCAGAAAATTATGTTCAAACCTATTTTGTCAGTATGTATTTTATTAACCATTTAATAATGAATTCTAAATAGTAATTTGTCCAGTATAATAACGTAATAAAACGTTGCTCAAGTCCAGTCCTGTCTCCTGACCTATTGCGCAAGTAAAGTATAGCCCCTTTAAGGGTAGTACAGCTCTATATGCCGGACCGAATTTATTTAAGGGTATTTCCCTTCCTTTTAACCCCCCCAAATTTTAATGGTATATTCTAAAAATGAAATAACATATAGGGTGTTCTGTTTAAAATGAGCAAGAAGGCATCAACTTCCGGCAGTGAAAATATTTTAACTGAATTACCCCAATCGACTGTAGTATACTGTCAAATTTTAAAAATTTTCCTTTTATGAGAAATCGATCACGGCAGTTTATTGTGAGACACACTATATATGTATATAAAACGAAAAAGATTACGAGTAATTTCTGTCGGAGGATTTTAAATTTTGATACTTATTTTACCGTAAGTTCTCAATGTAGAGCTTACACAGCCCCCTTTTTTGGTCCAAACTGAATATGAGCTAGTTAACATTCCCGGGAGATACGCCAGAGGGACCCCTAATACGTGTTACGAACTTTGATTAAGCCGTTAAATTACCAAATGGGGTCGTGTTTCGGAATTATGCGTTCGGATTGATAATGTTACTAAACGTGTCTACCGAAATTTTAATGAGACCATTTTTTATACTTTGCTAAACTGTTCGCCTATACTGTTTTAAGCTTTTAACAAAGGCCAAGGGTATGTCTTGAATAATAATGATGTCTTAGGCCTCAAGGCCTAAATGTTTGGGAAGGGTAGTTATATTAAGTATAAGATGTCCAAAAATTATTGAGATTACGACTTATAACAGAAATAGTAGTTTGTATCTGTCAAACAAGGAGACCTTAAAGAGGTTTGATAAAGTTTGCAAATTACACGGATCAACAAAATTTTTCTGTGAATTTAATTAGAACGTACTGTTTATGGAATATTATGCTCTGATTTCAAATTTGCATGTACTCCATGGAAAATAGATTTTTATCAGTAACAATAATGTAACATTGTTTTTTTTTGCTGAAATGTGTTCATTTCGGAATCCTATAAAACATATCTCGATGGTAACTCTGAAAGACCTGTGCAAAAAAAAATTGCGGACCAAAAATGGTCAAGATTTTCGGTTTTTGAGTTTATCTCGTTGTATCGAAAAATGTTTCAAACAGAAGTTGTATAGAATTAAAAAACCTATCCATTCGTATAACGATATATATATATATATATATATATATATATATATATATATATATATATATATATATATATATATATATTATTTTTTTCGACAAAATTTACGGTTTTGTTTATTTTTTTTTTAAATACACTTATCAACAAATTATCGATTTAAAATTAAACATAAATATATGTATTATCATTCTAAAAAAATATGTCAAACCTGGAATCTGTGAGTTTTTTAGTTTCCGAGAAATTCGATGTCAAAGTTGAAAATTCAATTTCAATTTCCGCTTCCTAGTTAAGATGCTCAATTTTAATGGAAATTATTAGTATTGTTTTATGTTTCGAAAATCTATTAAAAATTTTTTTTTCAATCGTGGGACAAGAAATTTTGCAAAAACTAATATTTGCACCAAAAAAATTGCGATAACTTTTCACCGGATAGAGATAAAATTTTTTTAATGCGGGTATTGGATTTAGATGTATCATTTCCGATCTCAAAAAAAAATTAATTTCGGCTGAAAAAAACGTTTTTTTTTCAAAAATTCATAATGACGTGGCAAATAAATATTAAGGGCTAAAATTTGCATAAGATGCTTTTTAATACTTGTATTTTACCTGTAAATTTTTTGGATACAAGAAATACACTTTCATACGATCTGTGAACCTTCGAAAATTGGGACGAATCTAATCGAAAATAGCTGCTGCAGGCCACTGTCGGCGGGTTGCCATAGTTCAGGCGCATTATTCATTGGGGCTTAATGGAAACTTAGGCATTACAAGTAATATTTATAATATTGATCTTGTTTTATTAATTTATATAATAGTAATAATCTATTTAGTCATATCAATTATCAATTTGATTATTAACAAAATTTTTACAAAAAATTATAGAGAAAATCATACAAATATTCAATTATATATTACATATTATACTATTTTTTTTTCGTTTATATTACTTAATTGTTTACAAAATTTTTAAGAAAATTTCTATAAGCAAATCATATAAAAATATAATAATAATATATAATACGTCATATAAATATTTAATATATTTTTAAAATCACTTCCACTTACTTTTGTATAGAGTCGTATAAATAAATAAGATTCCAATCAAAGGTTCCCACGTGGTCCCGTGTTATTTCTCCAATGCTCCAAAATAACACTTATAACGATTTAAAAGAAAATTATTTTATTTTAGAAAATTAAAACTATCTTCACAAATACGTCAAATAACACTATAATAAATAAAAAATAACTGCTGGTCACGTTTAGCTACGTAAAAGAGAAAATGTCACAACTGCAAATTGCTCCAAAATGGATGCTGCGCAGAACAACCACAGTCATCACAGTCATTATACATCCGGTTTATACATCTGCTTCTAGCGCGCCAAAAATTCGAAAATAATTAGCGGCCAATGATAATAATTTGTTCTAATACAAACTTATAAAATTAAAGAGCATAGTTTTGTAAATAAACTATTAATGTATTAAATATTTATATGATTTGCTTACAGAAATTTTCGTAAAATTTTGTTAAAAAATTATTAGGTAATAATAATATAAAGGAAAAAAAACAGTAAAATATGTAATATATAATTGAATATTTGTATGATTTTCTGTGTAATTTTTGTAAAAATTTTGTTAATAAACAAATTAATAATTACTATGACTATAGTATATAGTATATATGTTACCATCATATAAATTAATAAAACAACGTCAATATTATAAATATTACTTGTGATGCATAAGTTTCCTTGAAGCGCCAATGAAAAATGTGTCTGAACTATGGCAACCCCCCGACAGCGGCCTGCAGCTGCTATTTTCGATTAGATTTGGCCCAATTTTCGAAGATTCACAGATCGTATGGAAGTGTATTTCTTGGATCCAAAAAATTCACAGGTAAAGTACAAGTATTAAAAAGCGTCTTCTGCAATTTTGAGCCCTCAACATTCATTTGCCATGCCGTTATGAATTTTTGAAAAAAAAATCGTTTTTTTCGTCCGAAATAAAAAAAAATGTTTTTTCGAGATCGGAAAAGATACATTTAAATCCAATGCATGCATTAAAAAAACTTTATCTCCACCTGGCGAAAAGTTATCGCAATTTTTTTGGTGCAAAAATTGGTTTTTGCAAAATTTCTCACGCAACCATATAATAGGACAGGAAATATGTAGCATCGAATCATATAAATTAAGTTATCAGCCGAGGTTAGATGCAATAAAGAATTTTTTCACATTTATAAATGTTCTTCTGGTTTGTTTAATGTTGGCAATAACCTTCTTTTAATGAAACCGCAAGCGAACAGGGTTACATCAAACAAGATATTTTGCCATCTGTAAGATATATATATATATATATATATATATATATATATATTATTTTAAAATATGTAAAATTATAAAAAACTGATCCCGGAGAGCAACTTTTTTAGTTTAAGCGTTACAGAACAGTAAGAAAAAGCTCCAGTTATCCATATAACAAACTCATTGTCGACCAATATTAGAAATAAAATCTATAGTTGGACAATATGTATGTTTCTTGATTATTTTTAAGCTGATTAAAGTAATCTTTATAGAATGTTAACTTATGGTAACACATGATTTTAATGATATTTTAGATAGAACTGAGTTAATTTAACTGGAACATAATTCCCTTAATGATGTAACTAAGCGCGTCTAATTAAGTTTTTAAAAGATCATTTTTTATACTTTACGAAATCGCCCGCCCACACTGCCTTAGCTTTTAATAAATGCGGTAGAATTTACATAAATTGTAATATTGTCTTGAATATTTTAGACTTAAAAAGGGATGTTAAGTAGGCGGTGTTAGAAAACTAATATATTTTTAATCCCTTTGAAGTTAGAAACGATTTATTTCTGGGGATAATACATAAATTATTTACTTATTGTATAGGATTAATTGGAAGATTAGACAAAAATATAAAATAAATAAGAATTTGTTCTTTACACTTTAAAGGGATGCTGCCCATTCTAATACATTTTCTACGCAAAAGTAGCTCGAAGACTTTCTTACTGCGCGAATAGGGGTAATAATTTTTATGAATTACTTGGAATTTTGCTAAATACGAGGATGATTCGATAAGTTTGCGGCCTGAAACAGAGAGGGCGCTAGTAGGATCAAATAACTATAATATTTTGTAAGCATTAACCTTGAGATGACGCCCTGCAAAGTTTCAGATGTTTGCGTTCAGTTGCTTGTTTGTGGCGATCGAGTGAACACATAATATTCGATATTTTGTGAAAGACGGATAAAATTGACGTTCGAGCGGTTATAAAGTATTTTGTTTTAAAGGGCTCAACTCCCACGAACATTAAAAATGAGTTGGGTTCTACTTTAAAGGATTCTTCTCTTTCGTTTTCGACAGTAGAAAAATGGGCTGCTGAATTTATTCGTGGTCGTACAACAACTGACGAAATTGTCACAAAAATTCACAATGTCATATTTTATGACCACCGACTGAAAGTACTAGAGCTTACTGGTATAGCAAACATCTCGATAGATCGTATCCAGTACATTTTACATGATGTTCTTGGCATGAAAAAGCTTCGTGCGCGATGGGTGCAGCTTTTGTTAACAGTCGACCAAAAACGCCTTCGAATGAACACTTCCCAAGAGTGTTAAGACTTATTCAGATGCAATCCTGCTGAGTTTTTTCGACGTTTTGTAGCTGTAGATGAAACACGGATTCACCATTACACGCCAGAGACAGAGCAGCAGTCTAAACAATGAGTGGGGGCAGGTGAAAGTGCGCCAAAGCAAGCAAAAAAGGTTCCCTCTGCAAAAAAAGATTCACATGGCGTAGTGCTTATAAACTATTTAAAACAAGGCAAGACCATCACCGGGGAGTATTGCGTTTCACTACTGAACCGTTTGCAGCATGTGATTAAGGCTAAACGTCCACATCTTGCCAAAAAAAAAGTGCTTTTCATCAGGATAATGCGCCAGCACACAAATCTATGGTTGTTGCTGCAAAACTCCATAACCTACGTTTCGAAGTGCTTCCGCATGCGCCATATTCTCCGGATATGGCTCCCAGCAATTACTTTCTCTTCCTAAACTTGAAAAAATGACTCGCTGAACGAAAATTCCCTTTAAATAACGACGTCAGAGCAGTAACAACCGTTTATTTTTCAGAGTTGGTCAAATCGCATTATAGTACGGGTATTAAGATGTTAGAACATCGTTGGTCTCAATGTATTGAAGTACAAGCGGACTATGTTGGAAAATAAATCAAAACATTTACAAAAATCTTTTGTTTTCTTTATCAGGCCGACAACTTATCGAACCATCATCGTATCTCAAAAGAATGGATATTTTTTAACCGTTCGATTTTCAAGATAATTGCATCCCCGTATCATCAATACTTTTTAGGATATAATCATCTTTAACTTCAACTATAAATACAGTCACATTTAGAATTTCTAAATTAGGTTTTTCTGATTTTTTATGATTGTGCAACAATTATACTGTCGGACATATCTTTCAGGGTGCTCTATGCTTCATTTTAAACGAAAAATCAGAAAATGAGATATATGCCAATCAGTAAAGTATTCTAGGGAAGCTTCCGATCGTTGGACTGAAAAAAACACGCATAAAATCTATCGGTTAACATGTCCTTTCGATTGTACAAACATTGCTTAAACAACTGTCAAAAAATCAGCTGGTTGGTTATAAGTAGGCATGTACACGTTATTTTGAAATATTCTTGGCCGTGTACTCGACGATCGGCACATCATCTTGGTTGGACACACTTTCTTTCGTGTTTTTCATCAAATGATCTCATAATTTAGCTGCAAAAAAAGTGTTGAATATAGTAATTGTGTTTCAGCTCACAGTCCGAAGATATCCATTATTCACCATGTAGTCCGAAGATATATCCATTATTCACCATGTAGTCAGCCTCTGTGGCGACTCGCTACGTACGATATTCCTAGACTAAACAAAATTTTTGGCAACTTCCATGCCCCCTGTCTGATCTCCTTGATTGAAGCTTCATTCGTCTTTGTGCGTTCTCTACGTTTCGACTGTTGCAAAGGTGACGCAATAAAAAATTCGCGTATTTACTTGATGACCCAAATTTAAATTAATAAAATTTTCTTGTGCTAGTGTTGGATATTTCTGATGGGCAAACACGATTCGAAGAGAAAACGTTCTTGCTCTCGAGAACCCAGCGTTGTAAGGAATCTTTTGAAGAGGATAAAAAAATTGGAAAAAGAATTAGGACGTTTGCCTTCGCCGAGTAGGTCTCACAGTCGGCCGGTATCCCATGATAGCCCTCATCTGCACGGTGGGGAATCATGTCCTAAGTATAAACGCTATCCTAGAGACTCGGAATGTACCTGCATATCATCGTCATCTCCTCGAAGACTGTAGCTATAGCCGTGGATGAATCCGGCTATCACTGATCAACGAAAGACTTATCATAAGGAGAAACTCTCAGACCAAAAGTCGTTCTATGTCACGATTGCCGATAAAAATAAACGTTTCTCGAGTCCGACGCCGACTACTTCTCTGTCAATTGTTGGCCGTCACGATCTTTATGACGTGAGGTCATCTTCAAATGCATGCAACAGCATGAGCCGCTCTTTGTACGAAGAGGAATTTAGTCAAGCCAGTGAGAGAAATGAGCCTAAGTTAGCCGATGATGCCACAAAAAATCTGCTCGAAAATTTTAGGAATTAATACGAACCTAAAAATAAATAACCAGTACCAATTACATCAGGCATTAGTTTTACGGTGTTAACATATTATGGCTAATGGATTACCAGCTGCAGAGTTAAGTAATATAGTATCTATACATCAAAATTCAACTCATATGTCGCTGAAAGTTTCAAAAATTAATCCAGAGTTGGGGTACTGTATTACTGGTGCAAACCAAAAAGAGGTGCAAACCAAGAACGCTATTAAAGCTACTTAGGAAGTAATATCTCGGCTCTGGGTAGGGCAATGAATTTAATTTTAAATCACCAAGGTGACATTGACAAAGATGGATATAATAATTTAATACCTCACCATATTTAGATTTTCTCTATAATTTTTTGTAAAAATGTTGTTAATAAACTGCTGGATAATAATAATATAAAGGAAGAAAACAGTAAAATATGTAATATATAATTGAATATTTCTATGATTTCTCTATAATTTTTTGTAAAAATTTTGTCAATAAACAAATTAGTAATTATTGTGACTAAACAAATTATTACTATCATATAAATTAATAAAACACCATCAGTATTATAAATATTACTTGTGATGCATAAGTTTCCTTGAAGCGCCACTGAATAATGCGCCTGAACTATGACAACCCGCCGACAGCGGCCTGCAGCAGCTATTTTCGATTAGATTCGCCCAATTTTCGAAGGTTCACAGATCACATAGAAGTGTATTTCATGGATCCAAAAAATTCACAGGTAAAGTACAAGTCTTGGGAAGCATCTGCTGCAAATTTGAGCACTTAATATTCATTTGCCAGGTCATTATGAATTTTTGAAAAAAAAAAGTTTTGTATCACAATTTTTTTGGTGCAAAAATTGGTTTTTGGGGAAATTTCTCGGCCCACGATTGAAAAAAATTTTTTCTTAATAGATCTCCAAAATATAAAACAATATAAAAAATTTCCATTAAAATTGAGCATTGTATCTTAATTAGGAAAGCAGAAAATTGAAGTTGAATTTTCAACTTTGATCTTGAATTTCTCGGAAAATAAATAACTCACAGATTCCAAGTTTAACATACTTTTTTAGAATAATAATACCTATACTTGTGTTAAATTTTAAATCGGCAATTTGTTAATAAACGTCTTTTTTAAAAAAAAACAAAAACCATAAATTGTGTCGAAAAAAAAATTATCTCGATAACTAGTGGCGCCACCTATAACTTATATGAATCGATAGGTTTGTTAATCCTCTACAAATTTTTTTTGAAACATTTTTCAGAATAACTTTTACTTTTTGAGATTAACTCAAGAAAACAAAAATCGTGACCATTTTTGGTCCGACATTTTTTTTTGCACAGGTCTTTCAGAATTACTATCGAGATATGTTTTATTGGATGCCGAAATGAACACATTTCAGCAAAAAAACTAATGTTACAATTTTGTTACTGACGAAAGTCTATTTTCTAGGGAGTAAAAAGACACCGTGTATATATCGTTAAAATTAACACTTTTTATAATAAGTAATTTAGTTGCAACTACAAATAGATACATTGCAGATGTTTCGCGAAAACAATTACAATTCCTCACTGAAAAAAAAATACACAAACCATTCACAAACATATTAAATGCATAAAACTCGAATTCTATTTCCCCAAGGATTTTTCGCAAACACTTTTGAAGCCACCATTTTAATTAAACAGCATTTTTATGCGGGAAAATTTCAGTTTAAAGATAGCGTAAGGGATGTAATTGTAATCTATGTCTGTGTTAAAAGTACATCCAGGAAAATCCATTATAGAAATTTGCATATGGAACGTACTTTCGACAAAGTAAACAGCAAGCAAAATGTCTTTTTTGTTACGAAAGATTTTATTATAACGGAATATTTTAAGTGTTTTTTTTATTATTATTATGATGAGGGAGGGAATATCTGTTTAATAGTATAAACACATTTCGGTATGGATGCACAAGAAATTCAGACGAAGATGTTATATAATTTTTTGATCTTCATCAGTTTCTGTGAATATTGTGGATAATATTAATTATGAATAACTAGATGAAAATATTTTATTCTGTGGTCAAACAATTTTTTGCCATCAGTGTGCATGCATGATATATTATCTATTTTTAACCGACTTCTAAAAAGAAGGAGGTTCTAGATTCGACCGCTATTGAAGGGAGCGCTACATATGAAAACATGAAAAAAATGTAGTAGGTCCGCAAATACGTCATAAGGAAGGCCGTTTAAAAGTGGCAATCGAGCACGGATTTTCGTTTAAAATCTTGTTTTTTTTTTCAGCTATATATATATATATATATATATATATATATATATATATATATATATCATCATCATCATTTTCAGCTATTATCTACCATTTTTAATTATGGTGCAGCCTCCCTTATTAAGTTGTTATTATGATGTTCCTTTATAGTTATTTATTATATATATATATATATATATATATATATATATATATATATATATATATATATATATATATGTTTATGCGGCTTTCACGGATTCCTCCGTGCGAGATGCAATAGCAGTGGATATAATCCACATTATGCCGTTGTAGTGCTGCAATCACATTCAGCAAATGTACAACTAAACTATATGCAGCTCCGTGTATAAGTGAAGTAAAATGCGATCAGTAAATGCAAACTTCCCTCCATCATATCCTTTCTGTGTTAGAGGTTGCACAGTTAGAATATATTGCGATAAAACACAATCCATCTCATTCCACCACCATCGAGATGATGGCCCACCTGTACCACCATACCGAGAAGAAAGTCAAAACTTACCCTCCCCGCCACAGTGATACGACAGAGGTACATATTTCATCTCTACTAGACTCATCAGGGTACCGACATGTACCTGGCTGTGCAAAGGACAGATCGGTAGGAAGCATGCAAATACTGAACGCGGCTTCGCCGACCTCCCGCCGGATGGCTTATATATGTTTATGCGGCTTTCACGGATTCCTCCGTACGAGATGCAATAGCAGTGGATATATCCACATTATGCCGTTGTAGTGCTGAAATCACATTCAGCAAACGTATAACTATATACAGCTCCGTGTATAAGTGAACTACAACGGCATAATGTGGATATATCCACTGCTATTGCATCTCGCATGGAGGAATCCGTGAAAGCCGCATAAACATATACACCCCATCCGGCGGGAGGTCGGCGAAGCCGCGTTCAGTATTTGCATGCTTCCTATCGATCTGTCCTTTGCACAGCCAGGTGCATGTCGGTACCCTGATGAGTCTAGTAGAGACGAAACATGTACCTCTGCCGTATCACTGTGGCGGGGAGGGTAAGTTTGACTTTCTTCTCGGTATGGTGGTAGAGGTGGGCCATCATCTCGATGGTGGTGGAATGAGATGGATTGGGTTTTATCGCAATTTATTCTAACTGTGCAATCTCTAACACAGAAAGGATATAATGGAGCGAAGTTGGCATTTACTGATAGCATTTTACTTTACTTCATATATATATATATATATATATATATATATATATATATATATATATATATATATATATATATATATATATATATTTATTTATTGTTATGAACAACGAAAGATTAGAAGAAACTAATTGATACACCCTCGTATTATTCCATGTGATGAGTCATCTTTATTATAAAGTGCCGAAAGGAATATTATATTGATGAGTCATATATAGAGTATTTCATTGATATATAAATACGGATAGGATACGAGTTTAATATCAGTAATGAAATAGTGAAGATGTTTAGAAGTAGTAATAAGACTTGTGTTTTACCTGCGTTAAGAAATAGTTAATATAACTATTGGAAGTATTGGTGAAAGGTGTTTTACTCTGCGAACACAGTGAGCGGTTTTTAAAAAGATAAAATCGTAACGATATACAAATATAAAAATATTTGTATGTATGTACACATGTTTCTCCGGAACAGCGGCACTGATGATTGAATAAATGAATGAATTTTATTTGCAATATGTTCAGGAAGTTGCTGGGATGGTCCCATATCATTTTGGGCGCAAATGGTTTAGTAAAATTCAAGATGGCGCAGATAATATCGTGGACGATAAAATTAATTTTGTCTGATTTCCTAGAATTATTTGCCGGGTTTTTGGAGAATCAATTACGAATTTAAAATTATTTTGAAAAATTCAATATGATGTTCCAAAATTTTTGTATCTCCCGACTTTGTCCAAAAGGTATATGGAGGGGTTTTTGAGGGTGTAAATTACGAATTTAAAATTACTTTAAAACAATTGAGTATAGAGGAATAAAAATATTACTTCACTCAATTTGTTCAAAATTGATACTGGGGGATTATCTGGGGTGTAGATAAAGATTAGATTAAGAGTTTTTTTTTTAATTCAATACAGCTGATTCAGTATTGTAGGCTAAAAATTTTACGCTGTTCACATTCTTTCAAAATTGGTATAAGGGGGTTTTTCAGGGCCGTAAGTCAATTTTTTAATATTAAATATGGCAGATGAGGGACTAAAACATTTTAACCTTCTCGGATTTGGCCAAAGGGGTGTTCTTGGGGCGTATATTACTGACGATAAATTAATTTCTCCAAACTCAACATACTGGAGAAAATATGTCGGACTAAAAAATGTACATATGTCAAATTTTTGCAATATCAGTATTTTATGAATTAATTTTTTACAGTTCAAGATAGCGGATTTACTATGGCAGAATAAATATTTGTTTGAGTAATCAAAAAATTAGGATCAGTGACCTTTTTTAAAGAAAAAATGATTCAAATGATTATAGGGTTTTAAGTCTACTGTCAAGTGTCTCTAAAATATAGGAAAAATATATTAAAAATCAATTTATTTATTTCCATGGAAAGGTAAATTCTAAACTTTTCTCTTTATGGTTTTAATCATTCTAAAAGTATTAAAACAACATTTTGAGACTTTAGAATGAGAATTGCCTATGCAGTATATAAGAAACATTGTCGGAATCAGAAGACTAATTACAGATATCTCCCGGGTTTCTGACTTCATGAATCACGATATTCTATATATACATATATATATATATATATATATATATATATATATATATATATATATATAAATATATTATATTATTTCATTACATTTTGTAAAGAAAATACAATTGTATATGTTACAAGACAAAAAAAAATATAAGGTTAAAACTATTTGTAAATTACCTTAAAAAAAAGTCCTAACACTATGCTCTAGAAGAAGTCTCCATGTACTCATCCACCGAATAGAATGCATGCTCTAACAAAAATCCTTTAAATTTAATTTTAAATCTCATAAAGTCTCAATCTTTAAATGTTTCAGGTAACGTGTTGTACAATGTATTTTTCTTAAATCTCTCCAATCTATACTTGAAAGGCCTAACTAAATTAGCTGATCTAGTGCTATAAGAGTGAAAGTGGGAATTTTGTTGGAATTTCCCACGGTTTTTATGAATCTTCAGCAGTTGGAATAAGATAAATAAACTAGGCAACGGGAGTACTCGCAATTTTATAAAGTGTGGCCTCCAGTGGTCCCTATAGCTGATACCAGACACAAGTCTAACAGCCTTCTTTTGCATTCTAAAGATCTGAATCGCGCCAGTACAGCAACTCCAAAGATGAACACCGTACGAAATATGACAATGCAATAAGGAATAATAAACAGAGAGAAGGGTGTCACAGTGAGGAGTTCCACGAAGTTGCCTGAGAACAAAAATAGAGGATGCCAACTTATTCCTCAATAAAGTAGTGTGAGAATTCCAATTCAAACCATCGTCCAAACTGATATCCAACAATGTCACCGAACGACTATCAACCACTTCACGTCCATTCATGAAAAAACAAATTCTGGGGTTTTTCTTCATTTAATTTAAGGGAATTTTTAGCAAACCAACATCTCGCACGCTCTTCCATAACAGACAATTCCTTCATTATATCATTTTATATATATATATATATATATATATATATATATATATATATATATATATATATATATATATCATTTTTCTTTATTTTGTCTTTTCTTGGGTTTAGGTTCTATATTTAATAAATACACAAACGATTGACATTTCGCCCTTTATTCAAGGCATTTTCAAAATTCTTTCCTCCGGTACACACCTTGATATTTTGCTGTTCTGTTTTTTTGTAAGAAGGGCCGTATTTTGATCAAAAATGCACTTAGATCAATCTTTAAAAAAGTAGTTTAGACCTCTTGGAAAACTCTGAAAAATTGTTTGATCAGAATTTTCTCACAAACTTTTCTACAAAAATAGCGCTGAATTTAATAATTTTTTTTTTAATTTTTCTATTCTCGATTAAAACCTTTAAAAGATTAAAAATCGACTTACACTTTATGTCATCTGCAAGTACTCGCAATGAGCTTTTAAATGCTTTTTTCAGAATTGACATACGATGATTTCTTACTGAAATACAGAATTTTGAAGTTCTACTTGTTTTCGCATAGACATGGCAAAGGTGACTGACGGGCAGTGTGGTTTCGTTATTTTGCATGTTTTTTTTTTATCTATTTTATTGACTACAGCTTCCTCGTAGGCAACAATAATATTTTTTTATTAATTGAAATGCACATCCTAGGTTAAAAGCAAAAGTAATTTCTTAAATTAGAATATTTCTTATTAAGGTCAACCTTTTTATCATGTTAAAACAACAAATAATTGAAGCATAATAGTTTTATTTGGCACATTACGAATAAATATTTCGTAATTTTAAATATATCTTTACGTCATTTCTCGGAAATATTTAACTTTACACCCAGTGTTATTGTTCGTACTCTATGAAATATACCGTATTTAAGTATCGAGCGTGATCCTATAAACTAGAGATCGTTGCCCAGTAAATTGAAAACTGACGCGAGCTATTTTCTCCACGGATAATATCAATTTCACATACGTTGTTACAGCATATGGCCCGTTCTAATGTTTTCTCAAAATAAATCGTTATAAAAGACTTTACACTCGCAGATTACGTCTATTAGATATTACATTGTTACCACTTAAGCTATATTTAATGGGTTCTGGTAATGATATAGGCGTTTGGCTTATTGTTTTGTTATGGTTATTAAAATTGCTGAACAAAAATTAAAAAGAAGCAAAATATTTTATTTTATAATGTTTTATAGAGTGTAATTTAAAAACACGCGGGGATATGGGGTATAAAAAGGGTACTCAGTAATTTACATTTTAAGCTGTAGCTTTTAAATTTCGCAAAGGCAATCAGCCTCGCATTACTTGGAGCTTTGGTAGGTTATCAAAGACGCAACCCGGCATAGACATGGGGGATTGAGTATCACCACTCTTCAATAAAATGAAACATACTGGGTTTATAACACTACGCAACAAATTTTAGTTTGTATGTTGTATTGTTACGTTCTCCTTTCTTACAGGGCACAATAACGGATGCTTACGGTAGCTCAATACGTCGGAGGCTAGGTCCGTATCTCTTTTAGAGGTAGGTGTGCTTTGCTTTGGTAACCAATAGGCACCACCTGTTTTACAATATCAACATAGGTTTCAGGAATGATGTTACTTTACTGACTGCTGGTGTATAACTTCATAATAAAACGACTCAATTAAAACATAATAACAATTTCATTTTATTCCCAGTAAAAATATATATGCATAAAAAAAGCTACCTACAACTTTTTATATCCTTCCTTGGTAACTATTGGTGTTGTATAGTTTTTATAGGTTATGTAAAAATTGGCCGCAAAACGTTCTAAAGGGTGTTTTTTTGTAGAGGTATAGAACTTTTAAATGGAATAAAACAAAGATGAATTTTTTAAATTGATATGAAATTTACTTTATTAGAAAGATAACCTTCTGGCATTATAATTTTAATATGACTTCTGGCATATGACCACCACGGCTGGCTCGGACGTAGTCTAATCTGGAGGTCCAATTTTCGATGACTTTTTCCAACATTTCTGGCCGTATATCAGCAATAACGCGGCGAATGTTGTCCTCCAAGTGATCAATCGTTTCGGGCTTATCGGCGTAGACTAGCGACTTCACATATCCCCACAGAAAATAGTCTAGCGGTGTTAAGTCGCACGAACTTGGAGGCCAATTCACGGGTCCGAAACGTGAAACTATGCGGTTACCAAACGTTTCCTTCAATAAATCAATTGTGGCACGAGCTGTGTGACATGTTGCGCCGTCTTGTTGAAACCACAGCTCCTGCACATCATGGTTGTTCAATTGATGAACGAAAAAGTCAGTAATCATGGCTCTATAGCGGTCACCATTGACTGTAACGTTCTGACCAGCATCGTTTTTAAAGAAGTACGGACCAATGATTCCACCAGCCCATAAAGCACACCAAACAGTCAGTTTTTCTGGATGTAACGGTGTCTCAATATACACTTGAGGTATATCATCACTCCAAATACGGCAGTTTTGTTTATTGACGTATCCATTCAAACAAAAGTGAGCTTCATCGCTAAACAAAATTCGCTTATGAAAATCGGGATCAACGGCAATCTTGTTTTGGGCCCATTCACCGAATCTACGCCTTGCTAGGTGATCGTGTGGCTTCAATTCTTGCACGAGTTGGATTTTGTAAGCACGCAAACCAAGATCTTTCCGCAAAATCTTCCATAAAGTGAATGTACACATATCCAATTCCTGTGCACGATGGCGGATAGACTGATTCGGGTCTTCCTCTACATTACGCTCTACAACAGCAATGACTTCTTCTGTACGCACTGTACGACGTCTCTGTGGATGCGTATTATCATTTAGAGTGAACGTGGTGCGAAAACGTTCCATAGTTAATCGAATTAATTGCTCTGATGGACGATTATGTTGACCGTAAAATGGACGTAGTGCGCGATACGTATTTCGAACAGAACCATGATTTTCAAAATAAATTTGGAAGCGTTGTTCAGGCGTCAGTCTATTCATGTTGAAATGCCAAACCAAACTAAACAAAATTTACTTGACAGCTGACAAAATGGCCGCTAGTTAAAAAAGTGTTGCCAACTTAAAGTTCTATACCTCTATAAAAAACACCCTTTAGAACCTTTAATTGCTAAGAGTATGGAAAGTAATTTTTATAAAGAAAGTTACCAAAATGTTTTTATAGTTTATGTCGTATTAGATTTGAATATATTTATATTATGTTCTATATGGACGTATTAAAAAAAAAGTCGATGTCCAGGCCCTATTCTTTAAATTTTATAGTTTTCTCCTACCTTGCGTTTGCTTATGTATACGATACATTTAGCGCTGTAATCTGGATCATTAATGATGATTCAGGATGAGTGGAGTTTCATAAGGTCAATCCGAATTCTTTAACTACATGTAAAGTGAGGCCAATGGTTAAGGTCAAAATCGTTGTGGAAATACGGGCTACGAAAAATAGAGCTAGAACAATCCGGAAAATCAGAAAACTTGAAGAGCAGGAAAAAAATTAAAAAATGAAAAAAAGCAGGGAAAGAAAAAGGAAAAGCCCTGAAACAAAATTCGTCATTTTTACAACATGTTTGTAAAGGAAAGAGAGCAAAATCTTACCTCATTGATTAGTAGACTATGACAAAAAACACATGGCAGTCTGCCGTTTCAGATCTAATGGCAAGATTTGCCTACTGCCTTCAACAGTTCAACCGTAAAAGAAACGAAAATGAAAATCTCTATCGCACCCTCACATGACAAATTTTAAGGATATTTGTTCTTAATTTTTGTCAACCTAATTCTCAACCTGGATCACTCTAACCTAAAGAACAAGTGGCATTGATGCAAACTGATAAATTTAAATGCTACAATATCTTGTATGAAAAGTGCATTTTTTATTTTGGGGGCTGAACACAAAAATGATAATGAAATTAAAAACTTTAAATTTTCAAGAACAAGTTTTTATTTATTTTATTTTTAACAAAATAATAAAAATACATACTTTTATACTTGTAGAGACACTAAATATCCTGTCTTTTTGTTTTTTTTTTTGAGAATGGTTTCTGGAGTATCTCTAACAAGAGTCCAACAGTAGTCGGCAAGAATAGAAGCATTCCATTTTCCCTGGTATCTTTTTTCAATTGTTGATATATCCTAATGAAAGCGGCCTCCGTTTTTATCACTTACAGCCCCGCAGTTGCCAGAAAAAAAGTTCAGATGTGAGTGTAGGAAATGGATCTTTAGAGATATATTACAACCCACTTTCTAATACGATGGCAGCATATTTTCAACAAGAGTACCGTAATTGTCAACTTTTTTATTTCCGAATAAATTAGTGACCAAGAGGCGAAAGTCATTCCAAGCTTTTTTTTTCAATATCTAATAGAGTGTTGTCAAAATGTTCGTCTTTCAGAATATTTTAAATCTGTGACCCAACAAAAATACTTTCTTCACTTAGCCTTCTGACGCAGGTACTGAAAAGCTGGCCCATCTGTATTCTGTGCCTTAACAAAGTTTTTCATTAGGCCCAATTTGATATGCAGTGGTGGCAACAAAATCTTTTTTGGATCTATCAATGGCATATGTTGTACATTCTTTTCATCTGGCTCTAATGAATGTCGAACGGATAGTCTTTTCTCTTGTAATGAAGTGCCTTTGCCCGACTGTCCTATTCAAACAAAAAACAGCAAAACTTGGTATAGCCTAGGGGCAACCCAACTAAAAGTGCAGTCACATTTAAGTTGTCACAGATGTGTCATTGGTGCTCATCGTATTTCATACTTGTCGATAGGTATTTCATATTGCCGTATGATTCTTTCATGTGAACTGCATATCCAATAGGAACAGACCGCAAAAAATTTCCCATATATAATAATACTGCTCTTAAACTTAATGTTGAACTGTATATAATTCATCTCCATTCCTCTGGCTTGTAGTTTACATTTAAAGCCGCAAATAAACCGCTGATGTTATTACAGAAAACCAAGTTTTTTCCATTGTTTTCTAATAAGTTCCACTGCTGTAATCTTGATCGTAGTAACTCTTGAAAGTTCTAAGTCTCACAAGATCGTTTAAATCTGATTGAGTTATTTTGTGCAAATGGCGGTATAACGTGCTAGGTGTGAAATCGGGATATCTTGATGTTGATGGCATATCTTCTTCTTAAGAAATCGTGGTATCGTTATTACCTGATTCGTAAGTTAATGTTTCTGGGGGTCCTAGAAAAGAAAGTTCATCACGATGAGGCACAGGTCTCATGGCAGATGGTATATTTGGATAGTTGATAACCGACTTTTCTTCTTGGATATATCTGTGCCTTGCCCAACACGAGTTACGGTGCAGAAATAGCAATCATTTGATTTGATTTGAAGGCTCTCTCCAGATCATTGGGACAGCAAACCGAATAGATAGTTTGTTACTATTTAAGCAGGTTCTCAGACTTGAAACGCATGCATTATTGCAGATATGGAGCGCCAACGATTGGTCTTGATCACCAACATTGCAACCGAAAGCTAATATGCATTTTTTTATTAATGGGGTAATAGATCGTTTTTGGGACGCAAAAATTACCTCACCACAAACATAACAGAAGTGACCTGGATTGTTTACACACTTTCGAGACATCTAAGAACCTCAAGTATTCGATTTGACTCAGTAACTTCGACTGCCTAACCCCACCGCTTTGTAGCTGCTTACCCAAATACAGCTTCTACATTTTTAGAGAATATTCCATAATTTTCTATTTAATTCCATAATATTCGCAATTATGGCGTTTATCATTTGTTTGTATACAGGGTCTGTTCAGTACAAAGTCGACATAAAATTTATATAGCTTTAAATTTTTATCACCGTGATTTTAATTCCTGGGAGGTTGAGACTTTGTATATGGAGGATCATTCCTAAAGATTTCCCGTGCGGTGTTGCCAAGTTGTGTAAAATTTTCTTAACTTAGGGGGTGGGGCATAGATTTAGCAACGCACCCCTCTAGTGTTATAACAATGTGCTTTTTTGCGGTTGCTTTGGTAATAAATGACATGACATTACGTATCTCTAAAACTTGAACTAATATTAAAAAAATAAGTTTAGTTTCGGTTTTAGCACACCGAAAATGGTAAAATTGAGTCGATTTTATTTTAACTATTGTTCAGTGTAAATGTCGGTCTTTTGTCGCAACTAAACTGCTACACATCCTTAAACGTAAAAATTTGATATAAATAAAAATATGTAGCTCATTTAAATAATACAGCCACTTCTTCGCCACATTCGTTTACATTTTCACGGAGTGTTTTAAAACGATGGTAATAATTAATGACCAAGGTCCATCTGGAAAATATTGCCAACGAATTTATCTAGGTCTTAAAATACCTCCCGGCCGTTTATTCTGGCTGGATTGCTCTTATAATAAAATTGTAAAATATCGCCTATACTGACCGGCTGCTGCCCCTTCCGAATCAATTTCTGTTTTTGCCCAGTCATTATTTATAGATATTATAAATTTCTACATGGCCGTGCAACAACGGAATATAAATGAGTCGGTCGGCGCTAAAATATCGCCAAAGATTTATTTTTCTTTGATGAAAGTTACGAATGTTTCAGTTATATATTTTGTGTTTATAATTATAGCTTAACGGGTGACAAAAAGTTTATATGAAAACGTGTGATTTAGCTAGAAGTAATTTTTTATTTATGGACCTTTTATTCAAATACGAGCGACGTAGTTTTGCTGAAGCCAATTTTTGTAACGCACTTCAATGGCCTTTACTTTTGCGGGCCTGCTTGTTCAATTCATATGGAAATAAAATTCGTTAAGTGCGTGTTAGACACCCATTATGTTAGGTTTCCGTAGCAGTAATTAACGTTGTTAATTTTTTCTGCAGTTCTGTTATACATCTATTTTTGAGCTAATTGAAGGCATGTACCTAGAAAATTTTATCGCAAAAGATGTATGTTTTATTGAAAAGCGTACTAAAATGTGGGAGATTTTAAACTGTAACGAAGTTACTATATTTTTTGGCATGGGTATGTTCGCCGGGATTTAATTTATTTATTTTACATCCGAAAAATCTGATTCTTGCGGGAAAAGATTGCGTAAATTTTCAGTATTACGGGAATATAATTAGATTTACCGCGCTATGCCGGAAATATCATTTTCCGAGATTTTCAGAACGTCCGACCATAGTAATCGCGCGCCGCATACAGCAGTATTGTATGCGCGATCACCGCACGCCGTCACACGTCAGCGTAGTGGGAGCTCAGACCTTCTACTTAAGCTCCAGCAGGCCATTATTTCGCTGAGAACTAGACGTTCTCTACCCGGGTAAACAGTCTAAACGGATTGGTCAATGTAGGTGAGGTTAGGCTTGTGTGTATATGGTGTTTCACCATACACTTCTTTCCTTACGTCCTACCCCGCTAATGGCCAGCATTGCCGAGGACCCTTGTAAGAATGGGCAATGTTGTGTATAATACGAGGTATACCGCCGGGTTACCGTCTTCAGCGCAACCAAACAGTATGAGCTACCGTGAACAGCTCTCAAAACATACTCTTGCCCTCCAGATGTTTTATTTGTTTACACTATTGTTCATCTTAGATTGTAAGTTAGTTTTAGGCCATGACTTTGTATAAAAGAATGGAATACAGGATACAGGATGTTTTATAACCGTTTGTTTTCTTACCTAGTCCCATTTTTACCATTACATGTAACAATTGGCAGCCGGCAGCCAGCACTAATACGCACAATTGACCGCTGGCTTGCCATTTCTCCACTGTAACAAGCTGCCCGGTGCATAGGTGGATCCTCAACCACATGAATCCCGAGGGTGGCGCCCGAGAACCGACCACCGAGTGGATGTTTTGATCCTCAGACAGTTAAACCGTTGATCAGTTGAGAGAGCAGGGATATCCCGAATATACGTAGATACCGCCGACCCGATACCCTTGCGCTGAGCATTTGACCGATGACTGTCTGCACGAGAAATATCCACTGACCGATGTTCCGTTGCCGTGAACGAAGTAGATCCGTAAAGCACGACCTGCTCCACGCGTCACAAAACAATTTTTTGATGTGATCAGTTATTAGGCGTGATTAGCTCTATAATTTTTCCTTGGAAGCAGTTACCAAGTGCTGTTACCTCATACATTTATAAAAGCTAAATGAATTAATATAAAAGAGGCTATTATAAAAACCAGTGAAAAAACTTAATACCGATGAAAATAAAACAAAAAGAGTGGACGAACAAAAGGGATTTTACTACTGATGAGTAAAACAAGATCATTTAAAGCCAAATTTGTTATTATTACCACTAAATAAGAAAGTTACAATAATTTTCTACATCAATGTATTTGTTCAATCCATAAGCTACAAGAAGCCTGTCTGGATATCAAATAACAAACTTTTACTTTCTAATACACTATCACAAAATAAAGCAATTAAAATTCAATTTAAAATTAATTAAAGAAATTAAACTTACACCTATTTAAAGAGAAACACCACATACATACATATCAAATCATATTTAAAGATAATAACACATAAAACAATATCTAAGATCATCTCCACTTCCAATACTAATTTAATAATGGCACTGTATAAACAATCTGATATTGGTTTGCTTTTGTCACCTCGGATATTCTCACACAAAAAGAATATGCATTTGCCATAGATTTTATTTCTAATGGTTACAAATTATATAAGTTTGGATTCATATACATAATATGCCTCTGCGTAGTCGTATATAATGCCATAGGAAAGGTAAGGCCTCTACTGTGAACAGACCTGGTAAGAACATTGTGCATAATCGGACTGTTATATTTATCACACTTCTTTATAAATTTTAGAACATTTCTAAAATACAACTGTCTGATATAAGGTCAGCTTGTTCAAATAGTAAGTCTAATGGAAACGTCCTTGATTTATTTAAGAATATTTTTATTACATACTTTTGAGTAACAGTTAACGGGTAAAGGATGCTACTAAAGGGGGTTTTTTATAGAGGTATGGAACTTTTAAATGGAAGAAAACAAAGATGAATTTTTTAAATTGACATGAAATTTACTTTATTCGAAAGATAACCTTCTGGCATTATAATTTAAATATGACTTCTGGCATATGACCGCCACGGCTGGCTCGGACGTAATCTAATCTGGAGGTCCAATTTTCGATGACTTTTTCCACACAACATTTGTGGCCGTATATCGGCAATAACGCGGCGAATGTTGTCCTCCAAGTGATCAATCGTTTCGGGCTTATCAGCGTAGACTAGCAACTTCACATATCCCCACAGAAAATAGTCTAGCGGCGTTAAGTCGCAGGATCTTGGAGGCCAACCAAACGTTTCCTTCAATAAATCAATTGTGGCACGAGCTGTGTGACATGTTGCGCCATCATGTTGAAACCACAGCTCCTGCACATCATGGTTGTTCAATTGATGAACGAAAAAGTCAGTAATCATAGCGGTCACCATTGACTGTAACGTTCTGACCAGCATCGTTTTTAAAGAAGCATGGACTAATGATTCCACCAGCCCATAAAGCACACCAAACAGTCAGTTTTTCTGGATGTAACGGTGTCTCAACATACACTTGAGGATTATCATCACTCCAAATACGGCAGTTTTGTTTACTGACGTATCCATTCAAACAAAAGTGAGCTTCATCGCTAAACAAAATTCGCTTATGAAAATCGGGATCAACAGCAATCTTGTTTTGGGTCCATTCACCGAATCTACGCCTTGCTAGGTGATCGTGTGGCTTCAATTCTTGCACGAGTTGGACTTTTTAAGCACGCAAACCAAGATCTTTCCGCAAAATCTTCCATAAAGTAAATGGACACATATCCAATTCCTGTGCACGGTGGCGGATAGACTGATTCGGGTCTTCCTCTACGCTACGCTCTGCAGCAGCAATGACTTCTTCTGTACGCACTGTACGACGTCTCTGTGGATGCGTATTATCTTTTAAAGTAAAGGTGGTGCGAAAACGTTCCATAGTTAATTGAATTAATTGCTCTGATGGACAATTATGTTGACCGTAAAATGGACGTAGTGCGCGATACGTATTTCGAACAGAACCATGATTTTCAAAATAAATTTGCACAATTTGGAAGCGTTGTCCAGGCGTCAGTCTATTCATGTTGAAATGCCAAACCAAACTAAACATAAATCATTCGACAGCTGACAAAATGGCCGCCAGTTAAAAAAGTGTTGCCAACTTAAAGTTCTATACCTCTATAAAAAAACACCCTTTACATGCACTGCCCCAAACATTCAAACCATATATGAGGACTGATTCAATTAAAGCCTGGTAAGTCATTCTCAATAGTTTCAAAAACAGGAATTTTCTCAGTTAGTAGAACTTGTATATAGTCTTTCGAAGTATTTTAGTGATATAGTTTGCGTGAGCATTATATCTGAGATTCATGTCAATGAACACCTTTAAGTATTTAACCTTGTCTGTCGCTGCCACAACTCAATCCGCACTGTTTCTCACCCATAACACATAATCATGTACTAAATTATTATGATATAGAATATTAACTTTATTATTCATAGAAAAGGCTATGTCAACAGTTTTCCTGACATTAATAGTCAGAAGATTCTGATCCATCCACAATCGTACCTTTGAAAAGTAATCCTCTGCTCTCTGAAATGTTTCCTGTCAATATTTACCTTAAAATAACTGTATCATCGGCATAGCAAATACATTCAGTATTTTCACTTGGAAGAAGAGTAAAGAGATAATTTATATATCGAGAGAACACGACAGGACCCAATACTGTACTCTGCGGTACCCCAAATTCCACATTATCTGTTTTGCTTAGTGTTTCATTTATTCTTACTTCCTGTGTTCGATTAGTTATGTATGAGTCAAACAGGTCATACACGACACCTCGAATCCCAATACTTTCAAGTTTATTCAGTAATTTTTGGTGCGCCACAGTGTCAAATGTACGGGCCAAATCAACAAATATCCCCAGTGTCTTGAATTCGGTATTAAAACCACGAGTTAGATAATCGTATTGCTTCCTCCGTGCCTACTCCCTACCGAAATCCATACTGAGAAAGAGACAAAAAGATCCGCTCAAATACAGAACAATTGATAAATTGAAAAAATGGAAAATAAAACAAGTCGAAGAAAAATGGATTAAGCAAATAGGGTCAAAAAATCGAAGAAATAGAGAAAACAACATGCCAACAAAGAGATTTATTTATTTCTTACTAAAAACTTAATTTTATAAGTTTCGCACTACTCGGTGAATGTATAGATGTCATTCGACTAGCGATATTTTTCGGTCTGACCTCGAAAAGTTGGCAGGTTTAATATTCTGTCGATATGTCTCAGAATTTATATTTTATATAAATAGTTTCTTTCGAATGTTTCTCTTGATTCGATACAGCTCAGTTGGCGAGACTATTATGTGATCGACACGCGTATGGGGAGAAAACCAGAGTTGTAACTGTAGGAAATAAACTGCTTTCAGTCAGACATCGAAAGTCGCCAGGTTTAATGCCCATAAAAAACTGGATTTTCCTTAACTGGCAGTTTTTTTACCACCTTTTTATGAGACATATCGATTATGTCATTTTCGTCCCATCTAAAAGAGTTCCATTATCATTGCTTACTTTAAGAAACGTTACGTTTTTCTTCCTCAAAGTTTGAACAATATACTGGTATAGTTTTTTCTTTAAATTTATAAAATATACTCCGCTTCTGAAAAGAGAGAGAGAGAGAGAGAGAGACTCATCCTTAAAATATATGCTAGTAAAAGACGTTAACGCTATGTACCTAATACTGTATTTTTTTTCTAATGCGGTGGCTGCTGCTTCATCTAGAGACAGTTCATGTTTCACGGTAATATTAAAAAGTCTTTATATGACTTAATGGAGAATTTTCTTTGAAATTTCGAAAAAATTTCCTAAATATGCCACTTTGTTCCTGATTTGTGGATGAGATTGGCGAAGAATAGAGAAAGATGGAAATAATGGAGAGGGACCTACATCCAGGAGTGGATGGACAGAGGTTGACAAAGAGAGAAGAGAGAGGGAGAGAGAGAGTTCCTGATTATGAATAATGTTAAGTAAAAGCAGGAAGCTATTATAAGTAGAATTTGATTGCAATAATAATATCTTTCATAGTTTTGGAAATGTATGTAATGACCGTCTTGGTGAAGTCATGTTCAACTTGGCTCTTGATAAAACTATATAAAAACAATAAATCAAGTGGAGTTAAATCTATACTTTTTGGGATCCTGTTTTTCCAGAATTGATTCCTTTACTGCCTTCAAATATCATGTGAGGTATAATACGTAGCGTCATCTTTTTAAAACTACTCTCCTCATTATAAATATTAAATTTTTGAAAAGTGGAAGTGGAAGTGGAAAAAACTTAGAGATAGTAAGGCGTCCGACACTTGGAAGTGTATAAAAGATTTTTATGTTTTTACTTTGGTACCTTGCAGTTGTTTTGTTAACTTAGCCCTTCAAATGAAAGTTGATCTCGTCACTAAAGAAAACGCTGTTTAAGTTGGTACATTTTTCTAACCCAGTTTCTTTCATTTCTTGGACAATCTGTATTTTATGGGGACGTAAACCAAGATCTTTAGTTAAAATGGCATGCCGTGAATATGGTTGAAGTGTTTCACGGAAAAGCTCCCTCATCGAGCCCAGTCATCAAGGGACGAAACGCGGCCCAGCACGCTCTACTCAGTGACGTATATCTTTGAGGTAGAATAGTGAATAGCAAGGGCACTCACCTAGGTTCGTATAACTCGAAGTGAGTGCTTTACTATCATGCTGGGGGGCATCTAAATCTCCAAGAACCGGATCAAAACATGCTCAGCCGTGTGTGAAAACACACACGATCTAGCCTGGTGTGGGAGATAACCTGTACTCAAAAGTGGTAGGTTGATCATGCCGGAGGGTTGCCTGGCTTCTGACCTCTAGTTGCTTTCAGCAGAAGTGTAGGACCCAAGATGCCGTACTAGGACAACGAAAACAATACATTTCTCCGATTCTGCTGTGAATGGAAAAGGCAAACTTTGCATAACCGCATGGGGAATTCGAGCTTGAGTATTGGATGGCCTTTATATTGGTGTATTTACCTTGGCCGATGTTTTACACCTGCACGATAACCTTTGAAAGGGTGAGGCCATCTAGTCTCATTTGAGGTAATTCTCTTTCCATGTAGCTACGTGCTTTGATTGCCCACTTATTGGGTTGAGTTTCGTCTAATCACCTCACACACAAGTTCGATGTCAATAAAAATGAAGAACAATAATGAATAATATAAACTATTTTTATTACATTTTCATAAACAAGTTAAAAGGCACACTTTTGTGATCCCTATCATGGCACACATTGCGACCAAGAACATTGTATTTACTTACACTCAAACAGCAAAACTTTATCCTTTTATTCCCTCTTAGAAAAATCCATTATTTTTATGGATTCTCTAAAGTAAATTTTAACTTCCGCACTAACTGTAGCAAAAGGAATTCATAAAAAACCCACTTATTCAAATATAACTACCCAACTCTCTTGTACCGACTCAGAGTTTCTTTAAAAATTGACTCATTAAGTTGAATTACAGGCATATTACAATCTCGGCCTTTAAAATTTCAGAAGTAAAAGTAATAACAATAAATGTAAATTTAACTCAAAGAATATTATCAGAACGAAATACCGCTTCCCGTGTACACACAATATAAAAGGAATAAAAAAGTCTGGAAAGTATTTCTATCCATTTAAAAGTACGATTAAATCTTGGCAAAAATTTTAAACTTCGGAATATTTCTTTCAGCCGACTGACTGCATTCTTCGGGATTTTATGGTTTAATAAGTTCGCTTTACTTCTGATAACACTTTTTCTTTAATTATTATATCTTTACTTTTTACTTTATTAACGTAATTTTATAAAAATTTAACATTTAATTAAAATATATATCAAATTAAAAATTTGTTTAATGTTTTTTAAAGGTAAGTATAAATCTTGACAAACATATATATATATATATATATATATATATATATATATATATATATACATATAATGACCAGATCGAGGTGAAAATTAACCAAAAAAATAGTAGTCACGTGATTAGCATTGTCTGTCAAATTTTAATTTTTTTCAAAAGTGGGGTTATATCTCAAAGTATCCAAAAACGTTATTAGAAAAGGTTTTTCTAAATGCAATGTTTAGCCCATATGTAAAATTTCAGCTGTATAAGATAATTTAGAATTTTTGCCCATTTTTTTGTAAATTGCACCACTGTTGCAAAATAAGACTCAACACAACCCACATAAAACTTTTTAGTTTTGACAATGCTTCATCCCAAACATATTTTGTTTAAGGTATCGCCATATTAAATGTGTGTTTTTCTACAAACTCCAAATAGGGCTATAAAAATTTGGTCACAAGTTATACAAAATTTATTTGTTTTTGACCCTGTATAAGGTAACTACATAAAATAACTATTTTTGAAAACGTAGTTTGTATAATTAAGAAAAACAAGTACACTGTTTTCCTAATATTGGCGCTTCAAGGAAACTTATGCATCACACGTAATATTTATAATATTGATGTTGTTTTATTAATTTATATGATAATAATAATTTTTTTAGTCATATTAATTATTAATTTGTTTATTAACAAATTTTTTACAAAAAATTATAGAGAAAATCATGCAAATATTTAATTATATCTTATATATTATAATGTTTTTTTTTCCTTTATATTATTATTATCTAATAGTTTATTAACAAAATTTTTACGAAAATTTCTATAAGCAAATCATATCAATATTTATTAATACATTAATAGTTTATTAACAAAACTATGCTCTTTCATTTTATAAGTTTGTATTAGTACAAATTAATATCATTATGCTTCTCTCTATAATTTTTTGTTAATAAACAAATTAATAATTAATATGACTAAACAAATTTTTACTATCATATAAATTAATAAAACAACATCCATATTATAAATATTATTTGTGATGCATAAGTTTCCTTGAAGCGCCAATGAATAATGCGCCTGAACTATGACAACCCGTCGACAGCGGCCTGCAGCAGCTATTTTCGATTAGATTCGGCCCAATTTTCGAAAGTTCACAGACCGTATGGAAGTGTATTTCTTGGATCTAAAAAATTCACAGGTAAAGTACAAGTATTAAAAAGCATTATTCATTTGCTACGCCATTATGAATTTTTGAAAAAAAAAACGTTTTTTTTTATCCAAAATTAAAATTTTTCTTTTTGAGATCGGAAATGATACATCTAAATCCAATGCACGCATTAAAAAAAAATTATCTCTATCCGGTGAAAAATTATCGCAATTTTTTTGATGCAAAAATTGGTTATTGCAAAATTTCTCGGCTCACCATTAAAAAAAAGATTTTTAATATATCTTCAAAATATAAAATAATACAAACAATGTCCATTAAAACTGAGCATTGTATCTTAATTAGGAAAGCGGAAAATTGAGGTTCAATTTTCAACTTTGATATCGAATTTCTCGGAAAACAAAAAACTCACAGATTCTGGGTTTGACATACTTTTTTAGAATAATAATACCTATATTTTTGTTAAATTTTAAATCGGTAATTTGTTAATAAATGTCTTTTTTAAAAAAAAAAAAACAGAAATAGTAAATTTTGTCGAAAAAAAAATATATTTCGATAACTAGTGGCGCCACCTATAACTTATATTGCGTGAATCGATAAGTTTTTTTTAATTATTTACAACTTTTGTTTGAAACATTTTTCGATTCGACAGGTCTTTCACAGTTACCATCGAGATATGTGTTATAGGATGCCGAAATAAACATATTCCAGCCAAAAAAAAACAATGTTACATTTTTGTTACTCTATTTTCCATAGAGTATATAATTTTGAAAAGCTTGTAACAAACTAAATCATATTTTTCAAAAATATATTTGTTGTCCCATTTAAAAAAAGGCAACTTTGATTTATTTCTCCGAAACAGTAGAACCTACAAGGAAACTGACTATTCCACTGAACCCTAAATAAAACCCCAATAATTAATTCTTTAACTTTACGATACGTTGTAAGATAACAGAGCTACGAGGGGTAGTCCAAAATATATAATTTTCAAAATTGCTCTGTATCTTCAAGAAGAAGAGGTTTATAAAAATTCTGTTTGTGATAGGTTTCGTTTCTTAAAAAAATACCATAGTGTCACGAAAGCCTTATTCTTCTATTTTTACTAATAACGGAGATAAACCGTAAAACCATCGAAAATTATAGCCCTGTACCAGGGGCCGATCCAGCCTGTCTTTGAGGGGGGAGGGGGTGATATCATAAAAATACAGTATGTCAAGCGAAAGCAAATTGTCGACGGGAGAGCAACATTCCCATTTATAGTGTAAAAGGCAGGCTCGGGTCTATTTTTCTGAATTTGAAGCTCTTGGAGAGGTGGGGGCGATCACACGAAAAAACAAGTTGCCGACAGGGGGGAGGATGCGAGCAGCATATACATTCCTAATATAAGAGGCAAAATCGGGTCTATTTTCCTGAACTCTGAAATCAAAGCTCTTGAGGGGGTGGGGGGTTATCGCAAGAAAAACAAGTTGTCAACGGGAAGGGAATGCCAGCAGCATACACAATCCTAATATAAAAGGCAGAATCGGTTCTATTTTCCTGAATTCAAAGCTCTTGGGAAGGGGAGGGGCGATCGCAAGCATACAGATTCCTGTACTCTATTCAAGAACTAGAAAGAGTAATAAGATTGTTGTGTGATTTATCTTGTTTGTGCTTGTTTTTATATTATATTTGAGATTAGTGAGATACCCAAAAGATATGGCTTCCACATCTATATTTATTTCAAAATCGTTAAACCAGGGCATTTTTCCTCAACGAAAAACTTATTACGATTAATATCTAGATAATAATGCTAAAAGCTCTGTTGAGATGTATTCCAACATGACAGTAGTTGGAAAATCTACTATGTACCGAAACTAAAGGGGAAAAAAACGATTGGAATTGTTAGTACTCCCAAGTCACATTCGATCACAGGCAGACGAAAAACCTCGTTGGAAGAAGAGATGTAAACTGCAATAAAAGGCGTTGTACATACATTTTATTATGAGAAGCAGATCCCAACCGTCGACAAAATTCTAAATAAAATCAATGAAGATCGGAATTTATCTGAAATTAAAAGAACTGAGCTCTGGAAATTGCTTATAGAACTTAATTTTTGCTGGGAAAAACCAGATAGGAAATCTCTTCTTATAGATCATCCGGAAAATGTCCGTTAGAGAAGGAAATATCTCTCTCAAGTAAAAGGTAGAGTTGCTAGAAAAAAACACAATTTACAAAATTAGTAATTTAATTGAACTTTTGAAAGAAATGTCCTAAAAATGTTTTTAATTAATAATAAAATAACCAATAGCCCCAAAAAAGTTCTAATATAACATGGACTAATTTATTTTTTTATATATGTTTAACTTCTTGTATTTTGGACAATGAGTATTTGTAAGTATTTAAATTATAATTTTTTGACAGAAAAATGTTACGTTTTAGTCTGAATGTGCCTAAAATGGTTTCTATGCCAAAATTAAAAATAATAAAAATTCAGTTGTGATTTGTGTTATATATGTCAAAATTATCTATATTTTCTAATGTATGTAAATTATTAAGAAATCATAAGAAATAAAATAATATTATAAAAACTTTTTATTTTACGTTTATTACCGAAATGATATTCTATGCCATAAATACTTTTGATAAAATAAACCTCCTTCCGACGCCTATGACAAGGATGAAAATCCTTTTTAACACTTCACACATCCAAATATCTATTGTTATCCAACCCAAATAGTCCATTATTATAGACCGGTATTTTTGATTATAAAATTTCTAATCCATTCCTATGAAGAATATATGTGTCTAACAGATTTTCCCAAAGACACCGGACTAAATGATACAGATAGTTTGTGAAGAAAAAAAAGGGTAAAAAATGATTTATTACTCTCTCTAGTTTTTGAATAAACAATAGTATAAGGGGCAAAATCAGGTCTATTTTCCTGAACTCAAAACTCTTGGGGGGGCGATCGCCCCCACCGATCCCTCCCCTTGGATCCGCGCCTGCCCTGTACACTGCATATTATTACTGAACATACTGTATGGTTAAACGTAAACTTATACAAATAAAACATTTAAATCGAAACAATAAACAATTATTCTCGGTTTTGTACCGATGCTTTTCAGTGCTTTTAAATTTTATTAAAACTACTTCCATTCCCGTTCAGTATTTATTTTTAACAAAAGTAAAACTCTCGTAACAGCTTTTGTGCCACTCGCACACTCTTTCTATTTCCCATTAAACTTTTTCAATACTCCCTTGTTGCTATTGTGCGAGGCTTAAAATAGATTTAACAACAACCTTTTAGGTGGAGAATTCTAATGGCCTTAATCGAAGGGAAAGCTCAGGGCCCATGATTCGACTGGCTACGTTCCAAATCAGACCGACCAGTCGGGTTTGGCCTGCCTATCACGATATTGATATTTTGTCGTGTATCTTTTGAAACACCGAGATTTTGTGTTGCCTTTGTAATATTTGACGTGGCCAATTTTTTAACGCTATTTTTATTGATGACTTGCAATACTTTCCTGTAAACTATTCAGTTGGACATGACTTATCTAAAATAATGTTAACAATTAATCAAGTTCCTCCTCAGAGGCAAACATATTAATTTAAATTGTAGTTATTCTTATACTAAGTAAATGGTAAAGAACTGAAAATAGATTACATTTAGCTACTGACTTGCAATACTTTCCTGTAAACTATTCAGTTGGACATGCCTTATCTAAAATAACCTTAACTATTAATCAAGTTCCTCCTCAGTGGCAAACATATTAATTTAAATTGTAGTTATTCTTATACTAAGTAAATGGTAAAGAACTGAAAATAGATTACATTTAGCTACTGACTTGCAATACTTTCCTGTAAACTATTCAGTTGGACATGCCTTATCTAAAACAACCTTAACTATTAATCAAGTTCCTCCTCAGAGGCAAACATATTAATTTAAATTGTAGTTATTCTTATACTAAGTAAATGGTAAAGAACTGAAAATAGATTACATTTAGCTACTGACTTGCAATACTTTCCTGTAAACTATTCAGTTGGACATGCCTTATCTAAAACAACCTTAACTATTAATCAAGTTCCTCCTCAGAGGCAAACATATTAATTTAAATTGTAGTTATTCTTATACTAAGTAAATGGTAAAGAACTGAAAATAGATTACATTTAGCTACTGATTTCCATTCTAATTTTATCTTCATAACCCAACATAATTCAAATTTCTTCACCTTCAGTGATGTGGATTTTGGAGGTAGTAACTGCCAGAAAAATTTAAACTTGAGTATCAAGATAATAACATTGGTTTTATAAACACCCCAGACTATGATTGAATTGGAGATAGGTGTAGGGCATATTTTATAAAAAACTAGCGACCCGCCCCGGCTTCGCACGGGTGCAATGCTGATACTAAATACACTACAGAAAAACTGTGACTATTTGTTTTATTTTTACAACAATTATTACATCGGCCTCCGACGCGCTATTTATAGGCACGCTGCCGCCGCCCCGGTCGGCCAGTACCGCCGCAAGCGCTACTTCCCGCAATTTTAAATCTGTAATATCTTCGAAAATATTCATTTAAATCTTGTGCTGTAAAGGACCATATAGATCTATATTAAATCAACAATGTATTTAAGCTATTTAATTGGATAAGGATTAATGCTGTATTGGTTAAAATCGCTTCAAAATTTGCCATTATTTGTCGTAAAAAGTAAATGACAAAAAAATGTTATTGTGGGATATCCATGAGAGATAGACATATACCATCGCGGAGTTTTCTGTAGACCTTTTCAATGTGTACAAATAATTAGTACATTATTTTGATAAATCTCGTAGAGTTCAGCCTGCGTTTGCAATGTAAGCGGAAAAAAATATGATAATTAACGACATCACATTAGAAACCTCAAAAATAACAGTATTTCTCCACTATTTAATGGATGTTATTATACATATAAACCTTCCTCTTGAATCACTCTATCTATTGAAAAAAACCGCATCAAAATCCGGTGCATAGTTTTAAAGCATACAAAAGGACATAGGGACAGAGAAAGCGACTTTGTTTTATACTATGTAGTGATGTCTAGAACTTATTGCGGAATCTAAAATTGTAAGTAAAAGGGAAAAAAATGTAACTAGCGATTTTATTGTTGAAAAGGGTATATTTTGGCATTACTAAAAATATACTTCCATGGAAATTCATACAGTCCATGGCTTACAAAATGGCGGTCAAAAAATGGTCACTTTTTTCAGTTTTTCCAGTTTATCTTGAAAAATAAGGGTTATATGAAAAAATATTTCAAACAAAAGTTATAGATAATTAAAAAACCTATCGATTGATATAATTAAAGTTATAGGTGGCGGCACTAGTTATCGAAATATAATTTTTTTCTCCAAAAATTCCATTTTTTTAAATTTATAATTAAATGATATTTATTAATTAACTATCGCTTCAGAACTCTGAGAAATGATATATATTTTTGACCCAAAAAAGTGAGTTCAATCCGAAATTTGTGAGTTGAATAGTTTTCGAAAAAATCGAACTCAAATTTGAAAATTCGATGTCGATTATTATCCTTCCTATTAAAGATACAGCAACCAGGTTGACAGCAATTTATTTGAAATGACGTATATTTTTAAGATATATTTTCAAAATTTTTTTTTTTTTTTGATTTTCAGTCAAGAAAATTGCGAAAAACAGTTTTTTGCACTCGAAAAATTACAATAACTTTTTTGTCAGAATAGACAGGATTATTTTAATACGTCTATTAGATTTAGATATATCATTTCCGATTTCTGGAAAAATTTACCTTTTTTTTACCGCAACGTCGCGGTTTATACATATTAAGGACTGAAATTTACAGAAGACATTGTAGCTTATCGAGAAATTTTTCGGTTTCACGAAAAACATCCCTGTAAGATCTATGGACCTCTGAAAACTACCCACAGAATCTATCCGACGGTATTCAATTAACTCGCGTACACCTAGTCAGCGGATTGCTATGTTGCAAGGCGCAGATGTCTTCCGCTCTTGGCAGTATCCGGTTCGGAGCCAGCATTCTGGTAACACCTGTCATTTCGGAATAGTATGCTTTGGAGTTAATTTGATATAACATTTTGGCAAACTAGAAGGAAAAAATATTATAGTGTTTGTACATTTGTAAAAGCACTATTACAAACATTTTTTGCATTTAAACGGTTTTAGTGAATGTTCACGCAGATTTTAACTTTAAAAAAGTATTTGAACACGTGGTGGACCGTTGAATGTGACCTATAAATCATTACGAAACTGTGTATATTTCTATGCAAAGGTAAGAAAAATTTTAAAATAAATTAATATATAGAATTTATTAATAAGCTTTTTTTTTAAATTGTGTTGGATATGTTAATAATAAATGCGCATGTAAAAGTCATGGTCTGAAATGTACTGATTATGTGAGAATTGCGATGGCCAGTGTGATAATTGTTCCGAAATCATTACTCTCGAAGATATTGTTCAAGAGAAAGATGATGATGAGGCTGAAGTTGATGTTATTAATGAAATAAATGATGTATACGAGAATGATATGAATCCTGACGACGAAAATAATGAAATGTAAGGACGGTTGAACCATACTAATGTATATTTTTTATATTTTGTATTATTATATTATATATGTACACTTTTTGTTCAAACTTTTTTTGTAATAAAATGATGTATTGCTAATAAAATAAGATATAACTTTTGTATTATTATATTATGTTATGTATACTAAATAACTTTTTATTAATAATATAATCTAAATATTACAATTTTACCATATTTTACTCCAAAATGTTACCAGTCCACGAAGCGATATGTGCGTGTAGTCCGTAGCTGAGCGGCATGTTCACAGCATAGCAACCCGCTGACTAGTTAGATCCGCGCGATTTGAATACCGTCGGATAGATTCTCTGGGTAGTTTTCAAAGGTCCATAGATCTTACAGGGATGTTTTTCGTGAAACCGAAAAATTTATCGATAAACTACAAATATTCAATAACGTCTTCTGTAAATTTCAGCCCTTAAAATTTATAAACAGCGACGTTGCGAATTTTTTTTAGAAAAAGGTAAATTTTATCGTAAAACAATTTTTTTTTCCAGAAATCGGAAATGATATATCTAAATCTAATAGATGTATTAAAATAATCGTAAGTACACTGACAAAAAAGTTTTTGCAATTTTTCGAGTGCAAAAAACTGTTCTTCGCAATTTGCTCGACGGAAAATCAAAAAAAATTTTTTTTAAAACATATCTTGAAAATATATGTCATTTCAAACAAATTTCTGTCAACCTGGTTGCTGTATCTTTATTAGGAAGGATAATAATCGACATCGAATTTTCAACTTTGAGCTCGATTTTCTCGGAAACTATTCAACTCACAAATTTTGGATTAAACACATTTTCTTGGGACAAAAATATTTATCATTTTCTGGAATTCTGAAGCGATAGTTAATTAATAAATATCATTTAAATATAAATTTTAAAAAATGGAATTTTCCGAGAAAAAAGATTATATTTCGATAACTAGTGCCGCCACCTATAACTTTAATTATATCAACCAATAGATTTTTCAATTATCTATAACTTTTGTTTTAAACATTTTTTCATACAACCCTTATTTTTCAAGATAAACTGGAAAAACTGAAAAAAGTCCCATTTTTTGGCCGCCATTTTGTAAGCCATGGACCGTATGAATTTCCATCGAAGTATGTTTTTAGTGATGCTAAAATATATCCTTTCAGCAATAAAATCGCTAGTGACATTTTTTTTCCCAAGACTGCTCTTTTTGAGTCTAATTTCCATGGTCCAGTATATACAGTGTGTTCATTAAACAAATTTAAGTTCATACACGTAGCACTTTTCTGGTCCATCCTGTATTTACTTTTATAAAAATATGCATTTCAAGAAAACATAATTAAAATATACGAGCCATTCATCATCCAATAAGCGGTATTCCATTTAAAAAGCTGATCCATTTTTTTCCTAGCCCTTTATGTAAGTCACTATTAAAAGCATTCCCAAAAACAATTTTAAATTCACCTAGAGAATATAAAAATATGAATTATTTAAAACCTTTCAAACTTATTGTATAATTTTTAGACATCAAGTCAGGTTTTCCCAATATATCACTGGCTTGGTTGAACTTTAAAAGGGCGACAAATGACTACAAAATGAGGTAACAAAGGTTAGCAATTTTATGAATTATAAATAATATATTTCAATGTTGGAAACAACAAGTAAAATAAATTGAATAAATAGCATATACAGGGTCATAGAACAAGCGAGGTTTCGTGCTGGGTTTGGAACAAACGATCACCTACAGAGCATCAAAACGGTAATAGAAAAAACTATCGAATACAATCGACCACTCGTTCTGGCTTTTGTGGATTTCCATAAGGCCTTTGATACGGTAGAGCTTGACAAAATTATGGAAGCATTACAAGCATGCCGCATTGATTATCGATATACAAAGTTAATTTACAATATATACAGGAATGCAACTATGTCGGTGACACTACACAGAAACACGGATCATATCCCAATTGGCAGAGGAGTCCGACAGGGTGATACCTTATCGCCTAAACTATTTACTGCAGTACTAGAATACGCCTGTAAAAAACTTAACTAGGAAAAAAGAGGCCTGAATGTCGATGGCCAAAGAATAACAAATTTGAGGTTCGTGGATGACATAGTTTTGTTTTCCGATAATCTCAAGGAGATATGTACAATGTTACATGAGCTTCAGCTAGTGTGCGCCAATGTGGGTCTTAAATAAATATATCAAAAAAAAAATTTATGATCAATCTGGTACCTAGTGGAAATATCAATATTGGAGACAACGAAGTGGAGCTTGTGGAAAAATACATATACCTTGGACACGAAATAAAGATCACAAGAGATAATCAAACATGCGAGCTATGGAGAAGAGTAAATCTCGCATGGGCAGTCTACGGAAAACTAAAAGACATCTTTAAAACCGATGTACCAATTTCTTTAAAACGTAAAACATTTGACCAATGTGTGTTACCGGTTATGACCTACGGTGCCAAAACTTTGACATTGACAAGAGCAACTTCTAAAACGTTGCAAATAGCTCAGAGAAAGATGGAAATGTCAATGCTAGGTATATCGCTGCGCGACCGAGTTGGATATGAAGACCTTAGACGAAAGACAGGAGTTACCGACGTAATTTCCCGAATTGCCACACTCAAATGGAATTGGGCCGGACATGTCGCCCGAATCAAGAGAATTGCAGTAAATTGGATGCAAATCGCTCAAGATAGAGCACGATGAACAAGAATGAGGGAGACCTATGTGCAGCAGTGGACGCAAAGGGCTGGATGAAGAAGAAGAAGACAGGGTCATTTACCTTATGTGGCACGGAATATTGCGGCCAAAATACGTGACTTTTTCAAATTATTTTCATTTTATAGAGGGTATCCCAAAAGCTCTGAAAGTATCAAAGTTTTGTTTTTTCAAATGGATCTCCCTGTATATTATTGCATTTTGGGATTCTCCAATCAACATAAGTGCCTATTTTAAAAAGGTCTATAGTACCTAAACCTTAAGGATTTTTAAATAATTTGAATTTTGACAAAATCTAACCTATTTCTCATATTTCAAACACTTAAGAAGTATTTCAGTTTTGTACTCGAAATTTACAGCGAAGTGTAACAACAAATCATATTTTATCCCAATTATAACAAATTTGCTTTATTATACAAAGTGTCTAAAAATTAAACTAATCAGATAAGAACTTTAAGTGGCTATAACTTGATTAATTTAAATAGAACGCTGTACTTTTTAACTTACCAGAAAATATACCTTTTTAAATACCTATCGAATGGTATATGTCCGATAGTTGAGTCATCGCGTTTTCACAAAATACGCCAAATAATCGTTTTTTGCACCATTTCATGTTTTTTGAATAGATGTTCCAGTGTATCTAGTTGCCTATGACATAATTCATTTAATCTGTCAGTTTAGTCTGCAAAGCCTGTTGTTATAATAGCGGTATTATTTTTTTAACTGTGAAATCTCATTTATTGAACTGAATTATCTGAATATTGTTGTATTATTGCTTTGTCAAAATGATATGATTTTTATCCTTAGAGATTGTCATCAAAATTCGAATCTCTGCTTAAAGGTTTCCTCAAAGAAACCATTCGAAACTAGCCATTTTTGTGAGACTATTAAACCAGTTGCGGGAAAGTGGAAATGTCAGTTATAAAGAACCTGTTATAAGAAAACCTGTCGCTGAGGATGAAGAAAATGTTTTTACTGTACTTGGTTCAGTGATCGAAAATCTAAATATTAGTCAGAATCATATATCCGAAAATACTAACATTAGCCAAGCAAGTGTTTCAAGGATTCTTAACATCCTTATAAAATCCAGCTTTGTCAAGAGCTTCACGGAAATGATTTGACAACTGAATAGAATTCTGCTTGTGGGTGTTAGATAAAGTGGCAGAAAATGAACACTTTTTTGATAATGTGTGGCCAAGTGATGAATGTACTTCTCATAACAATGGTTTGGGAATAGACACAGCTTCCATTACTATTCTTATTTTATGAGAAACCAAAATAGGTGGTCAGTTTATGTGTGGAGAGCAATACTTGGTCCATACTTAATTGGACCCTACTTTGTTGAAGGACCTTTAAATGGTTTGATGTTTCACGCTTTTCTTTTACACCAACTTTCACTGTTATAAGAAGATGCTCTTTTAAATATTAGAACAACTATGTGGCTTCAACTGCATGGAGCTCTACCTTATTATCATCGCGATGTTCGGAAATTTTTAAATGTCAACTTTTGAAACAGGTGGATTGGGAGAGACGGATTTCAAAACTGGCCCCCGGGATCTCCGTGCTTAACTCCACCAGGTTTCTTTTTATGGAGATGCATAAAAATAATTGTCTACCATGCGCCCCCGACAACACCACAAAATATGAAAACACGCATAAGAGACGCTTTTGAAACTGTAACCCCGCAAATGTTGTCCAGAGTTAGCACTGGTTTCGGGAAAAGAATATATAGGTGTTTGGAAATGGATGGTTGATATTTCGAACATTTTGCTTCTGTTGTGTGCTGTTGTCAAATATACCTTTATTGCTGTTATAGCCTGTTGGACGACTATAAATTGCGTTCCGAGCCTCTGAATATTTGTAAATATATTCCTGATTATTATTCTTATAGTTGTAAATTACTTGTCATTTCCAAACGCCATAGGCAATTAGATAAATTAGAACATTTATTCAAAAAATACAAATTAGTGCAGATTATTTGGTGTATTCTGTGAAAACGCGAAGACTCAGCTATGGAACACCCTCATACCATTTCATAGGTATGATGACTCAGCTATAGGACATATACCATTCAATAGGTATTTAAAAAGGTATATTTTCTGGTAAGTTAAAAAGTACAGCGTTCTATTTCAATTACTCAAGTTATAGCCACTTAAAATTCTTATTCGATTAGTTTTAATTTTTGGACACCCTCTATAATATACCAAGTTTATTATAATTAGGATATAAAATATGATTTATTATTATACTTTACTGTAAATTTCGAGTATATGACTGAAATACTTTTTAAGTATTTGAAACATGAAAATTACGTTAGATTATGTCAAAATTCAAATTATTTAAAAACCTTTAGGTTTAGGTACTATAAACCTTATTAAAATAGGCACTTATTTTGATCCAAGAATCCAAAAATGCAATAATATACGAGGGTTTCATTTAAAAAAATACAACTTTGATACTTTCACCCAGTATATTATAAAAATAATTTTAAAATGTAACTTTATTAGATCCCCATATATCCCAAAAGTAAAACTCTTTAAAAGTCACATATTTTGGCCGGTTAATAACCCTGTATACAGGGTTTTTTATAATTTGAGGTGTTTTGTAGAAAAAAGTTCATATGAATGTAGGTCCGCTGTAGCAACGGCTTTATTTTTAAAATGAAATATGGTAACTTTTTTTCTAAATTGTTGTTTTCGGGACCTTCTAAGGCTACTTTAGATATTTTTTTAAACTAAGCATAAAAATTCTAATGAAAAATACGGTTAAAACTCATTAAAAAATCAAAAATGGATTACTTTTTGTCACAGGTAAGTAAAATTTTATATCTTTTAGTTAAATTTAATTCTATTCAACTTTTCTTCGTAATATTTTTCTGTATTTTTAAAATTTAAAGCAAAAATTAAGTTTTTTTCCTTACTCTGTATACTTTAAAATTTTTTGATTTTTTTTTTCTCTATGTGCACAGACTGTTTGCTCTATTTTGATATATTTAAGCTTGCTCTTCCGTTCACTAGATAGTAAATACTTTAAATGACATCAGCAAAAAAATCATAATTATTACTTTAAGAAAAAATTAAAATTAAAAAAAAATAATAATCAGATTATTCTTAAGAATGTGTTAGAGCGCCAATGACGCGAAGAATAAAAAAAATTTTCAGTTATTTTTATGTAGAAATGCAATGAAGTTGACACAGTTCTCATTCAAAAAACAAGTATTTTTTATATAAAAAAAGATGAAGAACATACTAAATAGAAAAGTTACATCGGCAAAAGACCCTACACTGCATTATTCGGTCCCAAAATGATGGTGACATATCTGCAAAGGGTCGATGAGCGAAGTGACAAGACGTGCCGCGCATTTCTAAGAGGAGCGGAATTTTATAACCTTTCAGAAACTATTCTTTTTAAGTTTTAAAACTTCCTCTGTCAGATTTACTGTCTGACTATTTATAACCTAACCAACAATTTATTTGATGATATTTTACAGTAAAAATATACAATCAAATTCGCTTAAAATTTTTAACACAGAGCTAGTTGCCATGGAAATCAGAACTTCTAGTTGGCTAGTTTTGCTTCACTAATTATGTTCTAGTTTGTGTTATACATGTATATTAATATTTATATAGAAAAATTATTCGATAAGAGAAACAGTTTTTTCCTGAAAATAAACAAAATTTTTTATTTTTGTTTTTTATTTTAAAGATTCAACACTTGGTTGACTTAATGTTGCACATATCAATTGAAAGTCTTTGTTATTAAGTTTACTTGAATGAACACTTGAATGAAAAAGGGGTGGTGATACTAGATAATCGATGCCTAGACCTCCATTGGGCCCTTTACATCCCATCATATCTGCAGGTTATTCGAGGCCGATCGCCTTTGCGAATCCAAGCAGCCTCGTTATTTGAACTTGTCTAACTGCATCCGGTAACAAAACTATATCTCCGAAATATCTCTGTCTCAGTCCGTTGAGTGCTGGGCACCCTCTGAGAACATGGTCAACAGTTTCATCCTCCTCCAAACACCATCTGCATGTCGGGTCGCCCTCGACACCGATTCTATGAAGATGGCCCGGAGGTGACAATGTCCTGTCAACAATCCCACCACAATTCGCAGCTCTTTCCTTCCCAAGGAGAGAAGCTCCTTAGTACACCGTGCGCTAGGCCCCGTTATATGTTCCTTAGCACATCTCATTCCAGGAGCTCCCCCCCCCCCATGATTCAATAAATTTGCTTTCCAGCAACGATTTCAATTCCCTTTTGCCAATAGTAATTGGAACAGGTAATATTGGTTGGGGTCCATACGGTTCGATCGCTGAACCCAACTTTGCCAGACGGTCTGTTTCCTCATTCCCGCGTTTTCCCGAGTGACCCGGGACCCATACGAGTCTGACTGTGCAGCCTTTCCTTATCATACCATTTAGTATATCCTTGCACTCAGACACCAGTCGCGAAGTCACGACACTTGACTTCAGTGCCAATATCGCAGCCTTACTGTTTGAGCATATATTTATTACTCTATTCCTGTCTATGTCCCCCTCATAGAGATGGGCACATTGCAGAATAGCATAAATTTCCCCTGTGAAAATTGTCACACATTGTCTGAGAGCGTAGTACTCTCTGACTCCTGTAGTATTGACGAATACTCCGGCTCCAGCTCTTTCATCTTGTCGAGATCCATCAGTATACCACCAGGATCCATTTTTCCGAAGTTTTTGTTCTCCCTCCCAATCCGCTCTACTTGGCATAAGTATCTCCAGGGAGAGATTGGGTTTTAAAAGCGGCGTCATGTAGTCTGTCCGTATGGGGAGTGATGGACACCTCTCCACCACGCTCCCAGACGCCTGAGTTGCCGCCTGTTTCAATTCCAAGATGTCTCAGGCAACTGAGACGCTAAACAGTCTTCAGGGCCTCGTTCTCTATGTATAAGTGAAGAGGAGACAGGTTCACCAGGACTTCCAGAGCGCTGGTAGGAGAGGAGCACTGAATATTCCCACACAAACCATTCTCTAAACTTTGTCAAATTGAAGAATGTGTTTGTGCTTTGTTGTACTACGCCACCATACAATAGCGGCGTACGTTATCATGGGGCGGATCACCATAGTGTATATCCAAAATAGCACTTTAGGTGTCAGTCCCCATGTACACCCAAAGGCTCGTTTACAAGCCCAGAAAGCACATATGGCTTTCTTGGTTCGAACCTTAATATCATCATTTTAGCTCAGTCGTGAGTCCAGAATTACTCCCAGGTATTTAACTGTCCCCTTAAGTTGAAGAGTCCTTCCCATCAATGTAATTGTGGGAAGTCTCCCCATTTTCCTCTCTTTTTTTTTGTAAAGAGTATTAGTATTATTAAGTTTGAAAGTAAAAGCTTGTTACTGAATAGGGGGTTATAATTTATTACATTATTTAATATTATATTCAATAATGTACGTTTCGAATTTTTGGTTGCAATTTTCTGTGATCTATTTATAATTTTACTATCGCTTTCGAAAGCAAAAAATAAGAATTCTAGTGTATGTATCTATAATATTATTTATATTCATTGGTTTTAAAACGTTTTGTCGTTGTCCTAGGCCTGATCTAAATCTCTCGCTTTAGCTATTTCCTCTTCTAAGATCTTCTTCACTTTTTATGGTTCAGTGGTATTCACTGCATTTAATATGCGCAGGGTTCATCTAAAAGCATTTATTCATATTGCTCTCTGTTTAGTAACCAAGTTTTATTTGAGCTTTTTCTCAATATTTCGACCCTAAAAAAATTGCATTCAGTCATCCTATAGTTCTTCTGGTTTCAGTTATCCTTTTAGCTACTTCTCGTATTTTCCCTTTGTATCGAATTTGATATCAAAGTATGTGTATTCGGTGCAAGTTGCTATTTCTGCTGTAGGTAGTTCGTTTTTTGGGTATTAAGTTACAGGTTCAATTTTCTATATCCCTCTTGCAGTTAAGGCTCCATATATTATATGACTTCTTTATCATTTGCCATAATTACATTTTCGAATTGCAGAGTACAGAGATGTGTTTACAAAATTAAACTTATGGATAGGTTTATAATAGTACTACTAGAAATGTTTTGGCACAACGAAACAGATGTAGTGCTGGTCTATAAGTAGTGACAATTATCTGACGATGGAATAAGTTAAATCTTAAAGATTTAATTCATTTGTTCGAGGTAATTTGCAAGCTATCCAAAACAGGAAGCATTGGTTGTGAAATCAAGAAAGAGTTTGAGTAAGTTGTAACTAGCCCAAGCAATTTTGATCATTTTTGAACAATTGTTTCAAGCTCTGACTTAACACAAGACAACAATTTTTTGGAACATTAAAACATATGAGCTTATGGTAAAGAACGATGTGCAAGGAAATTTTTTAAGAATGAATTTGTATTTTTTCGGCATGTGAAATAAACATGTTAATATGGGAATAGCTTTATCATTTAAAGTAAAAAGTTGTTGGAAAGAAACATAAGATAGTTAATAATCAGATAATATTAAAATCTAGTATAATTACACATAGAAAATGATGGTCAGGCAATGATTGTATTAGTTAAACAATTTCCCAGAAATGAAATCGATGCTTTTACTTATTTATATTTGATGCATTTTAGCTTTGAAACCAAACTGGACAAGAAATAAAAATCTCTTATTGTGCTAATTAAAAAAACTTCATTAAATTAAACTGCTCAAATCTATTTTTTTAAATATGCCCATTTTCGACGAAAGAATTGCTTCAAAACTGTATGGCTTTTTATGTAGCGCAATGGAAAAATGAAAATTTTCTCTTTTATCAAGTAAAAAATGCAATAAATAAACAAACAGCCAGTTCATTGATAGCATTTTACAAAATTCGTAATGTTTATTTTATTTATGTTTGTAGGTTTGAACTGGCACAGAGAAACTTACCATAAAAGCCAACTAGGCCTTTTTTCATTGGCATTTTGGTAGTTTTTGATGATATTATGCAATTCTGGTTCAAAAGAAATATTAACAGCATTTAAAAATTTATTGAAAAAACATAAATATATTTGAAACTTCTATGTTCATTCGGAATACGAAAACCTTTATTTTCTTGGAGGAGGGAAATTAAATATTAAACCAGTCCCAAGATAAAACCGTAAGAGCTTGAAAGTATTATTTCTTTATTAAAAAATGTCTATTTAAAAATAAATGTTTTAAAAGCCTTTAAGGTAGTTCAGGCTAAGTTTACACATATTTTCTTGAAAAAAAAGATATTTAGTGTTGACATAATTTTCCGCAAAGCGGCGAAATTTCAGACATCATCTCCATCTCATAGTCGAAATAATCAATATGAAAAATTCAACACTGACCATGACCATATCGGACGAGCTATGTGAAATAATAACACAAAAATATCTTTAAATGTTTTTAAAATAAATGCATATATGATGCACTGAATCGGCAAGAAGGTATTTTCGGTTGTCACACATAGAGAGCGTTGTACTTGTTTTAAAGGACTTTTACCAATGTTACGATTTTTTCCTTTCGATATTTGATATCAGTTATATTTAAGTTACTTCAGAAGCAGTTTGTGCGTAATTTTGTTTGTAGTTGCTAGTTTATTTTACGTTGAAATGTCAGGTTACTCTAGTGTTCGAGAACCAAGTGAATTTGAAACTGACTCCGGTTCGGATTTCTTCCCGATCTCCGATTGCGCTTCTATCAGTTCTGAAGAAAATATTAGGAGAATACCCAAGGCAAGAAATTCCGAGATAAACCAACAAATTAGTGTTCAAGGAAGAGGGAAAAAGCGTACCAGAAAGCTGAAGGAACACAAGAGGAAAAAAAACAAGATAGAAAGGAATTAAGATAAATTCTATGCCAATTTTCAGGACAATGTAGTTCCAGAAAAAACATTATTTGACGAGGAAAGCAACTGTCTTAAAAAATGTCATTTATTATGGACATTTGAAGAACGAAAAAAAATATTTTTGCAAGCTTTTATACACTGATGCATTTCAACCTGTAAACCTGTTATATTAATGTCCAAGTTGTCAATAAGAGCCGTTTTACTAAACTTCAAAATCACCTGTAGCATAATAAAGCACGCATTTGCATGTTACCAAAGGAATCAGGCAATATGGTGACTATATCCTTTTTCAAGAAGGTTTTAAGTGTTTCAGACTGTAGAGTGGCCAGAGCTTTAGTAGATAAAACTAAAGATATTGACATAACTACTCTGTCATTAGACAGAACAGGAAACATCCCCATAAAAACAAAATTCAACAGGCTCAGATCGGGAATATCTGTTCTTCCCCCCCCCCCCCCGGGTTTATTCTCTTTGTATTTGGAGGATACAAAACCTAAAAAAAAAGGTATCCTAATTTGTATTTACAAATATTTAATGAACAACTCAATCTTCAATTTCAGTATCCTGCTACAGACACTTGTAGAAAAATGCGATCCAATGATTATAAAGATAAACTGTCTATTAACTCAGAAAAGGAGGACGATTGAAACAGAAAAAGACTTGCACTTAAGGATAGCGAACGTAGCTCGTCAAGATATGAAGGAAGATGCCACAAAAGATGTCTAGCTTTCGACCTGATGAAAATACTTCCAACACCAAGTATGGTCACAGGAGTAGCATATTATAAAATACAACTGTATCTATAATCTAGCAACTTCCAAAGTACACATATACGTTTGGTAATGAGGGTGTAGCGTCACGAAACCAGTAAGAAATTGGCTCCTACATTATGAATTACGTAAAAAAATACATGAAAACACCAAGTCTAATAATTTAAAGCGATAAATGTGAAGGGCAGAATCGATGACATGTTATAGCAACAATGTATTGTTATGTTCAAATGCGTTTATACCGACTATTATCTATTACAAATTCCGTATCTCAGGGAATTCTTATTTACCTTGCCATAGGGATTTCGGTTCTTCAAGGACATCTTTTTTCCGAGTGATAAAGGTAATTTTAACAGCAAATATGAAGATATAATAATGCAAAGTATAGACTTCAAATCAATAGGGAAGTTAGACAATTTTTCGACAAATAGAAAGAAAGCCACTGAAGATGTCAAACTAGATTGGTTGAAAATTCAGTGGCTCATGTTCAAGACAGATAAACTATTCAATATTTACTTTAAATACTCTAACAATGAAGCAGTTTTATTTTACAGTGTGAATTTCAACAAGGGAAGGACAAAAGTATAGCAAATCAAAGCAGATAACTTTCAACCAGAAGAAATGTATCCATTTGGGAGACCAATCGATAACCTTAAATATAAATATCTTCAGGACCTTCTCCCTTATATACCACTGGTTGTTCATACACTATATAATAATTTAATAATGATTAGGTAATAGATGAGGTCATTGTGGAAGAAGATCCAAATGTATGTACTCTGCATTTAAAATTATGAATATTATTCTTGATAATATTGTTTTAAAAATAACATATGATAATTTCATTGCATTTTTTCTACTAGCTTTGTCACAAACCTAAATTTCCACACTTAGGCCACTATATTTCTGAACGACTTAATTCACAGTTGTAATGTAAACTTCGTTATTGATAAATATTTTGAACGGTCGTCAAGTAAAGATTGCATTTTTATTGATAGTGAGTACATCATTAATTGAGGTCCAAGCATCAACAGTCATTAATAATATGTTATCGGCTTTTATATATCACGTGTTGAATATCAAAATAAAGATTAAATAAAGATCTTATCTATCGTATTATGTACGTAAATTAGAAAAAAGGTTAAACAAATGTAAAATAAGCTTACTATGTGAATCCAGCTCACGTGTTTTAAGCAGTGTTGTTGAATCATTGCTTCGTTATCATACATACTCCGCTCATGTGATTCCTAAACCACGAAATAAGCGAAAACAATAGTTTTATGCAACATTTATTTCGGTTCTTAAGAGTCAATTGCCTGGTTATCAATAACGTATAACTAACACAATAACGCAGATAATTCATAGTTAGAAATATAATGATATTTTTAACGAAGCTATAAACAACCGACTGATATTGTTACAGAATTTCTCCCTTAAAGACACAATCGGTAATGGAGTAGCACCACGAGATCAGAGGCTTTGCCGTTCGGGCTGTGAAACACCATTTCTCAGGGTAATTTTACGAGGGCGCGCAATTTAACGGCCTTTTTATCATTTATTATAGTTTTATCTATGATATAGTCGACTTGGTCCGCTCCGAATATATTATCGGTTTGTGTTTGATATGAATAGATTTGTACAGAGTGGGTGACGCAAACTACTGACCCGAATAGTAATTGGTACTTTTATTTTCCTATTTATATGTATTTTATTTAGTCCTATTTAGTAGTCCATAGTTAGATTAGTTTAAAAAGATTTAGGTACTTCTAGCGATGAGTGAAACAGTATTTTTTTTTAAAGAAATGAAAAATTTATTTATTGCTTTGTTGGCTAGTTATACCAACGATTATTATAGCTAATGATACAATAACCTGCTTGTTAAGTGTAACCAAAGACATTTTTTCATTTCTTTTATGGATTAATTTGCTTTAAAGGATGATTAAGTTTCCTTTTCGGTATTCAATTTTTTTAACGACATCTAAAATAAATAATTTTTATATATTAAAAAATAAACCTACTTCAAAAAATTGTTATATAAAATAAATAATAAATTATGAACTATTTTAAATTGCAATAATTCAATAAGAGCCCAGGAAATAGAGTACTTGAAAATCGAAGAATTAATACCTGTGATTTTATTACTGAAATGTCTTGAAAAGCGAATAGAAAAGACTTCTTATCTCGTAAGTAACAAAAAAGTCATTCGTCATTATTCCATCAAATAATTACTAAGAAAAAATCCAATTTTCCAGTTTTCTTCATACACTGGAAAAACTGCAGGATCAAGAGAAAATTATGTTTGTATGTTTTAAAAATACTTATAAAATGAACCTTTGTTTTTTAAAATCGCTCCATGAACAAAAAAGTTACCGCAAAAAAAACTCCGAAATGATCACTTTTTAATAATTGTTAATAACTTTTGAAAAATTTATCAAAATTGTATTTATTTATTCCGAATTAGTTAGAAATACTACATTTTTGAAGTCGACGTCAAACTAATACCCGAAAAAATATGATTCACATAAAAAAATTAGGAAATACTTTATTTGTAATTGTTTTCTTACCGCAGCTTGTATGTAGCTAGTATCAGTAGTTCGATATTTCATTTAGTAATAATTTAGCGCCGACTTCAAAACTTTCATATTGTTATTTTTCGCTTTTTAATACTGTTTAGAAGTCGGTTAAATTTTTTTACTAAAATTTTATTTTGCAGTTTTTAGTTTTGAATTGAGTTGAGTTTTTAAGATTACAAATAAGTATTCATTTAATCAAAACTAGTAGACCACACTAAACTGAAAAACAAAAAATTCTTTAATTCCGAGAATTCTTCAAATATCAGTTTTGAATGAAATTATACCAAACAAATTTTAGTCTGCTATATATAATAAATATGCTATCTTGAATTTTATGAAATTAATTTTAAACTCGTAACCTATACCCTCAAAACATCCCATCACCGACGATGAAAAATCTTGAGACATTTAAAGCTTTTAGTTCAATATATTTTATCCTGCATATTGAGTTTTAAGAAATTAAGTTCCATAATATATGTCCCAAGAACTCTCCAATGTCAATTTCTACAAAATCGGGAAAATGTAAAATTTATAGAATCCCATATTGCATTAAATTGTAAAAAATTAACTTCATATTCATAACGCATAATTCCAAAAACCACCCAATACCAATTTTTAAAAAAAATGTGAATAATATAAAATTTTCAAATTCAATTTCAAAAAAATTATTTTAAACTCCTAATCCAATCCTAATCTACATGCTTAAAAACTCCATAATATCAATTTTGGTAAAATTCTGGAAATAAAAAATTTTTTTAACCGCCATGTTGCATGTGCCATATTGTTTCTTTTAATAATTTTAAATTCGTTATGTACCCTCTCAGAAACCCCTCAATACCAATTATGAACAAAATCGAGAGCGGTTAAATATTTAGTCTGCCATATTGGATACGCAATATTGAATTTATTAAAAATAACTTTAAAGTCGTAATTTACATTCTCAAAATCCACTCTATACCAATTTTGGACAAAATCAAGAGATATTAAATTTCTAGTCCACCATGATGGATCCGCAATATTTAATTTTTTTTAAATAATTTAAAATTCGTAATTTACATTTTCAAAAATCCTCATATACCAATTTTTATTCCATCATATTGGATCTGCCATATAGGATTTATTTAAAATATCTTAAATTCACAATTTACACCCTCAAAAATCCACTATACCAATTTTGGAGAAAATCGAGAGATATGAAATCTTTAGTCCACCATGATGGATCCGCCATATTTAATTTTTTGCAAATAATTTGAAATTTGTAATTTACATCTTCAAAAACCTCCATATACCAATGTTTAGTCCGTCATATTCGATCCGCCATACTGAATTTTTCAAAATAATTTTACATTCGTAATCCACACCAGCAAAAACCCCCATATATCAATTTTAGGCAAAATTTTCAGAACGTCATATTGAATTTTTCAAAATAATGTAATCTATACCCTTAAAAAATTCCTATTCCATCTTGGATTTTGGTGAACCAATTTCAGCCAAAATAATATGGGACCACTACAGCAATTTCCTTAATATAACGTAGAATATTTTATTCAAATCGGATGTCGCCGTTCCGGAGTAATCGATGGATATATATAAAAAAAATTCTTGTTGGTTGAATTTAAAACCTCCCTTTTTTTAGAAGTCGGTTAAAAACGACCAATAGAAGCGGAGATAGCAATTTTTTTTTAATCGCAGGACAAGTGTTTATAAATATTAAAATTTCAAATTTGGAAAGTTCGTTAATAAAGCATTAAAGGATACTTTACAATGTAAGTGAGTTTAATTGATGCAAAATTATCAGTTTGCGAGCTGACTGACTGACTGACTCCGTAGCACTACAACGCAGGGTGGGTCTTGTCTGCTTCGACTATCTGCCTCCATCTAGAACGGTCTTGTGCCAACTCCCTCCATTCTTGCTGGTCAACTTCAAGGATAGCTAGATCCTTGTGGATCTTATGTCTCCATCTAAGCCTAGGTCTTCCCAATAGTCTTTTTCCTTGTGATGCTTCCTCCCATACCCGTTTTATTAGTTGATCGTTTTGGCTCCTTGTGTGACCTGTCCATCGTAGTATTCTGGACTTTATTTCTTGAATTATGTCAGAGCTTTGATATAATTGCGCAAGCTCTATGTTGCTTCTCATTCTGTGACGGCCTGTTTCAAGGTCTCGGTATGGGCCATATATTATGCGCAGGATTTTTTTCTCAAACCTTCTTAGCAGCTCCTTATCGTGGACTGTCAGGGTCCATGTTTTACTGGCGTAGATTGCTATTGGTCATATTATTGTTCTATAAATTTCGGTTTTTGCCTTTCTAGTGATAAATTTGTACTTCAGCAAGGTTTTTATCGCAAATATACATTTATTTGCTTGTGTGATGCGCTGCTTAACCTCTTCCTGTATATTATTGTTTGCCGTTATCACTGCGCCCAGGTACTTGAAAACTCGCACATGCTCAAAATTATATGGTGCTGATTCTGTCCCGGGCGGGGTTGCGGGAGACGTGCATGTATTTGGTCTTTCCTTCATTTATTCGGAGTCCTATTTTCTGAACTTCTTCTCTATCTTTATGAAGTTTTCCTTCACACTGACTATGCTTTCTCCTATCGCGCCCATATCATCCGCGTAGGCCAAAATAAGTTTAGGGCCACTTGGCCCAAAAACCTCCGCGTCAACTGATACTGTTCTTACGACTTTCTCCAGTGCAAGGTTAAACACTACTGGCGACAAAGCATCTCCCTGTTTTAATCCTCTGTTGATAGAAAATGTTTGGCGACACTCTCCTTCAATTTTGACACAGCTTCTTCAATTACTGTATCAATGACCTCCACATTGCTGCAGGAAACTCTTGCTTTTGAGAATTTTGATATATGCCGATGATTGGTTCGTGGTGCTATCGTGTTTATTGTTATCTAAGATTTTGTCCATTGTCTCTAGAATGCTGTCTTGATATTCGAATACGGTACAAACAACTTTAGAATTAAAATTCCATCTTGTTGAGGTCCCTTTAGACTATTTAAAAAAGCAGGAACTGCATTAGGTTTGACTGCTTTTCTAGAATCTCTTACAAGAGATTCTTAAAAATGTCTAACATATATACTATGGTTTTTATAAATTCCTTCGTAACTCGGAATCCTTTGAATTCAGAAATCGAAATCAGCCACTGTGTTTGTTTGCACAGTTTGGGACAAAGCACTTAATTTTGGATGTTTTTTTTTTCTCGCCAAACATTTTTAACCTCTTTAAATCGTAATAAAATATCTTGATCAAAATAAAAACATAATCACTTTCACAAAAATTAAAATACCGGTAAAGTAGACATCAGCAATAGAAATATCGGCACGGTAGATACCACGGTGGTATTCTAACCCGAACTAAAGGAATGGTTTAACGGGTGTTTGAAGAAAAGACCCCGCACCAACCAAATGAAAATAGGATCCCGGTCAAATTCGTTGAAAATTCAGTATGTTGTAGATCTAGATGCCCTGATCAAAAGTTTCTATGGGCACAAAGTCCAAAAGTTAATAGTTTTCGAGATACAGAGAGATGAGTTGCGCCCGATGCACCAACCAAATGGAAATTGGATCTCGGTCAAATTCGTTGAAAATTCAGTATGTTGTAGGTCTAGATGTTCTGATCAAAAGTTTCTATGGGCAGAAAGTCCAAAAATTAATAGTTTTCGAGATACAGAGGGGTGAGTTGCGCCCGAACCACCATTTATATAGGCAAGCATTAAGAGTCGATTTTTTCTATTTATCTCTCTCTTCCTATCTTGTAAACTTGTTTGGCTGACATAACCGAATGTAAATGTGTGTGTTGCAGCGTAAAACAAAAAATAGTGAAATCACGCAATCATAAAAAAATACTTCAGTCGATAAGTTTAGGATAATGAAGGAGATCACCAACTGTAATCTTGACAATGACCTTTAGATCAAGGGTCAAGGTCGAATATTGTCAAACTAGGAATAGTACATGTCTTATATGCAATGCTGAAAATGATCTTCACCGACTGTCAAGTGAATGTAAAGCAAATGTCTTCATTTCCAGAAATATATATGTTCCTGGGAATGTTAAGTCATGTCAGCATCATATAGATGAACGAGGTTGTTTGCTACAACCGTTCTTGCTTGGTTTGCAATTTATTAATAGGCCATATGTGTTAAAGGGACAGGAACTTAAAGTATTTTTACAAATTCTTCGTGAAGTAACAAAAAATACATCTCGAAAACTATTAACTTTTGGACTTTGTACCCATGGGAACTTTTGATCAGGACGTCTAGACCTACAACATACTGAATTTTCAACGAATTTGACCGGGATCCAATTTCAATTCGGTTGGTGCGGGCGCAACTCATCCCTCTGTATCTCGAAAAGTATTAACTTTCGGACTTTGTGCCCATAGAAATTTTTGATCAGGACATCTAGGTCTACAACATACTGAATTTTCAAAGAATTTGACCGGGATCCAATTTCCATTCGGTTGGTGCGGGCGCAACTCATCCCTCTGTATCTCGAAAAGTATTAACTTTCGGACTTTGTGCCCATAGAAACTTTCGATCAGGACATCTAGGTCTACAACATACTGAATTTTCAAAGAATTTGACCGGGATCCAATTTCCATTTGGTTGGTGCGGGCGCAATTCATTCCTCTGTATCTCGAAAACAATTAACTCTTGAACTTTTGATCAGGACATCTAAACCTACAACACACTGAATTTTCAACGAATTTGACCGGGATCCAATTTCTATTTGCTTGGTTCGGGTGCAACTCATCACTTTGTATCTCAAAAACCATTAACTTTTGGACTTTGTGCCCATAGGAACTTTTGATCAGGACATCCAGGCCTAAAACATACTGAATTTGCAACGAATTTGACCAGGATCCAATTTATATTTGTTTGGTGCGGGGTCTTTTACTTGATACTGGCAGCGCCACGCGCGACTGGAAGCAAAAGTTCAAATACTTGACCAGTGGGTTGCTTAAGTGAAATTTTTCTAGTCGACTTGTCACCTATATGAAGCTTATGAGATGGAATTAATCTCCAAGTCTTAAGATAGGCAACTCCATATACGCTCCAATGGATTAGCTTGGATTGCATCAAAATTGCACCCCAGCAAAACAATAACGTTTCCAGGCGTAATATTGATTTAAATTTAATCATTAAATTATTATTATTAAATATTAAATTATTAGTAGAAATTGACAAAATATTTGTACTAATGTTTATTAGTATTTTTTATTTATTTTTACTATTTTTTTGGGGATTGCGCCAACCTAAGGAAAAGCCACCACTGTACAAATGGTAATTAAGTATTGAGTTTTTCTTAAAAAACGATAGAATTCCTAAATTTTAACACAACCGAAATTTTGTCAGATTTATTGCGTCATTAATTAAAAATATTAGGTTATTCGTAGAGTCGAAATAAATTTAACAAATTACAAAATTTATTGCAGAGAGATAGAAAGACATTGGATATTTATGTACATTTTTAAATGTTAATTAGTGCTTGATCAATAATGACTCCATAATTGTAAGGCAAGATATTTAAATTAAATTTTTAGGAATATAAAATAACACTTGTTAGTTATTTCTGGACTTGATGTGACCAGAATTTTCCTTTCATAAAAAAAAGTTTTATTTTTAATGTTTTTGAACGATCCTACACATCCTACATCTCTCATTATCTTTTTTCGCAGTATATTTTCAAACAATTTTTATCCCGTTTCCACAAATACAAAAATGAAATTAATTTCTTTTTGCGGCAACTCGGGGACATGTTATTTTCAACGAAATATACCCTACGCGATGTGAGCAAGCCAATAAAAACCGCTTAAAAACATTAAATCACCCTAATTCAGCTTAAAACAGTCTAAATTAGTCTCTGTCGAGTAGCTAAACAATGGCGTCGTGATCATGGCATGGTACGATTCACTGAACAAAGGGAAGAGGAAAAGTTACACTGACGGCATCATCTAAAAAGAACAGACATCTCTAAACCCGTCTATTGTGTCTCTAATGAAGATAGATGATCATACGGATGGAAGACACTTTATAGCCGAAACTTGCTGGAGAATAATAACAAAATCGTCCTACTTACCTGACTAAATTTCCTTTCTAGTGTATAGGAAATAATAAAAAGCTTTAACTGCTTTTTGAAAACAAATTTAATTAATATGTGATTTTAATAAAACGAGTATTCTCAAATTTTTAATAAACCTGCATATAAAGCAAACTTATTCTGGGTCCTGCGTACAAATGTCTAAAAAACTTTTGTTCTAATATACAGTAGTAATTAAAAAAAAACTTGTTTTTGCAGTAAAAAAACTCTACATAAAATGAAGAAAAGGGACAGTATTCGACTTTGCTATTTCTTATACAACCCTTTATGAAAAACTAGGAAACAAAAAATTAAATGTTATAAACAAACGTATGTTGTAAGGAAAGATAACTAACACCAACAAAAGTTTAAATGCAATTTTGTATTCTGACATTAGAGCGGACAGTTTTATGTCATGGTAAGTTTTAATGGCGTTATAAGTAAAACTACATTGAAACGATTCAAAGTTAAGTAGGACATAACCAATAACTTTTTATCGATGAACAAAGTTAGTTTACATTTCGATAATCCACAACAATGTGTCACAATCGAATATATGTTGCCAAATTGTGTTTTATAGGTGTGACAGATATGACGAGTAATAGCGAGTTTTAAACTAATTTTTTCTCTGAACGAATTGTTTAGATAGACTCTATGAAGGGTTATTTACCCAATACGCCACGGAATATTGCGACAAAAATAAGTGACTTTCAAAAATTTTTACTTTTCGAATATGTGGGCTTCTAATATAGTTATTTTTTAAAATTATTTTCATTTTATATAGGGTGTTCTAAAAGCTCTGAAAGTATCAAAGTTGTGTTTTTTCAAATGGAACTACCTATATATTTATAGTACCTAAACCTTAAGGGTTTTAAAATAATTTGAATTTTGACAAAATCTAACCTAATTTTTATTTACAAAATACTTAAGAAGTATTTCTTTTATGGACTTAAAATTTATAGTGAAGTGAAACAACAAATCATATTTTATATTCCAATTAAAATAAACTTGATATATTATACAGGGTGTCAAAAATTAAAACTAATCAAAGAAGAACTGTATGTGGCTATAACTTGATTAATTTAAATAGAACGCTATACTTTTTACCTTACCAGAAAAAGTATCTTTTAAGTACCTATCGAATAGTATAGGGGTGTTCTATAGCGAAATCTTCGCGTTTTCACAGAATACGTCAAATAATCGGTTTCTGCGCCATTTTGGGTTTCTTGAATAGATGTTCTAATGTATCTAGTTGCCTATGGCATTTGGAAACGACAGGTAATAGGCAAATATAAGAATAATAATCAGAAATATCTTTACAAGTGTTCAGAAATTCGGAACGCAATTTATAGTGGTACAACAGGCTTTAACATCAATAATGGTAATAACATATTGACGATAGCACAAAATAGAAGCAAAATATTTATAGTAGATGTTCGAAATATCGATCATCTATTCCCAAACAGTTACATATTCTTTTTTCAAAACCACTGTTAATTGTGGACAATATGTGCGGGGTTACAGTTTGAAAAGCGTCCCTTATGCTTATTCTTATATCTTGTGGTGTTGTCGGGAGCGCATTGTAGACAATTCCTTTTATGTATCCTCATAGAAAGAAATCTCTCCCAATCCACCCTTTTCGAAAGTTGACATTTAAAAATTGCCGAACCTCGCGATGATAATGAGGCGGAGCTCCATCTAGTAGAAGCCACATAGTTGTTCAAATATTTAAAAGGACATCTTCTAATAACACTGGAAGTTGGTGTAAAAGAAAATCAAGGAACATCAAACCATTTAAAGGTTCTTCAAAAAAGTAGGGTCCAATTAAGTATGGAACCAGTATTCCTCCCCACACATTAACCCACCAGCTATTCTGGTTTATTCAAATCATTTTGTTATATTTTTTCTCACGTTTATTGTTAGCGTGTTAATACATAGTTTATTTAAATCATAAATCCAACAAAAAGCAAATAATAATGTTTTGATTTATCGTGTACCAGGAGATGAAGTCACAAATCAGTGCTGTGTCTTTGTATTTTAGGAATTGTTGCCTTTTCTCGAACTTAATAGCTATGTTAACAAATTTCCTCTGTTTTATATTTGATCAGTAATTTACGTTTTAAATTTTTCATTAACATTATATTATTCGTGAGCCAAGTGGCAGGTCCTTTTAGTATTTGGGACCTGGAAAAAATTTATAAACTCCCGAAATCCCTGAATGTACATTCCCTAGATCAAAAACATCCAATTTAAAATCATGATAGAACCCGTAACAACAAATCATTTAAATTCCTGCGAATTTCAACAGTAAATTAATAAGAACGTTAAATTTTTAATGAATTCAACTATAATTAAAACATACATAGCTTTAATTTATCGCTTCAATAAAACAAAACAAGCAAAACTAATGAGTAATAAAATTATTCCTTGCTGGATATTAGGACGACGCCATTATACTGGCCATCAAAATGGAAGGTGGGTTAATGTTCGAGTCATAAACAAACGTCTGGCGTCGCTGTTAGGCGTCGCGTTATGGCGTAGACGACAATCGGCATTGTTGGGGTTTTATTACCCTTTTTAGTTGAATTCTGCGAGAGGACACAATTACTAGGGTTACAAAGATTTGTTTTATTTCTTGGATATTTGCTGCCAATTTACCTTTCTAGTGGTTAATGCTGTTTGCTTTTACCTCGTTTTGAAACTGGATGTTATTGAGGTAGTCTTATTGAGACGTTATGGTTGTATGATCACTTTTAAAAGAAAACGATTACTGTCATGTGTAGTTATTCCGGAAAGTGGTAAAGGTAAAGAATGACACCGAACATTTTCCTTAAAAGAGCATGTAGTTTTATATTATATTTTTAATCGCAGGGATAATAAATAAAAAAAAATAATTTCAAAATAATCGATAAAAAAAGTATATATCGCATCTATTATTATTTGTAATGTAAGCATCTTTTTTTCATGTTGGGTTCCATATATATTGCCGCAGCTTTAGACCATTGTATATGGTGTTGTTTATCCCAGGTGTGTTCTATAATACCTGATCTCGACGCTTCCCCTTTTTGTGTATGAGTTTTATGTTCCTTAATTCTAACTTCTAGTGGTAGTTTGGTTTCTCCAATATACATTTCACCACACTTACATGGAACTTTCTAAATACATTTTTTCTTATCGGTAGTTTTTTGTTTCGTTTTTGTTAAATGAGCTCTAAGTGTATTTACTGATTTAAAGGCTGTTTTTATATTACAACTTCTAGCAATTCGTCTAATTTTCTCCGAAGCTCCTTTAATGTACGGATTGTGAAGAAGGAATGTGTGTCTTGCTGTCCAGTGGTCGTTGTTCAAAAGTTATTTATAACTTCGTCAGTTAAGGTACGACGAACACATATGTTAAAAGTTCCACACATTTCGTAAACATTATTAGTTGCATTAATCTAGAGCCCAACGATAAACTAATAAGTTTTCATGTGGCAAGTCTGTATATTAATGTGCCATTAGAGGAATCACTAGACATAATCAAAATGAGACTTTCAAATGATACCACTGGACGAGTGATGGACCTTTTGGAGTGTTGCCTGCGTACTGCTAACTTTCAAGTAAAGGACAAGTTCTACGTTCAGGATGACGGGCTTCCGATGGGTTCTTCACTCTCTCCAGTAGTTGTCAATATATATATATATATATATATATATATATATATATAAATATATATACATATATATATATATATATGTATGAATAGTTTGGTTATTCCGGGTTTCAATCCGTTCGTTCAAAAAATCGTTTTCACGACGTTTCGCCAAAATCTCATTTGGCATTTTTAAGTGCGGTTCGTCTCGTTACTCGCTGAGAACGATTTTGGCGAAACGTCGTGAAAACGATTTTTTGAACGAACGGATTGAAATCCGGAATAACCAAACTATTCATTCTACCATCCGTGAAAATCTACGATATAACATATATATATATATATATATATATATATATATATATATATATATATATATATATATATATATATATATATGGTCTTAATTGTCAGTTAGATTTATTGCGGCACTGTAAGTGTGTGTTAGGTGTGTAACAAGTTGTTATTATACAGGGTGATATAAAAAATACAGGTCAGGAACTCCGCGTCTGGGGTGGCAACTAGGGCTGGAGCTTTGATATTGAATGCAGGATGTTTAGCCTATTTTCGTCTTTCTGTCTCTAATCTTATTCCAGAATCTTGTACTTATCTTACAAAATCGAAGTAATGCAAATAAACTGAGTCCAGATTAGAACAAAATATCTGAATTCAAAGAATATTTCCCATCTTGTACTGTAATTAACCTGTTTTCCCAGAAAAGTTAGTAAAGAAGTATCGATAATGCAGGACTCTTAATTATTTTACAAAATTAGACCAGTAATTTTAGAGATCTTTCCGTATTTCCCTGAAAAAAGTCCGGATATAAATTATCACAAATAGCCCATTTTCGGCTTTCATTCTCCAATCTAAGTTTGGAATTTTGTACTTGTCATATAAAATCCAAGAAATGCTAGTAAGTTGAGTTTAAGTTAGAGCCAAACATCTAAATTCAATGATTATTTCGTATTTCCATATTTTCCTAGAGATGTTATAACGAATGAATCGAAAATGGACGATTTTTAGATTACTACTCAACGAAATGTTTTTTATTCACTGATTATCTCGTATTTTGTGTTGTAATTATCTTGTTTTTCCAAAAATTGGTCATAGAAGTATCAAAAATGCAGGAGTCTTAAATATTATTGAAAATAATAATAATAATCTTGGAGTTCCTTTTATATTTCCTTGAAAAATAAGTTTCGGGATGTAAATTAACCCAAATGGTCCATTTTGAGCTTTCTATCTCTAATCTACGTTCACAATTTTGTACTTCTACTACAAAAACCAAGAAATGCAAATATATTGAGTTTTTCAAGACAACGTATAAAGAGGTATCAAAAATGCAAGAGTTCAAGCAAAATAATACTATTAATCTTAGAGATCTATTCATATTTCCCTTTTGGAGCGGAAGTTAATAAAAACGACCCATTTAGTCAATAGTTTAAGCTAAATTGAGCTCAAATTAGAACAAAAAGTCTAAATTCAATGTTTTCTTCGTATTTTGTGCCGTAATCTCGTTGTAATCCATTTTTAAGGGAAATACGAAAATATCTCCAAGAATATTGGTTTTATTTAGAGTAGCATTCTAAAAATCCTCCATTTTCGATTCATTCGTTATAACATCGCTAGGAAAATATGGAAATACGAAATAATCATTAAATTTAGATGTTTGGCTCTGATTTAAACTCAACTTACTAGCATTTCTTGGATTTTATATGAGAAGAACAAGATTCCAAACTTAGATTGGAGAATGAAAGACGAAAATGGGCTATTTGTGATAATTTACATCCGGAAACTTATTTTTCAGGGAAATACGGAAAGATCTCTAAAACTACTGGTCTAATTGTGTAAAATAATTAAGAGTCCTGCATTATCGATACTTCTTTACTAACTTTTCTGGGAAAACAAGGGAATTACAGTATAAGATGGGAAATATTCTTTGAATTCAGAAATTTTGTTCTAATCTGGACTCAGTTTATTTGCATTCCTTGGCTTTTGTAAGATATATACCATTATATATATATATATATATATATATATATATATATATATATATATATGTATATATATATACATATATATATATATATATACAGGCGCGGATCCAAGGGGGGGGCGGTGGGGGCGATCGCCCCCCCCCCAAGAGCTTTAAGTTTAGGAAAATGGACCATATTTTTCCTCCTATACTACAGTTTATTTAAGAACTAGAAAGAGTAATAAATCATTTTTTATCCTTTTTCTCTTCGCAAACTACCTGTGTTCTTTAGTCCAGTGTTTTTAGCAAAATCTGTTAGACGTATATATTTTTCATAGGAATAAGATACAAATTGTATAATCAAAAATACCGATCTATAATAATGGGCTAAAACGTAGCCTTATTCTCTCAAAAAATTCGAAGTTATAATTTAAATACCTACAAAATATCCATTGCCAAAAATACAAAAAGTTAAACACATAAAAAAAATAAATTCGTCCATATAATATTAAAATGCTTTTGGGGCTATCGGTTATTTTATTATTAATTAAAAACATTTTAAGGTATTTAACGTTTCAGTTTATTTATTTCTTAAACCATCTGCAGAATTACAATTAAACACTAAAAACGGATTCAAATATAATTTGTTAATTCTACACGCTTAAGAAAAAGACACAAATACAATAATAAAATAATAAAAAACTTACGGCTATTAGAATTTAATATATATATATATATATATATATATATATATATATATATATATATATATATATATAAATTAAAGAGTGGGACACATTAAACAATAAAATACAACAAAAACAAAAATTTAAATAATAAATTGTGTTTACACTAGTAAACATTACGTATCTAATTCCTAATCAAAGTCCGTGAAATTATCTTCGCAATTAATTATAATTGGTTCCTCTATGTCACCGATCATGAGATTGAGTTCTCACATTTTGTTTTATTCTTTTATTATATGGACTTTTCCCAATTTTCCGCAGTAACTTTATTCAAAAAAATCTTTCAAAAGTTTAGTTAAATTACTAATTTTGGTAATGCTGTTATTTCTAGCAACTCTACCTTTTACTTGAGAGAGATATTTACTTCTCCAATGGACAGTTTCTGGACGATCTATAGGAACAGATTTTCTATCTGGTTTTTCCCAGCAAAAATTAAGTTCTCTGAGCAATTTCCAGAGATCAGTTCTTTTAATTTCAGGTAAATCGCGATCTTCATTGATTTTATTTAGAATTTTGTAGACGATTGGGATCTGCTTCTCATAATAAAATGTATATAACCCCTTTAATTGCAATTTTCATCTCTTTTTCCAACGATGTTTTTCGTCTGCCTGTACTAACAATTCCGGTTGTTTTTTCTACTTCAGTATTCGGTACATAGCAGATTTTTCAACTCCTGTTATGTTGGAACACATCTCAATATTATTATCTAGATATTGATATCTTAAGGCATCATAAACATTCATCGTAATAAGTTTTTCATTGAGGAAAAATTGCCCTGGTTTAACGATTTGGAATAAATATAGAGGTGAAAGCCATAGCTTTTGGGTATCTCTCTAATCTCAAATAATATATAAAAATTAGCGCAAACAAGATAAATCACTAAGAACAAACTGTAAGGTGTACTTTGCTCACTGACAGAAATTAAACTATCAGAATTTTTATGTTGCAGTAAATTTATAAAATATATTTAAATATAATGAAATATAATTAGATTTGCGGCAGTTCTCAGTTACCTGCGGCACTGAAGCAGGTACGTTGGAGGTTTCGGTAACAGTTTCATTACTCTCACTAGTTCTCGAATAGAGTATAGGAATATGTATGCTAGCGATCGCACCCCCCCCCCCTCGCAAGAGCTTTGAGTTCAAGAAAATAGAATCCATTCTGCCATTTATATTAGGAATCAATATGCTGCTTGCACTTCCCCCCCACCGTTAACAACTTGTTTTTCTTGCCATTTGTATTTTTGTGATATCACCGCCCCCCCCTTCCCCAAAGAGAGAGGCTGGATCCGCCCATGTATATATATATATATATATATATATATATATATATATATATATATATATATATATATATAATGGTTCAAAACTCATGCAATAGAAAGTGCAACAGTGAAACCAAATTCACTGGGAAAAGAGGTAGCAAACATTAAATCCGGTTTTCAACAGAATGGTTATCTTTTAAAATTAATTCGTGATCGTAAATCTAAGTAATTACGTATACAGAGTGGATTTAGCGAAAAGTAACTACCCTGAATGGATATTTACACACATTAGTGATTGTCTTATCACTACTAAAACCTTCAAAACCTCTAATAACTCACTGAAGTATAGTTAGTTATTGCATATAATAAATAAATCTGTTTTATTGTAAAAAAAACAGGAAACAATAAAATTACGCTAGGCTGGGCATTAAGACGACGCCATTAGGATGATCATCAAAAGTAATAGGAAGGTCAATGTCGGAGTCATAAAGAAAACGTCCAACGTCGCTGTGAGTTGTCGTGTTATGAAACAGACAATAATTGGCATTGTCTGGTTTTATTACGTTTTTAGTTGGGTTATCTAAGTAAAGCGAATATGCTTGGAAAAAGATAAAAATTTATTTTAGTTCTGAATTACATCTACTAGGTATTAATGTTCCTAATCTTAAGATTAATTAATATTTTCAATTTGATTTAATTTGCAACGTTACCTTATGTCTAGATATTCCCATTGATCTACTCTAGGATCTGTTTTATTTTTTCCCACCACAGTAATGTTACATTACACAATGTTCTGCTTTTTATTAATCACTTCCTTAACACACAAGCTCACAAGGTTTAGTTTTTTTGAACCATTGCACCAGAGTTTGGTGAGTAAGAGCACTTCAATGTTGTGATGTTTATGGAGCATCTCCTCGTGTTTCTTGGCAGGCGCGGATACAAGGGGGGGGGCGGTGGGGGGCGATCGCCCCCCCCCCAAGAGCCTAGAGTTCAGGAAAATAGATCCGATTTTGTCCTTATACTATAGTTTATTCAAGAACTAGAATGAGTAATAAATCGTTTTTTACCCTTTTTCTTCTTCGCTAACTACCTTGTCATAGGCGTCGGAAGGAGGTTTATTTTATTACTAAGTATTTAAGGCATAGAATATTATTTCGGTACTAAACTTAAAATAAAAAGTTTTCATAATATTATTTTATTTCTTATGATTTCTTAATAATTCACATACATTAGAAAATATAAACAATTTTGACATATTTAATACAAATTACAACTGTATTTTTATTATTTTTAATTTTGGCATAGAAACCGTTTTAGGCACATTCAGACTAAAATGTAGCCTTTTTCTTTCAAAAAATTCTAAGTTATAATTTAAATACTTGCAAAACACCTATTATCAAAAATACAAGAAGTGAAACATATATAAAAAAATAAATTCGTCCGTATAATATTAAAATTTTTTTGGGACTATCGGTCATTTTATTATTAATTAAAAACATTTTTAGGGCATTTGACGTTTCAGTTTATTTATTTTTTAAACCATCTGCAGAATTACAATTAAACACTAAAAATGGATTCAAATGTAACTAATTTTTATATAAAATAGAAAATTTAAATAATAAATTGTGTTTACGCTGGTAAACATTATGTATCTAATTCGTAATCAAAGTCAGTGAAGCTATCTTCGCTCAAATTAATTATAATTGGTTCCTTTGTCTCACCGATCATGAGATAGAGTTTCCACTTTCTATTTTATTCTTTTAGTATATGGATTTTTCCCAATTTTCTACTGTAACTTTATTCAAAAAAATCTTTCAAAAGGTCAGTTAAATTACTAATTTTGTAAGTTGTGTTATTTCTAGCAACTCTACCTTTTACTTGAGAGAGATATTTCCTCCTTTAACGGACATTTTCCGGACGATCTATAAGAACAGATTTCCTATTTGATTTTTCCCAGCAAAAATTAAGTTCTCTGAGCAATTTCCAAAGCTCAGTTCTTTTAATTTGAGGTAAATCCCGATCTTCATTGATTTTAGCTAGAATTTTGTTGACGGTTGACATCTGCTTCTCATAATAAAATGTACATACAACGCCTTTTATTGCAGTTTTCATCTCTTCTTCCAACGAGGTTTTTCGTCTGCCCCTGATCGAATGTAGCTTGGGAGTACTAACAATTCCAGTCGTTTTTTTCTCCTTCAGTATTCGGTACATAGTAGATTTTTTAACTTCTGTTATGTTGGAACACATCTCAGCAAAGTTTTTAACATTATTATCTAGATATTGATATCTTATGGCATCATAAACATTCATCGTAATAAGTTTTTCGTTGAGGGAAAAGTGACCTGGTTTAACGATTTTGAAATAAATATAGAGGGGAAAGCCATATCTTTTGGGTATCTCACTAATCTCAAATAATATATAAAAACAAACGCAAATAAGATAAATCACTAAGGACACAATGTAAGGTGTACTTTGCTCACTGACAGAAATTTAATTGAAATATCAGAAATTTTATTGTTACAGTAAATTTATAAAAGCTTATAATATTTAAATATAATTAAATATAATTAGATTTACGGCGGTCCTCAGTTACCTGCGGCACTGGAGCAAGTACGTTGGAGGTTTCGGTAACAATTTCATTATTCTCTCTAGTTCTTTAATAGAGTATAGAAATGTGTATGCTTGCGATCGTCTCTCTTCTTCCCAAGAGCTTTAAGTTTAGGAAAATAGAACCGATTCTGTCTCTAATACTAAGAATGTGTATGCTGCTGGCATCCTCCCCCCCTCTCGACAACTTATTTTTTCTTATGATCACCCCCCCTCCAAGACCTTAAAATTCAGGAAAATAAACCCGACCCTGCCTTTTACACTAGAAATGGGAACGTTGCTGGTGTCCCCCCCCCCCGTCGACAACTTGCCTTCACTTGCCATACTGTACTTTTTTGATATCACCGCCCCCCCCCCCCAAAGAGAAAGGCTGGATCCGCCCCTGTTTCTTGGTGAACTTCTTGATTTCTTCTTTGATGGTTCTCATCTAAAGTTCCCGGTGTAAATCCTTATTCTGAATGTATTAAGGAACATTCATCAACTTTTCTTAGTACAATCGTTTAATTAGAGGTCAATGCTAGCTTAAAAACTTGCTGGTAGATCAGTACTTTGTTTCTAATAGAAAGCAGGAAATATTAATTTTAATTCTTCTGAATTATTTTCGATATGATCTTTCATTCCAGTTGGAAGTCGAGATTTAGGCTCAAGTATTTTGCAGCCTCTTTCAGTGGAATCATATTGTTGTTCAATCTGATTGATTATTCTACTTGTCAAGTCTGCATACACAGATTTGTCTTCGTTTATTCTGATACGCCATTGCTTGGTCCAAGTATTTATATTGTCAACTACTTTTTAGAGATTTGCTCTTGTTTCTTCTATGGTGGTTCCTACCGTTAATATCATAGTAACATCAGCAAACATGGCTAGTTTAATGTGTTCTGATACAGGAATATCACATGTATATAACAAAGATTATGCTAGTCCGAGCAGGGGCGGATCGAGCCCCTCTCTTTGGGGGGGGGGCGGTGACATCACAAAAGTACATTATGGCAAAGGAAAGCAAGTTGTCAACGGGGGGGGGGGGGTACCGGAGACATTCCCATTTCTAGTGTAAATGGCAGGGTCGTGCTTATTTTTCTGAATTTGAAGCTCTTGGAGAGGAGGGGATGCCAGCAACATACACATTCCTAGTATAAGAGGCAGAATCGGGTCTATTTTCCTGAACTCAAAGCTATTGGGGGGCTGCTATCGCAAGAAAAACAAGTTGTCAACGGAGAGGGAGTGTCAGCAGCATACACATTCCTAATATAAAGGGCAGAATCGGTTCTATTTTCCTGAACTCAGAGCTCTTGGGAGGGGGGGGGGGGCGATCGCAAGCATACACATTCCTATACTCTATTCAAGAACTAGAGAGAGTAATAAACCTGTTACCGAAATCCCCAACGTACTTGCTCCAGTACCACAGGTAACGGAAAACTGCCGTAAATCTAATTATATTTAAATATTATAAGCTTTTATAAATTTACAGCAATAATTAAATTTCTGATAGTTCATTTTTATTTCTGTCAGTGGGAAAAGTACACCTTACAGTGTGTCCTTAGTGATTTATCTTGTTTGTGCTTGTTTTTATACATTATTTGAGATCAATAAGATACCGAAAAAATATGGCCTCTACTTTTATATTTATTCCAAAATCGTTAAACCAAAGCATTTTTCCTCAATGAAAAACTTATTACGATGAATGCTTATGATGCCCTAAGATATCAATATCTAGATAATAATGTTAAAAGCTCTATTGAGATGTGTTCCAACATGACAGGAAAATCTACTATGTACCGAATACTGAGGGAGAAAAAACAACTGGAATGTTTCGTACTCCCCCATTCGATCATAGGCAGATGAAAAACCTCGTTAGAAGAAGAGATAAAAACGGCAATAAAAGGAGTTGTACATACATTTTATTATGAGAAGCAGATTCCAACCGTCAACAAAATTCTTACTAAAATCAATGAAGATCGGGATTTACCTGAAATTAAAAGAACTGAACTCTAGAAATTGCTCAGAGAACTTAATTTTTGCTGGGGAAAACCAAATAGGAAATCTGTTCTTATAGATCGTTCGGAAACTGTCCGTTGGAAAAGGAAATATCTCTCTCAAGTAAAAGGCAGAGTTACTAGAAATAATACAATGTACAAAATTAGTAATTTAACTGAACTTTTGAAAGATTTTTTTGAACAAAGTTACTGCGGAAAATTGAGAAAAATCCATATAATAAAAGAATAAAACAAAATGTGGAAACTCAATTAATTGAACGACGATAGCTTCACTGAATTTGATTACGAATTAGATATGTAATGTTTACCAGTGTAAACACAATTTGTTTTTGTTGTATTTTATTGTTTAATGTTGTTTATATATTTTTTTAATTTTTTTTATATATCTTTATTTTAGTGTATCCCATTCTTTAATTTTATATATGTTTAATTCCAATTAGCCGTAATTTCTTTATTATTTTTTTATTATATTTGTGTCTTTTTCTTAAGCGTGTAAAATTAACACGTTTATTTTATTTTTTTAAGCCATCAGATATTTCATATAATAAAGGAAATTAAATTAAGATGCCAGTGCATTAGAAATAAAAATAAGTAGATCTAATTTTAACTGTAGCATATAAAAATTAATTACATTCGAATCCCTTTTTAATGTTTAATTTAAGAAATAAATAAACTGAAACGTCAAATTTCCTAAAAATATTTATAATTAATAATAAAATGACCGATAGCCCCAAAAATAATTTTAATATTATATGGACGAATTTATATTTTTATATATGTTTAACTTCTTTTCTTTTTGACAATGAGTATTTTGTAAGTATTTTTGAAAGAATAAGGCTACGTTTTAGTCTGAATGTGCCTAAAATGGTTTTTATGCCAAAATTAAAAATAATAAAAATACAGTTGTGATTTGTGTTAAATATGTCAAAATTATCTGTATTTTGTACTGTATGTGAATTATTAAGAAATCATAAGAAATAAAATAATAATATAAAAGCTTATTATTTTAAATTTATTACCGAAATAATATTCTATGCCATAAATACTTAGTGATAAAATAAACCTCTTTCCTATGACAAGGATTAAAATCCTTTTTAACACTTTCAAATATCTATTATTATTCAACCCAAATAGTCCATTATTATAGACCGGTATTTTTGATTATAAAATTTCTAACTCATTCCTAGGAAAAATATATATATCTAACAGATTTTGCCAAAGACACCGAACTAAAGAACACAGGTAGTTTGCGAAGGAAAAGGGGTAAAAAATGATTTATTACTCTCTCTAGTCCTTGAATTAACCATAGTATAAGAGGTAAAATCGGGTATATTTTCCTGAACTTAAAGCTCTTGGGGGGGCGATCGCCCCCCCCCGCCCCCCCCCTTGGATCCGCGCCTGAGTCCGAGTACACTGCATTTATTCCTGTGTTTAAATTTCAGACTATTCCTTTTCCTGTTTGACTCTGAATGTTTTTGACGATAGATATGATTTCAAAAGCTACACATATTAAATAGACAGGCATCTTTTAAATTTTATTATTAATCCTTTATGTCAGAATTTATCAAATACTTGGGCTACGTCCAAGAAAGTAGGTGAGCCTGAGGAATTTTTCAATGTTCTACGGGGTACTTGACCGACTGTGATATACCTGTAATAAAATCCAGACTGACGATTGAGAACAAGTTGTTTTTCTCTTATTATAATATTCATTCCTAAGAACAATTTTTCAAATGTATACATATGATAGAGAGAAATGAGCCTATATGACTTTACTCCATTAGCAGGTTTTTCCAGTTTTGTTAGTATTGTTAATTCTGTCATCTTTCATGAAATTCGTACACTATCCCTTTCCTTTATATTTGTTTAAGTATTTCTCCAATATTTAGGTTGAATGCTTGGACTTTTTTAATGATGATACTTTCTTTTATTTCTTTAACTATTTTACCAGTTTAATTTTTTTTGATTTTTGTATTTGTTTTATTTGATCCATTTGGATTATTTGTATGGAAGAAGTTTTCTAAGTATGCGGTAAATATATTTGCTTTTTTATACTGTCTCTTGCCAAAGTTCCATTTTCCTTTCTTATAGGTGCAATTTGTTTAATTGGCCTTTACTTAACCTTTTTGTGGCTTTCCAAAGTAAATAATCTGTGCTTTGATTATCATTTACTCCACTTAGGTAATTATAAATAGATTCGTTTGTGATCTTTTGAATTTCTCTTTTCAATTTCTGTATGAGATTATTTAATTTGTTCTTATTTTTCTATTTCTCTCTACCAAATCTGGTATGGGTATGAAATAATTTTATCGAACTAGTTTCGTTGTATTTCTAGTGTGTTATTCCATGCTGTCTGCTGAATTTCTGTCTTATGTGTTTCTGATTCTTGTTCTAGTTGTTCCTTCATTTTAATAGATACATTTAGTTTAATTCTTTTATTCGATATTGAAGATTTATGTTCTCTTGTTACTATATTTTTACATAAAGTCAGTAGACTTGATCACTCTCCCTCATCTATTCGAATACAGTTTATGGCAATTTTTCTGGACATAAAGTAATTCAGGAGATCGGGGATTTTATAAGCAGATTCCGATTAATTCGATTACTGCCTGTTAAATTTCTTTTAGTACTGAAGTCTCTCCCAACAATAGCTTTTTGGCCTAATGAGTCAAGGAATTTTATGCAATCATCTTTTTAATTTTATTTTTTTGTTAGAAAATATCATCGTAAATTCATATTTTTTTGTTTTATTACATACACTAGCAGTTTGTATTTCCTCTGACAATGCATAACCAGTTGCGTAGCCTGCGTAGAGAAGTGATTTTAATAACTGGACTATTTTTTTCGATCTAAGTAGGTAGTATTGATGATGATTAAAATTATGGAAAGCGCACTACTCTGACTAAAAAATAAAATGGCTGATTTTTTAATCATATAACCCTACTTATAGATTAATAAAATATTCTGAGGCTACCCTAATATTTTTTGGATAACCTTTGACCTTATAACGGCTTACATTCATACGAACAATCAATCTGGGACATAAATGCTGCTTGTTTCGAACTTTATGGGCTCTTACTCTTTCATCAAAATAATCCCACATGTATTGATTATATTGCTTTATGGTCTGAAGGATTTTACTAGAACCAATAGTATGGCATAAATTTTAGTAGTTTGAAAAAAGAGTTACAAAATATTATTCAAATATAAACAAGGGCGTAGCAAATATTTTCTCCAGGAGAAGGCAAAAACAAGAAAATGTAATTTAAAAAAGTTAAAACTATAATCTAAATTTTGTATCGGCGTTAGTCTACGGGGCCTTCAAGAACCCTCTTTTATAAGCCAATTAATAGAGAAAAAAATGAGTGATTCTGAGACAAAAATACTATCAGGATACCAGTTACGTAATCATAATAAATATAATTCTTTAATTGTTATAACCAATTGAAACCAAAAAATTGCTTTTTTTTTCATTTTGTTCTTCTAAAGTCAAAAGTAATAGCGCAACCTTGATGGTATAAAACAGTAGAGAATAAATTACCAAGAAAATGCGCCCAGGATTGATTCAATCAGATCTTCAGTAACGAAGAAAAACAGGAAAAACTGGAAAAGCAAGAAAAGAAACGACATGAAAAAAATACAAAAAACTAAATTACATTAACGAAATGTAAATAATTCTTCATCAAATTCAAAGAGTTGTGAACAATGGTAAGAACCTGGAGACAGTCTTGACTCAAATATATTAAATTTACTGATAAGAATAAATTTAATATATTTGTATCCGACAGTATCAAAAAAGTAGAGAGAAAGACTGGCCAAGTACTTAATTTTAAAAACACTTTCACTATTAAGCGGAGGTTGAGGTATAATAGTATGGGGCTAGATGATGGTATTAGATATTGGAAACTTGTTAATAATTTAAGGTACCGTTTTTTAAAAATTCATATCTCCGTAATTCTTCAATTTATAGCTCTGGTTCCTTGCAAAATAATTGAAATTTATATGCATTTTATGTATGCGAAAAACAGATATTGTCAGTTTATCAGTTTTTGCACAATTTCCATTTGAAATGTTGAATGCACTTCTTTCAGAGCGTGTAGATGCGTAATGGAATTTTAATTTTACAATTAATTGAAAGTAGAAATGTCATTTAACAAGCCCATTTTTTCATTTTGAATCATAAAGTCTGTGGAATACGTAAAAAACGCTAGCAAACATGACTGAAAACGACTGAGGTAGTGAAAAAACCTAGCAGTGGTGGCAGCGCGGCTGATGAAGTTACTTTTAAGGGATTGGCGGATCAGTACTTTTACGACTTCGGCGGTTTTCGGTTATGTTTGCTGGCATTTTTTAAGTATTTCACAAACTTTTTGATGCAAAATGAAAATATAGGCTTGTAAAATGAAACTTCTTCTTTCAAAATCTTTTCACAAAATAAAATCGGACCATCCATGACGCATCTAGGTACCTTAAAGACTGTGAACTGAAAATTCAAATGGCAATTGTGTAAAAACCAATTAACTAACTCCATATAGTTTTGGCATGCATAAAGTATTTATAGATTATTATTATTTTCCCGAAGATCATCGCTATAACTTGAAAGATGACAGAGTTATCGATTTTTTAAAAATGCTGAATTTTCCGATTTTTCCTGTTTTTCTCCATTACTAGAGATTCAATTGAGTCGATCCAGATCTTATTTTATTGCTATTTTTATTCTCCACAATTCATGTATTTATACCATCAATATTTTTGAGCGAAAAATGGAAGAAAAAGCATTTTTTTTGGTTTTAATTGTTTATAACAAAAGAGGATCATAGTAGAATATTCCTATGGATTGCTTTTACTGTGATGTCGCAATCAGTATCCTGATAGTATTTTTGTCAGTAAAAGTCTCTTTTGTTTGGCATATTTAATACACACTCATCAAGCAAAGACCGAAAAGCCGATTTCTGTCATTGTTGATCATAACCAAATTTTTACGTAAGTTGCTGAAATATCTTTTGAGAATGCACATTGTATAAGGGCTACGTAGAACAACTACGTCTCTTTAACTAGTGCAGCAAGTTTTCTTTCCTACAGCTCGGCCTTTGGCATTTCCTTCCTTGCTATTGGTTGTATCAAAGTGTCGCTGCTCCGAGTACACCATTAAATTGAAGCAATTACAAAAAATTTTACTTCCTAAGAAGTCTAGTAGTACTCTGACATCTGCTACGTCTTATCAAGGTCAAGACGTCACTAATCCCACTAACATTGTAAATTCATTTGCGAAATTATTCAAAGAGCCCTCTATTGTTTCTACTCCTCATGTACCCATGTTTAGTCACGGTTGCAATTCTTACCCTTGAGACCGTTGAGAACGCCTGTAAAAAATTGAAGCCCAATTCACAGCGGGTCCTGATTCCAGTCCTTCATTTGTCGTAAGAGACTGTGCTTGGGCGTTTGCTGTCTGTCTGTAATTTTCAATTTAGGCACTCAGAAATGTATTTTTTCTGATCTATGGAAGGGATCAAAAATCTCTCTAATTTTTAAAAAGATGACAGAACCAGGGTCGAAAATTATCACTCCATAGCGATAATATGCAATTTTGCAAAGGGTTTTGAACGGGTTCTTCAGGAACGAATATCCTTTTACATAGCGCCTCTTATGATCAATCAGCAGCACGGTTTTGCTTCTGGAAAGTCAACCGTGACCAATCTTTGTGCACAGTATGTCTCGGAGCGTATTGATTCTGGCACTCAGGTCGGACTTCGATTTTAACGACAATCTTATTAGATTTCTTGAAAGTTACCTATTAAACCGCTCTGACTATGTTGAATACCGTGATCATAGATCTAGTAATTTTGTAGTAAGGTCGGGTGTTCCTCAAAGATCTGTTTCGGGTTCCTTGCTATTTAACGTTTTTATAAACAATAATACATGTGGGTTGAATAACAGCTGCCTACTTTATATACACGATTTAAAGATATCTCGGGACATACGGAATCTTGGCGATTGCTTGAGTCTTGAACTGGTTCATGCAACTCAATAAAAAATCACCAGAAATCGACCTTTTGTATAAAAATTTTCACCAGTCACCAGAATAATTAAAAAATCATTAGATCTGAATAAATTTCACTAGACCTGGCAACACTGATGGACAATGTTACTTGAGTGAAAATGCAGAATAGGAATTGTGAAATGTTGGCGAAATAATCCAAACTAATACGAATGAACCGACCATATCCATGACATTTATCGTTTTCTTATCGCTTTTAAGATAGTGGCATTCTTAGGAGTTATTAAAAAAGTAATGAAGATAAAATATCCTTACTGTAACACTTTCTTTTCTTGTATTTTTATAGAATCCAAGCCCATCAAATTCTGCGTTCCGTATGCCAAGGAAGTATTCGGAAAAAAACGTATTAATTTACTATTCGGATTGTACGGTTATGTTAATACATATTCTCACATCACTAGCTGTGACAAGTATTGTTGATTACATTGCGAATGGAAGTATCTGCAGCTGAACGCACGCTAGGTTCATCGGATGTGTCATCATAATTTTAGGTATTTTTGTTGTAATTTTTTCACTTGAGTAAATAAGCTAGGAGAAGGCAAGCACATTAACGTGTTCCATTATGGCTACGCCCATGGATAGAAAAATATAAGAAGGATCATCCAAGGTTTTATGAATCTGATATGACTGGAAAACGGTCTATAAATGTCAAACGATTTCAAAAAAATATGGCAACGTAATATTTTTTTGAAATCGTTTGACATTTATAGACCGTTTTCCAGTCATATCAGATGTTATTTCAGTAAAATTATGGTTTTAAATCTTTATTTAAAATCTGGGAAAATACGTTGCTTGGTTTACGCCCAGCCCGACTTAAAAAGCTTTATAAAAAAAATAATGTAAAGAGAGGTCGTAAAAATTCTCTGTTATAATTTTTAGCAATTCCAAGCGGGAAATTGAAAATCTGGCACCGCGAGTATGCAAATCATATCGACATTTTGCACGGAAATTAAGCAGAAATTGCTGCGATAGCATCGACTGTTGATATTTTCCTAAAGGTTATTTTGTAAGGAAATGTGTAAATGACCTAACAGAATACACACGAGTGATTGTATTATTCCATTGTAATACTAAATAATATAGTCCCGCACAAAAGAGCTCCTTTCTACAATTTAATTTAGCCAGTTTCGTTTAATTGCTGACTTTAATTACAGGTAAAATTTTGCCTTTAGTTTTGTAAATACCGAAATAAAAATTATCCGTGAGACGAAGTGGACAAAAAAAATAAGGAGATATGTTGGCATTTATATCTCCTTATATCCTTATATATCCCAGGTTTGGTAGATGTTTGTATTCCGGACAGAAGTTTTTTACATAATTGATTTATCTAGATTAAGAAAGTTAATTAAAAAAGTCTAATAAAATCTACAAAAAAGGAAACTAATTGGTAATTTCTTCTCTCAGTACTGAACCTGACAGCTAATGCTTCGGTAATTATACACTATCAAACAAAAGTAGTGAAACAGTTTCAAAAAATGGACTAATCCCGAAGTTCTCATATACAAAATGTCTGCTATTCAAACGATCAAAAAATTTAACAGATATTAACCAAAATTGAAGTACGCAATAGTGATGCGTCAAAAGTAAAGCAGCATTTAAATATTTTCCTATAACTTTGACATATCCTACATTATTTAGACTGACTGGAAAGCAGGATCTGATCGATTCCTAAGTCAACTAGGAGGCTTCGTTTGGTTTACAGACGGGTTCAAAACTAATCATGGTATAGGAGCAAGAATACACGGAGCCACACACAGACTCAACATAAGTGAGGAACTGGGGCAGTACAGCACGGTATTCTAAGAAGAAATAGTTACTGTTGATTCCTGTCTTCGAGAGAAGTAGAGATGAAACATGTACCTCTGCCGTATCACTGTGGCGGGGAGGGTGAGTTTTGACTTTCTTCTCGGTATGGAGGTACAGGTAGGCCATCATCTCGATGGTGGTGGAATAGGATAAATTGTGTTTTATAACAATTTATTCTAACTGTGCAACCTCTAACACACAAGGGATATGACGGAGGGAAGTATGTATTTACTGTTCGCATTTTACTTCATTCATACGCGGAGCTGCATATAGTTGTACGGTTGCTGAATGTGATTTCAGCACTATAACGGCATAATGTGGATATATCCACTGCTATTGCATCTCACACGGAGGAATCCGTGAAAGCCACATAAACATATATACGCCATCCGGCGGGAGGTCGGCGAAGCGGCGTTCAGTATTTGCATGCTTCCTTCCGATCTGTCCTTTGCACAGCCAGGTGCATGTCGGTACCCTGATGAGTCTAGTAGAGACGAAACATGTACCTCTGCCGTATCACTGTGGCAGGGAGGGTGAGTTTTGACTTTCTTCTCGGTATGGAGGTACAGGTAGGCCATCATCTCGATGGTGATGGAATAGGATAAATTGTGTTTTATAACAATTTATTCTAACTGTGCAACCTCAAACACACAAGGGATATGATGGAGGGAAGTATATATTTACTGTTCGCATTTTACTTCATTCATACGCGGAGCTGCATATAGTTGTACGGTTGCTGAATGTGATTTCAGCACTACAACGACATAATGTGGATATATCCACTGCTATTGCATCTCACACGGAGGAATCCGTGAAAGCCACATAAATATATATATATATATATATATATATATATATATATATATATATATATATATATATATATATATATATACATATAAAATTTTTCTTAAACCATCCCTCTATATAAATGTAGGGTAATTTCTTTGGATTAGGTTTCAGATTAATACTACTATTCTGTGCAGGTTTATCCAAACTATATAAACCTGGTGTACCTCTAAGACCAATAGTATCGAGTATACAATCACCATTTTATAAATTATCGAAATATCTTTGCAGCTCTTTAGCGAATATAACTGGAAAAAAAAGTTATTATAAAAAGGATATTTTATTTTTTAAAAATTTATTAATGAAACAAGTATTCCAAACAACTATAAATTAATGTCATTAGATGTCGTCTCGTTATATACAAATACTCCCAATGACCTATTAACAGATATAATAAAAGCAAAGTGGGACAACTTAAAAAGCTTTACCACTTTAAACCTAGAAACATTCACTGAAGCCATAAATTTGACACTAACCAATAATTACTTTCAGTATCAAGATACGTACTATCAGCAGCTTGATGGTTGCGCAATGGGCTCACCAATAGCATCTACGGTAGCAGAGTTGGAAGAAAATGTCATAGAAAAACTTAATATACCGATTCAATTTTTTAAGAGGTACCTTGACAACTGTCTAGCAGCTATGCCCGAAAATAAAATTGACACCATATTAAATGCATTCAACAATTTCCACCAAAAGATGCAATTTACATCAGAAGTCGAACAAAATGGATAAATAAATTTCCTTGACCTCACACTATTTCGAAATTATGAAAATAAAAAGATTGAGACGATGTAGTACACAAAAGATACATAGTCGAGACGGTACCTTAACTATCAATCACATCATCCGAAATCCCAAAAGATCCGCGTAATAATAGGTTTGGCTGATAGAGCTTTAACCCTAACTTCTCCGAAATATCGTCAAGAAGCTTTAACGAAAGTCAGACAAATCCTAAGTGATAATAATTTCCCCGAAAAACTCACAAACAGAATAATAAAACAACGAACTTACAAACTGTATAATAAGAACGTCCTTACACAAAATAATAATAGTAACAACCCAAAAACATATGTTGCAGTACCAAACAAATATTCATTGTCAGAAAAAGTTACACGCATCCTCAAACACAAAATATACAATCACTTTTCACCACTGTTTAAAAAGTTAAAAAGCAAAGTGACCCATAAGAAGAAATCTAACGTTATCTATTCCGTGCTATGTCTAAATTGTCCACAAAAATATATTGGAATGACCATATAATATCTAGACAGCAGCTTGAACGGACATATATACTACAAAAACGCAACGATAGCATTACACAAACATGATACAAATTTTAAACATGAATTTGATTTTTCAAACACAAAGATTCTAACCCAGTAAAGAAACTACCATAAACTACAAATAAAGGAAATGCTACATATTAAAAAAGAAAAACAAGCAATCATTGACAAGCAAGGTATCAAAAACCTAGGCCAAATATACTTTAACCTAATACACTAAACCATCTATTGTAGCCCTTATTGTTTTGCAACACACTGTATAGTTACTATTGATCAAATTTATTTATAAATCAGGAAAAACTGACTAAAAAGGTTTCCAAATAAAAAAATATTAAGTTGATAGTAACTGAAGGAATCGTCAAATATTGCACTAACAAACATGACCAAGGTAAATTGAGGTGCGCATCTGGGAATAATTTTTAATTTTTGATTTTTAATTGACATTATTCTATAAATTGATGTTTTTAATTAATATTGTATCGTTTAAGTGTTAATTTTAAGTCATGTAAGTGTGCGTTTATGACCATGTTAGTTATATTTTGCTTTTATTTTAGATTATACTTTTGAAAAAGCCCAAAACGTTGGGCGAAACGTCTAGCACAGAATAGTAGTATTAATCTGAAACCTAATCCAAAAAAGTTACCATACATTTATATATATATATATATATATATATATATATATATATACATATACCCGAGTAGAATTAATTTAACAAGTTGTTAAACTTATTCTATGGCAGTAAAGATTTCTTTATTTATCACTGGAATTCCCATAAATGTTGCTCTTGGTTCGTTACAATTTCACTGATGAGACCACTAGGTGATCGAAACGTGTATATGAATTGTATTTGCAAGAAATAAACTCTCTGTATACTTGATCTTTAACTTCTTCAAGAAGAAAAATGGTAACTTGTTAAAGCTAGAAAAGCCTTGAATCTGAGAAATAAAAGATAGGAAAATCGTTTATATTTATTACCGAACTATCGAAAATGGAAAATTTTGCTTATTTTTAAGAGATAACTTTTCCTCTTAACCATTTTAAAGCCGTTATTTTTGGGTTTTAATCTCCAATTTTTATGTAAAGTGTTTATTGGTTGACATATGCAGTACAAAATATATAATCACAAGTAAAACAAAACTAACCCCCTAGAAGATCTAACTTCCATAGCAACTAGGTCGGGTCTAACTCTTAAACCTTCTTAGTGACCTGGCTGTAGAAGGTCTAAAAACGAACACTATTCGGGTCATTGATGTATTCATTTAAGTGAAAAAGTTACTCAAAAGTGCTTTTCCAGAATTAAATTATTATAGAAATCATGAGGCGATCATTTACAAGTTATAAATTTTAAATAAAAATATCATTATCCAAAATTCCATTGATAGCTTACTAGGCTAAGTTTCTGTTTCTAATTAAAGTTAGGAATCTCTCCATCTATGAATAAGTTTATTTTGCTTGGCCCATATAAGTTGACGAAAAATATACATTCAAAAAATAGTTTTTTGATAATAATAAAAACCGCCATAAAACCAACTACGAAAAATTTTCCTATAGTTTTATCCCGACAATAAATTACACTGCCACTGCTTTACGACCTTCGTTGCTGCACAATAAATGTAAATTATCTATCTTTAAGATTTAAAGCGCCCGGAACGGTATTGTCGTCCGAGACAGTTGATCTTGCTGCCTGGATTTGATTAGGGACTATGCCGTGTCCGGTCCCTGAAGTCGTTAAAACAGGATGTAAAAGTAAAAATTGGGTTACTTACATTTATATACATGAAAAGAATTCGGCATGATAATTTTTATTAAGAAGTTTAAAATGTCCATTAAAAAATAGCAATTCACTGAGACTATTTCTGCGAGACACTATTTGGTAAATATTCTTTATAGTTTATTGTTTTGCGCTCCTATAGAAGTGAGTTTCATATTTCTAGGTTCAATAAAACACTCCTCTAAGATGTTTTACCTGCCGTTCATTCTCAGTATTTCCACTTTCCATGTTCTATTAAAAAATCTGTAAAACTAAAGCTTGATTTTTAGAGGTTCTAAAAGCTTCCTAGAGTACTTAAGAAAATGCGAGATGATTTTTTGTTTCCCTTTGTCCTGGAGTGTTTTCCAATTTCATTTTAATTTTTGTCTCACTGTATAAATTCCTGAGTTAATTGAGAGACTGTCGGCTTTCTCAAAATAGCTTTGAGTTAAAGATATATGGAGCTTTATCTTGGAAGCTGCTTGGCTATCTGAGAATATATATACATAGCCAAGCAGCGTATAATGTTAGCAAGACACTTTACTACTTTTAGTGATTTCGAGAAAGTATTAGACATTATAGAGAAATGGACTCTCATTTATTCCATGAAAAGATTCCGATTCGACACACCATGCAAGTATATAATGATACTCAACGAATAAATATTAAAAGATATATTTAAAATGATAACAGATCTGAAAAGGACATCCTAAATAACAATACTGAACATGAACATATCTAAAATTAAGATCATAAACGATTCTGATGCAGCAAAACACATACAATTAAACTCCAGAGAAATCATAGGTATTATCGAAAACTCTATGGACTTAGGGAAAAGTATCTCTTTTTCAACAACGAAACAGTACAAAGAATCTGAGATAGACAGGCCTGGGCAAACTCAGACACAGAGCTCAGTGTAATTCTTTCCCACAAAATAAGAAAACAAAAATATATAATCAGCCAGTGCTGCGCGCATTACCTATGCTGATCAAAATTGATCTCTCTCAAAGGGATTTGAGGAACAAATGTGGGTGGTCCAAAAGAAAATGGAGAAATCTATAGTAGGTATTAAACTCCAAGATTGAATAACAAAGCACTGGATCAAAGAGGAGACCAAATGGATTAACTAAAATGGAATATAGAACCTGACGAGAAACTAGGACGTAAAAAGTAACGATATAGAGACCGAAACTAGGTAAATGAAGTAGAAGTAAATCATTATCTATATGAAGAAATGATAGGTCGAGAACGTGCAGTGTATAATTGAAACAGTAATAAAATGCGAATAGTAACAGTTCGGAGAGACTTATGTCCATAAATGGGATGGGAAAAGTTGATCATGATGATGAAAAATTATAATTTTTTGGCACATTTTGAAGCACACAATAATTTTGAATGCCATAGCTTAAAAAATGCATATATGCTTTGAAAATCTATATTTGGGTCCGCCAATTTCGTTCCCGTGTTATATCGATGAATCATCTTTACACCAAATCAGTTATTATCATCCAACCTGGGCACATTTTCACAGGAATTTCGGATATTTTATATAACTATCTGAAAGAATCACTGCAAATTGCGAACTAATGGTATTAAGTCCGTAGATTTGGTCAAGACGTTTGTTTTGATTTTGACCAGAAATCTCTACTTACTAGTCAGTCATCTTGACATTAGAGTAGTTTATTTTGGTTTTCGGATGTGCTGGATCCCTAAGACGATGCAAATTTAGATTTTCGATTTTTTTTTCATCTAGAAATGAAGTTTAACAAGAGAGAATTAAAATAAATCTTAATAATCTACATACTCCTCCAAACCTGATATTTTCTAAAGATTTTGTTTCAGTCTTACTCGTTAAAAATAGTTTGTTTCCACAAATTTCGTTTTATTCAAATTAAAAAAACGGATTATATGAGGCGGAGCTTATGATATCGAAAGGAAATATGTATATACTACTTATGAGTTTTTGTAACGGTTTGCAATGGAGATCAATACAAGAAGCTAAATAAAAATAATAATTCACTGTTCATAAATTCACATATTTATGTAATAATTGTAAATTTTATATCAAACTTTTTTTTGATAAATTGCAACCATCATATACATACATTTTGACAAACTTCGATGGCAAAAGATTGAGGCTCAAAATGGCAAAACGGACGAAAAAGTGCATTTGTGCTCATCAAGCACTTATCGGCATGGGCACAACCGATTTCCTATTATCCTGTAAACGAACAGGACCTGATTGACAGCATTTTTATTTTTTATAGTTTTTGCCTTGTGATTTGTACACGATTTATACGAATTTATAGTATTGTGTTTTATTTAATATAACAATTTCCTAAAAGTGTATGGTTATGTTTTGTGAAAACATGGGCAAAAAATTTTTGAAAGTTCGGTTCTATCGATAGTCAGCTCAATATTTTTAGCACGCATTATCAAAAGTACGGGACTATATATATATATATATATATATATATATATATATATATATATATATATATATATATATATGTTTTAACACCGTAAATTTTTCATTGAGGTTCTAACAAATATTTATACATTGTGATGACTGACATGTTAAACTTATTATTTTTCTTCTACATAATATAGAGCTTTCTTATAGTATTCTTATATTTTTTAAAAAATGTTGCGATGTTATCTTGAATTAAACAACATATTCATATAAATTTCACAAAATAACATCTAAAGCGGGAAACCCAATCATGTAACATGCAAGAACTAAAACAATAAACTATAATAAAAATATGCTACAAGCAAAGACTAATGATATAAAAAACATTTTACCTTTTAAAGATTTATGAAAAAATATGTTTTGACGGAGAAGGATAAAAGATATCTATATCAATTAAACAGAGGAAAAGCGGTTATGTAAATCTCCATTATCCTAATTTACAATTATAAGAATATATTTTCAAGTCAATGACACAAAAATATTTAACTTTTGTTTATTTACCAATTAAAATCTAAACGTATATAATAATCACAATGTCTTATAGTTTTAGGACATGACTTATAGTTTTTTAAGGCAGTTCATAGGATAACCGAAATATATATATATATATATATATATATATATATATATATATATATATATATATATTAAAAATAAACTATTTTACGGTCTATGTATTTGGAAAAGTTCTTTTATTCTCCTTACGACCGTGAAGAAAGGGGGGACAGACAGTATATTATCTGCGAATTACACTCTGGTTCTCTCTCCATACTAGTTTCAACCACTTAATGGTCTTATCACTAGAGCTGTAACGAACCGAGAGCAAAGTGCACAGAAAATATCTGTCTAATTAAAATTACCATATCGTAAAATATCGGCAGGATATTATCCACAGAACTTGATGCCGAACTGTTATTTTAAACAGTACAAAGGAACATCTGCATATACTCCGAAGCGATATGAAATTATTTAAAAAAAAACAATTTCACGGTCTATGAATTTGGAAAAGTTATTTTATTCTCCTTACGACCGTTAGGAATATACTGCCCCCCCCCCCTTTCTTAACGGTCGTAAAGAGAATAAAATAACTTTTCCATATATATATATATATATATATATATATATATATATATATATATATATATATATATATTTAATCGACTTCTAAAAGAAGGAGGTTCTCAATTCGTCGACTATGTATTTTTATAAGTATGTACACCGATTACTCCGGAACGACGGCACCGATTTGAGCGAAATTTTTTACGTTATGTTCAGGAAGTTGCTGCGGTGGTCTCGACGAAATCGGTGTAGCAGAATCCAAGATGGCGCTGACAATATGGTGGCCAAAAAAAATTCATTTTGTCGGATTTCTCCAAAATTGGTATAGTGGAGTTTTCGGGGTCACACATGACAAATCCAAAATATTTTTTAAAAATTCAATATGGCCAACGAAAAAATCAATTTTATCCGATTTTCTCCAAAATTGATACGGGGGAGTTACCAGTGTCTTACATAACGAATCTAAAATTATTTAAAAAAAAATCAATATGGCAGATCCACTATAACGAACTAAAAAATTAATTTTGTCCGATTTTCTTTGAAATTGATATGGGGGAGTTTTTGGGATCGCATATTACGAATCTGAAATTATTTAAAAAAAAAATTAAACATGGCGTATCCAATATGGCGTATAAAAAAGCCAAGATGGCGGATTAAAGATTCTACATCTCTCGATTTTGTCTAAAATCAGTATTGGGGGTTGAAAATTTTGGGTTTAGACCGTGCCAAATTGGAATTATTATTTGATGTTTCGCCTACGATTACACGAGGTTGATCTTTACTCCACGAGATTAGTATTTGGAGATTTTTGTTAGTGTTAATTACAAATTTAAAATATTTTTTAAAACTGAATCTGGCGGATTCACTATGGCGTCTTGAAAATTTTACATTCTTCAATTTTCTCCAAAACTGACTTAGGGGGTTCTTGAGGGTATAAATTATGAATTTAAAAGTATTTTTTCATGATTGAATATGGCAAATCCAATATAGCGGACTAAAAATTTTACAATTTTTGATTTTGTTCGAAGGTGGGCCCGAATCGTTTTTGAGGATATCAATAGCGAATATAAAGTTGTTTTAAGAAAGTCTGATATGTCAGATGCAATATCACGGTTTAGAAATTTTAAGTTTCCGTATTTCATCTAAAATTGGCATTAGGGGGCTTTGAAGGATTTAAATTAGATTAGATATTAAAATTATTTTGTTGAAATTCAATATGACGGATCCAATATGGTGGGTTGAAAATTTTACCTTATTCGCATTTTTTCAGATTTGTTTTTAGGGGGTTTTTGGGGTCGTGTATTATGAATATGAAGTTAATTTTTTACGGCTATTAGGTTGATAAGATACAATATGAGCGACTGAAAATTGTACATTTTCCGATTTTGTCTAAAATTGATATTGCGAGGTTCTTGGGGCGTATACAAACTAAATATGCAGTATAAAATATATCGGGCTAAGAAATTACGTCTCAAGTTGTTCAGATATCGACACAATTTCACTGGTATTTGGAGAACTTCTTAGAATCAAAGAATTTTTAGTGGTTCATTTTACGCTGATTGTGAGGTACACTGATCTCGATTAGTACTTAGTTTAAATAATTTATGGGTATCTAGAAGTGCACTAAAAAGTGAAAAATAACCATAAATTTTTATGTGAAATTGAAATTTTTGAAGTCGGCGCCAAATTATTTCTAAATGAAATAAATAACTACTAATGTATACAAATTATGGCAAGAAAGCAATTACAAATAAAGTATTTTATATCTGTTTATGAGAATCACATTTTGTCAAGTATTAGTTTGGCGCCGACTTCAAAAATTTTAATTTCATATAATAATTTATAGTTATTTTTCACTTTTTAGCGCACTTTTAGAAGTCGGTTCAATTTTTTTTATAAAAATTTTATTACCTGTTGCACATAGGATATAGATACATCTGCGGGACCACGTTATACAACAATAGGTCAGGATATATGTTAAACTGGATAGAGATAAAATAGACTTGTTTAAGTAACTTATTATTTATCGGGCTGTGTTGCCGAATCATTGCTTCATTATTCATATGGTACATAATTCGCTCAAACGAGAGTATACAGTTAACCTAAAAAGTTCAGGAGAGAAATAGGAGGCGGGTCGTAGCATTGAATCCCGAATAAGACTTTTGCAACAATTACATCCGATGAACTACCTTAAGGGGAAATCAAGACAACCGTACATTTACAAATACCATAAATACAAAGTAAAACAGTTTTGTCTTCTTATGTATTTTATTGTGTTTCTACCGATTCGGAGCTTCTAATTTGGAAAAGTTATAAGAATTGAGAATATCTCTAAAACCGAAAAACTTTGTATAAGGGACTGAAAGGTTAAAATAATTTGTTTTTATCCCCTGCAACTCCCTCTTAACAGTTAACATAGCTCTACCTAACACCCTATAAAAATAATTGTTTATAAACACATACGATTTAAATAATAAGATTATAAGCACTCTAAAACCAACTGCCAGGAAGTTATTGTTTTGATAGCACCTGGACTTTAAATTTAGATCTCTTAGTAAATCTAGCGCCAAAAAGTTAAATGTCTTTTGCACGTCATCAATCTTTGCTACCGGTAAACATTAAGAAATACAACTGTTACGTGTCTTTATAGTAACTGAAAAAATATAGATGTATTAAATTATAATTGTGCATAGTTTCCACTTTGGATAGAAATCCATTAGGAAAACTATGTCCATGAATTTGATATTATGCTCTAATATTATTATATTATTAAATTTTAAACTAAATAATACCTACATAATGTGTAATCTGAACCAACAACTTCACTTTTGGTATTTTGCAGTACGAAAAAATAATAACCAGCACAACAGTGAACTCGTGCACCAAAAAGAGTGAACCAACAATCAGGTAGCTATATAGAGCACTTCAAGCTTTACTGCATACGTTGTGGGTAAAGGATATGCAAAAAGTGCCCTGTATAATAAAAATAGCTGGAGACGACAAGCTTATGAAATAAACTAACTATATTTTCTTTCGACAAGATTAATTTTCAATTTCAAAATTCATTTCAGTGAAGCTATATCAAATATTTTCCAATCTATGCGATATTCAAGAGAAAATATTGTAAATCTTACTATTCTGAACATATCTTTTTTATCACCTAAATTTTTTAGCGAGGACTACACAGTTCTCCAACGCGAATTGTCTTTTTGAATCATTATAACTTATAGATGAGGAAAATCTCTTTAGTAACTAACTAAAACCTAACCTGATGCAAGCATCATCCTTAATATTATCATACATTATTTAACAATGATAACATTGTACAATCTTTTGAAATAATCAGAACATTCTCTTCCTGCCTTAAGTGCCATCTCCTATCGGATATTCGAAATCAACGTTGTTATTCTTTCACTTTATTTGCCGCTGCTCGGAAAAGTTATGCTGAACTACAGTTGAAGCAATCCTTTAAATGTCTCAGCCATAAGTTTCCTCCTAAGCTATGATCAGTCTAAGATTCTTATACCGCTGTCCCCTCATTATGTGTCCCACATATTGTAATTTTCTTATTTTTATGTTGTTTATTATTTCATATTCTTTACTCATTTCCCGTAGTACGTCCATGTTTGTTCTTCTCTGTATCTATGCGATCTTGAACATCCTTGTCTAGTACACTGTTATTTGTTTGTATTCTTGTTTAAGTGTCCAAATTTCCTGTCCACAATGCAACACATAACATCTTAATGCTCTCATTCGTAGTTCTAGTGTGAAGTATCTGTTACTGAGACTTGTTTTTAGTTTTATAAATGCGTTTCTTGTTATTTTTATTGTCGCTGTTATTTTTGTTGTTTCATCATTATCTTCTGTAATCCAGCATTCGGATATTTGTATCTTTCAACACTTTCTAGTTGCATTCCTCATATTTATATTTGATTGTGTGTCTACGAGGGCGGTACGATAAATACTTGGCCTCACCGCCCGATGGCGCCACTGTTGCAAGAGAAATACACTATCGTGTAGTACATTCTCGTAGACGGCTACTGTCAAAATTTCAGCCGAATCGGACTCACAGTTTTGTTTTGACCGCGTGTGGAAGCGAGCGTATCTGCGGATTTTAGAAAAATGGAAAAAGAGCAATATCGGTCGGTGATTCGGGGAAATCGCGCAGCGAAATCAAAGAGCGCTTGGATGCGGTGTACGGTGACTCTTCTCCTTCGATGGCGAACGTCAAAAATTGGTTTAACGAGTTTCAACGTGGTCGCACGTCGTTTTTTGATGAGCCACGTCCGGGTGCCCCGAAAACGGCTGCCACGGAGGATAACGTGACAAAATCTACGATCTCGTGTTGACAGACCGCCCGATTGAAGATGCGCGAGACAGCTGAGACAGTAGGCATCTCAAAAAACCGCGTGGGTCATATCTTACATAAAATTTTGGGCATGAGAAAGCTGTCGGCGCAATGTGTGCCGCGTTTGCTCACTTTGGACAACAAGAGCAACCGTGAGACTACTTCACAGCAGTGTTTGACGCTGTTTAAGCTCAATCCGAAGGAGTTTCTGCATCGTTTCGTGACCATCGACGAAACATGGATCCACTGGTATACACCAGAGACCAAGGAATAGTCGAAACAGTGGACTTCACCCGGCGGACGTGCTCCGAAGAAGGCTAAGACTGTCCTATCGGCCGGAAAGGTGATGGGCACCGTTTTCTGAGATTCACACGGTGTGATCTACATCGACTACCTGGAGAAGGGCAAAACGATCACAGGCCCCTACTATGCCGAAATATTGGGGCGATTCGACGCCGAATTGCAGAAAAAACGGCCCCATTTGGCGAAGAAAAAAGTGCTCTTCCACCATGACAACGCACCGGCCCACATCTCCGCCGTCGCCACGGCCAAATTGGTCGAATTGGGTTACGAACTGCTGTTCCATCAACCGTAATTTCCAGATTTGGCCCCGTACGACTTCTTTTTGTTTCCAAACTTGAAAAAGTCACTCGCCGGGCAGAAATTTGAGTCGAATGAGGAGGTTATCGCCGCCATGGAGGCCTACTTTGCAGAAATTCCGAAAATCTATTTTTCAGGCGGGTTAAAAAAGTTGGAGCATTGTTGGGTCAAGTGTATCGAGCTAAAATGAGACTATGTTGAGAAATACATCACCACTTTTCCAAAATTTTCGTTTATCTTATGTAGGCTAATTACTTATCGGACCGCGCTCGTATTTTGTTTCTTTGTCGTTGTAGTAATGCTTCTTAAATTATTCACAATAAAAATTAAAGAGCAGAGGCGTCACAATACATTCCTGCCCCTGTCTTTATTTCATTCCTGGAGTAGATTTATTATATGTCACTATTAGTACGCGCTGATTCCAGTAAAGTTTTGTGTTTATTCTTGTCTCTGTTATCTATGTTTTTCATTCGCAAAATTTCGACTAATTTTTCGTTTCTTATCTTAATGAAAGCTTTTAAGAAATCAACGTAACAAACATGTATATTAATATTCATATCGATACATTTTTATGCTAGCACGTTAAGCGGAAACAACGTTTCTTTGGTGCCTAGTCCATTTCTGAACCCAAATTTTATATAGTTTGTTAAAGAGATTCAACAACATATGCATATAATCGGCATCCATAAATTTAAAAATTCCTTCATTAAATATTTTCAAAACTTCTCCAAATAATTCATTGATATAAACTGTTCATTTCTTTGGTTTCTTGCTAGTATCCAAGACTATCTTCCTGCGGTAGGTCTACGGAAACAGCAGTGATACAATTAACAGATGAGATTCAAGAAGCACTGAACAGTAAGGAAACTGTAATCTGTGCCTTTCTCGAGATAGAAAGGGCTTTTGACAATACTCCCGCATGTGGGGTCAAAAGAACACTCGACGACAGGGAGTGGACGGAACAACATCCAAATGGATAGCACGACCTCTCCACTAGAATAGCAGAGAGAGAGAGAGATAGGACAGGACACTATCGCCCTCTATACGACCAGACGATGCCCTAAGGGGGGAGTAGCCTTGCCACTTATGTGGAGCTTCATTGTAGATCAACTCCTTTGTAATCTAACTGACCTCGGCACATCTTGTTAGGGTTATGCCGATGATGTAGTCGTGATCGCAAAAAGCAAATTTAAGAATACCCTCTAAGACATAATTCAAAGAGGACATTAAAGAATGATGTCAGATGATGGGACTAAACATCAACCCCTCCAAAACCACCCTAATAGCCTTCACAAGGAAAATAACCCTCAATCTGAAGACCATCAAAATGGATGAGAATGTTATTGAGTGGAAGTCAGAGGTTAAATATCTAGGACTGAGGAAACAAACTCCTCTGAAATAAGTATGAAAAAGAAGTAATCAACAAGCTAAGATACTTCTGGGGAACTACAACTAAAAGAAATTCAAAGAATGCATAAGCTTGAGTAAACATCAACTCAGAGTTCTGATAGGAGTCCTGACGGAGCATTGCCACTTGAAAAGACACATCAAGAAACTCGGACTGGTAGAAAGAGTTCAGATTCTGTGAGGAGGAGGGCATATCGTTGCAGAGTGCAACGTTCTAGAAAACCCTAGGATGCGATTCTTGGAAGCATACCAAATCGAAGAAGGGGAACTACCCACCTTGAAGCCATCCGACATATTGAGATTCCTGAGAGAAATAGGACTAATGGACTTGCTCTAGCCGATAAAGTAACTCTTACGACTGGGCAGAAGTAGTAGAAGGGAACAATAATAGATCTACCAGGTCGCATCTTTAAATATCCCCGGTTTTCTATTTTTTTTATTGTAAGTTATTCCCTTTATTTTTTATGAGTGTAAAAATTCTTATGTATCTTCAAGTATTCTTCGATCTCTTCATATTATCCTTATAATCATTTTTTTGATTTAATGTACTATGTGTTTTGTTCTTTATACTTCCAATCGTCTTTATTTTTAAACTGTTATTTTTGATCCATTAAGTCTGTTATCCACTATTTCTTTTTGTATCTTGTTTGTATATAAACTTCCTTTTGACTTCTAATTATTATGCCTATTAAAAGCCCTGTACCCTCTATTAAGGTATTTCCGAGAATATTTACTTCAATATCCATCATTTATTGATTTCCTCTGTCAAAAGTTGTTTTGTATTTGTATCCTTTTGTTTAGTAGTGTCTATTTGTGAATTTCTTGTTCTTCTTTTCGTTAGTTTTATTTTGAGTCTAATTTTGGTAACTACGTGTGATCTGATCTTATGTCGACACTTGGGTATGTCTTTACCTATATAATTGCATTTCTCTATCTTTGTCTAACTAATACATAATTAATCGATTGTGTTTGTCTAAATCTTCGTTAAAACTTTGTATATCTTTACCTGGTTTAAAAGCTGTTGAAGCATAAACTTGTATGATGTTTATTTTTGGGTTACCATTATGATTCTTTTTGAATATAGTGTGAAATTTGTTATTGGTAATTCGTGTGTTTGTTTGAAATTATGCCGATGCTGCCGTATCTGTGCGAACCATCTTGACTTCCTAATTTTATATGATTTTGTTGTCAGTTATCTTTCTGGCATTAGGACTTTGAATGTTTCTCACCTCCATTACATCTATTTATTTAACTGGATCAGGAAAACACTAAAAATTTTAAAATATCTAATCTAAAAGATACATTAAAGCGAACAACCGATGCAGCTGACTTCTTATTACTCAATTATCAGTAATTATAGTGATAAAAGTGAAAGTAATACTGTTCTTTTAAATCATGTACATAACTTCATTCTGTATTTTGTAGTGTAGTATTTGGTTATTATAAAAAATTTTGCTTCTTTTGTTCACTTGAGAGGGGATTTTAACCCTAAATAAAGTAAAGTATTTTTACATACATAGTTACTAACCACATTTTCCTTAAGACTCATAAAATTTTCCTGTTTTAAAATGGACGCTTCATATGGATTGGTGGAACATCGCTGATAAACCAAAAAATTGTTCAGAATAATAATCTTTATATAGTATATCGAATTTTAAAAAATTTTGAAAAAAGAAATTTTTAGACCAGATTCCCACATAAGATGAGCTCTCTCTTTTTTTAAACGTGAAGGCAACTACATAAAAAATTCTTTGAAAAACATTAACAAATGCTCGTTCTCCAGCTAAAGTGAAACGACAACATCAATAAAAACAGTGGCTAAAAAACTGAAAATGAAATCAAAAACTTAAAACAAAACATTTAAAGTACATTGAGTTGCGGAGTGGCAATTGGCCAACCTACCACAAAACAACCATTTGTGACGAGCGTAGGACCGGGCCGAGACGCCAGCACGTTGGCGCTGCGGTCAGTCCCTGTAACAGACAAACAATATTAATGAATAAAATAACTTCATCTTTTTTAACAGCAATGTGATATTAAATAGAAGAAACTCTGCTATATATTCTATAAATTTACGAAAAAGTCCTATTGGTATTGTTGTAAAAAATTGTATTCAACGATACAAAAAAATGTGATTTTCCTATAACCACTTAAATGTTTTTTTTAATCCACAAAACCTTTAACTTACTATATCTTTAGTCAGGGGTGTTTTAATTTTAATCCTCTGTTAGAAATTAGTTGCGTAAATGGTATAAGATAAAGATGTGAGGGCACGTACACCTCTAATAAGGGTTAGCAACATTTCAGAATACCATAAGAATAATATTTTTATGTCCGGTTTTACAAGGACCTGAAAATTGTTGACTAACGGAAACCAAAATTGATTTTTGGAAACTATGAGCAAGTCAAAATTAACTTTTAGACTTACGCTGACTATCCACGAATGAAATAATAATTAGATTATGTCTAAACTGTAAATTAGATTAAGAATTTATGTAAAAATTTAAATAAGTAATTTGCATTACAATTTGATCTTATTTATTTTTACAGTTTAGCCAAATATAACATTTTTTTGTTTAATTATATAACTAAGCGGAGAATATAAATTCACCCTAAATCTGGAACTATGGCTAATTACAATGTCAGCTCCTTCATCAAGCGGTTAGTTTCCCAACCAGAGAGGTTCCTTTAAAATTCACGCACCTATAAATAATTTTAAAATAGGGCTCTTAAGGGATTCTAATGAGCAGATTTTCAATTGTAATAATGTTATGTGGTAAAATAAACTTTGTAGTTAGGCTAATCAATAAAAAAAGAATACCGATTGTGCTGTCACACACACTAACACAATCCGCAATAATTAATTATGGTAAACCTTATAGGTACTGTAATCTATCATGGGGACCGCTCTCAGGAAATTGTATAGCACTGAACCTTTTCCTGGGTACCGAAGAAGCATTATCGTATTATGAGGTTCCTGTATTGTATATTTTTATGACGCCAAGCCGTGTCCTTAACGTTTGATTCTCTTAAAGAATTTAACAAAATTAGAATGTAAAATGTAAACATGTAAATAAACAGCTGTTATAGGAGATAATTTAAATTTTTAATTTTAACAGTGTACCTTTTAGCATACTCTCTTGGTGCCTGATTTTAATATATTATTTGACTATTATGGTTCTTAAGCCAATACTCATGCCTCTTCAGACGAAATAATTATTTCCCATCCTAATTTCTTATATCTTTTTAACGTCATAACTGGCAAATTCAGATTGTTATTCATCGATTTAAGTGTTGTTTTGTTGCCACGCAGTCTGACGTAGAACACTAATGACGTCTCACTTGGAGGATGTTAGCATTCGTTTCTGGGGAATTCTAGTAAGATGATAAAAATTAACAAAGATTTAGATGGGGAATATTTGTCATTCTCTACTATTTGTCGGTTCAAGAATTGTATAAATTGGTTAATTGTTGGTTTAAGGATGACCGGTCTTGGATTCGTGCACGATTGGTAGCATACCTTCGGTGTCGGTTGCAACCAATCCTTCAACCAATATTTTAGTGGGTATGTGCGACATTCACTTATTTTCAAGAATTTTTTAAAATTTAGTGTTTGCATAAGTCAGTCCCTTTTTCTAAAATAGAGCTTTAAAAAATCATTGGCGTACCGGTCTATAAGACACTTTTGGAAATTTTTCTTCATCTGTAAAAGGGACTAAGTGAATCGTTTGGCTCTTTAATACAGCTCAGTGGTTTTACTGTTGTATGCAGTTTGATATTGTTAGACTTGGGTCTACTGCAGTGGAAACTAAGGTTCATTTATATTGGTAAACTTAACCATTCTAAACAATTTAACAAAAATATTAAAATTTCTCCATAACCTTATTTTAATTACACAGTGTAATTTGGAACTACACCACTCTTCCACAACTATTGCATCTTAATGACCAATATTAAGGTATTATATTTATCCACACTATAACAGCTCCATTGATTCTTTGAAACATAATAATATAGATAGAAAAAGCTATCAAATAGGACATCAAAACATAATTTTCCATCAGCAATACCTTTATTTATCAACCAAATACCATTAAACCCGTCCATTAATTATGGAAAAACCGATACGATACACCCTAGCAGTAACTCAATGCTGTGTACACAACCGGTCATAAATAAGTCCTTTAGAAATGGCCATTGGTCACCAACCTAGGGCACGTACAAATAAGAGGTGCGGTTTCGCCCGTTATGATAATTATGAGTAATGCATCCATGGTAGTAGTCGTAAATAAATATCCAGACAGCGCAATAATATCAATGTTCATTACGCCATGCTGCATGAAAATAAATTTCCAATTCGGTCCACTCTTGAATTGAGTTCCGATTGCAGTGATGGCCCATTGAAACAATGACCGATGTACTGAAAATTATTGACTGCTTTAACAGACCCATTAAATGCTTTTGTGATACTAGTTTTGTTATATTGGTTCAGGATCATAAAATTTAACGAAATATATGGTTTGGATCAATAATATGTTTGCAGGAGAACTAATTTAAGATAAATGTATTTCAGTATCGGTGGATTCGAAAAAATTTAAATTTTGAAAATATTATCTTCTTGAAAGTAAGTATTCTTTTCTATAAATTATGTTCAGTTACCACAAGATCGGAAATCTATAGCAGTTCCCATTCCAAATGCAAGCAGGGAATTTTCTAATCACAAAGATATATATCATATATTTTTTAAGTACATTCCTGAGGCAGTAATGAGCGTAAGACTATAAAAAAGGTTAGTAAAAGTTAACACCAAAAACCCCAGGGATTTTAAGGAACGAAGCCTAAATACAATTACGCAGGACCATAAAATGATATCGACGTAGAGCATCTGTGAGCTCAGTATTTTTGGGGTCGTTGATCATATAAACGGTGTCTATATGACCCTAGTAAGCCTGGTCAAGGTTAATTCAAGGTCAAACGTACTAAATCGAACGATATAATTTTTTCGACTGAAGATTCTGAAAAAACAGACAATTTCACGCCCTGACACTTTGACCTTTAAGTCAAAGTGACCTCCGGAGGTCATCTGTAGGTCAAATCCATCTTTTAAATATCTCGATTGATATCTAAGAAGCCAGATATCATATATATTACCTCTATGAAAGTTCGTGAGAACTATTCAGTCTCTTACGAAAAAATACGCACTTAACAGTTGAGTGTAATTTGATAGGTTTATAGACCAAAATGAAAAATTGAATAAGTTAATGTTTATTTTTAGGCTTGAGTGTATACATTCAACCGACTATTGTTGGGCACTTTTATCGTAAGAGATGATCTTGAATTAAACCAACAGTCATTTTCTAGGTCAATCTGAGGCCAAGATTCACTACTTACATAATATCCTATAAGACGGAACATAGGCTTGTCCCCAGGGACACTAAAAAGGGACTCAAATGTAAGTTTTTATATGTTACAGTTAAAATTAGACCTACGTATTTTTATTTTTATTGTACTGATATCTTAATTTAATTTACTTTATTATATGGAAATCCGATAGCCCCAAAAAAATAAGATAAATATGTTAATTCTATACGCTCAAGAAAAATACACATACAATAATAAAAAGCTTAAGGCTAGATGGAATTAAATATATATAAGATTAAAGAGTGGGACACACTAAAATAAAAATATATAAAAAAATAAAAAAATATATAAACAACATTAAGCAATAAAATACAACAAAAACAAAAATTTAAATAATAAATTGTGTTTACACTGGTAAACATTACGTATCTAATTCTTAATCAAAGGCAGTGAAACTATCTTCGCTCAAATTAATTATAATTGGTTCCTCTATCTCACCCATCATGAGATCGAGTTTTCACATTTTGTTTTATTCTCTTATTATATGGATTTTTCCCAATTTTTCGCAGTTACTTTTGTTCAAAAATATCTTTCAAAAGTTTAGTTAAATTACTAATTTTGTAAGTTGTGTTATTTCTAGCAACTCTACCTTTTACTTGAGAGATATATTTACTTCTCCAATGGATAGTTTCCGGACGATCTACAGGAACAGATTTTCTATCTGGTTTTTCTTAGCAAAAATTAAGTTCTCTGACGAATTTCCAGAGTTCAGTTCTTTTTCAACTTAATCGCGATCTTCATTGATTTTAGTTAGAATTTTATCGACGGTTGGGATCTGCTTCTCATAATCAAATGTATGTACAATCCCTTTAATTGCAGTTTTCATCTCTTCTTCCAAAGAGGTTTTTCGTCTGCTTGCGATAGAATGTGGTTGGGAAATACTAACAATTCCAGTCGTTTTTTTCTCATTCAGTATTCGGTAGATAGTAGATTTTCCAACTCCTGGTATTTTGGAACACATCTCAACAGAGCTTTTAACATTATTATCTAGATATTGATATCTTAAGGCATCATAAACATTCATCGTAATAAGTTTTTCGTTGAGGAAAAAATGCCCTGGTTTAACGATTTTGGAGGTGGAAGCCATATCTTTAGGATATCTCACTAATTTCAAATAATATATAAAAACAAGCGCAAACAAGATAAATCACTAAGAACAAACTGTAAGGGGTACTGCTCACTAACAGAAATTAAATTGAACTATCAGAAATTTTATTGTTGCAGTAAATTTATAAAAGCTTATAATATTTAAGTATATTGAAATATAATTAGATGTACGACAGCCCTCGTGTACCTGCGGCATTGGAGCAGGCATGTTGGAGCTTTCGTTAACAGTTTTGTTACTCTCTCTAATTCTTGAATAGAGTATAGGAATGTGTATGCTTGCGGTCGCCCTCCCCCCCTTCCCAAGAGCTTTGAGTTCAGGAAAATAGAACCGATTCTGCCTTTTATATTAGGAATAGATATGCTACTGGCACTCCCCCCGTTTAAAACTTTTTTTCTTGCTATCCTGTACTTTTGTGATGTCACACACAGCACCCACATATATGAATAAATACAACCAGAATTCCGGGGGGTTAAAAAAATTATATCATTCGAATCACGAAGTTTGACATTCATTTCCTTGACCCAGATGCGCTGGGGTCATATGGACAACGAGATCATCATCAGCGACCCCAAAAACATTAAGGTTAACTGGTCCGAGACACATTCCTAGCTGAAAAATCAGCCAGGAGATTCAAGAGAAGGATTTAACCACCAGATGACCTTTAAATGACCTCCAGACGTGACTTAGATTAAAAGGTCGAAACGTACCTGGACGTGAAATTTCCTGTTATAGGTTCATTGTATTTCATAGGGATCCAGTTTCCTCATCCTGTTTCTAGGAATAATGTATAAGATGAAAAATTTGCAGTTATTTTCGTTATTAACGATAAAACACAATGAAACAGATTTTACTCAAAAACCTTTCGTAAATTATGTAAATCATATTTTAGAGAATATGATGTTGACATATACTTAAATATTGATAATAAACCAACATAAAAGCAAACTAACAAAATTCGAAGATCAATCCATTTTATTAACGTTTCTAAAACATTTCAGAAATACAAACACATGTCCTTTATTATCATCGCTTATATTTGAAAAATATATCCACTTAAGTTTATTTATCCAATATCAAAAAGATAAATAGTGTGTCAGGTCGAAGAGTTTTTTCAACAAAACACTTAACTCAGAAAAAGTTTTGGAAAATATTATTCGTTCCTATAATGTAACGAAATACACTTGAGGATAAAAAATAAACGGAAAAACGAAAATTTGACAGATATTTTAAAATATTTATAAAAAGGCATCTATGGATATTACTAGTACTCCATGGAAATTAGACTTTTGTTTCGAAAAAAAATGTAACCTCCAACTTTATTATTGTAAAGTATTTTTTTCGGAATCCTAAATAATATATCTTGATCTAGGCAACCCTGTGCTAAGAAAATGACAGACCTAAAATTATGACTTTTTTCGGTTTTTCCAATTTTCCTTAAAAATTAAAGGTTGTATGAAAAAAAGTTTCAAACAATAGTTGTAGATAATTAAATAACCTATAGATCTGTATAAATAAAGTCATACATGGCACGTACTAGTTTAGACATTTTCTTTGTTTAAAATAAAACTATATTTATTTACAAACTATTATCTCAAAATTCACGGTATGTATAGATATTATTTATTGAAATCTGTGATTAATATTTTCTGAGAAAATCGACTTTAAATTTGAAAGTTTGACCTTGATTTTCTGCTATTCTAATTAAGATGACGTATATTTTTAAGATCAATTTTTTTAAAAAATATTTTTAGTTCTAGGACGAGAAATTTTAAAAAATCCGATTTTTGAACCACTAAAATTACAATATCCTTTTCCCTACTGAACTTAGTTTTTTTTAATATTCTTATTAGATTTAGATGTATCATTACCTATCTTTTTTTTTTATTCCAAACGTCGCAGCTAACGAATATTAAGGGAATATATTGTTGAATACTTTACCTCGGAAATTTCTCGTTGCCAATACTCTATCCGACTATGGTATCCAAGATCACGAGTAAAATTAGTGTGATTGGATTGTTGCCTCTTTACCACTGACCTCTACTATGGACCCCTACTCTTGTCGGCTGCTAAAGCCAAAAAATGGCAAACCATGGGTGAAAAAATGCGTTTCTGCACATCGGGCGCCAGTCATATTTTTGGACGTTGTTCAGATAAGGGCATGCGCATAAGCGACTTCCTATTATCGATCGGTTGTTTCGTAGCGCCATCCGTAAACAGCACAGTATCGGCTCAACGCCATTTTTGTGTTTATTTTTGCTTTGTTAGTTGCGTGCGATTTAAACGGATTTATAGCGTTTTAAGTGATTTATTTTATTTGTTTTTGTGTTTTTATTTAATATAATGGAATATGTACATATTTTATTTGTTTTACAATGTTTTTGGATTTATAGTGTTTTCGTATAACATTAAATTTCCAAAACATGTAGTATGATATATTTTTAGTACTTTACAAATGATCACCAAAAGATAAACTGAACTTTTAAGCAATCAATTCTTAAACATTATTATTTTGTTATATACATAAAATACTTCAGTACAAGGTTTCTATTTTAGCCAGAATCGGCTATTGGCTCTATAATTTCTAAGCTCTGTTTGAATTATTTTTTCAAATTGCCAGCGACTTTTTTCCAGTTGCTAATTTGCACAATGTCCATATTCTTGCATAACTTCATCCACTTTATATTTAACCGATGTTTCCACCCAGCTCAAATGTTTTTTTTTTGTTCTGCAGCCATTCTATGATTTATTATTTTGTATGTCTGAAGATTGAGGACATGACGTTAAAAAGCGTTGTTCATTATTAATACTGGTTTTGGAAGTAAATTCAGATTAGTTATGTCCGTACTCATTTTATGAAATTGTCATGATTCATGTTGTCATGGCAATCTCCACTTTGAAATCGTCAAATTAAAAATTCATTAATATGTTAACAAAAGCAAAATATTACGAAATAAGTTAGAAAAATGTGAATTTCTTTTGTTGGTATATTTTTTTTCACCCCCAGCAATGACCTTGTTCACCTATTTTATTTCAAATAACATTTTCATCATTTTGTCGAAAAAATTAATGCGATAAGAAAATATATGTTCCGTTCACCATTACGGCAGAAAAATATTATTATATAAAATTATTTTTAAACCCTGCATATCCGTTGACAAACCCATTTCGTATCAATATTTTCTTAAAAAATTAAAAAAAAAGATAAGGAAAAGAAGGGCATTATTTTTTAATGATTAGAGAATAAATTGCCGGACCTTAAAAATGTTAATTATTCACACCCACCCTACAACAAGAAAGTTAACGCACACAGACGGAAACAATAGATTACAGAAATAGTAAGATACATTTTATTCACAATTTTACTTTCACAGTATAAGAAATGACTAAACTAACTCCCATCGGTAGACACAGACCGGATTATTCCCTTATGCTTCAGATATTATTTGTGCCCATATGATGTGACTCCCAGAACAAGAAAGTTACATTACATCGACTTTTTTACTAAAGATTGCAACCATGGTTGCAACTTTGATAACTTGCTTGATTTAGACACCATTTATGACTAATTGAACTAACTAAATAGATTTTCGAACTTCGGTCCTGTCGATGGTCACCTGATCATTTTGTAGTGCGCATGCCGACATCTGATCTACGATGTTTACATTTTATTGTCGTAAATTTGCCGTTTTTGGGATTAAACTTTGCGGATCTATAAATATTTTATCTATGCTCTTTACAGGCGCAGGGACATCATGCACTTATCGCTTTGCGCTGCCGCAGCGTTATTTCGGAGCAAATATGGTTTTCGTAATATTCAGATCATACTAAATAATAATAAATCGTTTATTATTATATTAATCATTCATTATATTACTCAAATCAATGTTTTTAAAAAAATTTATATATATATAAATATATATATATATATATATATATATATATATATATATATATATATATATATATATATATATATATGTTTGTCTAATATACATATATATATATATATATATATATATATATATTAGACAAACATTAATCATTATTTAATCTTCTCTTTTTTGCAATAATTTCGTCACGCCATCACTGACAAAGTATGCTCCAAAATCACTACGTATGTAAGAACATCTGCTCCGAAATGAGGATACTGCATTGAGCGGTGAGCCAATGTTCCAGTGTCTGTATCACCGCCACTCGTTCACTACTTGTACCCGCGCGATTTGAAAATCATCGGAGAGATTCTAGTCGCCTTTCGGTGGTCCACAGACCTTAGAGAAGTATTTCCCAAGCAACAAAAAAACTTCCTAGTGATGTACGAGTATTAAAGAATATCTTCCCTAAGTTTAATCTCTTAATATTCGTTAGTCGCGACGTATCGAATTCTTGAAAATTTTTTTTTAACTTGTATGTTGTTCCATATTTACATATATTACCTTTCAACACTTATAATTTAAACCAATACATACCCAATATTCAGTATTAAATTTCATATTTATCACAGAATATAAATTATTCGACTCAAGACCCCTAAAGTGTATATTGTATATCACTTGCAATATTACTTGTTCTCACGAAAGTAACTAAAGTAACGATTCCAGAATAACGAGTCCTATAGACGAAAGTAACAAATAGTCACAAGTGCTTAAAAATAGCTAAACTTTCCACCACTAGTACGAAGCTGTATTTTTGTAACTTTAGGTAACTTTCTAATTCTGGGCATCAAAACATGTCTGACTTTAAGTTCCTATATATAAATTAATAATTTTTAGTTATAATTAAAATTATTCTTTATAGCAAAGTTAGATCCCTAATTCACTGACATGGTCTAACTTTAAAACTGGTTTAAGTTGATAAAAAAGGGTTTAAATTGACAAGCGAAACAATAAGTCAAGCAAGATTAGAACCTTAAAAATATAACATGATATCGAGACTTTATCTATAAGTTGGTTCCTGCCCATCAGGTGGCGTGACCTGCTGCGCGTCATCGGCCCTGTTGCCGAGTTGTAATCTCTTTCGTTATTAAGTGGTACTGGTTGACGTTTTGTAAGCAGATTTTTCCAAGTATTAGGCAGACGTTGGCTATCATCTTTGCTATTTAAGTTGTTGGGCCTCTTTGCAATTTCAATGGCTTCCCTTATAACTCTTGAGGACAGGTTTTCACATCTCGATAGCATTTTTGTTCCCGAGAAATTTATCTTATGTCCTGTGTTTAACCAGTGTTGGGCCAGAGCAGAAGGAGTTGTTTTTTGCTTGACAGCGTTCATATGTTCGTCTCTTCTGGCGCTTATTTTATGGTTGGTTTGGCCTACGTAAGACGAGCTGCATTCTCCGTATGGAATTTCGTACACACCCTGGTTTTCTAGAGGGATTCTTTCTTTAGGTGTTGGCAAGAGATCTTTTACTTTACGATCTGTGGTTAAAATGGTTTCAATATTGTGTCTCCTGAGAATTCTTGCAATCTTGTCTGTGGTGTCTCTTACATAAGGAACAAAAGCTTTCGAGCTATTCTCTTGGTTTTCGCGATTTTTTTGGGCCAAGTGTTTGTTTTTTATAGCCTTGTCTATATGTTCTTTTTTATAGCCGTTCTTTGTTAGGGCGTCTTGCAGTATGTTCATCTCTTTGTGTTCGATTACACATCACACCCGTGAGAATATCCGACATTATATATATATATATATATATATATATATATATATATATATATATATATATATATGAAGTAAAATGCGAAACAGTGAATGTAAACTTCGCTCCATCATATCCTTTCTGTATTAGAGGTTGCACAATTAGACTAAACTGTAATAAAACACAGTTCATCCTATTCCACCACCATCGAGATGGTGGCCTACCTGTACCACCGCACCGAGAAGAAAGTCAAAGCTTACCCTCCCCGCCACAGTGATACGGCAGAGATACATGTTTCGTCTCTCACTAGACTCATCAGGGTACCGACATGCATCTGGCTGTGCAAAGGACAGATCAGAAGGAAGCATGCAATACTGAACGCGGCTTCGCCGACCTCTCGTCGGATGGCTTATATATGCCATCCGACGAGAAGTCGGCGAAGCCGCGTTCAGTGTTATATATATATATATATATATATATATATATATATATATATATATACATATAGGAACTGATTTTTCTTGAACCATTAAATATGTTTTTAGTCGGTTATTTTCTTGGATATATGGTTCATTTTTATATTAAAATTAATATTTTAAAAGTCCAACTAGGAAACTGGACACTACATTTTTAAGTCTATAACTGCATTGGATTGACAGTCAAGTCAAAAACTTGACATATGTCTTATTGTGCGAATTATTTTTCTCGCGTTTGGATTCACCCTCGTGTTACTCGAAAAGTATGTTGGTACGGTAATATATGGTAATTTTCATAACTTCTGTACGGAACTCATAAATCCAAAGGTTGGCAACCCTATACCCAGCTAGCTTGCCCTATTCGGATTTCACCAAGCTTAAGAAGAAGTAGGTTACGTAGCCTATTTCGCATGTTGCCAAGTTTAAATAAATTATTAACATTTCGCCGCCTACCTAATTTAAAATTTAATTTAAGATTTTAAAAATGATAATCTGCGACTGAAAAAGACCCCCCTGGTGAGTCACGATCTTATGGTAAGAAACCACTCAAATAGGTAATTAACTATAGATATATCATGTATTCGGTTTTACGTTAACAACGAATTATTGGATAATTTACTAGAATATTAAAGTTTTCGTAAAATACCGTACTGACTCCCGATAATTCTCCAATTATTTTATCTGAAACTAATCATTCATCGATAGTCTCATACATCGAACATCTACATGTAATTTATAATTAATTAATGCTAATAGGCAATGTCTTTGCATAGAACATGCGTTCGATCAAAATTTGAGGAAATAAACAACATGTCTGCTACGTCCGTAGTTGCATGTATGTGACGGGTACAAGCATTCTACACGGGATATATTTCACTGGGTGGATCTGTTCACTGACAAGGCCTAGCTTTCGTTAAATTGATTAATAGTATTCATTTTGTTGAGTTTCTTAATACCACAAAAGTCAATTTCATTCAATATTTTTTGACAGTACATTATACAATACCGAGAAGTTTATTTTTTGCTGTTTTAGCAAAAATTAATTTATTTATTATGTTTAATGTTTTATTTACAAAAATGGCATACTGCTGAATTTGTTTTTATTATAGTCAAATAAGCATTTTACCGGGATACTCAATCATCCATTCAGAGACCCAGATTTTCGGGTAATATAGGCTTATAGAAATAAACTGAAATTATTCTCTGCACGAGATTTTGTGTGATCAACTTTTTGTAAACAATTAAAGGTCAAAAAATGCATTTTTTTTTGCACTTTTTTGCTTACCAGCAGAAACTATAGAACTTTTTGGACAAAATGGAATAGCCATCTTGTAGAGAATTGAAAAACCTACAAATTGGTTTTTTACCGATCTCGATACTTTTATTTGTTGCTGAGAAAAATGCAAAACAAGGTCAAAATTGTTATAATATTCAATTAACATTAACTATTGTTAAATTCAATCTACGACTTTGTTCTTACGCAAAAAGGTGGGTCTTTTAGTGCTTATTATGTGGTAAAAATTTCAGATCGATTCATCAAATATTTTGTGCAAAATTTAATTTGTTTATCACAGGCAAGCGAATTTTGCAATAACATTCTAGCTCTATCGATGAAGGTACACCGATTCTGAGCAATTCTTATGAAAGAGGAAATTTTCTTCTATGAGAAGTATTACCTAGAATTGAGAAAAATTAATTTTAAATTTGTTTAAAGTTCATTAGAAAACCATCTTTATTGTTACCTTGTAAACAAATTAAATAACTTTTTTGTTTTTGCCGATAAAAAAATTTTGTTTTCATATTTGGGAAGCTGGCATTTTTAGAGGAATTTAGGAAAAAAATAGCTTAGGTCAATATGCGCCAAAGTTAATTTTTTTTTCGTAAATTCATTCCTATATTAATAACAATTAAGAAACAAAACTAGACCCATTCGCTACCGTAATATATATATATATATATATATATATATATATATATATATATATATATATATATATATATATATATATATATATATATGTTATAGCAATATATGATACATTGAAAAATTACTATGTTTTTAAGACTTTCATAGTTAAACTGTCAGTCAAGTCAAGACAGTTATAGGGTTAAAAATTTAGTATCCATTATTCTAACTGGACCTTTAAAAATACTTTTGAAAAGTGAATACACAAAAGAGTGAGTGATTATAATTGGTTTGTGATGTAATTAATTTTTGTTTAAAACAAAAATTTCTGTTCTTAATGAATCCGCTGAAATCGTCAGTTGAAAAAGATTCGAAAGAATCAAAACGTTCTGAAAAATAAAAATATATATATACAATAAGTATGACTACTTTATATATGTAGTTTCAATATAAAAGTGAACCATATTCCCAAGAAAATAACCAACTAAATATATATATATATATATATATATATATATATATATATATATATATATATATATATATATATATATATATATATGTATATATATATATATATATATATATATATATATATGTATATATATTATTTTTTGCTAGAATTTTCGGTCTCTCAAAGTTCATGATAGAGGTATGGCCTATATAAACTTGGTCACAATCTCAAGCCAAAACACATTACCAATTCTTGTAGAAAATTTGCCTATTTTACTTTGGTGAGAAATGTTATGTATATATATATATATATATATATATATATATATATATATATATATATATATATATATATATATATATATACCACCACGTTCTCTACAGTTAAGTATGTGTAACTTCCTTTTGTAGGTCGCTCTTAGTGGTAGTAGCATATATGACTAAGGTAAACACCCGCGAAGAGTTATTAATGTACATTTTAAACGTTCACAACCTTTTTCATAATTCTAGATTAAAATACATACACATACATCCAACATTGATTTTAAAAATTATTTTATTAGCAAATTGGCGTGTGCATGTTATTGAAAATATTTTTTTTCTGGTCCCTCATCCAATGAAAATTTAAAAGAAATAATTTACATAAAAAGGTAACAACATATCCTAAATGACGAACAAGGCGTGAACAATCTCTAAGCCGAATTTACCACAAATGAATCCGTTAAAAATATTTTTAAACAACTGTTAAAACTTAATATTTATCTTTGTATAACGATCTTCTCAGATATTGTTTTTAAATCCCTCCAATTGCAGGAGATACGTACATTTAAATTTATAATTTTTTTAACATAAAGTGTGCTTTTATTTATAGATATACTAAGTTTTGTCATGTGTGATATTAATCAGTATTATTATTGTAAAATATGGTTAACTGAAGTCATTCTCTCTAAGGTTTTTGAATAATGTCCTCTATCTGCATTTTTGTAGTTTAGCGCTTGCGCAGTTTATACCTTGGTTCTGTCTGGTTGGGTTTCTTGCTTCCCCGGTTCTGTGCCTCCTCTTGTCTCGCTATCCTGTTTCTCTGGTGTGTTGTTTTTGGTTGGGTTTTAAATAGAGTTTTCCATGTATTTGAGATGTTTTGTGCATCATCTTTCTTCTTACGATTTTCAGTTTTTTCTATTTCGAAAGCTTTTGTGATGATGCGCGTTCTACAGTGCTTTATGGGTGTGATCTGTTTGGTTTCCTGGAAATTTATAGTGTTTCCTGTCACCTGATGATGTTGGAATAAATCTTATGTAGTTTGCTTATTCTTTATGCTATTTTTATATTCATGAACTCTGGTAGAGATTCTTCTGTTTGTTTGACCGGAATATTCTTTTCCACAGTCTCTACATGGAATGCTGTAGACTCTCTGGTTTTCTAATGGTAATTTTTCTTTGGAATTGCCCATTTGTGTATTGTTGTTTGTGGCTTGTAAATTGTGCAGATGTCATGCTTCCTCAGAATTCTTCCAATTAGGTATGTTACACATTTTATATATGGCAGTGTGTTTTTTGGTTTAGATTTGTCATCTTTTTTCTCCGCTGTTGTATTTGTGTTCTGTGTGATGGCCTTTCTGATGTTGTGTTCTTTGTAGTTGTTTTATTGTAGAGCTGTTGTGATGTTGTTGAGTTCTTCTTGGCGATTAGTGGGTTTGGTTAGTCACAAGGATCTAGAGATTAATGTGCTGGCGACGGGTTGTAATTGTGACGGCTGACAGTGAGATTCGGCATTTTGGTTGTCTGTGTTGGTTTTCTGTAGACCGTATAATAGATGCTTAGATCGTCCTTTCTGATGATAAGAAGGTCAAAGGCTTCTGTTTCGAAATATTTCATAAAAAGGTTTACGATGACTGGTGATAGCAAAGATCCCATAAGAGCATCATCTGTCTGTCGGTAGAAGTTATTTTAAGAGGAAAAATGGGTTTTTGAGATAGTGTTCGGAAAAGTCGAAGTGGAAACGCCTCGTTCATAGTAATCTTGTATGTTTGGATACAGGGATTTGATGTCCAGGCTAGGAAGAATATCATCTTTTTGCAGTTTCAGCACGTGAAGTATGCTGACCAGGTGATTCGAATTTTTCATGTATGTCTGCAATTTCAGTCGCCGGTTGTATATTTTGTGCCAATATTTTTCCAATTGTTGAGTAGATGAATCTACTGCACTTACTATGGGCCTTATCGGTGTTCCTTCTTTATGGATTTTTAATAGTCCATATAGTTTGCTGATAGGATGATGTTTTTAAGACCAATAGGGCTTTAATTTATGAGCGTTATATATATATATATATATATATATATATATATATATATATATATATATATATATATATATATATATGGAATTAATTTTAAATTATTGAATGAGAATCTTATGTTTTATAACCGTTTAAAATGGCTTCAAAAGCTCGTACTAAATTGACCCATTTAAAACTATTATATCCGCAATAAAAAGAAGACAAACTGTAAATACCTTAAGTGAAATAGCAAGATGTTGAAAGTATAATGAAAAGCATCTTGTGCCACTTGGGATGATAAGTTCGAGCACTTAAATTTTAAACTGATAAATTACTAAAGAGTATTTCTCAAGTTTAAACTTTTAATTCCCAATTGCCCTTTAATCTAGAACTCGAATTCGCCGTGTAAGGTAAAAGGGCCCCGTTTGCTAGTAAACTTAGGGCCATCGGGACTGACGTAAACATCCGCTGTCAGTAGCGTAGCCAATATAAAAACACGCTAGAATCGTAAATTGAGGGAAAGCTTCCTGATCGCATTAGATGACATGGTTGAGTCAAAAATAAATAAGGCTGAGAGTTTAATTAGATTGTTATATTTTAGTTTTGTGTAATTCACTAATTTTTGAGCTTTTAATATCAAATTTCTGTAGAACAGGTCGCATTTCGTTTCTGCTGTATAAGAGTGATTTGTCTGCTTACTTCAAGGTAGCTCAGATTTTTTTTCGCGGACGATATGTCTCATATTATTTCTTCTGCTAGTTCGGATGATCTACTCAAAATAAATCGTATTTTCTTTCAGTTTTCTAGTTACTGAAAACCACACAACTTAATACTTAACAATAAAAATACCGGATATTTCAAAAATAATTTTGCTTTTTTGTCCATTTGCTTCAATCTGAAGATCTATAGATTGTCGCTGCGATGTATAAGTTAAATTTTCAGAAGAGTTTATTGACACTCAGTTGAACTGACTTGTAAATGAGAATTAATTTATACAAAATTTAATAAATGTGCATATACAGGGTGATTCAAAAATCGATCACGAAACTTAAGGGGGTGATTCTACTTGACAAAATAAGGGTAGAGCTTCATATAATTTTTTTTCAAAATGTCATTCGTTTTCGAGTTACAAGCCGTCCAAGTTCAAGTTTTTATTTTTTGTTTTTTGAATTACTCGCTTACAGGAAAACCGATTTGACTAATATTTGAAAGATAGGCTAAGTCTTCTGCGCTTCATCATTTTAGTAACAATTCACATTGATTGTTTGCCGCTAGAGGGCACTTTACCTACATTGAAAATTGTTTTTTTGTCATAATTTTTTAGTGTTGACAGCTACAGTAGTTTTTGGCATAATTTCTGAAAGACTGATGCCAGGCCTTTAAAAAAGGTGCTCTTTATTTACATCGCTAAACCCAACGGTTTAGATGTAAATCACCCTTAAAAATTAAGTGGTAAATTTATTTTTCTCATTTCATTACCACCAGCTACCAGGTAAATAGCTATCAAAGTATACTAGAGCTGTCAGTTTAACATCAAATAAATTCGCTTTTTAAACTATTTAATTTATAATCTTAAAATAACTAATAATGGCTAATCACCAATATTCAAATATCGAATGTTGTGATATCCATTTTTGTTATGGAAAAGCAAATGGTAATGCAGAGTTGACAAGAAGATATTATATGGAGAGTTATCCGGAAAGAAATATCCCTCATGCTCAAACATTTTCCAGTGTGCACAGGAGGCTTGCGGAATGTGGTTCCTTTAAAAGTTATAATGGAAATAGGGGAAGACCTAGAACTGCTAGAAACGTGCAACAAGAAGAAAGAGTGCTTGAAATTATTGAAGATAATCCAGGTATTAGTACTAGAAAAATTGGGAATGAAGTGCGGCTCTGTCAGGCTAGTTCATGGAGGATACTAAGAGAAGAACAACTCTACCCGTTTCATTCAAAAAAGGTGCAGGCTCTTTATGACGATGATCGGCCGAGACGGTTGGAAATGTGCAATCAGATCCTAGCTAAGTATGAACACGATAATCGATTAATTGGCGTCATATTATTCACTGACGAAGCTGGTTTCACTCGTGATGGCATAACAAATCTACACAACATCCACACATATGCTTACGAGAACCCAAACAATGTGGTAGAAACGAAACATCAGCGTAGATTTTCACTAAATGTGTGGGCAGGGATAATAGGAGATTACCTTATTGGTCCTCATTTCTTTGATGGCCCATTAACTGGTGACGTATACTTAGATTTTATCCAAAATCGTCTCCCATTGTATCTGGAAGATGTGCCATTGGAAGTAAGGGCCAACATGTGGATCCTCCAAGACGGAGCTCCGCCCCACTTTAGTATACGTGTCCGACAGTATTTGAATGCAACGTATCCTGAGCGATGGATAGGACGAAGTGGACCATTGGCATGGGCAGCGAGGTCACCAGACCTTAATCCTATGGATTTTTTCTTTTGGGGTCATTTGAAAGAATTGGTGTACGATATTCCAGTAATCAACGTCGAGGATCTTCGCTTCAGGATAATCGAAAAGTGCCAAATTATTAAAGAAACACCAGGAATTTTTCATCGAGTTAGGCGACATTTTTTGAAGAGTGTTAGGAAATGTATGGAAGAAAATGGGGGACATTTTGAGAATCTTTTTTAGTTTGTTTAGTACTGTTTCATTAATTTTTATCAATTAAATGTATATCGCAATAATCCATAATATGAATATTTACTGATTAGCCATTATTAGTTATTTTAAGATTATAAATTAAATAGTTTAAAAAGCGAATTTATTTGATGTTAAACTGACAGCTCTAGTATACTTTGATAGCTATTTACCTGGTAGCTGGTGGTAATGAAATGAGAAAAGTAAATTTACCACTTAATTTTTAAGGGTGATTTACGTCTAAACCGTTGGGTTTAGCGATGTAAATAAAGAGCACCTTTTTTAAAGGCCTGGCATCAGTCTTTCAGAAATTATGCCAAAAACTACTGTAGCTGTCAACACTAAAAAATTATGACAAAAAAACAATTTTCAATGTAGGTAAAGTGCCCTCTAGCGGCAAACAATCAATGTGAATTGTTACTAAAATGATGAAGCGCAGAAGACTTAGCCTATCTTTCAAATATTAGTCAAATCGGTTTTCCTGTAAGCGAGTAATTCAAAAAAAAAAAAAAAAATAAAAAACTGAACTTGGACGGCTTGTAACTCGAAAACGAATGATTTTGTCAAGTAGAATCACCCCCTTAAGTTTTGTGATCGATTTTTGAATCACCCTGTATAATAATTAGCTTAAAATATATAGTATACCAAGTAGACCTTATCTTAGTTTAGTACGCATTAACTCATTTTATTTTAATCTAAAACCTAATTTGTTGGATGCAGTAAAAATATCAATCGAGTCCAAATTTGTCAAAGCGTGCCGTTGCAACACCTACAGTAATGTAAACCAATTTTTTTTGGGAGCATAAACTGCTCATGGCTATAAGAATGAACAAAGGATTTTTTTTCTCCAAATAATCCCCATTAGCGGCTCGTTAGTCTGGCCTACATCGGAATTAGGTACTTAAAATAACTTGACAAAATTTTTTTGAAACGTCATTTCATCATATGTACCTATTAATTCAATGTAGGTTTAAAAAGTGGACCCCTAATACAACCAAAAGAGGCTTCTTAGTATAATAAAATGTGCAAAGTCATACTGTGTGTTTCAAGTTTAAATCATAAGGAGGATAGCTTCCCCACAAGACGAGCAGCCGCGTTGGCTTAATAAAGAGACCAATTATCTCTATCTCTAGCGGTGCGTTCAATTTTTCAACCCTTCAATAACTCTGAAGCGATATTCTTTTGAATACTAGGAAGCTGTTCCAATCTTCTGCTTTTCAAGAGTAACGGCAACCAAAATAAGTATCTCCATGGAAGAAATGGTGATCATTCCAATATTTTGACTACTACTGGAGATTCCTTATACTAAAATACCCACACTTTACTTTATAATTTCCTGAAAACGTCGCAGCAATAAGTTTAGGAAGCTTGATGTAATAATGAATTAACTTCATTTGATTTTTTTGCATTTTTTTGCATCAATTCATGTTATTCTCTTCATAAAGACTTGGAATTTGGCATCCAAAGTGAACAAAGTTCGCATATTTGCACCTGCTTATAAAAAATGCGGTAAACAGTTCGTGCATTCAGTTTGAGTGATTCCTCTTTCTGACAACATGTTATAAATTTGCCTTCTATCAGTATTATTCTTAGAGCATCAAGGTTTTTGTCAGTAATCTCTACATTATGCTTGTCAGACTTAAATTTTTTCTCTATATCAAAATTTTCAGGTTGAAGTTAAAAAAGACATTTTTTTATTATCCTAAAGATGGACAAATTGCATAAAATATTAGTGATATTTCTTCGAGATACTTCATTCTGTTAAGCTATCACTAAAATTGTAGAACGTAATAACCCGCCAACGACATAGTGATTCTGCCCTTTTGAATAGATGGTGCTCACAAGATGCTTTTAGACCTAACAATTGTATGATCACAAACCTTCTAATTAGTTGTCAAATATTCATGAATGATTTATGTATTGAGCAAGTTTCACTCTATAAATATCTACGTCACGAAATACTTCGTCAGAGATAAATTCAAAGAAGAATAAACCAAAAACAAAGAAAAACAGTCCAAGGTAAAGTTAGAAGACTAGAATAGCAAGAACAAGAAGTTGCAGCTAGACGAAACGTATCATAGAATGATGGCCTAGAGATGAGGCATATAGAAGTAGAGGATTCCCTCCAACTCTATAGATGGGCAACGTTAAAAAAAACTAGATCTAAAACACAACATACGATGTTGATCACAAGGACTTAACTTTAGCACACTGTAAAAAGGAAATGCGTTAAATTTAATTTAAATGTGCTGGAAGTAATTCATTTAATGTAATGTATTAAATTTAATAACTTATATTAATCTAAATTAATTTGTTCCATTAAATTTAATGTAACCATACATTAAATTTAAAGTCAGATTATTACTTTTTAAGGTGACTATGTACATTAAATATACAGTCAATATTCACTGAATTTGAGATATGTTATCACATATTTAATGCGCCATATGAGTTCAAAAAATTCTGAAACTACCAGGAAAAGGTAACCATTTTTCACCAACAATGTTCTAACATTTTAATACCCGTAGTAAAATGCGATTTGTCCAACTCTGCAAAATAAGCGGTTGTCGCTGCTCTGACCTCGTTATTTGAAAGTAATTTTCGTCCAGCGAGCCATTTTTTCAAGTTTGGGAAGAGAAAGTAATCGCTGGGAGCCAGATTCGCCGAATATGGCGCATGTGTTCATTCGAAGGCGTTTTTGGCCGACTGTTAGCAAACGCGGCACCCATCGCGCAGAAAGCTTTTTAATGCCAATGATATCATGTAAAACAAAGTACTTTATAACCGCTCGAAAATATCGAATCTTATGAGTTCACTAGATTGCCACAAACAAGCAACTGAACGCCAACATATGAAACTTTGCAGGGAGTCATCTCAAAGTTAATGCTTACAAAATAGTATAGTTATTTGATACGACTAGCGCCCTCTCTCTTTCAGGCCGCGAACTTGTCGAACCATCCTCGTATATCAAGTCGGCAAGAAATTAATTTCGACTTTGTAGTGTAAAATAAAACTCTATTTTTTTATACAAGGAATAAACTTTAATCGAGTTTATGTTTTCCATTGTGTTCAATGACCTTTTGCTACCATTCTCGTAGCTTCGTGATTCCGTTCTTACAAAAATTTTAGTTTTTATCAGCAAAAAACGAAACCAAGTGAGATTTAAGGTCGTCAGTATTTTCTCACGAGTTACTAAAACTGGGTGAGGCTTTGCATTATCATGATGGAATAAAATTCCTTTGCATTTTACCAATTCTGGTCATTTTTCTTTGATTGCTTCATTCGAGTTTCATTAGTTATCGATAGTAAACATCTAAACTGATCGTCTGGACTCTTGGGAACATCTCAAAATACAGAACAACCCTTTAGCTCGACCAAATTGGCAGCATGACCTTTTTGAGATGCAATTCAGTTTTAGGTGTAGTTCGTGCTGATTTCATTGCGCGTGATAAATATTGATTCATTGTGTCAAGTGAATTTCTTTCAATCCACGCGGAACCCAAATATTGAGCTTTTTAGCAAGTCAAAGACATTTAAAGTGATTATCAATTTTTGTGTGCGATACATTTAACCTGTCTGCAATCTCTCGAATTATGGTTTTGGTTTAGTCACCATCAATTTCACTAAGTCAACCAGAACGTTGGTCACGTGCGTTCTTGTGTGCAAAAAACACAATAAACTTCACATATATATTTGTGAGCCTCAGCAGTTTTCCTTTCTTTACGGGAATAAAAACGTAAAATATGGCTAAAATGTTCCTTTCTGCGCTCCATGTTAAAACTGGCACTAAAGAGCTACAAACAAAATTACTCAAAAGCTGCTTCTAAAGTAACCTAAATGTGAGAGAAAAAACATAACACTGGCAGAAGTTCTTCAAAACAGTTACAACGCTGTCTGTGTAACAACCGAAAACACTTTCTTACCGACGCAATACTAGACTATACATACAGTTTCTGGCCTCTGGGATAATAGAAAGGTTTATAATTCGTTCTACTTTTTATAATAACTCAAACACACTTATCTAATATCTAAAATATATTTTTGACGCTGATTCGTGTTCAGGAAAATCTAATGTTTTCTCAAATCCAATTTAGTTGGAAAAAATAGGTCTTAAAATACTTTTTTTGGTGCAAACCATAATAATTAAAAAAATAAAAAATGTAACTTATATTACATTCATGTAACTTTATGGCAACCCAACACGATTATTTCTTTTTTTTTTCACTAGCGAATTTTTTCTATTCCTTAATAAGTACAAGCAGTTGCCATGCAGAAAATAATTCAGTTGATTAGCCAACTAATTTGTACAAAAAACTTATTTGCAAATATTTCCCAATATGAAATACGAATAATACTACTTTGACTTATTTAATCAAAACAGATGGCGTTAAACGTGCTTTTGTTTATTGACAACAGTGACTATAAATATTGATTGACTCTGTATAGATTCCAATAAGTCTATATTGAGTAAATGGCATAAAAAAATTTAAGTCAAGATAACTTATGTGTTAAATAAGCTATTGCACTTAAATGTACTGTTGGTATACACCTTTCTGGTAAAATATCTAAAAGATAGGTTCCCTACGGGGTGGTTATGCCCCTCAGTAGACATTGAAGCTATTCAAAGGGGGACAGAGGACCCAGGGAAAACTACGCGGCATCTTGAAAAAAGTAATCATATATATTTTGAAATTTGTCATCTTCTAACTGTCGTACACGTTTTAATAAATTAAATTTTACATTATAATTAGCTTTAATTTTATCTGTGACAAGTATTTGTAAATTTGTAAGTAATAACAATTATCACGCGATTGACATCATCTAGCATGTTAACACAAGTAAATGGAACTTTGTTATGACAAATCGATGCGTGCACTATTCAAATCTATAAAAAGTAGGTGTGTAGAAACCAGTCTTACTTATTGTGAACTTTAACCTTAATCTGTATGTGTGAGTAATACATGATATCAGTTATTAATTATAATAAAAAATATTTACAACAAATACAAGGTCTGTCTAAGACCGATACTGACCTACGGCGCAGAAACAAGAAATGAAACAACAAAGACAAAACAAATTATGAGAACCACAGAAATGAAAACGCCGAGAATGATCACGGGAACAAGTTTAAGAGATAGCATAAGAAACGCAAAAAATACGCGAGGACAGCGAAGTGGGGGATGTTGTGAAGTGGGTTCGAAACTGTCATAGGCAGTGGAGAGATCACTTGGAACGAATGGACGATAACAGACTAGCGAAAACCGTGATGAGAGAAACCAAAGACCAAACGGCCGCCTGGACGGCCCCCCAAAAGATAGAGAGACAGCTGGATTTCGACCTCAAACGAGGATCGATGAGGCATTGTGTAGATAACAGAACTTGGTTCTACCTAGAAGAAGAAGAAGATAAAAAAATACAAAGGTGAAAAGTTGATAAGTAAATCTATCAAACCATGGCAAAATTTGTCTTTCACCATGTAAAAATTTTTAAAATGCCAAAGACACAGTATTCAATATTTTGAATCATTAACTAAAAGTGATAAATCCTTAATATCGAATATTATGTGGCATTATTGGATTGTTTGAAGGAAGTTTGAAGTCGCGAAAAAACAATCTTATTGAAGAAGAAAAAAGTTCTCTTTCAACAAAACGGAGCATCGCATTACAATTCGATCGCAAGATGGCTGGACAACTAGTTTCGGAAAAAAAGCATAAAAATGTTATAGCGACCCTGGTAACATTCGATAAGGAGATGATGAACCAACAAAGTCGAATTTCTCCAAAAATAAATTGTATTTTTACGTGTGGGTTTCTGGATTTTTGGAATCATTTTTCACGAGAATGACGAAGCATTACACGGGAACAAGGTATTTTCCCAATGGTTTCGTGAATGGCTGAACGATAGGCTAATAAAAATATGCATTTATCCTGATTATTTTGTTGTTCATTTACTTATATTATGCGCTTCATATCTTCTTGATTTTTTTAAGTTCCTGGCTCAGGCTTATCTTGTCTTTAATTCTTGTTTCATATCATCTAAGTATTTCATCATACATTCTTGGCTTATCTTTAATTTTTGTTTCATATCATCCAGATTTTTCATCATACCTTCTTGGCTTGTCTTTAATTCTTGTTTTATATCATCTAGATTTTTCGTCATGCCTTCTTGGCTTATCTTCAATTCCTGTATCATATCTTCTTGACTTGTTGTATCATCATCAGTATAGCGCATTTGAAACAAGCAGTATCAAATGAACTCACTCTACATTGTGTTATTCATGGTGAATATTTGGTTATAATTAATCCGAATGGACGTCCGCATACGTCTCTGCATTAAGTTATTATGGCAGTTAATAATATTAGAAGTAACCGACTTAATGACAGATTATTTAGCTAAATATGTGGTGAAAATGATGAATATTGCTGCTTCACGCCGAAGTTTGTTCGCTCCTTGTAAACAGAGACGGTAAGAATTGCGAAATGTTGAGATGAATTTTGTATTGAAACTTCTTCTGTTCAAGCAGAATCTAGAAGTAAATACAGCCACTTTCCAAAATTATCAGCAGTGTCTGCAAAACGGAAAAATTTACTTACGTACTACAAATATTTAAGCGTTCTTTATATCTATTTCACATAGAGGTTTCAGGATTTTCTAAGCATGAGCATAATAAGTTGGGCTTAATATATTTTCAGATACGGCAGAATCATCACATTTTGAAAAAAACTAGTAAATCTCGTAAAAAAAGAAAAAAATTAAAGGTAAATTTTAGGAATGGATACTAAGAGTTGTGGCTTCAAACAGAACTCTACCCAGGAATACGGAAAAACTATTAATTATGTTTACTTACATAAGTTTAATGAAATGTAATCTCAAAAACCTCATTTAAAGCGAATAGGGAAAGATATTTTTTTTTATTATATTTAAAAAGAGTAAGTAATTTTCCTCGATTTAAATCATTTTATAATGATGTTGTATATATATATATATATATATATATATATATATATATATATATATATATATATATATATATATATATATGTATGTATACTTCTGTGATTTTACTACGATTTTAAATACAGCTACCACTGATTACTTAATGAAATATTCAATTTAAGAATTTTATACTTTCCAGTAAATAATATTTCTTTTGGGCTTCATTCTAACTTGCATTAAAAAATCCATTTCCATTCCATTAGCGATCTTTAAATATTCAATACCACAGCGTTCATTTTACCCATACATTGTTTAACTTTTATAAAAGTTGCTGGTCTTTTCGCGATCTCTGTTAAAAACTTAGCAACAGAGCGCTTTATTATTTAAAGTTTTTAAAGGGTTTTATTGTGAAAATTAACAATAATTTTTTTGTTTTGAAAGAGCAGATTTTTTTTTTTGAATTGTTTCGTTTTAAGAATCGATGGAAAGTGAAATCAAATTTCGCACTTAAGAATTTTTGTATACGTATATCTACCCCTTCGCTGCCATTTTGGTTCTCCCTTCACTGAACTAAGTCGTCTTAGAATTTTCATTAAATATTACATAGCTTAGTAGGAAGTTATAGTGGCTGCTAGTAGGTTTTTGTGAATTATTTTTACTTTAAACTTTTTCGAAAACATTTCCTTTTCTATATTAATTATTTTAACATTTGACAACTGAGCAAAAGCTTAAACCTGCATATTTCTTTGTAATAGATAAAATAAGCTTATATGTCCTCTGAGATATCATCTTTAAAAAATAAGCAAAGCTGATAACGACATTTTCCTTTTCTGTACACTTAGATTTATCTATCATACGAGGGCGGTCCGATAAGTAATTAGCCTATATAAGGAAAACGAAAATTTTGGAAAAGTGATGATTTATTTTTCAACATAGTCTCCTTTTAACTCGATAGACTTGACCCAGCGATGCTCCAACTTCTTTAACCCGTTTAAAAAATATGTTTTCTGGAGGTCTGCAAAGTAGGCTTCCGTGGCGGCGATAACCTCCTCATTCGACTCAAATTTCTACCCGGCGAATGACTTTTTCAAGTTTGGAAACAAAAAGAAGTCACACGGGGTCAAATCTAGAGAATACGGTGGATGAGGCAGCAGTTCATAGCCCAATTCGACCAATTTGGCCATGGCGACGGCAGAGGTGTGAGACGGTATGTTGTCATGGTGGAAGGGCAATTTTTTCTTCGTCAAATGGGGCCGTTTTTTCTGCAATTCGGCGTCGAATCGACCCAATAATTCGGTATAGTGGAGCCCTGTGATCGTTTTACTCCTCTCCAGGTAGTCGATGTAGATCACACCGTGTGAATCCCAGAAAACGGTAGCCATCACCTTTCCGGCCGATAGGACAGTCTTCACCTTCTTCGGAGCACCTTCGCCGGGTGAAGTGCAATGTTTCGACTGTTCCTTGGTTTGTGGTGTGTACCAGTGGATCCTTGTTTCGTCGATGGTCACGAAATGACGCAGAAACTCCTTCAGATTGCGCTTAGACAGCGTCAAATACTGCTCTGAAGTGGTCTCACGGTTACGCTTGTTGTCCGGAGTGAACAAACGCGGCACCCATCCCGCCGACAGCTTTCTCATGCCCAAAATTTAATGCAGAATATGATCCACGCGGTGAGATGCCTACTGTCTCAGCTATTTCGTGGATTTTTGTCACGTTATCCTCCGTGGTAGCCGTTTCCGCGGCACCTGGGCGTGGCTCATCAAAAACCGACGTGCGACCGCGTTGAAACTAGTTAAACCAATTTTTGACGGTCGCCATCGAGGGAGAAGAGTCACGGTACACCGCATCCAAGCGCTTTTTGATTTCGCTTCGCGATTTCCCTTCCAAAAACAAGATTCGAATCACCGACCCATATTGCTCTTTTTCCATTTTTCTAAAATCCGTTGACACGCCCGCTTCCACACACTGTCAAAACAAAACTGCTAGTCCGATTCGGCTGAAATTTTGACAGTAGTCGTCTACGAGAATGTACTACACGATAGTAAATTCTTTTGCGATAGTGGCGCCATCGGGCGGTGAGGCTAAGTACTTATCGGACCGCCCTTGTATTAATGATCTAGTATCAAGATCTTATCGAACGCTGGGTTTTCTATACAGATTTGGTCAATAATTTATGTTGCTCCTAGTCACATGCACATTATATTATTTTCTTTTATGAAACAACCTAGAGTATGCCTCTCCTATCTGCTATCCGGATTGCCTTGTACATTCCGAAACACTAGTGAATATTCAATCTCATTTCTTAAGATTATTAAGGTGTAAAATGGATGGCTTTAATCCACAGGCTAGTACTTCATGCGAAAGTCTATTGGCAAGCTTCAATTTAACTCTGAAGATGCGTAAAAACTGAGTTCGTGCGCTTTTCTTTATATAGACCATGATTTTAGTATCTAATCCGCTCGCAAGAGATTTTTTTCATATTCCAATTTCATTCCCAATATTTTTTATTAGCCTTAAATCGAAACTAACATAGTACAATCTACCTTTGTTCATTTTATGATCACCTGAGAGGCAAATTTATGGCGAAACGAGCGCGTGACGAGTATGCGACGAGCTTGCAACGAGCTCTTTGATCTTCGGCGGTTCGAACCCTTCTTCGACGCTCCGCGCCAAAAGAGATTTGTAGCGTCTGGGCGGTGTAAACCAATAAAGGATAAAGAAAAAAAATATTTAAGTTTTGGTTAAAATCCAGCACACCATGCAAATTTTTAAGGACGTTTTAGTTCACAGAGAGTGAGCGAAGAAAGTAAACCTGCCCTGCCATATGTGACGACGAAGAACAAACGGTAGCTATATTAATTTTATGCAGTGGGATTTTGTTATCATCAAGTTTGTTAAATAAAAACGGAAACCTCGACGATCCTGCGTACGATCAGAATCGGAACTTTTAGCCGATTTTAATTTCCAACATAGTAGCGGACAATACAAAAATTTTACCAGAATGTCTCGTAACAATTTTGAATACTTATTAAACAAAATAGGACGGTATATCCACAGAAGAAACATTTTTCCAGCATAAGTTTAATGGATTTTAATTAACAGTGGTATAGTAGTTCTTTAGCCTATTCATCTATCATATGTTTCTTAATTTGTCTTTCTGTCTCCTTCGCAATTTTTAAACTTTCCTTCTTTAGTAAATAGTTCGTAAGGAGAATGTTTTTTTTTTGATAACCAACCTGTAATATTACTTTTTTCAATTATGTTGTTGGCAACTTTTCCATCAGTTTAGAATGATAACTGGCGTTATCCAAATCTATACCAGACCTCTCCGGAATCAACTGTATCATTTGAGAAAAAATATTTTTGAAAGATATCCGCCGTCATTTATTTATGGTAATCTTTGGTAGATTTCAATTCGAACTGCAGTAAAACTCCTGTAATTCCATTAACATCTCCAATATGAGTTCTAACGAATTTGCTGGCCGTACCGAGTAAGGGTTTTAAACCTGTTGACAACCCTTCTAAGAATGCTTCACGGAAAATTGGCATATTCTTATCTTCATACATTTTTTGTACTACGTATCCTTCACTGAAACAGATTACATCCAGATAAAAAATATTTTGGCTTTTCTATGGTATTTTCTAATGTCCCGCAAATACTGTCTTCTCTAAAATAGTATTTCATCTGTATCACCTCCATTTTGACTTTCCCTAAGAGAAATTCATTTTTGTCAGTACTTTCTACAGATTCGTTCTTCCCATGCCAGGCACATTCTCGTCTTGTTTCACAACTTTCAAAACTTCATCAATACTTGCTTTTTACCTTCTAAGATATAATTCATGAACGTGTCTTCTTAATATGTTTTTGAAGCATTCGTATAATTTTTTTCTTATCGGAGACGGTTTAGGCTCGCAAACAGTTCCACTTTTCTTTCCTTAATTCGCCTGTAAGTTGTAGATTCGCTAATGCCAGCACATTTCGAAAAGAAACTACGCACCTTCATCAGAGTTCTTAGTTAAACAAGTGAATTTTGCACATTTGAAAGTATTGTCTTGGAATTTAAAATAAAAAACACCTATACAAAGTTAACATTTTCAACAGCTAGCACTGAAAGTTCTAAGACAATAATATAGCAAGGCCTTATACTTATACAAACCTGTATTATACATAAAAATGTCATTACTGTTAATTGCCCAATTGAGATGTATATTTTTAAACCTAATTATGTATTTTCCAAATACATACTTCAGACACATACAATATCTACCCCTTACTTTATCCGAATTAGGAAAGCCGAATTATTTATGAAATATGTCCCGAAAATTGCTATGCATTTGGTTTATGGCTCTTCACAAGTATATAAATCTCTTGTGCATATAATTGTCATACTTTGTCTGACAATGAACAACAAACGACAGTTTTGTTCGTTTTATGCAGTGGGGTTTTACCGTAAAAAAGTATATTATACAAAAAACGAAAATATGGATGATAATAGCGTATAAAAAAATTATCAGGATTCAAACTTCTAGCAAATTCATAGTTTCAACATATTAGCGGGTAATACAGAGATTTCATCAAAATCTCTTCGTTACTTTTTGAATATATGTTGAAAAAAATGAAAAATATATTTACTGCAGCCCATTTTCATATGGCAGACGCACTCGAAATTTTCTTCTCGCTGGTTTGTGCAAATTTTCTGACACTATTTCATTTCACACATCCACTTCTTTTCTTTTCTAAAATGTTTGTCCATAACTGACAAACTTTGGAATAATTTGCAAGTCTCCTGTAAATTCAACATATTTTCTTCAGACCACTCCATATTCACTTATGAACAATTATTTTTAATCTATGCCAAGTGCTAAATAAATTTCATTTTATTAACAAAATAGTAAGAAAATATCGTGCCGCAAAGTAAATTTTTCCAAAGAACATCCGTCCCACTATTTAAAAAAAAATCCTTTAAGTTCGCACCAAAAAACCGACAGAAAATGGATCACACATCCACTTCTTTTCTTTTCTAAAATGTTTGTCCATAACTGACAAATTTTGGAATAATTTGCAAGTCTCCTGTAAATTCAACATATTTTCTTCAGACCACTCCATATTCACTTATGAACAATTATTTTTAATCTATGCCAAGTGCTAAATAAATTTCATTTCATTAACAAAATACTAAGAAAATCTCGTGCTGCAAAGTAAATTTTTCCAAAGAACATCCGTCCCACTATTTAAAAAAAAATCCTTTATGTTCGCACCAAAAAACCGACAGAAAATGGATCACACATCCACTTCTTTTCTTTTCTAAAATGTTTGTCCATAACTGACAAATTTTGGAATAATTTGCAGGTCTCCTGTAAATTCAACATATTTTCTTCAGACCACTCCATATTCACTTATGAACAATTATTTTTAATCTATGCCAAGTGCTAAATAAATTTCATTTCATTAACAAAATACTAAGAAAATCTCGTGCTGCAAAGTAAATTTTTCCAAAGAACATCCGTCCCACTATTTAAAAAAAAATCCTTTAAGTTCGCACCAAAAAACCGACAGAAAATGGATCACACATCCACTTCTTTTCTTTTCTAAAATGTTTGTCCATAACTGACAAATTTTGGAATAATTTGCAGGTCTCCTGTAAATTCAACATATTTTCTTCAGACCACTCCATATTCACTTATGAACAATTATTTTTAATCTATGCCAAGTGCTAAATAAATTTCATTTCATTAACAAAATACTAAGAAAATCTCGTGCTGCAAAGTAAATTTTTCCAAAGAACATCCGTCCCACTATTTAAAAAAAAATCCTTTAAGTTCGCACCAAAAAACCGACAGAAAATGGATCACACATCCACTTCTTTTCTTTTCTAAAATGTTTGTCCATAACTGACAAATTTTGGAATAATTTGCAGGTCTCCTGTAAATTCAACATATTTTCTTCAGACCACTCCATATTCACTTATGAACAATTATTTTTAATCTATGCCAAGTGCTAAATAAATTTCATTTTATTAACAAAATAGTAAGAAAATCTCGTGCTGCAAAGTAAATTTTTCCAAAGAACATCCGTCCCACTATTTAAAAAAAAATCCTTTAAGTTCGCACCAAAAAACCGACAGAAAATGGATCACACATCCACTTCTTTTCTTTTCTAAAATGTGTGTCCATAACTGACAAATTTTGGAATAATTTGCAAGTCTCCTGTAAATTCAACATATTTTCTTCAGACCACTCCATATTCACTTATGAACAATTATTTTTAATCTATGCCAAGTGCTAAATAAATTTCATTTCATTAACAAAATACTAAGAAAATCTCGTGCTGCAAAGTAAATTTTTCCAAAGAACATCCGTCCCACTATTTAAAAAAAAATCCTTTATGTTCGCACCAAAAAACCGACAGAAAATGGATCACACATCCACTTCTTTTCTTTTCTAAAATGTTTGTCCATAACTGACAAATTTTGGAATAATTTGCAGGTCTCCTGTAAATTCAACATATTTTCTTCAGACCACTCCATATTCACTTATGAACAATTATTTTTAATCTATGCCAAGTGCTAAATAAATTTCATTTTATTAACAAAATAGTAAGAAAATCTCGTGCTGCAAAGTAAATTTTTCCAAAGAACATCCGTCCCACTATTTAAAAAAAAATCCTTTAAGTTCGCACCAAAAAACCGACAGAAAATGGATCACTGTTCGTATCGGTCGAGCTACTCGAAAACAATAGAACTATAAAAAAAATTGACTTCTTGTAACCCAACTGCATTTATTACCTCCTTTGAAACCTGCCGACGATGGCACTCGATAACAATACAAATCGGCAAAATTTAAAGGAGTCTCGTTGGAAGTTCGAGGCATACTCGTCACGCGCTCGTCTCTCCATATTTATACGCACCTTAATATATTTGACTGTAATTACTGTGTTATCAAACTGATTTATTATAATTATTTGTGAATGATTTATTGACTACGTTACACTTATTGTACTGCCTGCATTATACAGGGTGATTCAAAAATCGATCACGAAACTTAAGGGGGTGATTCTACTTGACAAAATAAGGGTAGAGCTTCATATAATTTTTTTTCAAAATGTCATTCGTTTTCGAGTTACAAGCCGTCCAAGTTCAAGTTTTTATTTTTTGTTTTTTGAATTACTCGCTTACAGGAAAACCGATTTGACTAATATTTGAAAGATAGGCTAAGTCTTCTGCGCTTCATCATTTTAGTAACAATTCACATTGATTGTTTGCCTCTAGAGGGCACTTTACCTACATTGAAAATTGTTTTTTTGTCATAATTTTTTAGTGTTGACAGCTACAGTAGTTTTTGGCATAATTTCTGAAAGACTGATGCCAGGCCTTTAAAAAAGGTGCTCTTTATTTACATCGCTAAACCCAACGGTTTAGACGTAAATCACCCTTAAAAATTAAGTGGTAAATTTACTTTTCTCATTTCATTACCACCAGCTACCAGGTAAATAGCTATCAAAGTATACTAGAGCTGTCAGTTTAACATCAAATAAATTCGCTTTTTAAACTATTTAATTTATAATCTTAAAATAACTAATAATGGCTAATCACCAATATTCAAATTTCGAATATTGTGATATCCATTTTTGTTATGGAAAAGCAAATGGTAATGCAGAGTTGGCAAGAAGATATTATATGGAGAGTTATCCGGAAATAAATATCCCTCATGCTCAAACATTTTCCAGTGTGCGCAGGAGGCTTGCGGAATGTGGTTCCTTTAAAAGTTATAATGGAAATAGGGGAAGACCTAGAACTGCTAGAAACGTGCAACAAGAAGAAAGAGTGCTTGAAATTATTGAAGATAATCCAGGTATTAGTACTAGAAAAATTGGGAATGAAGTGCGGCTCTGTCAGGCTAGTTCATGGAGGATACTAAGAGAAGAACAACTCTACCCGTTTCATTCAAAAAAGGTGCAGGCTCTTTATGACGATGATCGGCCGAGACGGTTGGAAATGTGCAATCAGATCCTAGCTAAGTATGAACACGATAATCGATTAATTGGCGTCATATTATTCACTGACGAAGCTGGTTTCACTCGTGATGGCATAACAAATCTACACAACATCCACACATATGCTTACGAGAACCCAAACAATGTGGTAGAAACGAAACATCAGCGTAGATTTTCACTAAATGTGTGGGCAGGGATAATAGGAGATTACCTTATTGGTCCTCATTTCTTTGATGGCCCATTAACTGGTGACGTATACTTAGATTTTATCCAAAATCGTCTCCCATTGTATCTGGAAGATGTGCCATTGGAAGTAAGGGCCAACATGTGGATCCTCCAAGACGGAGCTCCGCCCCACTTTAGTATACGTGTCCGACAGTATTTGAATGCAACGTATCCTGAGCGATGGATAGGACGAAGTGGACCATTGGCATGGACAGCGAGGTCACCAGACCTTAATCCTATGGATTTTTTCTTTTGGGGTCATTTGAAACAATTGGTGTACGATATTCCAGTAATCAACGTCGAGGATCTTCGCTTCAGGATAATCGAAAAGTGCCAAATTATTAAAGAAACACCAGAAATTTTTCATCGAGTTAGGCGACATTTTTTGAAGAGTGTTAGGAAATGTATTGAAGAAAATGGGGGACATTTTGAGAATCTTTTTTAGTTTGTTTAGTACTGTTTCATTAATTTTTATCAATTAAATGTATATCGCAATAATCCATAATATGAATATTTACTGATTAGCCATTATTAGTTATTTTAAGATTATAAATTAAATAGTTTAAAAAGCGAATTTATTTGATGTTAAACTGACAGCTCTAGTATACTTTGATAGCTATTTACCTGGTAGCTGGTGGTAATGAAATGAGAAAAGTAAATTTACCACTTAATTTTTAAGGGTGATTTACGTCTAAACCGTTGGGTTTAGCGATGTAAATAAAGAGCACCTTTTTTAAAGGCCTGGCATCAGTCTTTCAGAAATTATGCCAAAAACTACTGTAGCTGTCAACACTAAAAAATTATGACAAAAAAACAATTTTCAATGTAGGTAAAGTGCCCTCTAGCGGCAAACAATCAATGTGAATTGTTACTAAAATGATGAAGCGCAGAAGACTTAGCCTATCTTTCAAATATTAGTCAAATCGGTTTTCCTGTAAGCGAGTAATTCAAAAAACAAAAAATAAAAACTTGAACTTGGACGGCTTGTAACTCGAAAACGAATGACATTTTGAAAAAAAATTATATGAAGCTCTACCCTTATTTTGTCAAGTATAATCACCCCCTTAAGTTTCGTGATCGATTTTTGAATCATCCTGTATATGTAGACATTGTTCTCAATCCTGCCCAATAATAGGGACTATGATCCTCTTAGGTACTGTAAATTTATAAATGTCAACTTTAAATTCTAACAGTATATTAAGAAGATATAACAAAAAGGAAATCGATTTTGTAGAAGTTACAATCGGATTTGATAAGCTAAATTTTACCGCCGAGTTTAAAAATAATAATAAAAATAAAATTAAATTGTTTAAATCCTACGAATTACTGTGTATTAAGAAGGAGTTTAAGTTTCTCGAAGACGACGCAGTTTGCTAACTTTAATAATAATCGTAATAATGTAATATGTACTTAGGAAGTTCAATAGCCATTTCTCATAATCAAAGACTCGTTTGTGAATGTACACGAAGACATAGTTATTTTAAAGTAATAAAACTGCATGGAAGCCAAAGTTTTCACTAGTAATTAGTAGTATACCATAAAAGATTTGATGGGATAATAATAGTTTTTGTTTTATAAGCTAAATAAGAAGTTAAAATATTGCTGCTCTTAAATTAGGATTTTACAGTTGCCACACTCGAGTTATATATAAAGGGTATTTTTTTATAGAGGTATAGAACTTTTATAAAACAAAGATGAATTTTTTAAATTGATATAAAATTTACTTTATTCGAAAGATAACCTTCTGGCATTATAATTTAGACATGACTTCTGGCATATGACCGCCACGGCTGGCTCGGACGTAGTCTAATCTGGAGGTCCAATTTTTGATGACTTTTTCCAACAATTGTGGCCGTATATCGGCAATAACGCGGCGAATGTTGTCCTCCAAGTGATCAATCGTTTCGGGCTTATCGGCGTAGACTAGCGACTTCACATATCCCCACAGAAAATAGTCTAGCGGCGTTAAGTCGCACGATCTTGGAGGTCAATTGACGGGTCCGAAACGTGAAACAATAAATCAGTTGTGGCACGAGCTGTGTGACATGTTGCGCCGTCTTGTTGAAACCACAGCTCCTGCATATCATGGTTGTTCAATTGATGAACGAAAAAGTCAGTAATCATGGCTCTATAGCGGTCACCATTGACTGTAACGTTCTGATCAGCATCATTTCTAAAGAAGTACGGACCAATGATTCCACCAGCCCATAAAGCACACCAAACAGTCAGTTTTTCTGGATGTAACGGTGTCTCAACATACACTTGAGGATTACCATCACTGCAAATACGGCAGTTTTGTTTATTGACGTATCCATTCAAACAAAAGTGAGCTTCATCGCTAAACAAAATTCGCTTATGAAAATCGGGATCAACGGCAATCTTGTTTTGGGCCCATTCACCGAATCTACGCCTTGCTAGGTGATCATGTGGCTTCAATTCTTACACGAGTTGGATTTTGTAAGCACGCAAACCAAGATCTTTCCGCAAAATCTTCCATAAAGTGAATGGACACATATCCAATTCCTGTGCACGATGGTGGATAGACTGATTCGGGTCTTCCTCTACGCTACGCTCTATAGCAGCAATGACTTCTTCTGTACGCACTGTACGACGTCTCTGTGGATGCATATTATCATTTAGAGTAAATGTGGTGCGAAAACGTTCCATAGTTAATCGAATTAATTGCTCTGATGGACGATTATGTTGACCGTAAAAGGGACGTAGTGCGCGATACGTATTTCGAACAGAACCATGATTTTCAAAATAAATTTGCACAATTTCGAAGCGTTGTTCAGGCTTTTCAGTCTATTCATGTTGAAATGCCAAACCAAACTAAACATAAATCACTTGACAGCTGACAAAATGGCCGCCAGTTAAAAAAGTGTTGCCAACTTAAAGTTCTATACCTCTATAAAAAACACCCTTTACAATATAAGTAGGTATCGATTTTTGTTTCAGCTTTACAAGAAGTGAAGAAAATCTTGCCGTATCTGAAATGGAAACTAGTGAAAACCTCGCGCCATACCACACAAATAAAATGAAATATGAAAAGTTTTTTATTGTCATAAAATCTATCAAAATAGCAAGTTTGACATCCTGCTGATATATAGTGATTTTATATGGACATTTGTTTCCGCTGATGATACCATTAAGTAGCCGAAATACGTATAGAGAGCGAACTAGAGTTGAATTTGCAAGAAATAATCTATTTGTCTGTTTCAGTTAACGACCTGAAGATGAAAAATGGTTACTTATTAGGCCGCTACCAAGTCAAATCATTCGCCCGTACTACCTGACGACGATTATTCAGATAGGTCTCAATCAAACCCAACAGTGAACCAGAGACACCCAGCCCCCGAAGCTTATCCAGCAAAAACCCATAAGATATCCTATCAAAAGCATTTAAGAAGTCAGTATACACCGAGGGGACCTCAAATCCGCTCTTCAAGGCCTCGGACAAACCGCCCACATAAGAGACCAGTTTCACCTCAGCGGTCCTGCCAGCACAACAACCAAACTGCTCCTCAGTGATGGCAGATTTAAAACTAGAGGTGGGAAAGGCATTAACTAGCTTTTCGAAGATTTTAGAAATAGTAATAATTATGCTGATAGGTCTATAGTTCCGAATGTCAGCCTTGCTGCCAACCTTGTGAATAGAAACTCCAAAATTGAGGAAAAATTAACTTCACCAAGCACTTTTAATTTGAAAGAAAATACCGAACTTACATATTTGTTTTCAATGGCAATAGTTAAAAGATCGTGTATGTGATATATTTTATATAACCACTTTTTCACAAATTTTAGTGAATAAATTTAAAAAAACTTTTTTACGTTTCACTTTTTAATTCCATTTTCGAAATGGATTGAATATATAGACGTGTTACATGTATTTAGAAGCAGGAAAAAAAATTTATGATCTTCGTGCAAAATATAAATATAGCCGCATAAACCTAACACTGTAGTGATTGCATTGTTAGATGAACGTTATACAAAGTTACCCTTATTTTTAATGCTTAATATGATAAAATTATAAAAATAGAGGTTTCTATTTGAAAAAATTGACTTTTAAAGATTTTTTAAATATAATTTTTATTAAAAAGTTGATGCTGGTAGCCTTTACTATGTGGTAGTTAATCATCTTCGGGAAATGTTTAAAAAGGAACTACTATGTTTTATACCACTAAATTTATTAAGAAAACAGTGACTGCAGTTTCAACTCACAGAGTCATTTTCAAACTGAATTACAAAGGTAGAATAAGCATTCAATACAGAAACATGAGAACAATAAATAAAAACTACCTGAGAAATTACATTACTACAAAGGGGAGATACTAAATTTTGGGAACTAATTATTATTTGGCAACAACAAATATCGGGGAAAACCCACGTCTATCTGGTCATTAAGCAAATTTACATTTTTATTTTTACTATGTTTATATATTTCTAAAGATTCAAGAATATTTAACTTTTGGCCCTTTGTTGAATAATGTAATATGTTAGTGTTGTTTAAATCAGGAAAACTGTGGCTGTGTTCTAAGCAATGGGTGCCAAAGCTCGAGTCTGTTTTTTGTAGTCTATATGATCGGTGGTGTTCTGAAAAGCGAGTTTTAAAGCTTCTACCACTTTATCTAATATACAAGCTATCACACTCTGAACATTTTAACTTATAAACTCCTGATTTATCAAATTTATTAATTTTATCTTTAGCATTGTAAAGGATAGTGGACAGATTGTGTTGAGATTTAAAGGCTACTTTTATGTTATGTTTGGAAAGAGTATTAGCTATGTTTTCTGATAGGGTACCACAGTATGACAAAGATATATAAAATGAACTATCTTTATCATTTTTTATTTTGGGATATATTGAATTAAAAGCTAGTTGTTTTTGTTTTTTAGTTATTAATTTCTTTTTGGTTTGTTGGGAGAAATTCTTTGATATTGCAATCCCTTCAATGATATGTAGTTCTTCTTGAAGATCTTCTTCAGAGAGAGGCAAAGAGACTGTTGTATGTATCATTGAATTGTATGCAGCCATTTTGTGTTGTAAGGGGTGAAAAGAATCACTAGATATAGTATTACCTGTAAACGTTGGTTTTTTAAAAATTTTAAAATTACACTGATTATTGAGGTGAGATATGGTGAGATCAAGAAAATTTATTTTATGGTTATTTTCAGTTTCCAAATAAATTTTCTTGATCTCACCATATCTCACCTTAATGATCAGTGTAATTTTAAAATTTTTAGAAAACCAACGTTTACAGGTAATGCTATATCTAATGACTCTTTTCACTCCTTACAACACAAAATGGCTGCATACAATTCAATGATACATAGAGCATTATCTTTGCCTCTCTCTGAAGAAGATCTTCAAGAAGAACTAAATATCATTGAAAGGATTGCAATATCAAACAATTTCTCCCAACAAACCATAAAGAAATTAATAACTAAAAAACAAAAACAACTAGCTTTTAATTCAATATATCCCAAAATAAAAAATGATAAAGATAGTTCATCTTATATATCTTTGTCAAACTGTGGTACGCTATCAGAAAACATAGCTAATACTCTTTCCAAACATAACATAAAAGTAGCCTTTAAATCTCAACACAATCTGTCCACTATCCTTTACAATGCTAAAGATAAAATTAATAAATTTGATAAATCAGGAGTTTATAAGTTAAAATGTTCAGAGTGTGATAGCTTGTATATTGGACAAAGTGGTAGAAGCTTTAAAACTCGCTTTTCAGAACACCACCGATCATATAGACTACAAAAAACAGGCTCGAGCTTTGCCAACCATTGCTTAGAACACAGCCATAGTTTTCCTGATTTGGGCAACACTGACATATTACATTATTCAACAAAGGGCCAAAAGTTAAATATTCTTGAATCTTTAGAAATATATAAATATAGTAAAAATAAAAATGTAAATTTGCTTAATGACCAAATAGAACTTGGGTTTTCCCGTTATTTGTTGTCGCCAAATAATAATTAGTTCCCAAAATTCCAATCCCAATACTTAATCTACCTTTGTAATTCAGTTTGAAAATGACTCTGTGATTTGAAACTGCAGTCACTGTTTTCTTAATAAATTTAGTGGTATAAAACATAGTAGTTCCTTTTTAAACATTTCCCGAAGATAATTTTTATTCTTTTTTTTTTTGATCACTCTGTACTAATAATTTTTAAAATATCATTAAAAAACTACTAAAGTCGATCGTCGTCTACAAGAAAACTAACCCAAATTAAATAATAAAGACTTCCTTATAGGAAAAATTTATAGTTAAGTTTTGGTCCGCAAACATCACACAAGATTGTGTACCCCTAATAAAATTTCTCTTGGAATTTTACTTCCTTTTAATATTATCTGATTCGAAATCTAAAATTTATTATTGTTTTGTTAAGTAAAACTGGCCCTCGCTGTGTGGAACAACGACAGATAGATAAATAAATAATTAAATCAAAAAAACAAACTAAATTTTATTCTTCCACTGTTCTGTTTAGAAAAATAGTTTGAAAATCAGCAAATATTAAACGTTTTTTGATAATTTACAGATAAAATAAACTGTAAAAGCCGACGGTTTTGCTTTTTCATGACTGCCAACTGGCCGTGTTTGTTATCCATTATGAATTTATATGCATTTGTGTTCAGTTAGTGTAAATTATATCAACGTAAAACGTTCATTTTGCGAAACAAAAGTAAACGTCAACAATAAATAATCCTTAAATTGGCATTGGCCTTTTGTCGATTTTTACTAAATAAAATATCCGCGCAATTGAATGGAAAATTTTTAAATATTGATTAGAAGAATGAATCATCTAAAATAACCAAAAAAACAGCAACGAATATATATCAAGATTTCCAAAATTTTGATTGACAGTAACCGAGAATTGATTGATCAAACTGTTCTTGTCGCAAATCCATGACACAACTTTTTACGTTCTTTATAAAATTGTGTCCATTTAAATCAGGGACTAGCAATATAATATTTATTTTTAAATTCTGTCACGCCTTTATTATGATAATAATATTCATGACATGAAATCTGGTATCAGCCGGAGTAATTATCCCTGGAACATTAAGAAGATCTCTCGCGAGTCAGATATTCTCTAGCAGAGGTACATGTTTCGTCTCTCACTAAACTCATTAGGGTACCGACATACACCTGTTTGTGTAAAGGATAGATCGGAAGGAAGTATGCAACACTCAACGCGGCTTCGCGTCGTATCACTGTGGCTGGGAGGGTAAGCTTTGACTTTCTTCTCGGTATGGTGGTACAGGTAGGCCATAATCTCGATGGTGGTGGAATAGGGTAAATTGTGTTTTATAATAATTTATTCTAACTGTGCAACCTTTAACATAGAAAGGAAATGATGGAGAGAAGTTTGCATTTACTGTTTCGCATTTTACTTCATTTACATACGGAGTTGCATATAGTTGTACGTTTGCTGAATGGGATTTCAGCACTACAACAGCATAATGTGGATATAACCACTGCTATTGTATCTCACACGAAAGAATCCGTGAAAGCCGTATAAACACATGTACGCCATCCGGCGAGAGATCGGCGAAGCCGCGTTTAGTATTGCATACTTCCTTCCGATCTATCCTTTGCACAAACAGGTGCGTGTCGGTACCCTGATGAGTCTAGTGAGAGACGAAACATGTACCTCTACCGTATCACTGCGGCGGGGAGAGTAAGCTTTGACTTTCTTCTCGGTATGGTGGTACAGGTAGGCCATCATTTCGATGGTGGCGGAATAGGATAAATTGTGTTTTATAGCAATTTATTCTAACTGTGCAACCTCTAACACAGAAAGGATGATGGCGAGAACTTTGCATTTACTGTTTCGCATTTTACTTCATTTACATACGGAGTTACATATAGTTGTACGTGAAAGCTGTATAAACATATATATATATATATATATATATATATATATATATATATATATATATATGTGTATATATATATATATATATATATATATATATATATATATATATATATATATATATATATATATATATATTAAAATTAAAAAAAATAATGACTTGATTGAAATATAACAATAGAATTATTTCTTTCTGCATGTGTAAGGTGCGTGATGTCAAATAACTTTAAATACGTCATTTTCTTTCGATTCAAAATTTGTCAGATGATTGTTGACATAATACTTTTAAAGCTGTCAGCTGGTGTATTTAAATAGGCAACCGACGCTCACGCTTTGCTCCCGCGCTACACCCTTCACTGGTATCAGCTGATGGTCTTTCCACCGAGATACAGCCAGGTAACGTTTTTATTTATCCAAAGTAGCATATAAACTATCATCTGACAAAATTTTTAACTGAGAGCAAATCACTGAACACATATTTTTTTTCATGTTCGTGTGACCAGCTGACATATAATCCACCACCTTACAGTCAACAAATTTTCAATTGGGAGGAAACGATTAAAAATATTTTTTTTTACATGAGTCGGGGGCCGCCACTGCTCAACCCATCCACGGAACCGCAGCTGAAGTTCACAAGACTTCATGACACAACTCCCAGAAACTTTTCACCAGTTATCGCCCCAAACGAATTTGTCAGGAAAACTTGCCGCTGGCTTGCAATCCAGTATACATGAAATATGTCGATAATTTTGCGTAAAATCTAAAAATTCAATAATATACCGGATGTCAACGAATCTATTAGACAAGTCATAATTTCTAGAATATTATGTGTATCAAAATGAGAATTGGTACAGCTAAATGGTATGTAAAGGGGAGAGTTTTCTCATATTTTCCACTTTCCGGCCACTTCCGCTTTCACCGGAAATGGCCCCGGTTCTGAATTTTTAAATGGAACACCCTGTATATTTTAACATTTTTGGATTTCTGAGACAATTCTAGATCAGAATGTGACATTTTAAAAACTTTTTACGTGTACTTTATTTTTTAGAGCCACTTTTAAAATTGCATCTAGGTGGCCATGATCGGACGCAAACTAATCTAAGGGCCTTAGGTGATGTCAAAAGAATACAATCGCAAAGTTTTAGTTACTAGTATGAAAGACAGGAATAAGACAAGATGACAAAATTACGTTTTTATTTTTAACTATTAATTTTCAAATGGCGACCCCTTTTTGACAACTAATTTTAGAAAAAAGCATTCTTTGACGAATCTAACGGTACTAATTTATTTGCGATTGGATTAGACATAAGAACAGAAATTAAATATTATTAAGCAAGATACTGGATAATTTATTTACTTATGACAAGTGCGCCATGGACAGCCATGATGCATAATAATTTGCAACTGTTTTTATCAAGTCTTCTTTGGAAAACAAAGCACTCACTTAAGTAGATAATGACAATGACATACGCTCTAAGAACAGACGTAAAAGTTTCTTAATTTTCGGCAACATTCTTTGAATTTCTATGACACTCTCCAAATATTAATAACATATCCACTTTTTTATTTTGAGTATACATTATTTTAACGAAAATTTAAACTAGACTTAACGAAAATTAAGAAACTTTTACGTCTGTTCTTAGAGCGTATGTCACTGTCATTATCTACTTAAGTGAGTGCATCATGGCTGTCCATGGCGCACTTGTCATAAGTAAATAAATTATCCAGTATTTTGCTTAATAATATTTAATTTCTGTTCTTATGTCTAATCCAATCGCAAATAAATTAGTACCGATAGATTCATCAAAGAATGCTTTTTTCGAAAAGTAGTGGTCAAAAAGGGGTCGCCATTTGAAAATTAATAGTTAGAAATGAAAACGTAATTTTGTCAACTTGTCTTATTCCTGTCTTTCATACTAGTAACTAAAACTTTGCGATTGTATTCTTTTGACATCACCTAAGGCCCTTAGATTAGTTTGCGTCCGATCATGGCCACCTAGATGCAATTTTAAAAGTGGCTCTAAAAAAATGAAGTAGACGTAAAAATTTTTTAAAATGTCACATTCTGATCTAAAATTGTCTCAGAAATCCAAAAATGTTAAAATATACACGGTATTCCATTTAAAAATTCAAAATCGGGGCCATTTCCGGTGAAAGCGGAAGTGGCCGGAAAGTGGAAAATATGCGAAAACTCTCCCCTTCATATATCATTTACCTGTACCAATTCTCATTTTGATACACAAAATAGTCTAGAAATTATGACTTGTCTAATAGATTCGTTGACACCCGGTATAGGGTGTTCTATTTAAAATAAGCAAAAAGGCATCAACTTCCAGGATAACCGGAAGTACCACCATCTAGAAAATATTTTAGCTGAATTGCCCTCATCATTTCAAAAATTTTAAAATTTATTTTTCGGGAAATAGATCGCGGTAGTTCGTCGTATTTCTAGAAATACTTAACCCAATATTTTGAGAAGACCGATTTGTTTACGCATCACTGTCCATTTATTAGTTTTATTACCCAATTAGATTTTTACATAATCAGGTACATATTGATTCACTCTGATTAAGATATGTAACTGCCCCATTCCCCTTTTTTAATGGCCATGTTTTATCGTCCAATATGTTATTGAACATATAAGTTATATTTTATACTGACCAAAACTATTATTACTTTTCCATTAATCCATACTGTCTGGCACTCTAACAACTTAGGAAAAATTCTTTATTTAGAATATTTTTAAACTTTTGTAAATTCAATAAAGAATTGTCAAAATATAATGAAATAAAATTGTATGAAAAATTAATAATAAAATAATTGTTTATTGACACACAGTATGCTGCAGCACACTATTGCGTTTTCCATTGAAAATTTTAACATTCATAAAAGCTTTATTGAAAATTCGTTTTGGAAAAAGGCTTATATAATAATAAAACATAAAATAAATATTTTAAAATGTTAAAACTAATTATTTAACAAATTACTTTGAACGGACTGCTAAAATAATTATATTGTCAACAATAATTTGAAAATTAATTATACAATAAAATGAAGAGCTCTTGTATATTGGTGCAAAGCACATAAAAAAGTAATGAGTTTTCGATAGAACGTTGCATCCATTATACATAAGCTTATTTTCGATTACAGGATTAAAAATTTATTTTAATTAAAACTCATGTCAATATGGGAAACATCCAAATTAAGTTATCAGTTGCGCTGAGTTTGGAAAATGGGATACACATACACATTTGCTGCGGTAATTAAAGTTTTGTTTATTCGTTTAATTTTAAACCGAAAACCGAATTCCTATAGAGAGCTATCATTTTTTATGGTTTTAGCATTCAAAATTATCTGCGCTATTTTATTTTATATTATTTCAAGTTCGAGTCCATATTTAGGTTTGCACGTTTACCCTTATTCTTTAGCAAAACACCTATTAAATTCAAAATATATCTTTATTTTTGCTGATAAGTTTATTTGCCAAATTTTACACCTCTGATTAAGGTGATTTATAGATACGCCTTCCAGTAATAAAAACAATTTAGTTCTTTTCTGCTCCTATTCAATATGACTCTTAGAAATTAAATTGTGCGTGTTTGTTTATTTTTGTTGATTGCTTTTTTGCCGAAATGTACTTACCTATCTCAAGTAGATTTAAAGATATGTCTACAAATCGTACTGTATCCGGTGTTTTAGCGTCCTCCAGCACTCTCAAATCCCCAGTTGCCATTATCTTCTGTCATTCCAGGCACCTAGCTGAGGATTCCTCTCGAATATGGCATTTTCGATTTCCTGGTTCCAAATACATTTCGGTCAGCCACGTTCTCGATTATCTGCAGATATTCAGTTCATGACTTGCTTCGATATTCTATTCTTCTCATTTGTTGTATACGATCTTACAAGAACAGTGGTTTATCTTGGATTTCCTTTATTATGTTCTTTTGTGCTTTCCTTTTATCTCTCACTATCTAATTTTTTATTCGATCTAACCAGGATATTCTAGTCGATTGCCTCCAGAAGTCCATTTCAGTTGCCAATAGCTTGTTTTTTTGCCCTGCCTCCGAACCATACCGCATTGTGTTCGTGACAATTACATCATTATATTGGTGATTTTCTATTGCTTGTGATGTTTTTGACTAAAGAATGGAATTAAGTGCTCTAATGGCTTTTTTGCCTTTGTTTATTCTCTATTGAATTTCCTTTTCACATCGTCCAGAGTTAGCGATCTTTACTTCCAAGTATGTGTATTCTTCGCAGGCTTGTATCATTCTGTTATCGCCAAGGTCTAAGTTCTCTAAATCTACTCCAGCCCACAAACACTTGGTTTTGCCTTTATTTACTTCTAGTCCTAAAAGCTAAACAACATCCCTGCCTGAGACCTTTTTTACTGAAAATGCTTGTGACAGTGTTTGTTCTATTTTGATTTTAGGGTTATATTTGTTATCTGCCTTCTTTTCAGTACGCCCCACAATTTTATAATGGGCACGGTGTCGTAAGCTTTAGTAAGATCCACGAATAGCAGATAGATTTTGTCATTGCAAGGTGCAGTTATCTTTTCAACAATTAATTTAGGTGATCGGAAATACATGAGCGCTCAGCTGTAAAACCGGCTTGTCCTTCTGTCACTAACGCCACATTCCACCTCGTTCACATTTTTTAGTGCTTTTCCATAAAGTTTCCTGAGAGTATCCGTGACCACTATAAATCTATAGTTGCCACAAACATCCTTCTCTTCTTTTTATATACGTCCATGACAATCTACACAGTGTTAGTGTATCTCCTTGTATATTGAGTGAACAAAAACGTCAGTATTTCCTTTACTTGGTTTGGTTCGTATTTTAGTTCAACTGGAATTACTTCTGGCCCGGTGGCTTTTCAATCTTTCAAAGTTCTTAATACTGCACATGTTCCTATCACAGTTATTCTATTTCCTAGGTAGTACATATTCATGGTCAGTATTCGTTCATTTATCACTTCTTAATTTGCAATTTTTGTTTTAAATTTATCCTTTACCAATATTGCTATTCTTTTTGCAGCCCGCCCCGTTTTTGGAAGCCAACTATAAATATATAATTTCTTTTTAGTTTCGGTTAAGACAATGCAGTCTAGGTTTAAATTCCCAACTTCTTTGATATCTGTCATTTTCTATTTGGATCCCTCAACGTGCCATATTCCAAATCTCATGTCCATTGGCCATAGAATGGGTTGTCGTCTGTTACTCCTGTCCGTGTTCCGAGGCACATTTTCGGAGTTTTTTGCATCTTGGTTTTTTTGCTAGTGACGGATCGCAAGCCCTTCGTCTAAACCCCGAGACATGGAGGAACTGTGGTAATTTTTTGTCAAGGTTTCCTTGCCCTAGCCTTCAATGAACGAATATCCGTCTGCAAGAGAACAGCTTCGCCATCTCCTGATAGGGCCCTTACTCAGTACTATTATCCGGAGCCAGATGAACCCAGGCTTTTTTACGAGGTTGTTACTCCTCCCCCTCCTCCCTTTTTATCCAGGCTTATAACCGGCAATGACGTTTTTTAAATAATTTGAATGATTTTCTTTTAAATACAATTATTCGGACTTCCGATAGAAAAGCGAAAATTATATATATATATATATATATATATATATATATATAATATATATATATATATATATATATATATATATATATATATATATATATATATATATATGTACTCCGTTGTGGCTTCTCTTGCACTATTTTTTTGTCTGCACCAAGTTTCTCAACAATAATATCTTTAAAGGACTTCTACTGGCAAAAATAATTGACCAATATTTAAGGCCTACAGGAGCCAACTTAACTACGGGAACAGCTCTTTATAGGGTTGTCAAACAGTGAATTTGAAAAATTCCCAAGTTAAATTTTACTTTACTGGAACATGATATTATGCTAGTAAACTTTTTCCCAATAGTAAGTTAAAAATAAATATTGTACAAGAGAATTTAGGCCTCAAAATACTGACTAGAGACCAGACCATGACTGTACGGTGCATAGTGGAGCTATCTGATTTTTGCAATTCAAAAATATTTTATTCCTACAAACTCAACTAAACTGTACTATTTTTTATACTGATCATCAGAGTATTTGCCGGAAGATGATTAAATCAGTTTTTTATTTAAACGTAACGAGAATAATACATACGACAAAATTCTGAACTAGAAATCAAACTATACTTTTCCGAAAGTTTTTGTTTAAGAAATACTTTTTTCGCATTTTTTAAGGTTATGTAACATCACTATGTAAATTATTTCCGCAAAACTCATAGCAACAGGTCAAAGTGCTACTCTACCTGTTTAAATTCCAACAGAAGCTTTCTAGATCATATGAATGGGAAACAAAGTTATTATTACACTCAGCAAAGCAAACCAACAACTTAATACTTTATAATTATTCAACTGTGGAATGATTTAAAGCAAAAAAATAAATTATAGTAGAACAAGGTAAAATAATTTCAACAAATATTTATGAGGATATGTTATACTGTAAAAAAAGGATGAAATAATATCCAATAAATAACAAACTCTAATACCTATTGGCGCTAAAATATAACGTAAACCCTGTATATTACACAGTATAGAATACGCCGTACTAAAGAAAGAATTGGATTGTCATTATTTAAGATATAAAAAATAAAATATAATTAAGTTTGTCTATTATTCCTAGGGTGAGACTCTCTCTCGTACAAATCAGACTGCAACACAGCTCAACTGTGTAGTGGTGTGTAGATATTAGTTAAATATAGGTGCCCATTAAATGATAACTGAAGGTTTTATCCAAAAAGTAAAAGCAAAAGAAGAACCAAAAAACGAAGGAAACTGGAGGGAGAAAGGAAAAAGCCCTAAGTTATATAGTAATAATGAATAAATACTAAATAAGTGGTCACGGTTAAAAATTTATCTTAAATTTTTAGTTAATTTGGTTAATTTTACCTTCTTTTGGCTAATATTCACGTTTTGGGCAGTGTTATATCATTGTTATTAAGCATTTCTCATTTCTCCTTCGTATAGCAGCCTAATATTCGTTGCATTTTTGAGTCCTATTACTTTTTGAGCCATTCCAAATTTCGCTCCCTTGCTAATTTTCTTCATAACTTAATTAGTTTCGTTATCTTTCAGTAATTTGCCTATAAGAAATTCAACCTAATTAAAATTCTTTCAGAACTTTAATTTTTAAGTCGGCAACTCCACGTCACTGTTCTGGATTATTTATATTTAAATAAAATGTTATTATTTACCTTTTTTTATAAGATATCTTTTTTCTTTGGTTGATTATGTCAAATTAAATTGTTACATTTATCTATCTTGGTCACAGTTTCCCGAATTATTATTTGTTGTATTTTCTAGGATTTGTTTACCTTTTGTTGGGAGTTATGTGACCTTTTCACTTGACGTTTTGGCAATTTGCATTCTTTTAAGCTGTTGCTTGTTGGGTTGCTATTTCTGTAGTAATTTTTGGGAGCAAATTTGGGTGAATAACTAACACCGTGTTAATGACTGAGGGAAAATTCTTATTTCCTATTTTAGGAATCAAAAATGAAGTCTTAGTTAATTTTGAGTCGGAAATATCAACGACTTATTAGTTAGCAATGCCATTTGAGTCCACTATTTTGAGCTGTCATTTCTTTTGTGGAATTGCTACTGGTTTAAGGTCCCTTTTGTCTCGCGCCCTATGTTGAGGGAATAAAAAGCTCGTACAGCGCAGGTGTCGGGTTTTCTATAAAATGGCGAGAATTTAACTGTCAATCCTACTTTTTCCTGTGAAATTTTGCATTTCGGCCGAGAAATTTCCATCCTGTTTTGTTGCCTCCATCCTGCGAATTTGGATGGGAAATTTCATTGTGGATACCTCGATAGCGTTTTGGTGATTAGTGTGATTTCGTATTTTTTTTGGGCTAGCTATCGAGGTACACCCTGGAAACAGGGATCTTGTCGGTCTTGGGCATTGTCTTCAGGAATCAGTCTGACCCCCAGAAAATCTGGTAAGGAACTTTAAACTTTTTACTGCTAAAGCGAGCCTGCTTAGTTTTCTAAATATTAAAAGATTTCAGCTCAAAATTGATTATTACGAGTAGAATTTAAGCTTATTTTAAAACTAACTGTAGTATGTTACTCTTAAGTCTCTTTTAGACCTTAAATTAACACGTGTAATCTTATTAAGTTGTATTTTGGGATTTTAGGGCCGAATATATCATTTTGTAAAACTGAATTCCGCAATTTTTTATAGTTTTTGGGTTTTTTGTAATATTTGCTGCCATGCAGTGCCTAAATGTTATAATTTCTCACCAAAAACAGTTAATTTTGAGAGTAATTTTATCATCATTTGTAATTGGTACCATATTTTGCATTATTTTTGCCTCCTGGACGTATCACGATGTCCATATTTTTGGACAAATTTATTTGTTATTAGTCATATTTCAATACCTTGTCTGTATATTTTCTTTGGGCTCCATTTAGGGTTTTTGCTTAACAGTTTTAAAATTCTTTGCATCGTGATATGTCCATGGCCTCCTAACTTACAGTTGACTCCAGTAAAATGTTTTTTTTTGTATATTGACTACAATATTTAGGTACTAGAAACTGACTCGAATAGTGAAATTATAACTTCCTGTAGATATTGCAAACTTACTTATTATTTAAATGATAATGTAAAGTAAAACATCCTGACTTTTCACTTAATAGTCCAGTATTTTGTGATTTTATCTGGAATATCTTGTTTTTATCCATTATTGTTGCTGTGAAAATTTAATTTAAAAGTCAGTGTCAAATTGCAGATCATGGCTTTTCACATTTAGGCTGGTAAAATTGTGATTTTACTTTGAGTATTCCTTTTTTCTATTGGTTGACTTTTAATTAATTAACTGTATATTTATTTTAGCCAGTCTAAGCATTTTTTTTTTAATGTGAAAGAACTAAGAATTCACTGATCTCAGTCCCTGAGTATTGTAGGTTAATATTTCTTGGTAAATTTAATTATCTTATCTTATCTTATCTAAATGATCTTATCTTATCTTATCTAATTATGAATTGATTAATTTTTTTTATATATGCATAAGTAGTTTTTTTATTGTAATAACCTGTTGTTCGAACACTGCTTGATTATTTTCTTTTGGTAAATCTGGAGTCGTACTGGAAATTTCACTTGTACATTTTTGACACATCATTACTCCTACTCAAACTCAATAGTTAGAGCAAGCGACTACTCTAAATGATTGTTTACTTTTGTGATTTAATTGAATATTTCCTTTCTTGTTGATTTGTAGTTTACCTTAATGTCTTTTTTTTTTAATTTTTGAAGGTGGTTTCTTGACAATTTGGCGGTAATAATTTTTTTAAATTTTTTGGTCGTTTACTCTAACTTAGATCATAGGCATTGCTATTATTTTTTTTTTATTTTATTTAAATTAGGGTCCACCCCTTGGGATACCAACAACTTATCAATCCCTTGGGATACCAACAACGTATCCACCCCTAGGGACAAGTTAACAACTTGTCCACCCTTTGGGACACCAATATCAAGTCCACCCCTTAGAACACTAACAACTTGTCCACCTCTAGGGCCAAGTAAACATCAAGTCCACCCCTAGGTACACAACTCTGGTCTAGTGAACAACGTATCGACCCCTTTGGATACACTAATTGGATCCAACCTTTGGGTTATAAGCCAGGACTTCTTACATCAACAGTTAGAGTACCAATATAAGCATTTTTTTATTTTTAACATCAGGCGTTTCATTTATCCCACCGCTTTTGTGTTCTTGCAATTAAATTATTTTATTTTTTTTATTATTTCAGTCAAGCTATAGAGTTAAGTTGGACGCTAGGCCCGAATAACAACGTGGGGGGTTTCCGCGTTTACCCGGCTGAAACTCGGTGGCGCCTATAAAAAAATTACCTACCCCTACTCTGCGGCATAGGGGTTAGCTCGGCACTTGCTAACTGGTGTCGCCTCTAGCCTCCAACCCTGCTCTGCTTGCTCAAGCCTTTCTACCTTTTTGCGCCAACAAATAAATTTCCAATATAGCATAATAATGAATAAATACTAATATATCTAGTCTTTGTTAAGTGCATACAATTTTTTAATCTCTATTAGCACTTTTTCCTCAATGGTAATTAAAGTTTCGTTAATTCGTTTATTTTTACACTGGATACAAAATTCCTATAGAGAGCAATCATTTTTACGGCCACACAATTCGGAAATCCTTTATGGCTTGCCCTACATTATCATTTTATTATTATTTCGTAGTTTTATTGTTCGTTTAAAAATTTGCTAGTAACTGCAATGCGAATTTAAGTGTTATTTATCGGCGACATTCACTTTTATTAAACAATATTAATGTTTTTTATTGAGATAATTTATACTGACTGAAAATGGGTACACACGAACACGTAGCGAATAATAAATGAATACAATGCAGAATGATAAAATACGTGAATAGTAAATAAACTTTTAAAATCGGTTAATTATAAGTTTATTATTAAATTAAAATCATATTCGTTGTTTTTGTCAATATCAGTCGCTTCTAATTTTTATTTTAATCGACTTATATATACGGAGGAAACAATTCGATCTATGCGAAGTAGTAGATATCTGTTGGACTTCCATTGTCTTTATTTTTGTTGAATATTAGGATGTTTCGGCTAGTAGTTATCTCTAGCCGTTTTCAAGTGAAACTAAATAAATCCCTTAGCTACATGACTGTTATGGCCAAAATCATATTTTTTTTATGCTGCATTTAGTTTTAGTTTACAATTACTAAGAAGTGATTTCCACACTTCTCTTATATCTAAAGATGGTTTACTAAAACAACTCGGGTTCTGATGTATAACCGCGGCTTCTTTGAATTTCCGTTTTGTCCAATGTTGTTCTCGATGTAGTATTTTAGCTTCAGACCATTTTAAGTGGTGTCCATGAGTCCAGGCATGGTTGGCGGCACCAGATCTTTCCGTTTCTACTCGAGATGTGCATTTTTGGTGTTCTTTGATCCTCACGTCAAGAGGTCTCCTTGTTTCGCCAATGTATTAATTGCCACATTCACATGGTATCTGATATATACAGTTCTTCATGTCTCTTTGAGTTGTTGGTTTGACACCAGTGAACCGATTTCTCAGAGAGTTATTTGAATTGAAAACAACGTTGACTTTATATATTTTCCTATCCTTCTAACTTTTTCTGAAATGCCTTTAACATAGGGGATGTTCAATACTGGTTTTCGTTCTACATTCGTTGTCGATATTGTCCTATTTCTGCGTTGTTCAAGAAATTTATCCACTAGATATATTGGGTAGCCGTTGGCTGTCAGATCATTTTTAATGTAATCTATCTCTTTCATCAAGTTCTCGTTGGAGTTGCAGAGAGTTAAGGCTCTATCTACGAGATTTCTTATAATTCCTTGTTTGGTGTTGTTGGACTGATTAGATGAATAATTAAGGTATTGTCCTGTGTGCGTGGCTTTTCTGTAAACCGAAGTTCGAATTTGTCTGCTATTTCTTTCAACCAAGACATCTAAGAATGGCAATTTATTTTCTACTTCTTTCTCCATGGTGAGTTTAATAGTTGGGCTGATATTGTGGAGATGAAAAAAGAAGTTTGGAAGTTCTTCGTCGTTTCCACTCCAAATATTAAAAGTATCGTCTACGTATCGGAGCCATAACTTTGGTTTCTTAGATGTGGATTCAATTGCAAACGTCTCGAACTATTCCATGAAAATATTTGCGACCACCGGTGAGAGTGAAGATCCCATCGGTAATCCATCATCTTGGATGTAGAATTTTTCCTTTTCTTGAAAATAAGAATTAGTCAAACAACTTTCCAACAAGTCCATAATGGCGTGCGGTGATAAAGATGTTCTTTCTGCTAAGGTCTGGTCTTCTTCAAGTTTCTTTCTTATGATTTTTAATGAGTCCTTAACTGGAACGTTGGTGTATAGGCTTTCCACGTCAAAGCTAATAAAATGGTCTTCTGGTTGTAATTCTATTTCACATATAATTTCTACGAAATGTTGCGAGTTCTTAACCTAGGACGATGTATTTCCTTGTAATGGTCTCAGGATTGGAAGAAGAAATTTGGCAAGTTCATAAGTCGGAGAGTTCCGGGAACTCGTGATAGGTCGTAAAGGCATGTATTGCTTATGTATTTTCGGGAGTCCATAAATGTGTGGAGTTTTGCTATGGTGTGGCGTCAACTGAGTCCGGATCCTCTCAGGAATATACCGTTCATGTTTCTTAAGAACGCGATAGATTCTTCCTTTAATTGCAGATGGGGGATCTTTAGAAAGAGATGTATAATTTCCTTTGCTTAAAACTTCGTCAATTTTTTGATTGTATGTTTCAGCATTCATTACGACTGTAGCATTTCCTTTATCCGCTGGTAGAATTTTAATACTGGAGTCCTTCTGTAGGTTGGCTAGGGCAGTTTTCTCGTCTTTGCTGATGTTTGGTTCGGTTTTTCTAGATTTTTGTAGAGTTTCTCTTATTTCCACCTGAACTCATCTGCAAAAAGGTCTTCGATATTCGCTGCGGCGCTAATTATATCGAGAATGGGAACCTCTTTTGGTGCAACCGTGAAGTTCAAACCTTTGGCAAGTAGTGAGTTTTCCGCTGATGTTAATTCCTTGGCAGATATATTAACAATTGTCCACTGGCTCTGAGAAGGTTGTTGTCGTTCTTGTCTGCTCTGATATTTGGAAAATTTCTTTTGGTGTATGATTTCTTGTTTTTTTCTTACTTTCTCACAAATAGCGTCAATTTTTCTTAGGATGGGGGCGTAGTCTTCTTCTAATGTATATTCTTTAATTTCTTTGAACCGTTGGCGAATGTCCTCTAGTAGTGTTGCTTTCTTGAAACGATGATAGTTTATCTGTGAACGTATTAATGCCTTACTAGCATTTTCCAATATCCTGTTTGTCCGTTGTCCTGGAACTGGAGATTGTATACGGAAACCATCTGGTATTATTCCCTGATCCCGTGCTTGTCGTAGAAACTGAATGTGCGTCTCCTCTTTTGTAAGTTTAATCTTGGATTTCTCGTAGCCTGGAAATTTTTTCACTTATACCGGATTCATACCGGGCTTCTAGTGTTTGTTTGAAAGTCATACTCTACTGCATTTACTTTTAGTATAAATAGTCATGTAGCTAAGGGATTTATTTACTTTTACTAGAAAACGGCTAGAGATAACTATTAGCCGAAACGTCGCATTATTCAACAAAAATAAAGAGAATGGAAGTCCAACAGGTATCTATTACTTTACTTTGCTTATGTTATAAGTCTGTATCAAAATTAACTACATGTAATTAAGTCTCTGGTCTTCTTTAGTAAAAACGTAATTCGCCTAATTTTCGAAATATATCAGCCAGTTTTAAAAATTACCGACATTGCTTTGACCTTACCATTAAATGAAAATTGATTGAAAACATAAATTCAGCTCAGTTCTATAAAATGCTTTTACCAAACAAATTTTTCTTGTTAAGTGTACCGTAATGAAACAAATAGCACCTTACAGGAAATATATTATTGTAATAGACTTATTCCCGTTTAAATGTAGAGGTCTGATTAATTCTGGCTTCTTGCTCTGTATAGCTGTTTAATGTTGCTGAGCTGTACGAATCAGCCAAGTAAGACGATTTCGTTGTGGCTTTACGAATTGGGTTATTTAGGGAAAATCCAGGTTATTATATTCAGTAAAGCCCTTATATTATTTGGTGTTATTTAGCTAGATACCATTTAATTAGTTTTAGTTTATTAGCATTTATTGTATTGTATTAAACCTGTTTTGATTTAATTTCTGTGGGGCTTAAAATATCCATTTTAATTTGATATCAAAGTTTGTATTCGAAAGTTTTGTGATGTTTAAAGAAAATTGTGTTCAATTAAGTTAAACCCTTAATTTAAGGATAAATTAAAAGCTGAGAGTGAACAAAAAAAGCTATTTATATTGGTTTCTTGTGTCTCTCAAGATTTTACCCATCAAGAAACTCGACCTTAGGATTATCATTTTTAAATCGATGACATTATTCAAATAAAAAATGATCAAATACATTTTGTACATGATGGAGTTTCGTAGCCATTTCAGAACAAACACTTACATAATTATTTTAACTTTAAACTCCTCAGAAACTGACAATTTGTATGACAAATTATGACCTATTTAGGTCTTTTAATAAAGGGTATCTCAGAATGTTTTTCGTTTTTGATTCCTAAAAAATAAAACATCAGAATGAGTTCAGACTTTTTTAACTGCTGTTAAATTATAGAGTAGTTTTTGAATTTTTATTTATGAAAAATAACCATTCTTAAATGCACACCATCCGCTTCTTCATAATCATTTAGTGTCGAACTGAAATTTTCAATTACTCGTTGGAGCATCGCAGTTGGAATCGCGTGGATTTCGTTGGTGATTCCTTGCTTTAGAACATTTAAAATGGATCATGATATGTTGAAAACTATACATTTTAAGTAGTTCCATAAAAAAAATAATCAGGTGTTAATTCTGGACTACGTGGTGGCCAATTGAATTCGCCTCGGCGACGTATCACTCATTCACTAAATCATATTGAGCTACCCAAGAATCATTCGTGATGTGAAAAGTTGCATCATCTTATTTTAAATATTCATTCTGGTTGTAGCCAATCTCGTTTTGCATTTCTAGAGCCAATTTCCAATCATATGGCAATAACAATCAGAGTTAACAATTTGGGTACCACCACGGTTATCCTTAAAAAAATAGCAACCGATTATTCCTTGGCTTGATATGGCAAGCCCTAACGACAACCTTAGGCGAGTATAGGAATTTCTAATGCAGTTCCAGCAGATTGTAAGGAGCCCAATATCTGCAATTTTGTTAATTGTTGATGTAGACATTCGATTCCTCAGAGAACCATATGTTCCTAAAAAGGTTTTTCATTGTCTTGCAGGATTCAAGTCGTTTAGTTGGAATTCGTGGATCGTTTTTAACAGATTGGCGAACGCGGTCAACATTCCAATTCATACTTGATGTCCTTTAACATCCAGATGACTTATCTGGCATTGTGTTTCTCCTCTCTTCAAACTTTGGTACCCAATGCTTGACCAAATTCACACTTGGTACATTTCTCATTGTTGTTAAGTTGAAATTTGTCAGTACAATCATCGAACATCAGTATAGAAATCGTTGTTTTTTTTTAAACGCTCGCACACAAAATGCGCGCTGTGGTTCCGTGAAACATTCTGTCGCTACTATACTTGAAAATCCAATCAAGCAACTGACATCACCTCCCTCCCCCCGCTATCGATATTTTGCGCGAAACAGTAAAAAAAAAACAAAAAACATTCAGAGACACCCTTTATTAAAAGAGTCGCGCGGAACGCACTCAAGTCTGACTGGGCAGCGAATTCCTTATAAGACAATCTAGTATATCTTTGCAGTCAGATACCAATCATGAAACAACGATAATAGACCATTGCCAATATTGCAACTCCTTGTGGACATTTGTTTATCGTCTTCTTTCTGTTTATATCCATCTCACATAGATGGACACATTGCCTAAAAGACTGTTGTATATTTTCCGAGAAAATAAAAATATTTGACTCCCGTTCTCCTGCCACACACTCCAGGATCAGCTCTTTCATCTTGCCGAGATCCATCTGTAAACTACCAGGAAAAATTTACACCTCCTCTCAATCCGCTCTGCTTTGCAAAAGTATCTCAAGGTTACGTTTCGAAACTAACGCCATATAGTTTGATTGCAAGGGAAGCGATGGACATTTTTCTTCCACACTTTCCTAGCTGCACAGACAGCGATCAGCTCCAGTTCCAAATTGCTCAGGCACCTGAGATGATAAACAGTTTTTAAGTAATAAAAGTAGACTTTCAGTGCCCTAGTAGGAGCAGTTCTCTTCGCAGTCATTACTCCCACACAAGTCATTTTTCAACTTGGTCAAGTTAAGGTGTTTGCGCTATACCATTACGGCATATGCAGTACATTTAATTATTAAGTTATTGGAAGAGAACTATTTAACATTAAATTAGAGAACAATGAGAAGATTGCCTTTTTCTTCTTCTTTTTCTTCTTCTTCTTCTTCTTCTTCTTCCTGTGCCCTATCCTCAGTGGACGTTGCCGATCATTCTAGTACATATTACTTTTTTGACAGCGGCTCTAAATAATTCAGTAGATGTCTTTCCGGTCCAGTGTCGCAAATTATGTAGCCATGAAATTCGTCATCTTCCATCTTGCTATGCATAACCAATTATAGGAGTTGTTTTTGGTTACGCGTTAAAGTATGCTAACTTCCTGTCTTAATGGTCCTCATGATTTCTCTCTCCATTCGCATGCGCTGCAGAACAGTTTGTTGGTTACGTGATGTGTCCAAGATATTTTCATCATACGTCAGTAACACCACATTTCAAAAGCCTCAAGTCATTTACATGCCGCCTCCGTCAATATCCAAGATTCTACACCGTACAGCAGTATAGAGAATATGTAGCATTTTAGTAAACGACTTCTTAGTTGTAGATTAAGTTTCATATTACATAATAGTGTTTTCATACGATTAAAATAGGCTCTGGTTTCTTGATACGTATTTTTATTTCTTTTATTTGCTCCCGATGGATGATACTGTTTCAAGAAGAGAACCTCTGACACAAAATTGTATATTTTGGGGTAAGTTTTTGCTTATTATCATAACCTTTGTTTTGCTTTCACAGATCTCATCTACCCTTTCTTCTAGTCTTTGAAGTCCTTCAGCTGTGTCTGCAAAAAGGACAGTATCATCTGCATATTTTAGATTATTGATCAAAATTCCATTTAGAGAGATACCGTCTTTTAGCTCTTCAAGAAGATTACCACTGTGAGAATTATACATATATAGACATTACGTGTTATAGAATTGGAATTGACAACAAGCAAATTCACGCAAGATAAACACAAACTAAGAAAAATAATCGGATATATAAATTAAATCCTCTATAGTAGCAAAGTTAACAAACGAAGAAAATACAATATCTATAACATTCTTGTATAAGGCAATCTGGTATATGAAACTGAAACTTAAGGCAAAATGGACTCAAATATCTTATAGAAAGACTAATACTTAGTTTTTGCATTTAATTATTGATGATCATAGGACATAATTTCTCCAAGCCACTCATTTAGATGTTAAATTTTCTGTGCTTCGATGGCTGATATATCAATAAATATAAGATGAGATAAGTGTGGATGCAGTAAATATGATTTTTGATCTTTTTTAATAAACTATTTATGGTGAAGGTATGATATGTATTGTTCATTTTCTTAGAAAACTCAAGAGCATAATCAAATGTTGTCCAACATACTGCAAGAATGTAATTTAGATAACAATTCATCATGTGCAACATAGTTAGAGGCCTTAGTTATGTCAAGAAAAACCATTCGAGAGTCTGCATGTTACTATAAAGATGTATGGCTTAATTGAGAAGCAATTTTTTATGAGATAAAAGTTTACTTGATTAGAAATGCGAAGCAGCATTTTGAAATTAGTAACCGGATTTTATGTCCGGAGTATTTCCAGATTTTAAAAATAATATGGTGCATTGATAAGATATATTCAAGCATGGTTTTATTAAAATAAGGTTACATTTAGGCACCTCCATGAAAACATGGAGTGCCTAGAATTATTTCCTGTAGCCTTTTTCTTATTTTGATAAAAATATGATTTTATTTTGTAATTATGTATGTGCTTAGTTATGTCTTTTAAGTTAACGTAAATGTTATTATTTTCAATTTTATTATATCTGTACTCCCCGTAAATAGATAACGTTTAAAGATATTTCTATTAAGAAAATGAGTGGACAAAACACTAAAATTTTTTAATGCATTTATAAATAAAATGCTGTTTTAAATTGAGCTTGCCTCAAACAAATACTGCTATATAATATTTTGAAGTAAATTTCATGGGTTTTTATAAAAGACTACTTACTCTATTAAGATCTTATCTGGAGCTAGCGAAACTTACCTGAAAATAAAAAAAATATGTATGAGTACACAACAAAAGTATTTTTAATTTCCATCGTAGCTAACTATGTACGAGAAAATATTAACAAATCATTATTCTAAATCTTAGAGCCATAAATATATAATTCGTGGAGCTTAATTTTTTTATCTATTCTATCATGAAAGTGAATACAAAGTTATAGGCAAATTAAACAATAAGTTAAAAAATATCAATTGACTCAGTATATTTTAATAAAATTTAAACGATTTGTCTGCAATCAATTGAATTCTTTGTTCCAGCATAACATATTGAACAATGAAACAAATGAAAAATAGTTACGGAATTATTATCTATTAAATAAATTAATATTTCTATAAACTGTTGCGGTTTAAAATTGTTGTTAAATTTAAAGGATAAATATTAAATTAAAAATGTTATCAGAGCATTCCTGTTTCTTTTTCATCATATTACTCTTTTTTAATTGAGAATTATATTTATCCATATTTTTCTTACTAAAATATAAAACATATGTAAACTGATTTTTTAAGAGATTGCTATAGGGACGTCTAATTTGCGTTTATAATTTATTGTAAACAGCATTTGTCTATTATAAAATTAATAGTCACTTTTCATTTTTTATTTATTTGAATTTGATACAATTTTCTTCTTTATAGCTATTAGTTCTTCTCTCTTGTTTACACAGCAAAATAAAACCTATTTCTGTAAATTATGGATTATGTTTGTCTCTCCAAAGAAAATAAATGACGGATTGGGAAGGATTTTTTCTCCATGGTTTAACAGATCGGATTATGCCTAATTATTTTTCTTTTCAGAAAATATTTATCTAATTTTCAAGTTATCATCCATCACAGACAAATGATAATGTTTATTTAGTATTCTGGGCATCCATAATTTTGAAGTAAATCTACAGAATGTTCTCTTATGTACATCAAACAGGATAATGTAAAGGAGAACTTTGAGTAACCTCTGCAGAATTCTGTTTTGGTATGTGACTGTTATTGGCTGATTAGGTAAACTGAAGCTACAGTTTGAGCATTAACAATTATGGATATGTATTGGTAGTTTCATCTGGGAGGCAATTTGGTGAATATTTAATTCTTCTACGTTCCCAAACGCAATGGTAAGTTTTAACTATTTACAATGCCCTCATTTTGACTGGGATTTACGTAATTTTTAGGATACTAAATCAGTTTTTTGACATTGCGTATATTGAAATTTAATTTATTTTATGGTTATCCTGAATTAAATATTATAAAGTTTTGAGATGAAAATTTGAAAGTATAATCGTATGAGGTTGAGACTACGACTTGCAGATTTTCTGGTTTTAATGCTGCACCCTTAACGACAAGAATCTTGGAATATGACAACCATCTACGTAATTTAAACCTTAAATCTTTTCATGAATCCTTCCATTACAGACTATTCCGAGTCACATTTATTTTAAAAGTTAAGCCAAAATAAAATTTTACTTCTGTCTGTCCTAGAAAGTTAAAAAATAAGTGATTCTTTTCTAAAGGATTTTGATATTTTATAGAAGTAAAGTTAAACTTATGACCTAGAAAACTATGTTGACTGAAATTTCACTATATCTGATGGATTAGACTATTTCTCAAAGATAAAGGCTTTTGCGAAGAATCTGTAGAGTGTAAAGTGAAACGAAGTCGACCAAAATAGCTTCAAAAACTTATTTTTTTGGTGATACCTTATAAAGGGTGTTTTTTTTATAGAGATATAGAACTTTAAGTTGGCAATACTTTTTTAACTGGAGGCCCTTTTGTCAGCTGTCAAGTGATTTATGTTTAGTTTGGTTTAGCATTTCAACATGAATAGACTGACGTCTGAACAACGCTTACAAATTGTGCAAATTTATTTTTAAAATCATGGTTCTGTTCGAAATACGTATCGCGCACTACGTCCATTTTACGGTCAACATAATCGTCCATCAGAGCAATTAATTCGATTAACTATGGAACGTTTTCGCACCACGTTTACTCTAAATGATAATATCCACAGGGACGTCATACAGTGCGTACAGAAGAAGTCATTGCTGCTGTAGAGCGTAGCGTAGAGGAAGACCCGAATCAGTCTATCCGCCATCGTGCACAGGAATTGGATATGTGTCCATTCACTTTATGGAAGATTTTGCGGGAAGATCTTGGTTTGCTTGCTTACAAAATCCAACTCGTGCAAGAATTGAAGCCACACGTTCACCTAGCAAGGCATAGATTCGGTGAATGAGCCCAAAACAAGATTGCCGTTGATCCCAATTTTCATAAGCGAATTTTGTTTAGCGATGAAGCTCACTTTTGTTTCAATGGATACGTCAATGAACAAAACTGCCGTATTTGGAGTGATGATAATCCTTAAGTGTATGTTGAGACATCATTACATCTAGAAAAACTGATTGTTTGGTGTGCTTTATGGGCTGGTGGAATCATTGGTCTGTACTTCTTTAAAAATAATGCTGGTCAGAAGTTACAGTCAATGGTGACCGCTATAGAGCCATGATTACTGACTTTTTCGTTCATCAATTGAACAACCATGATGTGCAGGAGCTGTGGTTTCAACAAGACGGCGCAACATGTCACACAGCTCGTGCCACAACTGATTTATTGAAGGAAACGTTTAGTAACCGCATAGTTTCACGTTTCGGACCCGTGAATTGGCCTCCAAGATCGTGTGACTTAACGCCGCTAGACTATTTTCTGTGGGGATGTATGAAGTCGCTAGTCTACGCCGATAAGCCCGAAACGATTGATCACTTGGAGGGCAACATTCGCCGCGTTATTGCTGATATACGGCCACAAATGTTGGAAAAAGTCATCGAAAATTAGACCTCCAGATTAGACTACGTCCGAGCCAGCCATGGCGGTCATATGCCAGAAGTCACATTTAAGTTATAATACCAGAAGGTTATCTTTCGAATAAAGTAAATTTCATGTCAATTTAAAAAATTCATCTTTGTTTTATTCCATTTAGAAGTTCTACACCTCTATAAAAAACACCCTTTATAACTGAAGTCCAAACATGTATAATTTTGAATGTAAAATTGAATGGTAACAATTCTTGATTACTCATTAATTAATTTTTCCTAATGTACCAAGTCGAATTTTAAGAAGTGTATAAAAAAGAGATGCACAATCAAACTCGTATGAGTCCCGAGGAACTCGAACACACGCAGGAATGAGAAAGTGGATCATCTGGCAAAGATGGGTTCCGCAACTAAAGCATATAGACTTGGAACTAAAATTGTTGCTAAAAAGCACATTTATGGAATCATTAAGAAGAGATACTGGAATGCGATGTGCCAAGGAACATATATTTGGAGCAAACACACGGCTTACTAGGGAGCTTCTCTTCATAAGAAAGAAAGAAAAAACTGTAAATTGTGGAGGGATTGTTGACAGGACATTTTCACCTAAGGGGTCATCTTCATAAGAGCGGTGTTCTAGACGACTAGATGTGCAGATGGTGTTTGAAGGAAGATGAACCACTTGATCATGTCCCCAGAGCGTATCTAGCACTCAATGGAGTGAAACAGAGACCTTTTGGAGAGATCATTTTGTTATCCGAAGCAATTAAGCAAGTTCAATTAACGATGTTGCTTGAATTCGTAAAAACGATCAGCCTCGAATGATCCGCAGCTATGGTGGAATGCACAGGATGCATTCAAGCCTAGGCACCGATAATCAAGTATCACAACCTTCAGTTCATTCATTCATTTCAGACAACTCAATACAAAAACTTGCCATCACTCTTTAACATCTGTAACTTTCTCCATGAATGTTTATTTTCTGGGAAGAGGTGAAACTAAGGAAATGAATATATACGCCATTATTTACTTAATTTTATTTCATTTGAAGTTTATTAAATATTAAAGGGTGCAACTGGGCAATTAAATTGGTAATTATTAATCCAGATTTACCATATTTTTTATATATTCTCTCATGGTTTAACGTACAGGTAAAATATGTCAAAATAAAATTTCTTCTTCTGCTAATGCCTATCCGTTACCGGATGTTGGTGAGCATAATGGCTATACGGACTTTATCCACTGCTGCACGAAATAAGCCCACAGTTGATGTATTAAACCATACTCGGAGATTCTTCAGCCATGAGATTATTCGTCTTCCTACACTCCTTTTGCCTTGTATTTTGCCTTGTAGTATAAGCTGCAAAAGCCGGTACCTTTCAGGATTTCTCATGATGTGGCCCAGGTACTCAAGTTTACGCTTCTTTACTTGATACAAGATTTCTTTTTCTTTTTTCATTCTATGAAGCACCTCTTCATTGGTAATATGATCTACCCATGAAATCCTCAGAATGCGACGGTAAAGCCAAAATTCAAAAGCTTCTAATTTTTTGCATGATTCTTCAGATAGCGTCCATGATTCAACGCCGTATAGGAGGGTCGAAAATACGTAGCATCTCAATGTTCGCATTTTGGTGTTTAAGGATAGGTCTCTACTTTTGAATATTTTTGCCATTTTAAGGAATGTAGTGCGGGCCTTTTCAATACGGCATCTTATCTCAACCGAGTGGTCCCATTCTTCATTGATATTTGTTCCCAAGTAGATATATTTGTTAACTCTTTGGATGGGTCTGTTATGTATCAATGTGGCCGTGTATGGGTTTATTTTTAGAAATAATCATGAATTTGGTCTTTTTTGTATTCATCTGCAGTCCGTTTCTTTCACTTACTTCTACCACTCTGTCCATCAATCTATGGAGTCCTCTTAAATCATTTGAGATAATTACCGTATCGTCTGCGTATCTTATGTTATTAATACATTCGCCATTGATAATCACCCCGTCGGAGGTATTTTCCAGGGCTTCTCGAAATATGTATTCTGAATATATGTTGAATATCAATGGCGAAAGTACACATCCCTGTCGAACTTCTCTCTTTATCATAACTTCCTCGGATTCCTCACTTTCTATTCTGACTCAAGATATCTGGTTCCAATAAAGATTTGCTATAATTCTTAGGTCTTGTTTTTCTAATCCAGCTGATTCAAGAACTTCCATCATCTTATTATGCTGAACCTTATCAAATGCTTTTTGATAATCAATAAAGCACGAAAAAATATCGTGATTAACATCCCGTGCTCTTTGGAACAAGACTTGGATACTAAAAAGTGCCTCCCTAGTACCTAGGGCATTTCTAAACCCAAACTGGGTACAACTAATCTCTTCTTCGCAAATTCTATATATTCTTTGATGAATTAATTTCAAGAAAAGTTTAAGAGAGTGACTCATAAGGCTAATCGTACGAAAGTCTTCACAGTTTTTTGCACTTGATTTTTTAGGTAGCGTTATAAATATACTTTTGAGCCATATTTCAGGTATAATTCCAGTGGAGTATATTTCATTAAATATATCTGTAAGCCATCTGATATCTTCTTCATTTAATAGTTTTAAGAATTCATTGCGGACATTATCTGGCCCTGGTGCTTTCCCATTCCTCAACCCCACTATGGTTCGAGTAACCTCATCAACGGTAATCGGCAAGAAATTTGGTACCCGGTAAGTGGGAGGATTTTCCGATCTGCCCGGGTCTTCGAACAACTGGTTTATGTATTCTTTCAAATTTTTATTTTCCCTAAGCGATCTACAATGATGTTACCTTTGTTATCCTGAATTTAAATAAAAAATAAAATTAAGAAGCAACATTCTCTAACTGGACTCTTAAAAAAAACTAACACTAGTGGGAGAATTTAAATAAAGCTGGACCAAATAATGGAGAAATTACAAATATCGATTCTATCGTGAGACCCCAGTAAGGGCTTGGGTAACTCTGATTTGAAATACCTTTGGTAACTTGAACTTTTCAGGCAATTTGACCAACCATTAACAGCAAGCTTATAACAACAACCGTAATGTAATATATTCTTAATTGATTAAAGACATCATATTTAATTTTTTAAAATTATAGCAAAAATAAACAAAATTTCATTGTTTTAAAAGACTACTAAGTGTGAAAACATAAGTATTTTTTAAGTGAACAACTGGTTATTAATTAATAATTAATTTAAAATACAGTACAAACGATAGCAAATCGGTAGTAAAAGTTTCCATTACCCTAAACTAAGCTTAAAAAACCCCAAACTTATCAATTTACAAGATACAAACACGCCCCTGCCGCCATTTTGTTCCTTCCGAAGAGACGGTTATGAATATTGAATGGATGTAAAGGCAAACTTTCCAAAAATTTATTATATGCGAACAGATTACGTTTATATTCCATCAACTCGATGTTAGTCCTTTAGGCGATAAATGTGCGCGTTGCAAATAACTGAAAAATTTCCTTGTTTATTTAGGTGCTCAATGTATATGTTGAATTATATTTTTTATCATTTTTCAAATCATTGACTAATCAGTGCCAAAGGGAAATTTCAAAATATTACAACATAATACTCGGTATAGCAATGCTATAAGTTTATATTTCGTATAAGTTGTTTGAAGGAGGTCCAATCGCTGTCCATATTAGATAAAAAATATTGTATATAATAGAAATCTATTTTTTTTATAATAGTTTAAGTCGTGACCTATGCTATCACGAAATTTCAATTAATTTTACCCTGTAAATTTTTGAGAATTTAATTTAAAAGAATATAAAAATGTTTACAGATTCTTGTGGGAAGTCTCTTGAGAATTTTTGCAATTTTATGTGTGGTGCTTCTGACAACACAAAAAATGCCTATAAATAAGAACATATAGACAAGGCTCTAAAAAACAAACGCTTGGCCCCGAAAAATAGCGAAAACCAAGAGAAAAGCTCCAAAGCTTTTGTTCCCAATGTCAAAGGCACCACAGAGAAAATTGCAAAAATTCTCAAGAGACACTACATTGAAAAAAATTTCACCACAGACCGAAAAGGATCTCCTACCAATATCTAAAGAAAAAATCCCTCTAGAAAACTAGGGAGTGTCCGAAATTCCATGCGGAGAATGCAGCTCATCTTATGTAGACGAAACCAATCGTAAAATAAACGCCAGTAGAGACGAACATTTAAACACTGTCAAGTAAAAAGAAATTCTTCTGCACTGGCCCAACACTTATTAAACACGAGACATAAGATAAACTCAGGAAAAAAATGCTATCGAGATGTGAAAACCTGTCCACGAGAGTTGTAAGGGAGGTCATCGAAATTACAATGAGGCCCAACAACTTACATACCAGAGATGACAGCAAGCGATTGCCTAATATTTGGAAAAACCTGTTTAAGAAACATCAACCAGAAGTAGGTAGAAAAGAAACAGATCACAACTTGACAAAACGAGCCCAAACACTGGCAGCAGGGCTCCCAACCTGATTGACAAGAACTATCCAGCCAACGAATGCGCCCCAGGTACACCGGGGACCGACGATTATATATATATATATATATATATATATATATATATATATATATATATATATATATATATATACATATATATATATAGAGTGTATTTTTTTTTTTGGTAATTATTTGTAACAGGGTAAGCACCGAATTTTTTGATGCTTTTTTACATACTTCTTATTTTCGGGTCATAGAAAACGAATGATGTTTTTTTTGCCGATCTCGCGTGTTTTTTGCAGAAAAAAAAATCCACTTTCTCCTAACACTTTTATGTATTTTCCTACCTATCCCGATACGATTTTCCACTTTCAGTAAAGCACATGAATATTCTGAACTATAACCTATTTTTCTAAAAATTGCACACAATATTTTGCTAAAATACAGCGGAAAACATGAAAAATCGAACTGGGAAACGAAACGCTACCAAAAGATAGGTTATGAGGCAAATACCGCGAAATTCCGCGCATTGTTGCCGGTTGTTTTCCTATAAAATTGCACAGGTTTTCTTTGGGCAGTTCATTTTTTTATGACACTTCCTACTCTTTTCGCTCAAAAAGCCTTTCTTAAATAAAGGATAGAATAATTTTTTAAAGGATATCGATAGAGACAAAATATTTCCGACGTTACAAAAAGGTACATTTAGCTGAACTTGTAAATTACTGAATAGGCATAAAATAATTTTCCTACGTTTGAGTAAGGATAGTGTGGCAAAATTTAAAAAAAAAAAGAAACTAACCAGAACTAACCGTAGCAATCCGTTATAATAACTTGTAGAATCCTTTCCAACTCCCATTCCTGCAGAGACTATTCCGCCCCTACGTGATCACTACTGGACAGCAAAATTTTTTAACGAGCACGAAAAAAAAAATAATTAGAAAGTATTGTTCACTAAGTTGGACAAAATGTAGTTAGCTTTAAAACCAGTCAAACCGAATCTAGATACCAAACATAAACTAATCACTGCTAGAGGCTTTAAAGTAATGTACAGGGTGAGTCAACGATTGGATGAAGTAGGTTTGTGCCTTTTCGCTGAAATTAACAAAGAAACTATATTTATTGTTTGATACAGTTTATTTTTACGCAGATTTTAAAAATATTTAGAACTCTACAAGGTGAGCCAAAAAACTAGGACAGCATAAAGTTGTATTTTTTTAAATAGAACACCCTATATACGAATCGTATTTTCGATTTAGCTTATAATTTTAAATCTTTTTTATTAAGGGTTTACTATAACAAAACTTTATAGTTTCTGAGATAATTAAGTTTAAAGAAAAAAGTCACTTTTTCAAGCATCAATTCAATCCTAAATAACGTTTTCAATTTTGTAACAAATATATTCAAATTTGGAATTTAGCAAGGCCAAGGACAAGTTAATATAATTTTTACCTAATATTTGCAATAAAAGCTACAGAGTGTTGAACACATCGGCTCAAATTTGAACAAGTTTAAATGAATAAATATCTTTTTTTTTTAAATGGTACACCCTGTATATTTTCATGTCATTTAATAGAGTAATAAAAACCCTAAAAGTTTTGTTCAATATATCCTATACCTATTTATAATAGTTTTTCAGATATTTCAGTTTTTCTTATTTTCCATACTTTTTTACAGAAATAGTCTTCACTATCATAGTAGCCATGTAAAATAATAAAAAGAAACTACAGAAACAAACAAAATGTGGTTAAATATGATGAAATACATTATTCGTTATATTACAACGGCAATGGGAACGACCTTGAACCTGTTCAAGTAAATAGTATTGACACGGTTCTAGCGGGTAGTGTCGTCATTACCTAGTGGCCCATAGACTACTTATTCTAATCGTTTATATGCAAAAAAATACTTTTTCTTTAACACAGTTTTTTAGCAACAATTTGGGAATAAATATATTATTTTTTTAACTTTCCTTGTAGTCTAACCTTTCAAAAATCCATTTCACTTTTAAAAATGTCTCTAGAAGCATTATCTTCTCAGCAACAATTATTTAAACTTTGCAGCCGGATTCAGTAAATTAGTTTATTCTAAAACCATCCTAAATTGACAGAAAAAGGCTTGAACTGACAAGAGCAACAAATAATTCAAGCAAGTTTTAAGCCCTAAATACAAGCATAAAAAATCATTTTCTTTTATTACTAAACCGGCAAAAATGGAGAATTTTATTTATTTTTGGGCTACAACTCTTTCACTTACATATTTCAAGGCAAGGTTCTTATCCTTAATATCTCTATGTAAGCATGTAGTTGTTGACATGTATAATATAAATTATGAGATTATCATGAATGAATGAATGAATTATTGTAACAGTTATTAACATTTATAAAGTAGTGCAATAAAGGTTTTTGTTTAAAATATATTATTAATCGATTTTGTCGTATAAAATTAAAGGTCTTTATCATACATATAACTTTCACCAATAGAACTTTTCTCTTAAATCTCATTGAAAAATTCTACGGGAAAAAAATCGAATTTTCCGATTTTTATGAAAAAACAGATTTGATCTGACAGTAATTTTTACATATTTATCATTTAATAGGCCAAAAATAGGCAAAAGAAAAAGGAAAAATTCTACATCCAGATCCTCACTCTCTCCGGTGGTTGCCAATATTTTCATGGAATGGTTCGAGACTTTTGCAATTGAATCTACAATTAAGAAACCAAAGTTATGGCTTAGATACGTAGACGATACCTTTATTATCTGGAATGGAAACGACGAAGAACTTGCAAACTTCCTTTCTCATCTCAACTATATCAGCCCAAATATTAAACTCACCATGGAGAAAGAAATACAAAATAAATTACCCTTCTTAGATGTTTTGGTTGAAAAAATATGGCAGATAAATTCCAACCTCAGTTTACAGAAAAGTCACACATACAAGACAATACCTAAACTATTCATCAAATCATTCCAACAATACCAAATAAGGAATTATAAGAAATCTCGTAGATAGAGCCTTAACTTTCTGCAACTCCAACGAGAACTTGATGAAAGAGCTAGATCACATTAAAACCGACCTTATCGCCAGTGGATACCCAGTATATCTGGTGGATAAAATTCTAGAACAACGCAGAAATAGGGCAATATCGACAAAGAACGAAGAATAAAAACCAGTATTGAATATTTCCTATGTTAGAGGCATTTCGAAAAAAAAAAAATAGAAGAATCGGAAAACGTTATAAAATCAAAATTGTTTTCAATTCAAATAACTCTCTGAGAAGTCGGCTCACTAGGGCCAAACCAACAACTCAAAGGGATATGAAGACCTGTGTGTATCAGATACCATGTGAATGTGGCAACTGCTATGTTGGCGAAACAAAGAGACCCGTTGACGTAAGAATCAAAGAACACCAAAAATACACATCTCGAGGAGAAATAGAAAAATCTAGTACCACCAACCATGTCTGGACTCATGGACATCACATAAAACAGTGAGAAGCTAAAATTCTACACCGATAACAACACTGGACGTAACGCAAATTCAAAGAACACGCAGTTATACATCAGAACTCGAGTTACTTTAGTAAACCAACATTAGACATAAGAGAAGTGTGGAAACCACTTCTTAATAATTGTAAATTAAAACTAAATGCAGCATAAATAGGACTGCACCCATCTCAGTCACACTCTACTGCATTTACTTTTAGTATAAATAGTTGTGTAGCTTAGGAATTTATTTAGGATACCCGGCTTGGATCTGTGAAATTGTAGGCTCATATCTACAAAAACTTGAGTTCACAGTCAAGGTAGAGCAGGAAATATTGCAGCCGAGAAGACCAAAGGCAGGAGTACCACAGGGATCCTTACTCTCTCCGCACCTCTAAAATATATTCACTCACGACATCCCCAGGAACACAAATATGGCCCTATTCGCAGAAGATACTGCCATCAAGGCAAGATCTACCCATCTCATGATGGTCAGAAGATACCTACAGGAAGAAATGAACCTAGTCAATGATTGGTTCATATCCTGGAAAATAGCGGTCAGTCCTGATAAGAGCCAAGTACTCTTCCTGACGAAAAGAAGGAGACCACCGGGCGAGATAATAGATATTGATGGCGAAGCCGTCGAATAGACGAATAAAGCCAAATATCTTGGAATAAAATTAGACAGAGGACTGTGTTGGAAGAAACATATCACAGCCACGATAAAGAAATATAAAATGGTGAGGAAACAACTATACCCCTTGCTAAACAGAAGAAGCAAGATGAGCCCAAAGAACAAACTGACGATAATCAAAACAGTACTTTGGCCTGTGTTGAAATACGGATCAGTAGCGTGGGGCCACACTTCCGCAACGCACATCAAAAGGGTAGAAGCTCATCAAAACATAGTCCTGAAAATAGCCTTTGACGCCCTGTGGTTCGTCAGGAACGAACAAATACGTAGAAAGATGAGATGGACTCCCCTACGAGAAGTTCTAAGACAAAAGGTTGTAAAAGCCTTCCAAATAGCTGAACTCCACGATAATCCACTCATTAAAGAATCAGTGGATTATAACCCAGAAGTAGAAGCCAGAAAACATAAAAGACCTAGACTACAAATCTAGGCGAAGCAAGCAGGAGACTCCAGAAGAACAGAGGAATAGAAGACCAAAAGGAAAAGAAGAGAAGAAAGAAGAGAGAAGAACACAAGGATAGGTAAGAATAAAACAGAGCCCAGAGAAATATCCCTCAAGGGCTACTTCGAACGCACTAGGGAGCTAATAGCCCCAAGTCTAATTTTCAAGCATGTATTAGACGGAGTGAACGACATGCGAGTGGCAGAAAGACCAACCTTGCATTGTATTCGAAATGCAAGGCAGTGCGAAGCAATAGGAGCACCGGCTTCTGGAGCGGAAACACCAAAGAGTGAAAAATCTGAGGTTTACAACGCTACGGCCCGGAAACCAAAGAGACAATCAAAGTACACTTCTGTAGACTCTAGCTTCACTATAGGAAACAGAAGCAGATCGTGGGAACCCTCGGTCCAGGGGGGGTTTTAGACGGTAAGAATCCGGCTCTACCCACACACTTCGTGTGGGTGTCTATGTAAGATTTACCCTCCAAAAAAAAAAAAAATTTAGTTTCACTTATAAACGGCTAGAGATAATTATTAGCCGAAACGTCGTGATATTCAACAAAAATAAAGAGAATGGAAGTCCAACAGGTATCTACTACTTTACTCTGCTTATCTTATAAGTCTCTATCAAAATTAACTACATGTAATTAAGTCTCTGGTCTTCTTTAGTAAAAACGTAGTTCGCCTAATTTTCGAAATATATCAGCCAGTTTTAAAAATTACCGACATTGCTTTGACCTTACCAATAAATGAAAATTGATTGAAAACATAAATTCAGCTCAGTTCTATAAAATGCTTTTACCAAACAAATTTTTCTTGTTAAGTGTACCGTAATGAAACAAATAGCACCTTACAGGAAATATATTATTGTAATAGACTTATTCCCGTTTAAATGTAGAGGTCTGATTAATTCTGGCTTCTTGCTCTGTATAGCTGTTTAATGTTGCTGAGCTGTACGAATCAGCCAAGTAAGACGATTTCGTTGTGGCTTTACGAATTGGGTTATTTAGGGAAAATCCAGGTTATTATATTCAGTAAAGCCCTTATATTATTTGGTGTTATTTAGCTAGATACTATTTAATTAGTTTTAGTTTATTAGCATTTATTGTATTGTATTAAACCTGTTTTGATTTAATTTCTGTGGGGCTTAAAATATTCATTTTAATTTGATATCAAAGTTTGTATTCGAAATTTTTGTTATGTTTAAAGAAAATTGGGTTCAATTAAGCTAAAAACCTTTATTTAAGGATAAATTAAATGCTGAGAGTGAACAAAAAAATCTATTTATATTGGTTGCTTGTGTCTCTTAAGATTTTACCCCTCAAGAAATTCGACCTTATGATTATCATTTTTAAATCGATGACATTATTCAAATAAAAAATGATCAAATACATTTTGTACATGATGGAGTTTCGTAGCCATTTCAGAACAAACACTTACATAATTACTTTAACTTTAAACTCCTCAGAAACTGAAATTTGCATAACAAATTATAAGGTATTTAGGTCTTTTAATAAAGGGTATCTCAGAATGTTTTTCGTTTTTGATTCTTAAAAAATAAAACATCAGAATTAATTCAGATTTGTTTCACTGCTGTTAAATTATAGAGCAGTTTTTGAATTTTTTTTTATGAAAAATAACCATTCTTAAATGCGCACCATCCACTTCTTCAGAATCATTTAGCATCGAACTGAAATTTTCAATTACTCGCTGGAGCATCGCACGTGGAATCGCGTGGATTTCGTTGGTGATTCCTTGCTTTAGAACATTTAAAATGGGTCATGATATGTTGAAAACTGTACATTTTAAGTAGTTCCATAAAAAAAATAATCAGGGGTTAACTCTGGACTATGTGGTGGCCAGTTGAATTCGCCTCGGCGACGTATCACTCTTTCACTAAATCATATAGAGCTACCCTATTCGTGATGTGAAAAGTTGCACCATCTTATTGGAAAAATTCATTCTGGTTGTGGCCAATCTCGTTTTGCATTTCTAGAGCCAATTGCCAATCATATGGCAATAACGATCAGAGTTAACAGTTTGGGTACCACCACGGTTATCTTTAAAAAAAATAGCACCGATTATTCCTTGGCTTGATATGGCATCCCTAACGACAACCTTATGCGAGTTTTGGGATTTCTAATGCAGTTCCAGCAGATTGTAAGGAGCCCAATATCTGCAATTTTGTTTGTTCACGTGGCCGTTGATGTAGACATTCGATTCGTCAGAGAGCCGTATGTTATTAGAGCTCCTAAAAAGATCTTTCATTGTCCTGCAGAATTCAAGTCGTTTAACTGGAATGTCGTGGATCGTTTTCAACAGAATACCGAAGGCGGTCAACATTCCAATTCGTACTTGATGTCCCTTTGCATCCAGATGATTTATCTGGCATTGTATTTCTAATCTCTTCAAACTTTGGCACCCAATGCCGGATCAAATTCACACTTAGCATATTTCTCATGGTCGTTAATTTTAAATGTGCCCTGTACAGACGTTGAACCACAGTATAGGAATTGTTGATTTTATGAAACGCTCGCACACGAAATGCACGCTGTGGTATCGTGAAACATTCCATCGCTACTACACTTGATAAGCCAACCAAGCGTTTGACACCACTTTCCTCCCTCCGCTATCAGTATTTTACGAGTAAAAGTTAAAACAAAAACGAAAAACATTCGGAGACACCCTTTATTAAAAGAGTGGCGCGCGATACACTTGAATCTGACTGTGCAGCCAATTCCTTGTCAGACTCTAATATATTCTTGCAGTCAGATACCAATCATGAAACTACGATAACAGAACACAATGCCAATATTGCAACTCTGTTGTGGACATTTGGTTATTATCTTATTTCTGTTTATACCCATCTCACATAGATGGACACATTGCAGATTAGCATACATTTTTGCCTAAAAGACTGTTGTATATTTTTCGAGAAAGTAAAAATATTTGACTCTCGTTTTCCTGCCAAACACTCCAGGACCAGCTCTTTCATCTTGCCGAGATCCACCTATAAACCACAATGAAAAATTTACACCTCCTCTCAATCCGCTCTGCTTTGCAAAAGTATCTCAAAGTTAGGTTTCGAAACCAACGCCATATAGTTTGATTGCCGGGGAAGTGATGGACATTTTTCTTCCACACTTTCCTAGCTGCACAGACAGCGATCAGCTCCAGTTCCAAATTGCTCAGGCACCTGAGATGGTAAACAGTCTTTAAGTAATAAAAGTAGACTTTCAGTGCCCTAGTAGGAGCAGTTCTCTTCGCAGTCATTATTCCCACACAAGCCATTCTTTCAACATGGTCAAGTTAAGGACGGTGTTCGCGCTATACCATTACGACATATGCAGTACATTTAATTATTAAGTTATTGCAAGAGAACTATTTAACATTAAATTAAAGAACAATGAGAAAATTGCCTTCTTCTTCTTCTTCTTTTTCTTCTTCTTCTTCTTCTTCTTCCTGTGCCCTATCCTCAGTGGACGTTGCCGATCATTCTAGTACATATTACTTTTTTGACAGCGGCTCTAAATAATTCAGTAGATGTCTTTCCGGTCCAGTGTCGCAAATTATGTTGCCATGAAATTCGTCATCTTCCATCTTGCTATGCATAACCAATTATAGGAGTTGTTTTTGGTTACGCGTTAAAGTATGCTAACTTCCTGTCTTAATGGTCCTCATGATTTCTCTCTCCATTCGCATGCGCTGCAGAACAGTTTGTTGGTTACGTGATGTGTCCAAGATATTTTCATCATACGTCAGTAACACCACATTTCAAAAGCCTCAAGTCATTTACATGCCGCCTCCGTCAATATCCAAGATTCTACACCGTACAGCAGTATAGAGAATATGTAGCATTTTAGTAAACGACTTCTTAGTTGTAGATTAAGTTTCATATTACATAATAGTGTTTTCATACGATTAAAATAGGCTCTGGTTTCTTGATACGTATTTTTATTTCTTTTATTTGCTCCCGATGGATGATACTGTTTCAAGAAGAGAACCTCTGACACAAAATTGTATATTTTGGGGTAAGTTTTTGCTTATTATCATAACCTTTGTTTTGCTTTCACAGATCTCATCTACCCTTTCTTCTAGTCTTTGAAGTCCTTCAGCTGTGTCTGCAAAAAGGACAGTATCATCTGCATATTTTAGATTATTGATCAAAATTCCATTTAGAGAGATACCGTCTTTTAGCTCTTCAAGAAGATTACCACTGTGAGAATTATACATATATAGACATTACGTGTTATAGAATTGGAATTGACAACAAGCAAATTCACGCAAGATAAACACAAACTAAGAAAAATAATCGGATATATAAATTAAATCCTCTATAGTAGCAAAGTTAACAAACGAAGAAAATACAATATCTATAACATTCTTGTATAAGGCAATCTGGTATATGAAACTGAAACTTAAGGCAAAATGGACTCAAATATCTTATAGAAAGACTAATACTTAGTTTTTGCATTTAATTATTGATGATCATAGGACATAATTTCTCCAAGCCACTCATTTAGATGTTAAATTTTCTGTGCTTCGATGGCTGATATATCAATAAATATAAGATGAGATAAGTGTGGATGCAGTAAATATGATTTTTGATCTTTTTTAATAAACTATTTATGGTGAAGGTATGATATGTATTGTTCATTTTCTTAGAAAACTCAAGAGCATAATCAAATGTTGTCCAACATACTGCAAGAATGTAATTTAGATAACAATTCATCATGTGCAACATAGTTAGAGGCCTTAGTTATGTCAAGAAAAACCATTCGAGAGTCTGCATGTTACTATAAAGATGTATGGCTTAATTGAGAAGCAATTTTTTATGAGATAAAAGTTTACTTGATTAGAAATGCGAAGCAGCATTTTGAAATTAGTAACCGGATTTTATGTCCGGAGTATTTCCAGATTTTAAAAATAATATGGTGCATTGATAAGATATATTCAAGCATGGTTTTATTAAAATAAGGTTACATTTAGGCACCTCCATGAAAACATGGAGTGCCTAGAATTATTTCCTGTAGCCTTTTTCTTATTTTGATAAAAATATGATTTTATTTTGTAATTATGTATGTGCTTAGTTATGTCTTTTAAGTTAACGTAAATGTTATTATTTTCAATTTTATTATATCTGTACTCCCCGTAAATAGATAACGTTTAAAGATATTTCTATTAAGAAAATGAGTGGACAAAACACTAAAATTTTTTAATGCATTTATAAATAAAATGCTGTTTTAAATTGAGCTTGCCTCAAACAAATACTGCTATATAATATTTTGAAGTAAATTTCATGGGTTTTTATAAAAGACTACTTACTCTATTAAGATCTTATCTGGAGCTAGCGAAACTTACCTGAAAATAAAAAAAATATGTATGAGTACACAACAAAAGTATTTTTAATTTCCATCGTAGCTAACTATGTACGAGAAAATATTAACAAATCATTATTCTAAATCTTAGAGCCATAAATATATAATTCGTGGAGCTTAATTTTTTTATCTATTCTATCATGAAAGTGAATACAAAGTTATAGGCAAATTAAACAATAAGTTAAAAAATATCAATTGACTCAGTATATTTTAATAAAATTTAAACGATTTGTCTGCAATCAATTGAATTCTTTGTTCCAGCATAACATATTGAACAATGAAACAAATGAAAAATAGTTACGGAATTATTATCTATTAAATAAATTAATATTTCTATAAACTGTTGCGGTTTAAAATTGTTGTTAAATTTAAAGGATAAATATTAAATTAAAAATGTTATCAGAGCATTCCTGTTTCTTTTTCATCATATTACTCTTTTTTAATTGAGAATTATATTTATCCATATTTTTCTTACTAAAATATAAAACATATGTAAACTGATTTTTTAAGAGATTGCTATAGGGACGTCTAATTTGCGTTTATAATTTATTGTAAACAGCATTTGTCTATTATAAAATTAATAGTCACTTTTCATTTTTTATTTATTTGAATTTGATACAATTTTCTTCTTTATAGCTATTAGTTCTTCTCTCTTGTTTACACAGCAAAATAAAACCTATTTCTGTAAATTATGGATTATGTTTGTCTCTCCAAAGAAAATAAATGACGGATTGGGAAGGATTTTTTCTCCATGGTTTAACAGATCGGATTATGCCTAATTATTTTTCTTTTCAGAAAATATTTATCTAATTTTCAAGTTATCATCCATCACAGACAAATGATAATGTTTATTTAGTATTCTGGGCATCCATAATTTTGAAGTAAATCTACAGAATGTTCTCTTATGTACATCAAACAGGATAATGTAAAGGAGAACTTTGAGTAACCTCTGCAGAATTCTGTTTTGGTATGTGACTGTTATTGGCTGATTAGGTAAACTGAAGCTACAGTTTGAGCATTAACAATTATGGATATGTATTGGTAGTTTCATCTGGGAGGCAATTTGGTGAATATTTAATTCTTCTACGTTCCCAAACGCAATGGTAAGTTTTAACTATTTACAATGCCCTCATTTTGACTGGGATTTACGTAATTTTTAGGATACTAAATCAGTTTTTTGACATTGCGTATATTGAAATTTAATTTATTTTATGGTTATCCTGAATTAAATATTATAAAGTTTTGAGATGAAAATTTGAAAGTATAATCGTATGAGGTTGAGACTACGACTTGCAGATTTTCTGGTTTTAATGCTGCACCCTTAACGACAAGAATCTTGGAATATGACAACCATCTACGTAATTTAAACCTTAAATCTTTTCATGAATCCTTCCATTACAGACTATTCCGAGTCACATTTATTTTAAAAGTTAAGCCAAAATAAAATTTTACTTCTGTCTGTCCTAGAAAGTTAAAAAATAAGTGATTCTTTTCTAAAGGATTTTGATATTTTATAGAAGTAAAGTTAAACTTATGACCTAGAAAACTATGTTGACTGAAATTTCACTATATCTGATGGATTAGACTATTTCTCAAAGATAAAGGCTTTTGCGAAGAATCTGTAGAGTGTAAAGTGAAACGAAGTCGACCAAAATAGCTTCAAAAACTTATTTTTTTGGTGATACCTTATAAAGGGTGTTTTTTTTATAGAGATATAGAACTTTAAGTTGGCAATACTTTTTTAACTGGAGGCCCTTTTGTCAGCTGTCAAGTGATTTATGTTTAGTTTGGTTTAGCATTTCAACATGAATAGACTGACGTCTGAACAACGCTTACAAATTGTGCAAATTTATTTTTAAAATCATGGTTCTGTTCGAAATACGTATCGCGCACTACGTCCATTTTACGGTCAACATAATCGTCCATCAGAGCAATTAATTCGATTAACTATGGAACGTTTTCGCACCACGTTTACTCTAAATGATAATATCCACAGGGACGTCATACAGTGCGTACAGAAGAAGTCATTGCTGCTGTAGAGCGTAGCGTAGAGGAAGACCCGAATCAGTCTATCCGCCATCGTGCACAGGAATTGGATATGTGTCCATTCACTTTATGGAAGATTTTGCGGGAAGATCTTGGTTTGCTTGCTTACAAAATCCAACTCGTGCAAGAATTGAAGCCACACGTTCACCTAGCAAGGCATAGATTCGGTGAATGAGCCCAAAACAAGATTGCCGTTGATCCCAATTTTCATAAGCGAATTTTGTTTAGCGATGAAGCTCACTTTTGTTTCAATGGATACGTCAATGAACAAAACTGCCGTATTTGGAGTGATGATAATCCTTAAGTGTATGTTGAGACATCATTACATCTAGAAAAACTGATTGTTTGGTGTGCTTTATGGGCTGGTGGAATCATTGGTCTGTACTTCTTTAAAAATAATGCTGGTCAGAAGTTACAGTCAATGGTGACCGCTATAGAGCCATGATTACTGACTTTTTCGTTCATCAATTGAACAACCATGATGTGCAGGAGCTGTGGTTTCAACAAGACGGCGCAACATGTCACACAGCTCGTGCCACAACTGATTTATTGAAGGAAACGTTTAGTAACCGCATAGTTTCACGTTTCGGACCCGTGAATTGGCCTCCAAGATCGTGTGACTTAACGCCGCTAGACTATTTTCTGTGGGGATGTATGAAGTCGCTAGTCTACGCCGATAAGCCCGAAACGATTGATCACTTGGAGGGCAACATTCGCCGCGTTATTGCTGATATACGGCCACAAATGTTGGAAAAAGTCATCGAAAATTAGACCTCCAGATTAGACTACGTCCGAGCCAGCCATGGCGGTCATATGCCAGAAGTCACATTTAAGTTATAATACCAGAAGGTTATCTTTCGAATAAAGTAAATTTCATGTCAATTTAAAAAATTCATCTTTGTTTTATTCCATTTAGAAGTTCTACACCTCTATAAAAAACACCCTTTATAACTGAAGTCCAAACATGTATAATTTTGAATGTAAAATTGAATGGTAACAATTCTTGATTACTCATTAATTAATTTTTCCTAATGTACCAAGTCGAATTTTAAGAAGTGTATAAAAAAGAGATGCACAATCAAACTCGTATGAGTCCCGAGGAACTCGAACACACGCAGGAATGAGAAAGTGGATCATCTGGCAAAGATGGGTTCCGCAACTAAAGCATATAGACTTGGAACTAAAATTGTTGCTAAAAAGCACATTTATGGAATCATTAAGAAGAGATACTGGAATGCGATGTGCCAAGGAACATATATTTGGAGCAAACACACGGCTTACTAGGGAGCTTCTCTTCATAAGAAAGAAAGAAAAAACTGTAAATTGTGGAGGGATTGTTGACAGGACATTTTCACCTAAGGGGTCATCTTCATAAGAGCGGTGTTCTAGACGACTAGATGTGCAGATGGTGTTTGAAGGAAGATGAACCACTTGATCATGTCCCCAGAGCGTATCTAGCACTCAATGGAGTGAAACAGAGACCTTTTGGAGAGATCATTTTGTTATCCGAAGCAATTAAGCAAGTTCAATTAACGATGTTGCTTGAATTCGTAAAAACGATCAGCCTCGAATGATCCGCAGCTATGGTGGAATGCACAGGATGCATTCAAGCCTAGGCACCGATAATCAAGTATCACAACCTTCAGTTCATTCATTCATTTCAGACAACTCAATACAAAAACTTGCCATCACTCTTTAACATCTGTAACTTTCTCCATGAATGTTTATTTTCTGGGAAGAGGTGAAACTAAGGAAATGAATATATACGCCATTATTTACTTAATTTTATTTCATTTGAAGTTTATTAAATATTAAAGGGTGCAACTGGGCAATTAAATTGGTAATTATTAATCCAGATTTACCATATTTTTTATATATTCTCTCATGGTTTAACGTACAGGTAAAATATGTCAAAATAAAATTTCTTCTTCTGCTAATGCCTATCCGTTACCGGATGTTGGTGAGCATAATGGCTATACGGACTTTATCCACTGCTGCACGAAATAAGCCCACAGTTGATGTATTAAACCATACTCGGAGATTCTTCAGCCATGAGATTATTCGTCTTCCTACACTCCTTTTGCCTTGTATTTTGCCTTGTAGTATAAGCTGCAAAAGCCGGTACCTTTCAGGATTTCTCATGATGTGGCCCAGGTACTCAAGTTTACGCTTCTTTACTTGATACAAGATTTCTTTTTCTTTTTTCATTCTATGAAGCACCTCTTCATTGGTAATATGATCTACCCATGAAATCCTCAGAATGCGACGGTAAAGCCAAAATTCAAAAGCTTCTAATTTTTTGCATGATTCTTCAGATAGCGTCCATGATTCAACGCCGTATAGGAGGGTCGAAAATACGTAGCATCTCAATGTTCGCATTTTGGTGTTTAAGGATAGGTCTCTACTTTTGAATATTTTTGCCATTTTAAGGAATGTAGTGCGGGCCTTTTCAATACGGCATCTTATCTCAACCGAGTGGTCCCATTCTTCATTGATATTTGTTCCCAAGTAGATATATTTGTTAACTCTTTGGATGGGTCTGTTATGTATCAATGTGGCCGTGTATGGGTTTATTTTTAGAAATAATCATGAATTTGGTCTTTTTTGTATTCATCTGCAGTCCGTTTCTTTCACTTACTTCTACCACTCTGTCCATCAATCTATGGAGTCCTCTTAAATCATTTGAGATAATTACCGTATCGTCTGCGTATCTTATGTTATTAATACATTCGCCATTGATAATCACCCCGTCGGAGGTATTTTCCAGGGCTTCTCGAAATATGTATTCTGAATATATGTTGAATATCAATGGCGAAAGTACACATCCCTGTCGAACTTCTCTCTTTATCATAACTTCCTCGGATTCCTCACTTTCTATTCTGACTCAAGATATCTGGTTCCAATAAAGATTTGCTATAATTCTTAGGTCTTGTTTTTCTAATCCAGCTGATTCAAGAACTTCCATCATCTTATTATGCTGAACCTTATCAAATGCTTTTTGATAATCAATAAAGCACGAAAAAATATCGTGATTAACATCCCGTGCTCTTTGGAACAAGACTTGGATACTAAAAAGTGCCTCCCTAGTACCTAGGGCATTTCTAAACCCAAACTGGGTACAACTAATCTCTTCTTCGCAAATTCTATATATTCTTTGATGAATTAATTTCAAGAAAAGTTTAAGAGAGTGACTCATAAGGCTAATCGTACGAAAGTCTTCACAGTTTTTTGCACTTGATTTTTTAGGTAGCGTTATAAATATACTTTTGAGCCATATTTCAGGTATAATTCCAGTGGAGTATATTTCATTAAATATATCTGTAAGCCATCTGATATCTTCTTCATTTAATAGTTTTAAGAATTCATTGCGGACATTATCTGGCCCTGGTGCTTTCCCATTCCTCAACCCCACTATGGTTCGAGTAACCTCATCAACGGTAATCGGCAAGAAATTTGGTACCCGGTAAGTGGGAGGATTTTCCGATCTGCCCGGGTCTTCGAACAACTGGTTTATGTATTCTTTCAAATTTTTATTTTCCCTAAGCGATCTACAATGATGTTACCTTTGTTATCCTGAATTTAAATAAAAAATAAAATTAAGAAGCAACATTCTCTAACTGGACTCTTAAAAAAAACTAACACTAGTGGGAGAATTTAAATAAAGCTGGACCAAATAATGGAGAAATTACAAATATCGATTCTATCGTGAGACCCCAGTAAGGGCTTGGGTAACTCTGATTTGAAATACCTTTGGTAACTTGAACTTTTCAGGCAATTTGACCAACCATTAACAGCAAGCTTATAACAACAACCGTAATGTAATATATTCTTAATTGATTAAAGACATCATATTTAATTTTTTAAAATTATAGCAAAAATAAACAAAATTTCATTGTTTTAAAAGACTACTAAGTGTGAAAACATAAGTATTTTTTAAGTGAACAACTGGTTATTAATTAATAATTAATTTAAAATACAGTACAAACGATAGCAAATCGGTAGTAAAAGTTTCCATTACCCTAAACTAAGCTTAAAAAACCCCAAACTTATCAATTTACAAGATACAAACACGCCCCTGCCGCCATTTTGTTCCTTCCGAAGAGACGGTTATGAATATTGAATGGATGTAAAGGCAAACTTTCCAAAAATTTATTATATGCGAACAGATTACGTTTATATTCCATCAACTCGATGTTAGTCCTTTAGGCGATAAATGTGCGCGTTGCAAATAACTGAAAAATTTCCTTGTTTATTTAGGTGCTCAATGTATATGTTGAATTATATTTTTTATCATTTTTCAAATCATTGACTAATCAGTGCCAAAGGGAAATTTCAAAATATTACAACATAATACTCGGTATAGCAATGCTATAAGTTTATATTTCGTATAAGTTGTTTGAAGGAGGTCCAATCGCTGTCCATATTAGATAAAAAATATTGTATATAATAGAAATCTATTTTTTTTATAATAGTTTAAGTCGTGACCTATGCTATCACGAAATTTCAATTAATTTTACCCTGTAAATTTTTGAGAATTTAATTTAAAAGAATATAAAAATGTTTACAGATTCTTGTGGGAAGTCTCTTGAGAATTTTTGCAATTTTATGTGTGGTGCTTCTGACAACACAAAAAATGCCTATAAATAAGAACATATAGACAAGGCTCTAAAAAACAAACGCTTGGCCCCGAAAAATAGCGAAAACCAAGAGAAAAGCTCCAAAGCTTTTGTTCCCAATGTCAAAGGCACCACAGAGAAAATTGCAAAAATTCTCAAGAGACACTACATTGAAAAAAATTTCACCACAGACCGAAAAGGATCTCCTACCAATATCTAAAGAAAAAATCCCTCTAGAAAACTAGGGAGTGTCCGAAATTCCATGCGGAGAATGCAGCTCATCTTATGTAGACGAAACCAATCGTAAAATAAACGCCAGTAGAGACGAACATTTAAACACTGTCAAGTAAAAAGAAATTCTTCTGCACTGGCCCAACACTTATTAAACACGAGACATAAGATAAACTCAGGAAAAAAATGCTATCGAGATGTGAAAACCTGTCCACGAGAGTTGTAAGGGAGGTCATCGAAATTACAATGAGGCCCAACAACTTACATACCAGAGATGACAGCAAGCGATTGCCTAATATTTGGAAAAACCTGTTTAAGAAACATCAACCAGAAGTAGGTAGAAAAGAAACAGATCACAACTTGACAAAACGAGCCCAAACACTGGCAGCAGGGCTCCCAACCTGATTGACAAGAACTATCCAGCCAACGAATGCGCCCCAGGTACACCGGGGACCGACGATTATATATATATATATATATATATATATATATATATATATATATATATATATATATATATATATATATATATATACATATATATATATAGAGTGTATTTTTTTTTTTGGTAATTATTTGTAACAGGGTAAGCACCGAATTTTTTGATGCTTTTTTACATACTTCTTATTTTCGGGTCATAGAAAACGAATGATGTTTTTTTTGCCGATCTCGCGTGTTTTTTGCAGAAAAAAAAATCCACTTTCTCCTAACACTTTTATGTATTTTCCTACCTATCCCGATACGATTTTCCACTTTCAGTAAAGCACATGAATATTCTGAACTATAACCTATTTTTCTAAAAATTGCACACAATATTTTGCTAAAATACAGCGGAAAACATGAAAAATCGAACTGGGAAACGAAACGCTACCAAAAGATAGGTTATGAGGCAAATACCGCGAAATTCCGCGCATTGTTGCCGGTTGTTTTCCTATAAAATTGCACAGGTTTTCTTTGGGCAGTTCATTTTTTTATGACACTTCCTACTCTTTTCGCTCAAAAAGCCTTTCTTAAATAAAGGATAGAATAATTTTTTAAAGGATATCGATAGAGACAAAATATTTCCGACGTTACAAAAAGGTACATTTAGCTGAACTTGTAAATTACTGAATAGGCATAAAATAATTTTCCTACGTTTGAGTAAGGATAGTGTGGCAAAATTTAAAAAAAAAAAAGAAACTAACCAGAACTAACCGTAGCAATCCGTTATAATAACTTGTAGAATCCTTTCCAACTCCCATTCCTGCAGAGACTATTCCGCCCCTACGTGATCACTACTGGACAGCAAAATTTTTTAACGAGCACGAAAAAAAAAATAATTAGAAAGTATTGTTCACTAAGTTGGACAAAATGTAGTTAGCTTTAAAACCAGTCAAACCGAATCTAGATACCAAACATAAACTAATCACTGCTAGAGGCTTTAAAGTAATGTACAGGGTGAGTCAACGATTGGATGAAGTAGGTTTGTGCCTTTTCGCTGAAATTAACAAAGAAACTATATTTATTGTTTGATACAGTTTATTTTTACGCAGATTTTAAAAATATTTAGAACTCTACAAGGTGAGCCAAAAAACTAGGACAGCATAAAGTTGTATTTTTTTAAATAGAACACCCTATATACGAATCGTATTTTCGATTTAGCTTATAATTTTAAATCTTTTTTATTAAGGGTTTACTATAACAAAACTTTATAGTTTCTGAGATAATTAAGTTTAAAGAAAAAAGTCACTTTTTCAAGCATCAATTCAATCCTAAATAACGTTTTCAATTTTGTAACAAATATATTCAAATTTGGAATTTAGCAAGGCCAAGGACAAGTTAATATAATTTTTACCTAATATTTGCAATAAAAGCTACAGAGTGTTGAACACATCGGCTCAAATTTGAACAAGTTTAAATGAATAAATATCTTTTTTTTTTAAATGGTACACCCTGTATATTTTCATGTCATTTAATAGAGTAATAAAAACCCTAAAAGTTTTGTTCAATATATCCTATACCTATTTATAATAGTTTTTCAGATATTTCAGTTTTTCTTATTTTCCATACTTTTTTACAGAAATAGTCTTCACTATCATAGTAGCCATGTAAAATAATAAAAAGAAACTACAGAAACAAACAAAATGTGGTTAAATATGATGAAATACATTATTCGTTATATTACAACGGCAATAGTTTAATTAAACATAATGTGAAAAAATTAACACAACAATAACGACAAGGCAAATACATATTTACTTTTATACTAAATTGAAACAAAAAAATTACCTATTAAATACTGAGATTAATTATTTCTTTTTAATAAGTGTTCGAATAAACGACCCTCTTGTGCAATGCACAAATTTAGTCTTTTTTGCAGATTTTCTCGGACCCTGGACAAAATTAGTGGCGTTATTGTTCTACAGGTATCCCTAATCCTGTTTCGCATATCTTCCACTGTTGTTGGTGGATTAACATACACCTTATTTTTAATATAACCTCATAGGAAGAAATCTAATGGGGTGATGTCGCAAGACCTTGGTGGCCACTCAATGAAACCCCCACGTCCAATCCATTTTTGCGGATATCGTTGGTCCAAAAACGCACGAACTTCACGATGGTAATGCGGAGGCGCACCATCGTGCTGGAACCACATACTGTCGAGCTCATCCCTATCGAGACCTTGAAGCAGTTGGGGTAGTTCTTCTTGTAGAAAGTTCAGGTAACTATGGCCATTTAGTGGTTCATTAAAAAAGTAGGGTCCAATAATTCGATTATGATGAATACCACACCAAACATTTAATGACCAGTGGTTTTGATGTTGCATCTCTCTAACCCAAAATGGGTTTTCTGTGGCATAATAATGCATGTTGCGTCTATTTACGGCACCGTTACTTCTAAAAGTAGCTTCATCACTAAACATTACCTTGCATAATAAATTTGGATTTAATTGAATCTCCGCATTTATTGTACGACAAAAGTTTACACGACTTTCAAAATCCTGTCCATGCAATTCTTGGTGTAATTCCATGTGATATGGATGATACCTATATTTCTTGGTAGTACGATTAGCGGTGGATTGTGATGTTTCACATAATGCTGCTAACTGACGACTACCAATATAAGGATCTTCCTGAACATTTAACAATACTTGTAGTTCTTTTTCTTCATTAGTTACTGGTTTGTTGACCACTTTACGTTTTGGATAATCAACAGTACCAGAAGAATCAAATCTTTGCATTAAGTTTTCAAAAGTATGGGTATTAGGCTGGCGTCGATCAGGATACTTCATTTTGTAAATTCTTTGAGCAAGAAGGCAATTTTTTGAGTCTCTCCTATTGTATAAATCACATCTATTAACTCATTCTTTGGAAAATTCATTTTAGAATATAAGATGAATGCAAAAAAAAACAAACTACACTACATAAAAATCGAAAGAAGCGATTGCGGTTATAAATTTGACACACAGAAAAATGTTCTTTTACATTGTTTTTGCCATGGCTACTATGATAATGAAGACTATTTCTGTAAAAAAGTATGGAAAATAAGAAAAACTGAAATATCTCAAAAACTATTATAAATAGGTATAGGATATATTGAACAAAACTTTTAGGGTTTTTATTACTCTATTAAATAACATGAAAATATACAGGGTGTACCATTTAAAAAAAAAAGATATTTTTCATTTAAACTTATTCAAATTTGAGCCGATGTGTTTGTTCAACACCCTGTAGCTTTTATTGCAAATATTAGGTAAAAATTATGTTAACTTGTCCTTGGCCTTGCTAAATTCCAAATTTGAATATATTTGTCACAAAATTGAAAACGTTATTTAGGATTGAATTGATGCTTGAAAATGTGACTTTTTTTCTTTAAACTTAATTATCTCAGAAACTATAAAGTTTTGTTATAGTAAACCCTTAATAAAAAAGATTTAAAATTATAAGCTATTATTACTAGACATGCCCAAAATTGAAACGTAGTAATCGAAAAATACTTTTATGAGGGAAAATGATTTTTTTTTTGGAAAAATCAAACACGACCGGTGAAAAAAACATCATATTCCTGTTCTTCAACCCGAAAATAGGAGATATATAAAAAATTATCGAAAAATTCGATGTTTTCACCTTTCGAATAATTATCTTTTTTTTTTAAATAATTTCTATAGAATAATCTTGCACAGTTGAATTAAATAATAAAATATTACCGGTGAAAAATGTATCTTAATATATTCTAAAATAAACATAGTAAGAACTCTCATAACTAAGCTAGAGGATTTAATCCTTGGCTATACCATTTTGACCCGATCTTCCATACGTATATCACCTAAAGTGTCAAATTTTAGATTGAATATATCATATAACATCTAGTAACGCCAGTGTTTCTAGTTTCCGAAATATAAACAACTATCTCTGTATAAAAATAATATTGCCCATGTTGGTACAAGAATATCACTAGAACTCGACAGAAGCAAGAATCACCAAACAAGAGTACGACTAAGTTTACTATGACCGTATATCTCATTATATTGTTAACGCAATAACTTCATGAAAGAAACCCATTATTGTAATAGCTGTTTCTATGAATATAATATGCTAACCGAACAAACCAGGCCCAAAACGTACAAACACTAATGCTTTAAGTAACTCCCAAACATAAATAAAGTTTTATTTTATTGACATCAAATCCAGTTTTCCAAGCAGATTTAAATTTACTCGGCGAGGTCTATTATCCCTTTAACCAGTTTTCCAAATTAAGTTCCAAGAGAGTCTTCCTTTCATAAACCTAATACCTTTTGTGTTATACCCATACAGCGTAAATTTCCATTTCTAGACCTATTTGTTTATACAAATTTATGCTGAATAGAGTTTCAACAGTTGAGATTAATTAGCCGTTAAAGTACATTAGTGACTGAGCAGTTTCGTTGAGAGAAGATATATTGTAGTTTTCGCTTACGACGGAGATCTGTCAGCGATGGGATAATAATGTTATATTATTCGTATTCGTATCTATACGGTCTGGGGATTTTCAAAAAAAAAAGTGTTACAACTTTTATATATTGATACCACTAAATGAGAATGAACATCAAACTCAACTCATTGTTAATTTTTCCTTCACACCTAAACATACTTGGAACAGTAACATGTGTGGTAACTTCAGTTAACACCCAAGCTTAGTATTACAGCACTAATTCTATTTTATTTACTTATTTACACTGCCCTACAGAACCAGAATCTCTATTATTAAGCAGGAAAAGAACTACTCTATGGAAAATAGACTAGTCAGTAACAAAAATGTAACATTGGTTTTTTTTTTGCTGGAATGAATTCATTTTGACATCCTATAAAACACATCTCAATGGTTACTCTGAAAGACCTGAGCAAATAAAATGGCGGACAAAAAATGGCCACGATTTTAGGTTTTTTAAGTTTATCTGGAAAAGTAAAAGTTGTATCGAAAAATGTTTCAAACAAAAATTAGTAGGGAATTAAAGAATCTATCGATATAATATAAGTTATAGGTAGAGCCACTAGTTATCGAAATATCGATAAAATTTACGTTTTTTTTTTTTTTTTTTAAAAAAAAGACATTTATTAACAAATTACAGATTCCAAAAAAAGTATGTCAAACCCGGAATCTGAGAGTTTTTTATTTTCCGAGAAATTCGATGTCAAAGTTGATAATTCAACCTCAATTTTCCGCTTTCCTAATTAAGATACAATGCTCGATTTTAATGGAAATTGTTTGAATTGTTTTATATTTTGAAGATCTGTTTAAAAAAAAAAATTTTCAATCGTGGGCCGAGAAATCTTGCAAAAAACCAATTTTTGCACCGAAAAAATTGCGATAACTTTTCACCGGCTGGAGATAAAATTTTTTTAATGCGTGCATTGGATTTAGATGTATCATTTCCGATCTCAAAAAAAAAAAATAATTTTGGATGAAAAAAACGTTTTTTTTTTTCAAAAATTCATAATGGCGAGGCATATGAATATTAAGGTCTTAAATTTGCAAAAGATGTTTTTTAATACTTGTACTTTACCTGTGAATTTTTTTGGATCCAAGAAATACACTTCCATACGATCTGTGAACCTTCGAAAATTGGGCCGAATCTAATCGAAAATAGCTGCTGCAGGCCGCTGTCGGTGGATTGCCATAGTTCAGGTCCATTATTTATTGGCGGTTCAAGGAAACTTATACATCACTAGGAATATTTATGTATTATCAAATGTAAATGTAAGACTCATGGTTTGAAATGTACAGATTTGTGTGATCACTGTAAGGGACAGTGCGATAATTGCTCTGAAAATTTTATTTCCTACGATTTAGAAAATGATGATGACAATTCAGAGGAAATTAATAATATGTGTGAGAATGATTTTGACTATGAAAATGTTAATAATGATGAGAATGATATGTACAATGAGACTGAGAATATTGATGAAAATGGTATGTGCGATGTAAGTGAGAGTAATAATTGCGATGACGAGATGGACGCCGATTGCATAGAAATAATAGAAAAAAAAAATAAAGATAAGTGTATAATTCATATATTGCATTTGTATGATTTTCACATGCAATTTTAATGTATTATTAAATATTTATATGCCGTATTATATATTATTATTACATTTTTATATGATTTGTTTATAGAAATTTTCGTAAAAATTTTATTAACAAACTAGTAGGTAATAATAATATCCAGGAAAAAAACAGTAGAATATGTAATATATAATTGAATATTTGTATGATTGTTTCTATAATTTTTGTAAAAATTTTCTTAATAAACTGTTAGATAATAATAATATAAAGGAAAAAACAGTAGAATATGTAATATATAATTGAATGTTTGTATGATTTTCTCTATAATTTTTTGTAAAAATAATGTTAATAGACAAATTAATAATTAATATGACTAAACAAATTGTTACTATCATATAAATTAATAAAACAACAACAATATTATAAATATTACTTGTGATGCATAAGTTTCCTTGAAGCGCCAATGAATAATGCGCCTGAACTATGGCAACCCGCCGACAGCGGTCTGTAGCAGCTACTTTCGATTAGATTCGGCCAAATTTTCGAAGGTTCACAGATCATAGGGAAGTGTATTTGTTGGATCCAAAAAATTCACTGGTAAAATACAAGTATTAAAAAGCATCTTCTGCAAATTTGAGCCCTTAATATTCATTTGCCACGCCATTATGAATTTAAAAAAGAAAACCTTTTTTTTTTAATCCAAAATTAAATTTTTTTTTGAGATCGGAAATGTACAACTAAATCCAATGCATGCATTAAAAATTTTTTATCTCCATTCGGTAAAAAGTTATAGCAATTTTTTTGGTGCCAAAATTGGTTTTTGCGAAATTTCTCGGCCCACGATTGAAAAAAAAATTTCCATTAAAATTGAGCATTGTATCTTAATTAGGAAAGCGGAAATTGTGGTTGAATTTTCAACTTTGACATCGAATTTCGCGGAAAATAAAAAAATCACAGATTCCGGGTTTGATATACATTTTAGAATGTATAAATGTCTTCTTTTTTAAACAAAAACCGTAAATTTTGTCTAAAAAACAATATATCTCGATAACTAGTGGCGCCACCTATAACTTATATTACATAAATCGATAGGTTTTTTTAATTCTCTACAAGTTTTGTTTAAAATATTTTACGATATAACTTTTACTTTTCGAGATAAACTCAAAAAACCAAAAATTATGCCCATTTTTGGTCCGCAATTTTTTTTACACAGTTTATGCTACATTTTTGTTAACAAAACAGCTCTTTTTTGATCTAATTTCCGTTAAGTAAGTGTTACTTAAATCCTAATATTATATAGATGCACTTCAACAAAAACAACTTAGTCTATAATAAGTTTGGTGGAAATTCTTAGTGTTAGTTGTTAATTGTTGAAAGTATTAATCGACCATCAGGTTGAAAGTTTAGTGGACTTATTGAGCATTTGTCCATTTAAACCCTTTTTTGTCAAGTTAGACCTGTACTAAAGTTTGTAGTAAATTAGGAGACTTAAATTTCAAAAGGAATTATGAATAAATGACTGTAATTTGTTTGTAAGAAATATTTTTTTTGTTGGATGATTTCTTAATCGTCTTTTTTTTTGAGCAGAGCGGAAAAATAATATTATTGGGATATTTCAAAAATTACAAAAAAAATATCTGCTTTGAATAAAAACAATCTGAATTTATTAAAAATATACGAATATTAATTAATTATAATTATTTCTGATTCATAATATAATACGTAATGCACTTCCAAGTAATCTATTAATATGTAAATTTCATAATTACGACAAATACATAAAAAACATCAAGTCATAAAGTATGAAAGTTAATTTCCTAAACCTGGTTTATTATATCCAGGTATGTTTATTTCAACTCGTAAACCGTCGGTTATTTAACTTTTAATATGAATAAACTTCGCCCTGGTGTAAATAAACTGATAATTTTATGACGTTACTGGCTCAACTTTAGTATTTCTCCGTTAATCCGAAAATATTGACAGACTTAGGGCGGAGACTAACATGGACGTAATTGCTTTTGAAAATATCTTTAATAAAGAAAAATAAGCAATTAAAATGCATGTTCATTACGTAACTTGATGAAACTTTATTATTGAAAATTTTAGTTTTATATAGTTTTTTAGTAAATTTTAATAGTATTCCTTTGGCCCCGAAAGGGTCCAACCGATTAAAAGAGTCGAAACTGCTCTCTCGGTAATAAAAAAATAAAAAACACCGGGTTGTTCTACATCAAAAAGTACCCATACAAATAAATTTTTGGCCACTTTCATCGTCACATAACCTCACAAAAAAAATAGAACGTTTTTTTTCGTTCTAATCATCGTAGAAACTTCCTTTTTTTTTTTTATTTTGTAGGTTTTTTTTATTGCCTACAATAAAATATTTTTTTCAAAAATTTTTGGCGCGAAATTCAGATTTTTATTGGTATTTGATAAAAACTAGGACAATAGTAGGGCTGAAAAAAAATAAGTTGTTTTTTAAACGCCAAACAATGTCCATGAATTTTTTCAGATTTTTAAAAGTGGTTAATCATAGTCAAAAAAGGGCATTTATTAGCATTTTTTCGCATTTTTGAAGCATGGAATTTTCTTATAAATCCTCAGTTGTCTTAAAACTATGTATGTATATATATATATATATATATATATATATATATATATATATATATATATATATATATATATATATATCTATATATATATATATATATATATATATATATATATATATAAATATATATGCAATTATTGCTTTACTGCTTAAAATAGTAATAATACTACTTAATACTTAACGAAAAAAAATTTTCATGAACTGAAATGATTTATTTCTATGGTAATTTGTAATTAAAAAAATTACAAGGTATCACCAAGTATTTAAAATAAAAAAATTACCTAAAATTGTCTTACCTTTGTCTTAATCATGCCTTCAAGGAAAAAAAAATCATGTGAATCATGAATTTCAGAACGGACACAAATAACCTGAGTAATGTATACCAACCTAATAAAGCAATAAAATTGCGGATGGTACAGAAACTTTCTAACTCTTTAGTAGTAAAACAGATGTGTAAAAAATGTATTAAAAAAATAATATCAGTTCTCTATATTTATATTTACATTAAAAATGTTCAATATAAGTTAATTAAGTGAAGCACCTGTTCACATTAGGTAAGAAAGTAAATTTTCAATTTATATAACAACAAATTACGTATTCCCTTTCATATTTGTAGTAATTCCCTGAAGATGGTTTAATCAATAAAATAAACCGAAACGTCAGAAAAAACATGTGTAATTTCTTTTAAAGTAATACTATGACCGAAACCCAAAAAAGTAAAATCTAATTAATAGCTGCAAGGTCAACAAATAGAAACGAATATATATATATATATATATATATATATATATATATATATATATATATATATATATATATATATATATATATATATATATATGAATAGTTTGGTTATTCCGGGTTTCGCCAAAATCCCATTTGGCATTTTCAAGTGCGGTTCGTCTCGTTAATTACTGAGAACTGATGGTGGCCTTTAATGAATTTCGAGTTTTGTTTAGCTGGCTCGTTTCTTGATTGGATGAGCAGCTTCGCAGGCTCCTCCCCTCTGCCGAGTGCGATATATTTTGTTTTTGTATGCAGGTCTCTCGTGTGCTAGTTGATTTTTGTTGTTTTCTTTCTTGATTTTTTATTAATGTTTTCCATGTAGTTGAAAAATTTATAGCATCGTCTCGTTTATTTAGCTGTCCCGCTTTTTCGATTTCTAGGGCGTCTCTTATGACGCGTACCTTGTGGTTCTGTACTGGTGCTATTTCTTTTGTTTTTTCGAAGTCGATGGTATGTCCGGAGGAACAAAGGAACAAAGCCATAATACCATACATAAAAGGAATAACAGACAGAATCGGAAGAATCTTAAGAAAACACAACATACAGCATATATTTAAACTACAAAAAACAATAGCCAACATCCTGGGAAATCCCAAAGACAAGACCAACTTTGAAAATCATGACGTTCACAGAATTCCATGTGCAGATTGCCATCAAACGACCGAAAAAGCGGGACAGCTAAATAAACGGGACGATGCTATAAATTTTTCAACTACATGAAAAACATTAATAAAAAATCAAGAAAGAAAACAACAAAAATCAACTAGTACACGAGAGACATACAAGAACAAAATGTATCGCACTCGGCAGAGGGGAGGAGCCTGCGAAGCCACTCATCCAATCAGGAAGCAAGCCCGCAATACAAAACTCGAAATTCATCACAGGCCACCATCAGTTCTCAGCGAGTAACGAGACGACCGCACTTGAAAATGCTAACTGAGATTTTGGCGAAACGTCGTGAAAACGATTTTTTGAAAGAACGGATTGAAATCCGGAATAACCAAACTATTCGTTCTGCCATCCGTGAAAACCTACGATATAACACATATATATATATATATATATATATATATATATATATATATATATATATATATATATGTATATATGTATATCGGTCCTTTTTTAAGTTGATTCACCTGTAAGTGACAATCGAAAAATTTCATGACACTATTATTTGTGTCAAAATAAAAAATAATTTGCAATAAATTTTTTATCTTAAAGAAACTTAGATGTGCTTTAACATTGGAGGATTGTATGTCACGTACAACAGTTTTTAGGAGGCACAAAATATTCACTGTGGGATGTGTACACTCCGAAGATGATCTATATTATGAACGGAAACTAACAACGACATTACCAAACTTTTACAATACAAAAAGTGAATAAAAAAGGACCACCAGCTAATATTTACATATGTTGGAATTTTTTATGAATCGTCAAATAACAGGCACCATGTAGTCTAACACTTTCACTATCTTATGACTCCCAAACTAGAAAAAGGAGTGCTCCAGTCTATTACGCACAACTCAGTCAAACAACCTCATATCGAATGTTTAAAAAAGAACGGTTAAGCAACCTACATTTTACATTTTCAAAATAAACAATCAATATTTAATAACATATTACTTTAATAAAAAAAATTTTAATAAAGTACTGGTACCCTGGTAATTTATTTCTTAAAGATAAAGATAATATTGTCTAAATATGTTTCGTTATTTCGCTGGTACACTTATTAACGGGTGGCAAAATTTCTGAGGACAGCTCGCTACGTGTTTTCTGTGATCGTTGCGATTTCATCTAGGATATTTTGTTTCAATTGATCTAGAGAAGTGGGATTGTTGTTATATGCCTTTAGTAGCACAACAAGAAAAAATCCATTGGTGTCAAATCGGGGCTACGTGGATGCCAGTTTATATCATCTTGTCTGGATATAAATTTTCCAGGAAAAAGTTCACAAACAACCGATATAAACGTGTTAGACGTGTAAGATGTCACTCCATTCTGTTAGTACCATGTTTTTCGATTAAAACTAACAAAATTTTACTGGTGTGAAGAAGTGGTTAATTACCTCCACATATCGCTCCGAATTAGCAGTTAATGTACGCCTCTTTGATCTTCGAAAAAGTACGCGCCAATGCACAATGGGACAAAAGTCTGCATCAGACACAAATTTTAAAAGATCTGGATAATTTCATTTTAATTACTCAGGACAACTCAAACGGTACACCAACGGCAATATCCTATTATATGAACCCTAAACCTATAGACCAGCAAGTGGCTCAATTTGCTTTTCGTTTAACGAAATTGGGGTTTGTGGGTTTAGGTTTTATTGGTATGGGGTTCATAGATTTGGAGTTTGTGGGTTTGAGGTTTTGGGTTCACGAGTTCAGGGTTAACGGGATTGGGGTTTGTCGGATGAAGATTTTGATAAATGAAGTGGCCTCTGATGTTTATGTTTTGGATTTCTTTTACTTCAGTAATGGCAGTTTTCCTTGTTAATGTGGCCATTAATTAAAGTAAAAATATGCTTCATCTGAGAATAAAATTTTGTTAAAGGACGAAAATCCATCAACTATTTGCTTAGCGAAGTTAAGCCTTTCAGCACAGTTGACTTTAATTCTTGAACCAACTGTACCTTGTAGAGGTGAAGACACAAGTGGTTACACACTATGCCATGTACAGAACTTTTAGGACAATTTAAGACGCTTGTCCTTTAGCGAACAGAGAGCGGAAATCACTCCTCGCTTTTTGATAACCTTGGTTGCCCCGCCCGAGATTTGCTCATCCTCGAATCAGCCTCTCTAAATTTCTGTTTCCATGTTTTGCTAAACTGAGTACTCGATGCTTCATTTATATGACGCAATTGATGAAGATTGCAAAGTTTTCGCTGCTCTATAATGGCAGAATTATTATTTCTGTATAAGTCGCGCAAGCAGCATGCACGCTTCGCTCCTGTGAAACGCTCCATAGTGACTAAATTTCCAATAACGTGGCTAGCAATCGACATAACTCTCACACCCCTCCCGTCGATTGTGTGTGACTTTTGGGACACCTTGTACTAAGCTACTGAGAAATAATGGTAATTAATCTTTTCAGCTCCAAAAATCCATGAGAATATGTATTAACTAAGAAAATATAGAGTTTATAAACCCTTAGTAGCACAACAAAACCCTTTCCTTGACTTATAAACCAATATTGGAAATGCCTCTATAGAATTGGTGGACTAAATTCTCAATAACCCGATTTCTTTAAAACATCCCATCTAACAATGTACCCTGAGAAGACCCCACATTAAGTTAAAATGTTTGACTTTGGCAGTTAATAATTTTAAAGTAAAAATTTGTGGTTAATATTTGAAAAATAGTAAAACTAGCACACTAACATTACCACATTGATACTATTCAGTACGAAGAAGTCACACTAATCGCAATATGCCAACTTTTTGAAGCCACCCACTTACCCGCCCAGAGTAAAAAGAATGATACTCCTTTGGAGTACATTCATCCATAATGACAAGGTAGACCCAAACCAGGTCCTTAGAAGTAGGATGAGAAAAAAGAACATTTCAATCCAAATCCCAAAATTAAGTCATTATGATCCCCATTCGTTTAGTTTTCGAAAAGGGTTTTGTTCTTCTACAAATACATACAGCAGCCAGCAACCCAATCCGTCCAAAAAATACTTAGTTTGGGAAGCCAAGTTTAGCCTATCCTGTTACCTGATGTGCCAGCTCGCATATCACCCGTTATCTCACTCTATGCCCCTGCCTATCAAAACTTAAAAGAAAACTGCCCTTACGGGAACAGTACGCATTTTCTGTTATCAAGATAAATTCATCCCAATCCATCCAATTCAAAAAACAGTGCAAAAATCACACGGAACAATAGAAATATCTTAGAATCAAATAATGGCGAAATACAAAACCACACGTAACATTTAGAACCCTAAAATGTGCCAAGTTACTGGTAATTTCAACACTTTGCCGTGATAATTCTAAATGATACACCACTGCTGGATAGTTGTTGGCACTTGGAGGAAAATTTGGCAAAAACTAGGAGCCGTTCATCCAAATCCCGACACAAAAGCGTTTAACTCGGCGTAAAATTGGATGTTCTAATTACAATGATATCTGTGCCCCACACACTGGCCTAATTGCATCATAAGTTGGATTTTCGGGTTTTATGTGTTGAAAATTGAGGATTTACGACTCCCAGATATTGCTTTTTAGGTGTTTTAATGGTGATAAGAAATTTATCTTTGTAGTTTTTCAGTTATGACCCACAAGAATGTATTTTTTTTTAAATGGACACTTATTTAATTGATACCTTGATCAAATTTCACACTCGTGCACTTATATATCCTATATAATATGTTACATACATGCATGAAGAAGTTTATCGAATATTTAAAAATTTTCAAGGCTGATTGCTCTTAAAGTCAAACTCGCCGATTTCGATGATTTTTAATCTTGTAGAGAGTGAAAAAATTAGAAATACATATATTTCTATTGTCGTATTTATAGGGTGAACATCACCCTTACAGTTTACCCCAGAATCTAATTTTTATATTTCAGTGAAACAAATAGAATATTAGCATTGGCACCCCTATTTGTTATTTTCAAAAATCTATGTTTTTTAAACTTATAGCCCAGTCATGTGGTCAAAAAAAAGGGGGTTACCTGGAAAGTTTTCCGGGAGTTTTGGAAATTGGTAATTTTATAGATTTCGATGTGCTCTTTTCGAATTTTAACTTTGCCACCTCGTATTTCCGCCGCTCGCGCCGCCATATTGGAAAAATGGCGCCTAATAACAGTTTTTTTACAATATCTCCTTTCCGACGCATTTTACGACAAAAACATTTATATACAAAATTAAACTGGAAATTTCCTACAATTTATGTATTAACAATTTTTTTTATAAAATCAATAGTTTTGGCGTACGAGCGCCGCAAAGTATTATTCATCTACACCACCACGTTTTTTTCGTATATTTCCCCAAAATGTTTTACTTTTGTCGCAGGTATTAAAAAAACAGGTATAAGGGTAATGCGTCGCCTTTGTGTCGGGTCCCTCTCTCGACCTTAAACGAAACATCTGTCGGTAGAACTCAAGAGAAGTATTTAGTTTAGTCTGAGTAATCAGTATACGTCTATCGTCTTACAGTGTTGTTTGTGTTTATAGAACCATGGCTTCTGATAAAGCAAATTGTTTTATTTGTAATAATCCAGTATTAGAAAGTGAAACAATTGAAGTGAAGGAAAAAGGATTGGAGACTTTTCGTAAGTCAAGTGTTAAAAGACAATAAAGTTGAACTTTTGGCGGGACTACAATCGATAGTGGTTCATGATGTATGTCGAAAACGATATAATAATGAAAAGTTAATCGCTGCATCATTGCGTAGGGGAAGCGATGTCACGACACCTCAACCACTAACTTCGATCCTCGCACCCAACATTCTCATTCAAAGACCATTGTTTGTTATGCGCTGATGAGATAACAGCAGAGTTTTTAGCAAAACAAAAACAGACGCGGTTGTGCAAGCGTAATGTTGTGTATACTGTGCGGAAATTATCAATGAAAAATAATATTTCAGGACTTGCTAAAGCTCGTAATGATGATTGGGGTCGAGCAATTGTTGAGCGTCTTGAGCATGTGAATGATTTGGTCGCAGCCGATGCATAGTACCACAATTCCTGCATGAAAAAATTGTATCAAGCACCACCAGCTGAAGATTTAAAAAAGGTCCGTATGTAAATGAGATCGATACTGCCATGCAGTTCATTTATTCTTATCTTGAGCAGAATTCCGATGAGTGTCAGTTTTCTCTGGACGAATTGATAGCCAAAATTGAAGGTGATTACCGCCCACACATAAAAATAGTGAAAGCACAACTCCTCATAAAATACGGTGATGATATTTTAATTGCCGTCACTGCCAATAAGGCTCCGGTGGTTTGTTTCCGAAATACAGCGTTTAAGCTATTAACGGAATACAATCAAAAAAGTGACGACAATGCAAAAGAACGTCGGCGTATTGTAAAAACAGCAACAGAAATTGTTATAGAGGATATTCACTCTACGGTCTATGAGACAAAACATTATCCTCCATCAGATAATTTTTTCAATACTCTGAGTCAGATATACCTGAAACGCGTTTCCTAGATGGAGTGATTTTAAGAAACAAACGAGCGTCTTTTGAAAAATGGAAGAAAAGGAGCATTGCTCTCGCCTATTCTATAATTGCAGCAGCAAGACCGAAATCTTTTATATCATTATTACAGATCGGACTACCTGCATTTTTATTGCATAAGTATGGATCTCGGCGATTAATAGATGTATTATCATCTCTTGGATTTTACTCTTCATACACCGAAGCAATGTTGTTCGAAGTTTCAGCTATTATGCGCGCACCGTTGAATATCGATGATAACGCATTTTCTCAATTTGTTTTTGACAACACTGATTTCAATACGCAGACATTAGATGGTAATAACAGTTTCCATGCCATGGGCGGTAGCCATTGTGTAACACCTACAACTGCTATCGCTCCTGATCAAATTATTCCACATTTGTGAAAAAAACGATACGGACTTAAAAACAATAAAGATTTAAAATCTTGGTAGCATTCGTGTGGCTTCGGAAGTAGTTATGCCATCCGTTTCAGATTTATTATGGCTATACCCATCGCAGATGATGCGGATGAAATTTCGGTCGTCTCGATCGGTGCCCAACACGAACTCGCAACGCCTGGTCCAGCAGGAACAGCAAAGCGAAGGAGATTGCGCTAAATTTCGAAAGTGTGCATCACATATGGATTAGGCCTACAGGAGACACCACGAAAAAAAAACGCGCCGCTTACTCTACCTCAAGGTGATGTGGAAATGAGTTTTTTTCCAAAACGCATATTGAAATGTACTTTGCGGCGCTCGTACGCCAAAAACTATTGATTTTACAAAAAAAAAGTGTAAATACATAAATTGTACGAAATTTTCTCTAGTTTAATTTTGTATATAAATATTTTTGTCGTAAAATGCGTCGGAAAGGAGATATTGTAAAAAAAATGTTATTATGCGCCATTTTTCCAATATGGCGGCACAAGTGGCGGAGATACGAGGTGGCAAAGTCGAAATTCGAAAAAAGCACATCAAAATCTATAAAATTACCAATTTTCAAAACTCCCGGAAAACTTTTCAGGTAAAACTACCAAATGACTGGAGTATTATCACGAAAATTATAATCCGAACTGAAAATATTTAGAAACAAACTTACTGTATTTCTGAGGCTTTTTCAAACCACTCTTAAGGAACAATCACTACCCCTTTTACTTTGGCATGACGAAAAGGAGCTGAGTAATTGCCCAGGGAAGATTTAAGTGGCATTTTGGGTAGCTGATTATCATTCCAATCTCAGATTTGCTAAGTTAGGTTATTTAAACATTTTATTTATATACAGGTGAATAATTTTAATTGTAAATAGGCAATACAAATTGAAACGGGAAGTATTTTTAAAAAATGGATTGAGACAAATTTGTATGGTTCGAAGGGAGACATTCAACAGTAACCTTGATTTTGACCTTGAGAGTGACCTAACAGGTAATTTCAAAGCCTTGTTGTCAGGTATCTTAACGAACTTGGGCGTTGGGTTTTGATAAAGCTTAAGATTTTTCTCTTACAAGATATACACTACCGCTCAAAAGTATAAGCTCACCTACAAAACAGAAATTTTAAAAGTTTTATATTTCAGAAACTGTACATCATAAAAGACCTTCGTACCTCTCATTTAATCTCTTCTGCGCATGATTGAAATTGTAAAATTTTGACAAATTTGACCACTTGCATAGCAGCCGTAAATAAAAGTATTGTTAAAAACTCATCGCCATTTGAAAATTTAAAATAACATCCGGAGGGTTATTTTTATTCGATTTTTTATCAGGTTTTTGCTGTTTTTGTGAAAAATCACCATTTTTCGAAAATTTATTCTATTTAAAAATCTACACACTGTACAAAAATGATAAAGGAAAAAAATGTGCTATTTTGGATGGAGAATCAAGTTATAAAAAATTTTTAAGATACAAAATTTTTTTTTTTAAATTTTTTATGATTTTAACATACTTCTTCTGTAGAAGCGTCAGTCTCGTTATTTTACAACCACCCCTCATATCCATAACCCTAATCGACTCTCTAATTTGACTCTGTTGAAATGTAGATAATACAACAAACTTTATGAAAAGCTAGATTAAAAATCAATCTTTCTGATCAACTCCCTATACAGAGAGGAGTTCGTAAAAGTCATTTATCATTGTCCTCGAAACTATTTTCAAATGCATAAACTACATATCCAAACATCAAATATGCTGATGACGTAGTGTTAATAGCTCCAAAAAAAGACTCTAATCAATGATTCGAGAACTAAACGAACACTCAAAACGTATCCGACTACAAATTAACATAAACAAACACATAAGAAATAATGAATATTAAAATGAAAGAAAATATCTTAAAATAAGCAGAAGAGTATTCATATTTGAACCAAAGAATTACACTGAATAAAGACAACCAATATATCCAATATAAGAGAGAAGAATTAAACTCAATAGGCCGCGTTTAGTATATACTCAAGAACCAAAAGATTCCTCAACATGTATGTGGCATCCAAACCTGCACTATGATGAAAAATATTACCGATAGAGAATTTTTAAATTTAGTGTTAGAAAAATATGGGGGATATAATTTTAAAAGCAATTATTGCCGCTCATATTTCACAGACGAAGCGACTAGATAAAAAATATATATATGTAACATATTTAGCTACGTGTTTTAATGACCTATTTAATTACACACGACAAAACAATAATTTTATTCCTGTTTTTCACACTAGGAAAGGAACCCATATGTCTGCAATTTTGTCTTAGGTTTGTTTTTGGATTAACTAAAGACATGTGAGTGTAAAATTTAACTAAACTGGCTACATTACAATCCTGTGACATACAGATGGACAAACGGACATGAGTAAATCATCAATAGTTGGTATATACTGCATTCTTGATCGGGTCATACAAATTTCCTATTCTCTTAATATCATTTTGAAATATTCGATACTGTAGACTGAATGGTGCGATATTTTCCTTTATATAGGGTGGGCAATTTTAATCTATGCATCCGAATTTCCCCATAAGTAAGCTAGTACAGAAAAATGGTTCAGACAAAAGTTATTTAGGATAATCCTATATCGGAAATCCCCATTTTTCATTGTAGAAATAGAAAGCGAAAAAAATTTCGTACCCAAGGGTAAAATAAAATAATAGGGTAAAATCGCATCTGGGGATCATTTGAAGGTCAAATAAACTTATACCAAGATTTGGTGTAAATTATCCAATAGCTCGACAACTAAAAGTGATGGAGAAAAACTTGTTCTATAAAAGTGTCAGAAAATCAAATGGCGCATCTCAAAGTGACTCTAAATTTGACCTTGACCTTAACCTTCAAGCTCATTTGAAGATCAACTAGATTTTTTGACGGAATAAATTGACTTCAAGGTCAAAGTCACTAATATAGAATTACTCTGTAACTGATATTACAGAAAAGCAACGACACAAATGAATTATTTACTCAATGATTTATTAATGGTTCCAAAAAGTCCACTTCAAAAATCAAAGCGAGGGCCACTTATAATCATATCTGAATATAAAATTTTGCGCTCTTTTTATTCCCAACGTTGAAAGTATGAAGTTTCATTGTACTTGACCTTCAAATGACCTTGAAGGTCAAGGTCATATATGAGGTCACTTTGAGATAAATCGTTTGGTTTCCTGAAACTTTTCCAACACAAGTTTTTCTCCATAGCTCTTAGTTATCGAGCTATTGGATAATTTACACCTATCCCAGGTATAAGAATATTTGATATTCAAATGATCTCTAGATGTGATTTTACCTTTCCTGTTATTTATATTGTTGGATAGGAAATTTCCTCCATTTTTCATTTCCGTAAAAAAAATGAGGATTTCTATTTGAAAAAATCAACTTGACCTTCAAATGACCTTATAAACTGACCTCAAGATCAAAGTCTTTAGCACAGATAGGTGATGCCTATTATCCTAAACAACTTTTGATGCATAGATTATAATGGTCCACCCTATATATTGCCACTGCAGATTCATTACAGTATCTAACTGGTAGCAAAGAGTTATTTTAAATTGGGTAAAAGGCATACGTAAATCATTGTCACCCATTTATTTTACCGCAAATAACTCACTCCTTTCTTATTTTTATATTTATATAAGATATGTTTTGTAATAAAGACGCTATTAATATGCAATAAACCTCGACATTTTTAAAACAAATAAATATATAACATCAGCACATATTACGACGAGGTTTTAAAAATGTTTTTCAGAAATATTAATGACCAAAAATATTGAGAATGTTGTCTATGACTATATTATTATTTTATTAGAAAACTCTAGTGTTCTATTTAACTTTCTTAGAAATTTCCTTTAATCCCTTAACCCACTTTCAAAACTTCTAAGCAAAACAATATATTTCAGCTTCAGTTTTATTTGGTTTTATATCCGACGAATTTCAAATGAAAATAGTTTTTGTATTCGGAATCTTGAAAGTTGCACTTTCTGGGTAATAATTAATCTTGAGCTGCAGCAATAAATCAAATTCTCAGGATTAGAAAGATATATTAAATTCCACCATTGGTTTAATTTAATTTGAATTGTGAAAGAACTTTTTTAAAAATATTTTTTCGTTGTCTTCTGAAGGCACGAATAAAAGTTATGTTCAAATATCGGTTTTGTATAAATTTATATTTAACACTGTAAATAGTTTCTCATGAACACCGGTTCTTAAATCAATTAAAGATAAATATAAATTTTTATTGTTACTAATTTGCTATAGCGGGAGGTAGTTGCACTTTGTGGACAAATCACTATGCACCAGTCTAAAACTTGAAATATTATTAACTCAAAAAATGACAAAAACTCAACGAATTTTTGAACCCTTTTTCCATTATATCTCCGTAAATATCAGTCTTAGAACAAAATGTTGTGGAACATAATGTGTTTGCCGAAAAATATTCTTTCGATTTATGCTACTTCCACTTTGGAAATATGCAAACTTACATTGCAAAATGGAGAAAAACTGTATTTTCAAAATATATAGATAAATAAAGTTCAATTGATCAATAAATTATAAATTATCAATTTTATTAAACGCAATATTTTCTTTTCAAATATTTTCATTCGAAATACGATGGAAATTTTCATAGTGGTCTCCAATCTGCATGGTATTTTACCAGACGAAATGTTCACCCATGCGATAATATTTGAATACTATACAATACGCCAGATGGAATCGCAAAATGCTACCTACAGTCAATTTCACATCGATATGCAATAAGTTTTATTGATAGAGATATTACTATTTTCTTTGACCTTCATGTTACAAAACGTATAAATATAATATAAAGGAGATATTAGAAAAAATATATTATTAAATGCGTAAAATTTTATTTCAAATTATAGTTATTTGTTGTTTCATGTGTTTTGAATAAAAAAATAAATTTTTTAAAATTTTTTAATTCTCTTCCTCACTATATATATATATATATATATATATATATATATATATATATATATATGTATATATATATATATATATATATATATATATATATATATATATATATACAATAAGTTAAAATAGAATGAATATCGGCTAAGCGGACTTAAATTTGTCAATCAACATTATTCTCGGGTTAAAAACTGCGCAGAACTCCCAAATAATGCAAAGACTTTGGGTCTGAAAAATGACGACAGCGCTGTTTCGTCCTAATATGGGACTCGTCAGGCCATTGCATTCGGTACAAACGATCACCTCGCCTTTGCAATCTATAAGCAGAATTTAAAATTTAAAAAATCAAACAGAACGATAAAGGCGGCATCTCGACAGTTTACTCAATAACCCAAGAACAATACAAATTAACAACGTTGTATAAAAACCGCCCTGTGATGGCGCGATGGAGAATTAAAAAAGAAATATACAAAACGCGATACACGAAACGGGGGATAGGGATCGCACTATTCGGTACTTGGATCCAGGCCTACTACTTATTTGGCAGCCAAAGCCAGGTATCCCCTCCTGAAAGCACCGTTTTGCGTGTTTTTTTAAGCCAAACAAATAAGTTCTCGATGATGGTTTGTACCGAATGCAATGGCCTGACGAGTCCCATATTAGGACGAAACAGCGCTGTTGTTATTTTTCGGATCCAGAGTCTTTTCATTATTTTTAACACTAGAATAACGTGTGTGTGATGTGTAATCGAAAGTTGTCGGGCATTCCGTGTATGTCCTGAGTCCCTCTCAGGACTGTAAGGCAGCTGACTTTTCGGTAAAATCTCATTCACCATTTTCAAAGCTCACTGTATGGCGTCTACAATATATATATATATATATATATATATATATATATATATATATATATATATATATATATATATAGATATATAGATATACATATTACATAAGCATTTTTTAAAGAGAAACTATAATATTTATAGGGTCAAAATTAATTTTTATGGAATTTTTACTTCGGGCAACATAAAATATAAAAAATTTACCCAAAGAGTGCTCTTTATAGATAAAGTGGAATAAAATTACGTATTCAGGTTACGAGTTTCATCTTTTAGAACCAGTCTAATATCGTTAAAAAGCGTTGTAAATTTCCTTTCTTAATAAAAATATGTGCTAAAACTGGATATTATACATTAAATCATCGTTAAAATGATTAAATCCTGGTATTATCTTCTTTCCTTTAATATTTTCGCTCAGACGTTTCCGGTGCATTAATCTCTGGTGAAGGGCAATTGCAAGCCTTACTTTGCATTCCAGAAAGGTAGTTGGCCATATAATATTTAAATAGGACGTTTGAGCTATTTTAGTAGCTTACAAATGTAGTTGGCTATATTAATCGTGACTTGTTATGAAATATATACTTAAGAGTGCAGTCAAAAAAATCGGTTTTTAAATCTGAGAAGAACTTCCAAAAAAATTGATAATAAATACCAATGAGTGATTCGGTCCTTTTTAAGCAAGACGAAAAAACTGTATGATCCTTATTTCTTACAAAGATATACTGGCTATACCGAACATAGAGTGCTTAACCGGTAAAAAAAAAAGACGAAAAAAAAGAAATATGGAATTATATTAACCAAAATCTTAACAGAAAGACGAAGAAGACAAATCATAACATCGCCTTGCGTTTCAAATCGATCCTTAAGAGATTCCGAACCACTAAGTTGAATATTTCAGTTCTACTACCAAGTTGAAATTGCTTGAAGCTTATGGTCGCAACATGTCCTTACTAGCAACAACTATAGAATCAGTTCTCTCTCTCTGGTTTCGATAGCCTAGGTCCTCAAATTGTAAAATTAATTTCGGAATCGGTCACATTTTCCTTGACATATTTATTAAACAGGTCACCTTTAGAGAGTATTTTTCCTCAAATACTAAAGCAAACAGCAGTGACGCCAATACATGAAAAGGATGATCCTTACAACCCTGCAAATTTTCTTAACCAGGATTCAATTATAACTCCTTGCCAACATGGTTTCAAAAAGAACAAATCCATCGAAAAAAACGGTATTCTTCCAAAATTGCAGTTTCCCAAATTTTATTTTGACAAGCTTTTTTTGGACAAAAATGTCATTATAATAATACTAAAATTCTGTTTTTATTGTTTTTGCTTTTTACAAAATCATTGTGACATAGTATTCGAAATGTGTGACAGAGGTGTTTTACATACAAATAAAATGTGTCTCTTTGCGCCGGCTAATGTTACAAAATGCTCTCGCTTAAAAAAAAACATATAGAACCCTTTAATATAAAATTATTTATTGAACTTCTGAAATATTATCATTAAATTTATAAGAATAAAATAAACGTAAAGGTTCATACTATTAAACAAAAAAATATTTTCGTTTCGTTGGGTCCGGCTGTATATGTTTTTTCTTGCTATCTTCCGTCACGCATTTTGCAAAACAAAAAACGCGCTTTAGCTGTTTGACCTTCAACACTAAGCAACAGAACGGTTTCCCCTCCCCCCTTGGCCTCACGCCTTGAGGCCCCACCCAGGAGCGAGCCGAGTTAGCCGCCCGCAGGTAGTGAACAGAGGCGCGTGTATTTATTCGGCGACCCCTCTGTCACGTAAGTTACTACTTTGAAATCTTATTGTAGTTCCCATTTATATACGTAATATTATTGTTTGCCAGTAAATCTGTCATATTCACCCACTTTTACGAACAAATCGTAATTAGGTGAACGCTGAGATCCTCGAACATTATTATCTTACACCTTTGTCACGAGGCACCTCTGTCACAAAAAATCTGTGACGGAGTGGCATAACTCGTGACGGAGTGGTAATTTTTGTATGGAACTTTGCCTTGATTGATTTTCACAATAGTTAATTAATGTTTTTTGTGTTCTATACATTACATAATCAATTATTTTATTCATTTAAGGTATTACCATCGGGGTATTTAAAAAATGGCGTTATTTGCGGCGGAAAGTCAGCGACGTTGTCGTGAAAAAAGGAAACAAGACTCCGAAAAAGTTGCAGAAGTGAAACCTAAAGACTTAGAAAGATACCATGCTCGCAAAAAGTAGTCAAAGATATGACACCAAGAGAACACAGACAAATGAAAAGAAAATGACAAGTTAAAAACTACAAGAGAAGAGAACAACAGAAAGCTTTGTAGGACGTTTTAATGAATACTCCGGCTTCCACACCTGTTCCTTCAAGCTCCAGGTCACTTCCTTTAAATTCTAGATCTTGTTCACTGAGTCCAGCCTCATCCGCTGCTAGCGCAAGGGGAAGAGAAAAAGTTAGACGAGACAGATTGAGCAATACAGATTTGAAAGTTCAACCTGGAATTTTTTTGAATCTGGTCACGGTAAGGGAGCAGCTGATGGTATAGAAGGGTCTATTAAACGTTTAGCTGACCATTTCATTGCCAGTGGACACGACATTGTTGACGCTTTACAATTTTATGAAGCACTTAAAGACCGCAGTAAGATAAAGCTGTTTTTAATGGAAATTCCAAGTGGAATTATTCCGTTAAAAGGCACTACGTCCACCAACTAGTGGCTCAGCAACCTGGAGTGCTGAGCTACCGAACATTGAGTTGTTTTTGCAACAAATTTTGTGATTGTTACAATTTGACTTATCGCCCATTGCCTGAACATGAGATAGAAGTTAGCGACAGCCCAACCTCAGATTTAGAAGAACCACTGGCTGATATAACCAACATAATTAGAGTTCCTACAAAGAGATTTTATAAGACTCTTTATACTTCTAGTTCAGAAGATGAAGATGGTCAGCCCCTTGTTAATCTGCGAAAAACTGTGCACATAAAACCGGGTACTTCATATGACCTGTCTGTACACAACATCCACCCATTATTAATAAAAAATGGTACACATATGTTAGTAAAAGTACCCAGTAAAAACAAAGTAGAGTATACCTACTTAGGGGTTGCAAAAAGTTGTGTGGATGAAGATGGAGATGTTCGGGTGATGTTTTATAAAACTGTTGATGACACTGGAAAAATATTTAAATTAGTAAAATCAGATGTGATGTTTGAAAAATTGATAAAAATAATTCCAAGTCCTAAAGAAATCAAAAGAGGAAGGCGTGTTTATTACGAATTTGTTGAACCAATAGAAGTATTTGAACAGTAGAATAAGAGAAAAGAGAAGATTAGTCTGATTATCGTGTACCAAAGGATGGTTCTACTAAGAAATAATATTTTATGTAACATTATAAGAGAAGTATTATGTTTTGTTATCGGTTTAAAAACTTTAGAAATGTTAAAGGATTAAGTTCAAATATTGGCTAATTAATATCTACCGCTCTGTCACAATTTTGTCCCTCTTGTAATTAAACGTCGAAGTAACAGTTTAATGAAAACATATACTAAAATAACGTATTATAATATTATATATTGGCCATACAATGTATTAACAGAATTTCAGCTATGTTTATTGCAATTATTTGCAAAATATTTCAAAGTTTGTTGTCTTAACAAGCAAAAATGTGATAGAGTGGTATTAAATGTCATTTTTTATATATTTCTAATAATATTTTCGATAAATCGAGCTAAATAATAATAAATGCTCATATTCTAGTTAAGCAAAGTTAAAAAAAACTGAACACTTGATTTTTCATAATAACTAATAAATTATTTTTTTTTTGTGACTGGGGTGTTTATTTTTTCTTACTATTCCGATAAAACTTGAAATAAATAAAAGGTATAAAATAAAACTTCGATGCATTATACGTTTCTTAAATCTCCGATAACTAGACAATAATTTAAAATACATTTTATAAAAGAATATACACTTTTATTTTTTTTACAAATCTAAAAATTTATCACTCAGATTGTCGGTAGAAAAGTAAAACGCCCCATATGCAGAACTCGACAAGGGCAAATATGTGGTGTGTCAAATGTTTGACTTAACAAGGGAGTTTGATACTGTGAGTAGAGAGTTATTATTGAGAAAACTCTTTGCTTCGGGTATGAGAGGAAATATACCGAATTTTATCGACTCGTATATGTCTGATAGAAGTATGTTTGTCCCATACCCGAAAAGTAAATTACAGCACAGAAAAGTCGTCTTAGATGTGCCGCAGGGGTCGGTTTTGGGGCCTCTCTTGTTAATGATTTATATTAATGACCTATCTAGATTCATCAGTAGGGGAAAGATGATTATATTTGCTGACGATATCCCTATAGCTTTATTTGCGGATGTCCCGAAGGAGCTGTTGCGTGCAGCTGGAGGTCTGTGTGAGGATTTATATATTTGGTATCAGCATAGTCAGTTGATATTGAACCCGATAAAGACTGTATATGTAAATTTTAATATAAAAAACTATTGCTTGCAGAGGATAAAGTAATCTATAATATTGAAACCTCAGCTAATGGCTCGGTCAATCGCTGCATTTCCTTTCCCATATTAAACAAGTTTGTAAAGAATTAAATTATGCCTTTTTTACCATTTTGCAGATGAAATTATCTCTAGATGAAGTTGGAGTACTGACTGTGTATCATTCTTTGGCAGACAATCATCTTTCAAACAAAGTCAAGAGGATGGGAAGTAAATTGAGTGTTTTCAGCTCAGAAGAGAATACTGGGGTTGATATTCAGTTTTAAGCCAACAGATTTGTGTAGGCCTATTTTTAAAGAAAACAGCATTTTAACTTTTTATTCTATTTATATTCTTAAACGTGTTTTATATGTTAAACAAAATTATTCAGAGTTTATAACTCATGACTAGGATCACAGTACACGAGAAGGTGACATTCTTGGTATACCTAATATAGAACGGCATTCTTTCCGCGATTTCCAATTTATAATTTCATTGAATGAGTTATCCCAACAGGCTATAGACAAACTCAGCGACAACAATGTCCTAGCATCTGAAGGAACGAATAAGAAACCCAGGATATTTGACAGATAAATGAACTCAATTCCGTTGATGATCCTCCATTTTAGCTGAAAATTTCATCAATTATTAACTATAGTCTGTGAAATATGTAGGCAAAAAAGTATTAAAATATATTCACTGTATGTGAGTGTTTATCTTTCTTCAACACTTATTATACTTTTTAATAAGATAAGGTGGAAATTTTAAGGATGGCTATGTTGTTTATTATTGGCGTCATTCTGAATAAACGTATGGCCTGGTGAGCAAATACTCGAACAAATTAAATAGGTACCATGGATTGGTAATTATCTAATAGAATGCGTTTCAAAGCTGCCTTTTTGACATTTAGTATACTTTTTAATAGCATAAGGTAGAAATTTTAAGAATAGTTAAACCTATGACTTGGTCAGCAAATACTGAAACAAATTAATTAAGTACCATGGATTGGCAATAGGCTTGATTAAGTTAATAAGTTTGTGTGCCCTTTGACAAGGTTTGAGCCCTGAGGATGGTCTGATAGAGAGACCGAAAGCGCTTGGCCGATTGTAATAATTTCAAATATACACTGAAATACAAAATCCGTCAATTTCTTAATAGGCTTGATGACTGATTTTGGAAAAATACTCCACGATGTTTTTACGCGTCTACTTTATACAAAATAAATCTTATTTCCGCAAAAAAATTATGTTTTGAAGGAAAAGTTGACATTTTTCAAACATACCATTTAAATTTCGCACCAAAACGCTAGAATAGTAATGGCGTCCGTCTGTGACGTCACCCTTTCGTAAACACTTGACAAGTTGCATTTATTGCTTGTTTCGATTCATATTTTCCATTATTTTGTGCGATAATCATGAATTCTAATGTATATCGAGGGTGTGCAGTTTCTCGATGTAATAATGCATCGATAAAAACTCCAAATAAGTTATTTATTAACGTGTCAATAAAGAAAAATATCAGTACGTCGCTAAATCTTGCAAGGCAAGACCCAGCTTCTGTATCTGTTAATTCATTAATTTATTTCTGCGAAGATCGTTTTAATATAAGTATTTATTTTATATAAATAAATGGCGAAGCTCGCAAACAAAATATATGTGAGGTAAATACTTGTCAATAACACTGTCGATCCCGTTTGAGGTTAGGTTTCATTTCTTTATTACTGTATTATATTTAAAGTTCCTAACTAAAAGCATTTTCTTTTTCAACTTACCAAATGATATGGAAAATTATATACAGTACCATGTAATGGGTTCAGTTTTACAAGTGCGCATAAAGTCAGGGTGTATACTCACAAAATTTGAATGCTAACCAGGCAGAAGCAAACGAACTTCTGACACCGCTGAGCGTCCCTATGCTCTCAAAAAACAAAGAAGGTGTCTAATTGAAGAAAGTTTGAAAGATGTAGCACAAACAAAACCACCTACAGAACATTTAGAACTCGCAGGCACTTTATCAGAAAGTTCAGATATGTACCCATTGCTTTTTTATACCGGGAACCTGTTTTATTGAATTTAAGTGTATATCTTTTCTGTTTGTAGGTTTAATCATAATAGTTATAATTTCAAACAATTTTTATAGTACCTATTATTATTATTATAATATTATTATAGTCTGGTGCAAAACTTATAGTACATAATAATGTGTAAATAGTTACAGTTTGTTTACAAGTACTTATTTTTATTTTTTAGCTTTGCACACAATTGAAGATCTAGAAGCACGTACCACCTTTCCAAAATCAGTACAAGTATATATATATATATATATATATATATATATATATATATATATATATATATTATACAAATTCAGAAGTAAAGCTGTCCAGACTAAAGTTAAAACAGTACACCAGTTAACCTCGTTCCCTGCATCAAGGAGTCGATTTTTGGCAAATCTGAGCTATTGGCCTTAATAAATCCTTGTTCTATGACGTTGTTGTACTTTTGGTAGCACGAAACTGATACACCTGATAGTTTCATCCACAAAATGCAATGCAAATAAAGACAAACTCGAACGATAAAGGCGATAAACAGTGATGACTGATGTGATGTTTACAAAAGCGTGACGTCATGCGCTTCTGATTGGTGTTCGATCTAATATGACTGATTCCCATATTTTGTGTTTTTATTTTTACTAAAATAAATACAATGTCGCTTGTAATCTAAAAATAAGTGTGCTTTTTAGAATCTATCTATCCTATATAATTAATTCGTCATAATTTCAGTGATTCTTCGTTACAGTCATCATGCCTATTATCTTATAAAATGCGTTTCAGAGACGCCTTTTTGACAATCTCACCAACCTGTTGTTTGAGAACAATTACTGATTATATTCTTAGTATAATGAATACTAAAAATAATAATTACTTTAAAATAAGTATTGCGTTAAACTACATTATAAAAAAATCAATTGCACTTTCGAAGTAAAGAGCAGTCTAAAAATTCTAGTTTAACTTGTTACTTAATATCCAAATAGAAACATATTTGAACATAAACACTCTACTTTGTAGAAAAATATAAACGTAATGCAATAAAAAACTTGTCCTTATGCCAAATGGGAACGCCGGATGGTTATATTGCAATATAAAAGTGGCGCTATGGGCCACGAAACAGCCGAGCTACATACTTTAAATATTCTACTTATATTTTAAACTTTCTTGCACTTTCTTGGTACACAGCATAGAATATAAGATACTTAAAATATATTACTTTTTATCTATACTCAAATTCTTACTAACGCTATGACATTACAATTATAATTTTTAATCCTTTAAACAAATAAATCATAGTAACTGATTTAACATTTGCCTAAGAGAAAAGATGCATTAGGACGCCACCCACACAGCACTAGACGTCTTATGGACGTCATTTTTATATCCAAATTATGTCTGAACGTCTTAAGACATAAATAAGGCGTCCTATAGACGTTGTTTTAAAGACGTCTATAAGACGTCTATATACAACGTCTTTAAGATATCTTTTACTACATACTATATTTTATATGAAAATAAATACGGTTGTGTATAATTTAGTTGATAAAAACTAAAAAGCATTTCCTTCCCTATGGATTTTGTTGCAGTTGGGTAATAAGTTTGCAACGCCGCACAGAGCTCAGCTGAATACAAGTTGAGGTTAAAATTTTTGATTGAACGACAAATTTTTAGTAGCCTCACTACGACCTTGGTTAATAGAACTTTTGCATGATCTTTTTTATTAATACTTTGGTGTTTTTTGTCACAAACTGTTTGATGTACCGATAACAATGACATACATAAATATGATGCCAGCGAAACTATAACTTTAAAAAACCCGCCTTTTGTTTCTGTCAACTGTCATTTTTCAGTTTTGTATTTGTCTTTCGTCATGTCGTTATTCATTTTTAATATTGTTGGGGTGCCGACTGTAAAAATTTAGCTTTTGAAAAAATTTTATTAAAATAGTTGATTTATCTATGTGCCTCTGAAAATCTTTTTTATTCGTGTTTATGTAATAGTTAAGGTAAGATCGAGAATCATATGTACTTAGGAAAAACAGTAACGTTAATTATAGGTTGTGTTACAGGAAATTCCCGAATGCTTTACCGCTTATATTTTTTGGTAACTCTATGTTATTAGAAGTATGAAATGAAATCGTCAAAAATATTATCTGTGCACAGCTCATCCAGACCCGGTCCTAAATATTACAAGAAATATTACTAATGAAGTGGAAGGCGAAATGTTTGTTTATGGAGTGCTGCACTAATGAAACCTGTAAGATTTATTTTATTCCTGATGATTGGTTTATATTTAAAGAACATAGAAAATAGAGTTTTGTTAATTACAAGAAGTAATTTTGTTTAAGGTTTTAGAAATTGGGAGTAGGGAGCATTTATGAGTTTGTAAAGCGAGCTTGTAAAATTACCACGTACAGTTGATTAGTACGAAAAGGAAAGAGGAAGTTCTATGATTCCAACTTAGCGAGACTTATTATGAGTAAGTTCTGTCTTTCATTATACATATTAACCTTGAAATGGTATAAGTCACGATTCTATAGTAGAGGACAATTATAAAAATTCGCAAAAATATCAAAAAATTTACTCCCACAAATGATAAACTTTATCCTAATATTAAAATCAGTTTGTTATTAGGATCTACCGAGACAACAGGACTGGCAAAAAGTCGGGAGATTCAAACATGGCTGAAAAGGGCATCAGACCAGATTTATTATTCGACTAAATAAAAATTCTTGTTTTTAGAACTATTTAAAGATTTGTGTACTTTTTATTTCAATAAACTTTTATTTTGTTGATAGTCTACCTTTTAGAGTTATTATATCGAAGGGATAAACTAAGGCTTAAATTTGATAGGTTCACTTATAGTTCGAACTGTAGTAGTTCTGAAAATATTTGCTCTTCTACTTCATTTCTTAAATTTCAAATTAGAAAAAGTTTACATTATGCTTAAGTTATGTATTTTTTTGTATAAAGAGGTTATGTTGAACATATTTTTTAAAGCAAATTATTCGTGCAGAACTTGTAGTTATTTAAAATGGTAATGTATATTTTGCTCTTGATTTTTCATTAATTAAAGTTATTTTTTGGACCTTTGAATAATCACGGTTTGACTTTGTAAACAAGACAAACAAAAAAATTAAAGGTACCCTTTTTAATGGTGGAATTTGTTGTTTTAATGTTGGGAAGGGACGTCCATAAGACGTTGTAAGCAAATGTCTCAAAGACGTTACCTTTTGTAACATAAGACGTCTATACAACGTCTTATGGACGTCATTCGACTTTAATGGACATCCATAAGACGTCCTGTTTGTTGAGATCAAACGTTTTATGGACGCCTTTAAGACCTATTTGTGCTGTTTGGGCAATAAGGAGAGTGATGATGATGATGAGAGTAATAATGATGATGACGATGAGAGTGATAATGGTGATGATAATTGTAATGATAATAATGAAACCGATAAGGGTTTCGAAAATGAGTGTCCATCATGTTCAAGAAACGAAGAACGGAATAAATATTTGTATGGATTTAAGCAAAAAATATGTATACTAGCAAAAAATTTTGTATGTGAAATGTTCGTCCAATAAAATAAACAAAAAGTCAACATGTGTTTTTCTTCTACAACCAATAATTTGGCGGCAAATCCTAGTCGCGATTTGTTTCATGCTATAACTCCATAAATATTAATGGTACATTAAAAATTAATCTCATTTTTAATATTTCTAACCCCGACATTTTTTTCGCAATTTGAAAAGCACGTGCAACAATTTGTTTATTGCTATATTTAACAATAATTTGATTACAATACTATGTTCATATCTCGTCGAGAAACTAAAAACTAAAAAAAAAATAAAGATTCTACGACCAATATTTTCCGAGATAATGATAAGAAAATGAGACATAAAATACTACATAATTACTATTATCATTCTGAAGCTTTCTACGTAGTCAGAAGTCTATTAACAATAAATTTTTCCAGATGCTAATTCCGCTGGCCTACATAGTCGGTGTGTTGAAATTTGGGTGGTAGATTGTAGATTTTAGATTGTCAGTGTTTCGTTAATGCTCTCTTTACCTCTCTACAGCAGTTCATCCTTTCTTTTGAAGATTACCTTTATCTAATATAAACCCGGTATATTTAGGCTCTTTATTAAGCCTATTATTCTTCTGGAGAGTGGGAGCTTTGCTCTTTCACTCGTCAAGGTGACGTCGACTAGGAATTAAAGTCATTTGTCGAACAGTGCCGTGCATTTATAGTTTTTTTTATTATATTTAGTACCATACCTAGAGGTTTTATTATAAGAGATGGAAAAGAATTTCAATACGAATGTTGTATGGTTTTTTCATACTATATTTTAGATTTGTTTAAAAAAAAAAACATGACAAAGTTGAGAGACAAGAAATTTTTATTTTTTAAATGAACCGCTTAGTATATTCTCTGCCAGAATGAAAGTTCTTTTCCTCCTGACTTCAAATATGTGTAATAAGTTAATATTAGGTCTTGCCGTTATTTAAATATTTAAGTTTGAGTTATTAATAAACTGATATAAAAAAAAGAGGTGGCCTAGAAAATTAATGCCTTATTTTAATTTGCATTGTGACGTTTTAATATGGTACCGAATATTTACTATATTGATTATGTATATTTTTAAACTGGCATATAAACATTATAGACGTCATTTTATTTTGTCTAAGCTCCGACAATCTGTACTGTTTGTACCTGCGTTTATCTAGTATTTTGTGATTTTAAACGATCAGTTGTTTAGTGCTCTGGTACCAAAATTAAAATATTGTCCATGGAATACGGATTTATAAAGGCAAATAGCTGTAATTTGCCAAAAATTGATTTGATGATGCTGGGAGAATGTTTTGCTTCAAACAAAGAGTTTGGTTCCGCAAAATTTAGAAGCGTTAAAATTGCCATGCAAGTACATTAATGATCTATAAAAACATAATGGTTTAAAAGTCTAAAATCCGTATAATCTGTTTTTTATAGGCACTTAATGATAGATTAGTATTGGAGGTTATGTTATTGAAATGATGAAAGCATAGACATATCAGAAATTAATATTATTTAATCTAGACTGGGGATTCTATAGAAGAAAGTTGGCCCACGCCTAAAAAGAGGTAGAGAGTTTACAATAAGTAATACTATGTTTGAAGTATTGTGCTTAGTTCTGCCATTAAAAAGAGAGGTATTTACTCATCGAAAATGCTTTGATTTTTTCTTCTTCTTCTTCATGTGCCATCTCCGTTTCGAAGTTTGGCTATCATCATAGCTATTCGGACCTTAGACACAGCTGCGCGAAACAGTTGATTGGAGTTACATCCAAACCACTCTCTTAAGTTTCGTAGCCATGACATTCTTCTTCTCCCGATACTCCGTTTTCCCACAATTTTTCCTTGAATTATATTTTGCAGGAGTTGGTATTTATTTCCACGCATGATGTGGCCAAAATACTGCAACTTTCGACTTTTGATGGATAGTAATAATTCTTTTTCTCTCTTCATCCTTCTAAGTACTTCTTCGTTTGTTATTTTATCGGTCCAGGGTATTTTCAATATTCTTCTGTAGATCCACGGTTCGAACGCTTCTATTTTATTGCAGCAGTATTTATTCATGGTCCATGTCTCCACACCATACAGAAGGATAGAGTGAATATAACACTCCACCAAACGCATTTTTAGTTCCAGGCTTAAGTCTCGGCTGGTTAATATATTTTTCATTTTCATAAAGGCGCTTCTCGCTTTTTCAATTCTTATTGTGATTTCTTTCGTGTAGTCATTTTTTTCGTTCACGGATGTTCCCAGATAGTTATATTTCTCAACTCTCTCAATTTGTTTGTTGTTTACTTGGAGATTGACATTATTGATGTTTTTCTTTGATACTATCATAAATTTAGTTTTCTCTATGTTGAGTGTCAGACCATATTCTTCGCTTATTACTACTAATTTCCTGAGTGTTCTCTGTAAGTCGCTGAGATTTTCTGCAAGGATGATGGTATCATCTGCATATCTGATGTTATTGACTGGAATTCCATTCACCTTTATACCAGCCGTTTCGTTTTCAAGCGTCTTTTTAATTATATGTTTTGAGTATAGATTAAATAAAGTTGGTGATAAGATACAGCCCTGCCTGACACCTCTTTTTATGTTTACTTCCTCTGTTAATCTTCCTTCGGTTTGTATTGCCGCTTTTTGGTTATAATACAGATTGCTGATTATTCTTATGTCTCTGGAATCAATGTTTTTATCCTTAAGAAGTTGTACAAGTTGTTCGTGTCTCACTTTGTCGAATGCCTTATTGTAGTCGATAAAACATATATAGACCTCCTGGTTTACATCTAGACATCGTTGTGTCAGTATGTTGTATGCAAACAAAGCCTCTCTGGTTCCCAGGCCCCGTCTGAATCCAAATTGGGTGTTTCCGATGTCCTCTTCAAGTTTGGCGTACAATCTGTGATGTATGATTTTCAGGAAAAGCTTAAGAATATGGCTCATTAGACTTATTGTGCGATATTCATTGCAGTGTTTGGCGTTTGGTTTCTTTGGGATGGCTATAAAGATGGATGTGAGCCATTCCTGAGGTATTATGCCGGTTCTATAGATGCTATTGAAGAAGTCTACTAGGATATTTAAATATTTCTCATCTATGAGTTTTATAACGTCTATTGGGAGGTTATCAGGTCCGGGCGCTTTTCCATTTTTCATATTTTTCAAAGCATATTGAATTTCTGTCTTTGGTATATCCGGTCCTGTTTCATCTTTTTGGATTTCTATTTTGATTTCTTTTCGGTTGTCGTCGAATAGTTCTTCTATATAGTTCCTCCATAATTCAATCTTTCCCTCAGCATCACTTACAATTGAGTTATTCTCGTCCAACAGGTAAGGAGTTTCTTTCGTTTTTATTTTTCCCGTTAGCTCTTTCACTTTTCTATACAGATTGAATGTGTCGTGTTTTTCTTGTAGTTCTTCTATCTCTATGCACTTCTCTGTAAACCAATTTTCTTTAGCATTTCGAATTTTCTGTCTGATTTTGGTTTGGATTTCTTTGTATTTACCGGTGTCATTTTTATATTGTCTTCGAGTGTCCATGAGTTTCAGGATTTCTTCTGTCATCCAGTTCTTTGTTTCACATTTTACTTTCTTCAGATGTTTTAATGATGGTGTCATTGCAGCTTCTTTAATGGATGTCCATGTTTTATTTATACTTTCGGCGTTGTCCTCACATGGGTTCTCTATTCTATCCAGGTTTTCATTCATTTCTGTTCTCAGTCTTTCCCTTTTCTCACCGTTGTTCAGATTCTTGACATCCACTTTCTCGGGGTTCTGTTTAGGTTTTAATTTTTTCTTCAGCCTTACTTTCATCTTAGCAACAATGGGGTTATGGCTCGATGCTACGTCTGCACCGGGATATGATTTTTTCTAAGCGTGAGCTAATTTTCTTCCAATATCTTTATATTGTCTCTAGATTAAAAAAAACAATGGTGGATATTCAAAAAATGAAACCTAACCTCAAAAGGGATTGAATTTATATATAATTAGATATCAAATAAGACAATTACGCTAAAACCATTTAGAAATAAAGAAACAACTCAGGTCAAAGTCATCTTTATAGAAATAAATTAGAAAATTTTGATAGATAGCTGTTGGATCTCGCTGTGCCAGATTAAGCCACTTATTTCGCATTATTTTCTTGAGTGGAACGTAAAGAAATAACTTGTTAGGTGTTTTCTTTAATGCATTATCACAATAAGGGACCGCACGCCACTTGCATATACACTTTAGAATTCATTATACAATGTGACCCGTAAAATCCGCGTCATATGTTTTTTTTTATTAATTGCTTTATTATATATTAATCACGTGATTAGCATTATCTGTCAAATTTTAATTTTTTTTTCCAAAAAAAATTCGAAAATGGGGATATATCTCAAATCGAGTTATTAGAAAAAGTTTTTCTAAATGCAATTTTTAGCCCATATGCAAAATTTCAGCTGAATGAGATAATTTAGATTTTTTGCTTATTTTTTTTTGTAAATTGCACCACTGTTGCAAAATAAGACTCGACGCAACCTACATAAAACTTCTTAGTTTTGACAATGCTTCATCTAAGACATTTTGTTTAAAGTAGCGCCATATTAAATGTGTGTTTTCTACAAAATGCAAATGGGGCTGTAATAATTTGGTCAAATTTAATGCAAAGTGTATTTGTTTCTGACCGTGTATAAAGTAAAGATTCTGATAAAAAATTATAATATAAAAATTAAACGCATTTAAAATTTATTTTCCACCTATTGCAGACCTTACTGATGACATTGTGTACTTGTTTGTCTTAGTTATAATGTGTATTACTTTTAGAGTAAACTTCGTTTTCAAAAATAGTTATTTTATGAAGTTACCTTATACAAGGTCAAAAACAAATAAATTTGCATCACTTGTGACCAAATTTTAATAGCCCTATTTGGATTTTGTAGAAAAACACACATATAATATGCCACTTCTTTAAACAAAATATGTTTGGGATGAAGCATAAGTTTTATGTAGATTGTGTAGAGTCTTATTTTGCAGCAGTGGTGCAATTTACAAAAAAAAAGGGCAAAAAATCTAAAATTTCTTATACAGCTAAAATTTTTCATATGGGCTAAAAATTGTATTTAGAAAAACTTTTTCTAATAACTTTTTTTGATATTTTAAGATATAATCCCTCTTTTAATTTTTTTTTTTGGAAAAAGTTAAAATTTGACAGATAATGCTTATCACGTGACTACTATTTTTTTGGGTAATTTTCATCTAGATTGAAGCAAAAATTGATGCCAAATTCACATTTCGAATAAAGCTATTAAAAAATAATCCCATATGATGCGGACTTTACCGGTCACACACTATATATATATATATATATATATATATATATATATATATATATATATATATATATATATATATATATATATATATAATTATTGTATTAGTACTTAATTTTTACTATTCACAAAGAAAGGGATGACTTCACGAGCCTTTGGGAGCAAATTTTAAACTTAAAATTAAAATGGCATTTTTTTCTACTTCCTTTCTATTTGTTGACCGTTAGATTTTACTTTTTTGTGTTTCTTTACTACGACCGAAACTCAAAAAAGTTAAATCTAATTTTTTTCTACGAAGGCTTTATTTTTTGCGGAAATAAGATATCTTTTGGAAACAGTAGATACTTCCGAACCTCACAGAATAGTTTTCCAAAATCAGTCATCATGTCTATTATAGTTGGGTTGGTTCAAGTAAGTTCAAGTTATTGCAGTCTTCTTTTAATTTTTTGTAATTTTTGTTATTCTAAGTGGTTTTATTTTACTTACAATTTATTTTTGCAAATATATTTATAATTTTACTAACCGCCTTTTTGTATTACTACAAGCGTCAAAAATCTGGCATCATTAAAATATAACCTTTATTACAACCACAGTAATGGGCATTTTAAAATTCATTTAAAAAAGAATACTAAAAATTCAGAATTTTTTTTACTACTAATTTATTAATCAAAATATTTAATTTTTGATAATATTTTAAAAAATCTGAAATTTAAGAGCCTACTGGTGACAGGGGTTCAGATTTTTATCTGAAAAACTAAAAAACATCAAAATATGAATAATAATTATGCGAAAAGCAACCTTGAATTTTTAAAATTTTTTTTTCATCCGTGTCTTAAAATTTGATTTTTTAATATGCTATGTTCAGAAATAGAAAAAAAAAGTAATTGTATGATAAAATAGGTTTCCACGAATGATTTGATATGTTGCTTTTTCTTTCGATTTTACACATTCTGGAATGAAACATTTCCTTAAAATTTTACTTTTAATACTACGTTGAGACTCAGCTACAACGAAATGGGAAATTTTACCATTTCGGACCTTTTTAGCATTATCTCCAACATTTTTTTTGAGAAATTTGCCTTTCCATCAGACTGTCGGCATAATAAATGAGTTTGATCACATTTGTTAAAGAAGAAACGAATATTACTGAAAGTTAAAACTTTGGTAATACAAAATGTATGTACTCTTGCCAAACTTCACTCAATATTTATAACTTAAATATTATTGATAATCGTATATTGTCACTTTTAAAAAATTTTATACCTGTATGCTCTTAATACAAATCGCAAAATAATTTCTTTGGAATATTTAACTTTGAAAACGACATATTTTTTATCTAGGGTTTGCGTCACTTCGATCTTTCTAATGTTTTCTCCCCCCCCCCTCCCCTCCCCCAGAACTAGTCTTTTAAAACATTTTATTTTACTCAAAGGAACTATTTATATTTTCACAGAAATACTGCCATGCCACTCAAGGTTAAATTTATAAAAATTAATTTATTACCACATTAAAATTTTTACCAGATTCTACATTTCAGCAACTTTTTTTATCTGAAAATCTCGTAAACGAATCTAAATTCCTTTAAGCCATTTTTCTCGTTCGAACACAAACAAAACAATTATCAAATCCATCGTACCAAATTGCCATCAAAAAAGGATCCCTTTAGCGAAAATGATGATTTATTATCCTACATATAAAACCTTCTTCCTATGTGGAAGCCTTTTTTAATATTATATGACCGAAGCGATCCATTTCCGGCTATTTCTTTCTTTTCTATTAAGTATTTTTGTCGCAGTGTCTCCTACATGATAACGTACAATTTTTATAAGTTAAATTTGTTTTGCAATCCTTTTATTGCTAGTACTATTATTTATTCAATTTTAACACAATATAGTCATTTTATTGGAGAGAAATCTGAACACTAACAGCCAGGTTCATTAAGGAGGTGCAAGTTTTAAAGCGGATTTAGTTCAGGTTAGTTTAGTTAGTAGATATGCAGGCTGTACCAAGAGCACCGTATTTCGTAGACAAGGGTGGAAAAACTCACTGGAAAAAGCATAATTGGTCAAATTGCCGTATATACACGTATGCTGAAAATATAGTTAAGTTTTTGCCTCGAGTTAAGGAAGCTGCCATGGAAATGAATACTGCGTTAGATGTATTGTTACGGTTCAAAATTCCGTTTATGTTCATTGTAACTAGTTCTGTTAATTTTACCTTGTTTATACAAATACTCACGGTATGGATAATGAGAGTGACATTTTCCTTTAGAATTTCTCATTAATCCCTTGTATAAAAATAATCCATTTATTGTAGTTTCAGCTTTACTATATGTTGAATCCTGGTAGCCTCATTTCCTGTTTGATTTCTTTTACAACTTTGATTTGTATCATACTTTCTAACACTACAAATACAGTTTTAATTACGTTAATATCATGTTACATCGTACCTGGCTGTTTCTTTTATAGAAGTGTATTTACCGTACCTTCCTTTTTTTTTTAGATTTCGGTGTAACATCTTGCCGGGAATTATTTTAATTAATTTCGCAAATTTTATTTACATTCTTGTTTTATTAAGTTATGGGATCATTCTCTTCTTTTTGCATCGTTCGGAAATTCTACCCCGCCTCAAGAGTATTCTCTTGGGTCGTAGTGACGCTGTGCGCAGATTCTGCTCTGTATGTACCAAACTTGCGCAAGGAAATTTGGGCAGGTAGTTTATGCTTTGCTTGAAATGGCCTAAAGTATAGAGATCTGTTTTATCGACTAGAGTCTGTTGCTTTATGAGTTAATGTACGGAATTTTATTTATTTGTACCGAAATTTAATAGTGTAATAATTATTCTAACTTTTATCTGCAATACGATGATGTTAATTATGTTTTGTCCATCTAGAGCTTACATTGGTTTTGGGAGATATACAGACAGCTTCATTTTATTTTTTTTTTGTTGGTTTGAAAAGTTACTTTGACGGTTTCAATCGTACTACCTACAATTGTCAGTCTGGTCAACTTCATCGTGGGTGATTTTTTTCTGTTCTGTTTTTTATACTTTTTCTGGAAGTGAATATTTTATTTGGGAAGAAAAAGTCGTTTTCCTCGCCCATTTTGATCTTAAACAGCCGAAGTGTGGAAGCAACGAGTGTCCAAGATTTTTATTCCAATATTTTGGTATATTCGGCCAAAGTTGCCCTTTGTTCGTTAATTTTTATTATTTTGTTTGTTTTCCTTATCTTTTGCCTTATTGTGTTAATGATTTATCCACAAAGACTGTTAAGACAACTTTCGTTGATTGAGGGTACTCAGGAACCTTATCGAGGCTCTCATTTGACCAAAACTCTTAAGTTTACCGGCCATCTGTAAACCTTACAGGTTCTTCTTCTTCAGTTCTTGTTCTTATTCTTAGGTTCTTATTCAAGTTCATTTTCTTCTTCTTGTTCCTTAGTTCTTCTTATCCCGTGCGAAGATCAATTTACTTCCCGCCATCACTACCTGCTACCTGTAGCCACAACAGCTCAGGAACCGGGAAGAATCACACAAGGAACACAGATAAGCCGACCACTCATTTGTTTTAATTTACTTGCTTATTTTATTTAATTACCTTGATTACTTGTCTATTTATGTAATTGATTTAATTTACTTACTTTTCTTTATTATTTACCTGGACTATCTATTAATTTAATGAGGTTAATCTATATTTAGAGTAGAAGTGATCATATTTACACCGGTAATAATACTTATAGTTACATAGTTCAACTGTCAATTTATTACTTGCCAACATCTGACTTGTTATTTTATGCTATTGAATTTTAGCGTTGATAATAAATGTTGAGTGTTGAATGTTGATTCTTTCCTTTTATTCATTTACCTTTTGTTTTGCAAATGTTGGTGCCTTACGTAAGTGGATACTGCTGGAAGATACCACGACTACCTTAGGCAGCTTGCAGCTCAGCTGGTTTAGAGCTGCTGGCGCCCTTAATTCGAACCTCCTCTCCTGAGCAGCCGGTGGTTTGCTCACTGCACTAAACTGCTTTTTAGTACCTTTTAATCTAATCTTATCTACCCTCTGCTTTCAAACAGAGGAAGAGTGTAACAGTATGGAGTTGCTTTTTTACAGAAAAAATAATACTAGATATTATAGAATATACCAATGTTTATATAGAAATAGCTTCTCCAGATCAAACAATAGAACCGCTACAAAAACAGACATTTTAAAGCGCAAAGCACTTTTTATATATATAGATGTCAAAAAATAGTCATACAAATGTAACAGACTTATTTACGACAAATGGAATATCAATAGAAATTTTTCGATTAACTATGTTAGCAAGATTTAAATTCCTCTCAAGACGTATTCGCTTTGACGATAAACGAACGCGCTTAAAACGTCAAAAATATGACAAATTAGCGGCTATAAGAAAATTTGTCAACGCATTTTTGTCTATAAGAATTTACAATCGTAAATGAAAAATTAGAAGCCTTTAGAGGAAAGTGTGGGTTTATTATATATATATATATATATATATATATATATATAAACTCTTTTTTGTTAGTCTAGCTTTCGAGAAATTAGTGCCTTCTTCAGATGGTCAACAAAATCTTTTTTGACATTAAATTAAAGTAAAAAAATACTAGTGGTGGTTGGAAAGCATCTATAGAGACAATCAGACTAAAATTCATGGAGGATAACTACCTCTTTGTTTAATAGTATATAAAAGAACAAGTTAGCAACTTAGTATCTTAGAGTATTCTACAACAAATTACCATTTTTGTTACAAATTCCAAAAACCGTTATTATCGTGTTATTACTCCGTTTTAGCACTTTAAATGTTAACTGCCTCAGTAATAAAATTTGGCATGCGAACAGTTTTCCACTAAAAACGTCTAAAATGGTGTATTTCGTGACATTTGTCCGTTAGACTGTGTTGGTATATGTTTCAAAGGGCGTTTGTTAATTATTGGAATTTAGCCGAGCCGTTTTAATATTGATAATGGACAGCAAACATAACTGTTTGTGTAAAATTAGTAATTTTTAATTGGAGTCGGCCGCAATTACACATGTAATTTGTTTAGCTCAGTAGGTTAATTTCCCATTTAACAAGAAAATATGTTGTATTTATTCACAAGAGTAATGATATATAATTAATATGCATTTTAATTATCATTTGAATTAGTTGTTTTTTAACTTTGATATCCTCATTGTGAAAAATTAGGCTAGTTTTATTGAATACATTTTTTTAGTTTCAGTTATGTTAATGCGTAAAATAACTTTTTATTTCACTACTTTGTTGCGCTCTCTTCGAAACCCCTAGAAAGTGGAAGATAAAGGAATGCATTCCACTTATGGGCGCTCCAGATTGGGCGCGAATACCCTGGGTAGGACCAGGCTGTCACATAAAAATGAACTAGACTTGGAAAAACTAGAATACTAACTTGACTCTGTAAAATGAGATATTATTGGAACAAGTGAAACTAGAAGACGAGGAGAAGAATACATTGCCCTACAATCTGGTAATCTGCTGTACTAGAAAGAGGACAATGGTAACAATATGAGTGGCGTCAGACTACCAATTCATAAAGCGATTAAGAGACAATCGTCATTGAAATCAGTCTCAAGCCGTGTCAAATACACAAAATTATATATAAATAAACTAGTAATTGTTGATGTAATAGAAGCATAAGCTCAAATGAAGATAAAGAAGTGACATAGCTTTAAGAGGAAATACCAGAAAGCCTTCAAGCAGACAGAATAATGAGACTTTAACTGTAAAAGTGAAAGCAAGTAAAGCAATGTTGAAAAATACATAGGAGCATATGAACTGCGTAAAAGAAATACAAGACATATGATGATAAATTTCCTAGAACCAGAAGGGCTATCTTCAGCACGATCTTTCAAATGAAAGATAACAGGAAGTGGACTTGGACAAGCCCCGACGAGAAAACAAAAAACAAAATGATTACATATTGTCTAACCATCCCCATATAGTCCAAAATAAAATAGGGCTAGGCAGCGATCATCTACTTGTTAGATTTAAAATTAAAATAAACACCGAGCTACAAAGGAAGAAGAAAACATCAAAAAGAAAGAGAGTAAAAATAGATCGGCAAAAACCCCGAGACGATCGAGAAAACTACCAGCTTAAAATTTCTTCGAACAAACTATAAATGATAGGATAGATATAACAATAGCCAAACAAAATAATTGTAATAATACAAGATTTCATCAAAGCATACAAAACAACTGCGGAAAAAAATGAAGAAACTTACTAATAGGAAGAAACAATTAAGAAAAAAGCGTAAAGAATGAATAACTCAGGGAAAAAGAGAGACAGTAGAATATATCGAAATAGATAGTGGGGAAATTTGGGAAATAACACATAAAACAACACAACGCTAAAATAGTCCAAACAATACTAGAAAAAAACAAAGGCATGAAAATATTAAGAAGCATTGTATTAATTTCCATATTCGAAAATGATCTAAAATCACTTAATAAATGTGCAGCTTCCAAAATATAAAATCTTCCAAGAATATAATTTTATAATTTAATTTTATTGAGTCCTCAGAGTACTCTTTTATCGCCTTCATACGAAATCAGCTGTTCGTTACAAAACAAAACTGTGATGGTTGCAGATGTTTGTAGAGATTCTTCACCAACTTATTAAAATTTAAATCTCATTAAACCCATAGAAAGTGTACAAATTCGTAATACTCAAAGAAGAACAGGGATTGAAAATTATTTGCTACAACCAGTTATCCTCAAAAAAAATGGAAAGCGAAACAGAAAAAAGCTTTTTTTTTTGCTATAATGTCTAGAAAATATCGGAGATATGTTTAAAGATAAAAAAAAATACATAGAGAAAAAATGACAATGAATAATCAAAAAAATGCCTAAGCAAAAAAAAAACAAGATATATTTTAGTCTCAGGAATTTTCGCCAGCGTTTCGTACAGAACTTTTAGAGACACCATGTATGCGTTGAAATATTATTATTTGAGTTAAGAAAGTGTGACTGCATGGCTGAACGATCTAGTCACAACAGTCAAATCCACCAACATGGTTTAAATTAAAGCAGCAGAGGTCTTAAACTGACAAGAGCAACAATAAGTCAAGCAAGTTTTAAACCCTAAAAATACAAGAATAAAAAAATAATTTTGTTTTACTAATGAACCGGCAAAAATGGAGAATTTTATTTATTTCCAGGATACAAATCCTTCTTTTACATATTGCAAAGCTTTATCGTAAAGTTCTTTTCCTTAATATCTCTATATAAGCGTTTATTTATTGACATATATAATATGAATTATGACAATATCATAAGTAAAAAGAAAACTGGTCAACTAAAGAGTGTTTTTTATATAGATATAGAACTTTAAGTTGGCAACACTTTTTTAATTGGAGGCCATTTTGTCAGCTGTCAAGTGATTTATGTTTAGTTTGGTTTGGCATTTAAACATGAATAGACTGACGTCTGAACAACGCTTCCAAATTGTGCAAATTTATTTTGAAAATCATGGTTCTGTTCGAAATACGTATCGCACACTACGTTCATTTTACGCTCAACATAATCGTCCATCAGAGCAATTAATTCGATTAACTATGGAACGTTTTCGCACCACGTTTACTTTAAATGATAATACGCATCCACAGAGATGTCCTACAGTGCGTACAGAAGAAGTCATTGCTGCTATAGAGCGTAGCGTAGAGGAAGACCCGAATCAGTCTATCCGCCATCGTGCACAGGAATTGGATATGTGTCCATTCACTTTATGCAAGATTTCGCGGAAAGATCTTGGTTTGCGTGCTTACAAAATCCAACTCGTGCAAGAATTGAAGCCACATGATCACCTAGCAAGGCGTAGATTCGGTGAATGGGCCCAAAACAAGATTGCCGTTGATCCCGATTTTCATAAGCGAATTTTGTTTAGCGATGAAGCTCACTTTTGTTTGAATGGATACGTCAATAAACAAAACTGTCGTATTTGGAGTGATGATAATTCTCAAGTGTATGTTGAGACACCGTTACATCCAGAAAAACTGACTGTTTGGTGTGGTTTATGGGCTGGTGGAATCATTGATCCGTACTTCTTTAAAAACGATGCTGGTCAGGACGTTACAGTCAATGGTGACCGCCATAGAGCCATGATTATTGACTTTTTCGTGCAACAATTGAACAACCATGATGTGCAGGAGCTGTGGTTTCAACAAGACGGCGCAACATGTCACACAGCTCGTGCCAGAATTGATTTATTGAAGGAAACGTTTGGTAACCGCATAGTTTCACGTTTCGGACCCGTGAATTGGCCTCCAAGATCGTGCGACTTAACGCCGCTAGACTATTTTCTGTGGGGATATGTGAAGTCGCTAGTCTACGCCGATAAGCCCGAAACGATTGATCACTTGGAGGACAACATTCGCCGCGTTATTGCCGATATACGGCCACAAATGTTGGAAAAAGTCATCGAAAATTGGAGCTCCAGATTAGACTACATCCGAGCCAGCCGTGGCGGTGATATGCCAGAAGTCATATTTAAATTATAATGCCAGAAGGTTATCTTTCGAATAAAGTAAATTTCATGTCAATTTAAAAAATTCATCTTTGTTTTATTCCATTTAAAAGTTCTATACCTCTATAAAAAACACCCTTTATAAGATTTAAATTTCATGGCAACTAGATCGAGTTTAAATCTTAAATCTGTTTAGTGAATCTGGCTGAAAATATTTAAAAAACAATCCAAATTGGCGAAATGTCAAGTTGTCACCACAATGTTAGATGGTGCGGATAATCTGTGAAATAGGTTATACAAATTTTTAACAGATCGCAAATAACCTTGTCAATTGTGCCGATTTTAAAATATACAAAACTACATCGAAACGTTGAGTCTATTCAGCGTTTTAATGAATTGTATACGCAAATTTAATCACTTTTCAGTGCATAAATTTTCAATCGAATTGAAATGAATTCGCTATGCGCCCTGTTAAATCATTTATGGAATTATGAAACAAAACCAAAACTTCGGTACAAATGCAATATCCAATTATTTATTCCGAACGTAAATAATATCACACACTTGTATATTGTTTTAATTATTATAAACGATTCATACTTTATATCCAGAAATAATTGTGGGAAAATTATCTATACACATTAATGAATGGATAAGAGAATTTTTAATTCGTTTTTCTACCACAAATTTTGCCAAAATGAGAAAGTAGTAAGTTGAACCTTTCAAATATTTTTCAGTAAGTCTACTTTAAAACTAGTTAAAATTCTTCTATGGGTAACTCCAATTTTGATACATAAAAGAGAAAACGAAATAGCATTATTTAGTTCATATCAATTTTTGGGTTGTAGAAAAAATATACAACCAGATTCATTAACAACAAGAAGGTTTAAAAGTTAAATTCGATCAAATTGCCATGAAAAATAGATCTAGTCGCCATATTTGTTTTACTTATGATGTCATAATTAATATTTTATATATATATATATATATATATATATATATATATATCAACAAATAAATGCCTATATAAGGATATTAAGGATATGAACCTAGTAATAAAGCTTGAAATATGTAAGAAAAATAGTTGTATCTAGATAATAAATAATATTGTCCTTTTGTGCCGGTTCAATAATAAAAGAAAATGATTTATTTATGCTTGTATTTTTGAGGGTGTGTTGGGTTGATTTGTTGTTGCTTTGATCAGTTTAAACACCTTGCTGGCAATGGACTACCTACACGCGCCTTCCAACCTTTCCAAATAAATCAATTATATCAATTGATTTAAAAGTGAAATATATAAATTGCAGATCCTATAGAAGCAAGTTGTCTCACGGTTAGAAAGAGCCACAGCATTTTCAATGAATAGTACTTCTTTTCTAATTCCGGTCAGATAACCGGGGTATCTAATGACGTTTGGAGTATCATGCTTAGCAAAGCCATTAGAAATAGAACACTCTCTCTTTTTAAGCGTGAACCAACTTTTTTCTATAAAATCCATCGTCTATATTTTGTCCAAAAAAATATAAGAGCATCGCAGCAACTTCCTGAACATAATGTAAAAACTTTCATTGAAATCGGTCCCGCCGTTCCGGAGTAATCGGTGTCCATACATAAAAAAATTCATAGCCGACGAATTGAGAATCTCCTTCTTTTAGAAGTCGGTTAAAAATATATAGTGATCGAATTTAGAGCCTCTTTCTCTTAGAATTGAGTTAAAAGTGTGTATCTTTAACAAAATGAGAAAAATTTTACATTAAACACGTTAGGAAATACAATTTTGTAAAATTTTTGTGATTTTTTAGAAAATCAAATATCCCACTCGATACACACAAAAAAAAACGTTTCCTAACAGGCTACGTAAATAACTATTATACAGGCGCGGATCCAAGGGGGGGGCGGTGGGGGCGATCCCCCCCCCCCCCAAGAGCATTGAGTTTAGAAAAATGGACCCAATTTTTCCTCTTATACTATAGTTTATTCAAGAACTAGAGAGAGTAATAAATCATTTTTTACCTTTTTTCTCTACGCAAACTACCTGTGTTCTTTAGTCCGGTGTTTTTAGCAAAATTTGTTAAACATATATTTTTCATAGGAATGGGTTAGAAATTTTATAATCAAAAATACCGGTCTAAAATAATAGACTAAAACGTAGGATTATTCTCGCAAAAAATTCTAAGTTATAATTTAAATACTTACAAAATATCCATTGTCAAAAATACAAAAAGTTAAACATATATAAAAAAATAAATTCGTCCATATAATAATAAAATATTTTTGGGGCTATCGGTCATTTTATTATTAATTAAAAACATTTTTAGGGTATTTGACGTTTCAGTTTATTTATTTCTTAAACCATCTGCAGAATTACAATTAAAAACTAAATAGGGGTTCAAATGTAATTACTTTTTTTATGTTATAATTAAAATTAGACCTACTTATTTTTATTTCCATTGTACTGATATCTTAATTTAATTTACTTTTATATATGGAAATACGATGGCCCCAAAAAATAAGATAAGCATGTTAATTCTACACGCTTAAGAAAAAGACACAAACACAATAATAAAATAATAAAAAACTTACGGCTAATTAGAATTAAATATATATATAAAATTAAAGAGTGGGACAGGCTAAAATAAAAATATATAAAAAAATAAAAAAACATGTAAACAACATTAAACAATAAAATACAACAAAAACAAAAGTTTAAATAATAAATTGTGTTTACACTAGTAAACATTACGTATCTAATTCCTAATCAAAGTCAGTGAAACTATCTTCGCTCAAATTAATTATAATTGGTTCCTCTGCTCACCGATTATGAGATCGAGTTCTCACATTTTGTTTTATTCTTTTATTATATGGATTTTTCCCAATTTTCCGTAGTAACTTTATTCAAAAAATTTTTTCAAAAGTTTAGTTAAATTACTAATTTTATTAATTGTGTTATTTCTAGCAACTCTACCTTTTACTTGAGAGAGATATTTACGTCTCCAACGGACAGTTTCCGGACGATTTATAAGAACAGATTTCTATCTGGTTTTTCCCAGCAAAAATTAAGTTCTCTGAGCAATTTCTAGAGATCAGTTCTTTTAATTTCAGGTAAATCAATGATTTTAGTTAGAATTTTGTAAATGGCTGGGATCTGGTTCTCATAATAAAATGTATATACAACCCCTTTAATTGCAGTTTTCATCTCTTCTCCCAACGAGGTTTTTCGTTTGCCTGTGATCGAATGTGGCTTGGGAGTACTAACAATTCCAGTCGTTTTTTCTCCTTCAGTATTCGGTACATAGTAGATTTTCCAAATCCTGTCATGTTGGAATGTATCTCAACAGAGCTTTTAACATTATTATCTAGATATTGATATCTTAAGGCATCATAAACATTCATCGTAATAAGTTTTTCGTTGAGGAAAAAATGCCCTGGTTTAACGATTTTGGAATAAATATAGAGGTGAAAGCCATATCTTTTGGGTATCTCACTAATCTCAAATAATATATAAAAACAAGCGCAAACAAGATAAATCACTAAGAAAAAACTGTAAGTTGTAATTTGTTTACTGACAGAAATTAAATTAAACTATCAGAAATTCTATGTTGCAGTAAATTCATAAAATATATTTAAATATAATGAAATATAAATAGATTTACGGCAGTTCTCAGTTACCTGCGGCACTGGAGCAGGTACGTTACAGGTTTCGGTAACCGTTTTATTACTCCCTCTAGTTCTTGAATGGAGTATAGGAGTCTGTATGCTTGCGATGCCCCCCCCCCCTCCCAAAAGCTTTGAGTTCAGGAAAATAGAACCCATTCTGCCTTTTATATTAGGAATGAGTATGCTGCCTGCACCCCCCCCCCCCCCGTTGTCAACTTGTTTTTCTTGCCATACTGTACTTTTATATCAGCGCCCCCCCCCCCAAAGAGAGAAGCTGGATTGCTATTATATGTACATATAAATGATAATTGGAAACACAATTCTTGATTTTTTCACACCTATCCATTAACGAAAAATTCCGAATTTACCAATGAAACAGCACCAATATCTAGCCAATAAATTGGTTTCCTACTGCTGTACATTTCCTGTATCGTAAAGCAACGAAACGAACATTGCGTTTGATATTTAAATGGCAAAGTTTTGTTGTTTTTAACTCTCACGATTTAAATGCAAATGCGTTCCGTTTTGATTTTTAAACTGTTTTATTGGAAGCGAAACGTGTTCAATTTTTAATTGAAAATGTGTTTTTTATCGGGCATATTAAATGAAGTATAATTTACAAAACAAATTTGGTCGAAAGGAATTATTTCTGTGCCAAATTTGAGACTTGTTAGGCTTTGTAATACGTAGTGCAGCCAATTTCGTCACTATAAAGAAACAAATTATTTTAAAAAAAATTATATCTTCTACTGGAAATGTTTATACCACTAAATTTATTAAGAAAACAGTTACTGCAGTTTCAACTCACAGACTCATTTTCAAACTGAATGTATTCAATACAAAAATATGAGAAAATTTAACAATAAATAAAAACTACCTGAGAAATTACATTATTACAAAGAGGAGGTACTAAATTTTGGGAACTAATTATTATTTGGCGACAACAAATAACGGGGAAACCCCAAGTTCTGTCTGGTCATTAAGCAAATTTACATTTTTATTTTTACTATGTTTATATATTTCTAAAGATTCAAGACTATTTAACTTTTGGCCCCTTGTTGAATAATGTAATATGCCAGTGTTGCTTAAATCAGGAAAACTGTGACTGTGTTCTAAGCAATTGTTGGCAAAGCTCGAGTCTGTTTTTTGTAGTCTATATGATCGGTGGTGTTCTGAAAAGCGAGTTTTAAAGCTTCTACCACTTTGTCCAATATACAAGCTATCACACTCTGAACATTTTAACTTATGAACTCCTGATTTATCAAATTTATTAATTTTATCTTTAGCATTGTAAAGTATAGTGGACAGATTGTGTTGAGATTTAAAGGCTACTTTTATGTTATGTTTGGAAAGAGTATTAGCTATGTTTTCTGATAGGGTACCACAGTATGACAAAGATATATAAGATGAACTATCTTTATCATTTTTTATTTTGGGATATATTGAATTAAAAGCTAGTTGTTTTTGTTTTTTAGTTATTAATTTCTTTATGGTTTGTTGGGAGAAATTGTTTGATATTGCAATCCTTTCAATGATATTTAGTTCCTCTTGAAGATCTTCTTCAGAGAGAGGCAAAGAGAATGCTCTATGTATCATTGAATTGTATGCAGCCATTTTGTGTTGTAAGGAGTGAAAAGAGTCATTAGATATATTATTACCTGTAAACGTTGGTTTTCTAAAAATTTTAAAATTACACGGATTATTGAGGTGAGATATGGTGAGATCTAGAAAATTTATTTTATGGTTATTTTCAGTTTCCAGAGTAAATTGAATTTTTGGATGACAATTATTAATGTATTGTAAGAATTTTTGATGTCGTCTAGTAGTGCCTTTAAAACATGCTAGAACATCATCCACATATCTGTACCAAAATTGAACATGGTTTTTGCTTAAAGGGGAATTAAGAATTTTGTTTTCTATGTTTGAAATGAAAATGTCTACTAGGAGAGAGCTAAGAGGAGAACCCATTGGTAGGCCTGAATTTTGTAAATAAAATTTGTTATTAAACCGGATATAGGTTTGTGATAGGCAAAGTTCAAAAGAGGACAAGATTTCAGTAGTAACTATTGGATTTATATTTCGTTCCTGTACGATTTCTTGGATAAGTATAAAACATTCTTCTGTTGGAATATTAGAAAACATGCTTTTTATGTCAAAAGAAACTAGTATGGAGTTATCTGGGGTTTTTATGTTTTTTAGTTTTTGGACGAGATCTACTGAATTATTTAAACTGTGACTTAGTTTAAAGTTGCTTATTTGTTTGAAGAATGAATTTAGTTTCATACTGAGTTCCCTCGTGGGGCTATTTATGTATAAAACATAATAGTTCCTTTTTAAACATTTCCCGAAGATGATTAACTACCATATAGTAACGGCTACCAACATCAACTTTTTATATCTCCTAATTGCTTCAGAATTTTAAATTAGAGGCTCAGTAAATATGCATCATGTGCTTTTCTCCTCGGAAAGTATGAATTAAGAATTTTTGCTGTAATACTTTTGTGAAAACCTTGTCGGTAATACTTTTGATCTATAAATACATTTACAGAATTGCCAATTTTTTTAAGATGATATTTTAGAGGTCAATGCCCTGTGAAGAGATTCGTGTTTACTTGAATATAAATTTTTGAAGATCGATAGGTATTCGCACGTTCTTTAGCGGTAAATTTAGAAATTTCTTTGCTCTGATATCTTCTTCTTCTTCTTCTTCTTCCTGTGCCCTATCCTCAGTAGACGTTGCCGATCATTCTAGCCCACATTACTTTATTGACAGCGACTCTAAACAATTCAGTAGATGTCTTTCCGGTTCATTGTCGCAAATTATGTAGCCATGAAATTCATCGTCTTCCGGGGCCTCTCTTACCATCCATCTTGCCTTGCATAACCAATTGTATCAGCTCGGATTTTTGGTTACGCATTATAGGTCCAAAGTATGCTAACTTCCTTTCTTTCAGGGTTCTCTTGATTTCTCTCTCCTTTCGCATGCGCTACAGAACAGTTTCGTTGGTTACGTGATGTGGTAGGAAGGTAGAAAAGCCTAACAGTCTCTGCAGTGATGACGTCACGAAGTCTTCGGACTACACCACACAAACTGCTAAGCCTAGCCCCAAAAGCTGAGATATGATGTTCCCAGTTTAAAGAGGGGTCCAAATGAACATCCAAGAAAATAACCTGTTCCAAAGTAGGTATAGATCTACCCCCAAGCCACACAAGCAGTGGCTCAGACCTTGTTGCATGCTTTAAAAAAAGAATGAGGCCGGTTTTATCTACGTTTAAAGTGAGGCCGTTCTCAGAACACCACTGCTGCATTTTCAATGCAGAGTTTGTGCACTTTCGAGATAGTCCCGCCATAGAAGTGTCCGCCAGAATCACTGATGTATCATCAGCAAACTGGCAAACGCTATCCACGGCCAATCCATCCCCCAGATTGTTCACATATATTAATAATAATATGGGTCCCAGAATGGAGCCCTGAGGTACCCCCTGCAACAATTTAGTTCTATCTGAAAAGTAAAGATGATTATTTTTAGCAAAGCAGACGGTTTAATACCTATCCGATAAGTAGAATTGCAGCAAACTGGCAGCAAAACCTCTGACCCCATATGCACCAAGCTTTGTCCCAAGCAAGTTATGATCCACAGTGTCAAAGGCCCTGGACAAATCAAAATATAGGCCTGCCACTTTATCATTTGTGTCAATTCTTTCATTTATATAGGAAATTGTGTTGAATATTACCATTTTAGTAGGTTTGTTAGGTCTGAAGCCGAACTGATTTTTATTCAGGATATTGAGTCTGTTTAGATGTTCAAATATTCTGGTATATATAACATTTTCAAAGACCTTTGAATTTAAATTGTAAAAATTATTATTTAATACTTTATTTATAACAAAATATATCATAATAACGATAACAACTCCTTTGAACGTATTATTTATATATATATATATATATATATATATATATATATATATATATATATATATATATATATATTTATATTTGTAAATTGCATTGAAGCATTTATTTAAAAAATGACAAATTTTGCAATAATTTGCGACCCACAATCTTCAAGAAATATAAAAATTTTACGTGGTGCTGTGTTATTAACACATTTTATGTGACCTTTTAATTGCAGAAACAAACTATTTTGATTTAGAACACGGTATAGAAGGCAGTCTTTGCTGCTATTGGAGCTCTTAATTTGATTAAACAATATTTTACAGCAGAAAAGAAACTACTTCACAAATTAATTATTATGATTTAATATTTTCCCTCTGTTGCTCATAATATAAAGCCCCTTGATACATAATTTTTCCATAATAGTAAGAAAAAGCCTGTAAATAGAAGCTGGCAGTAACTTAACAATCTTGAAATCCTTAGTTTGCGAATAAATTTGCAAAATTTATATCGCGACGTAAAATACGACTACAGTGTAGAATTCTAATTGAATATTTAAAAGTTCTGACGAGAGAATTAATGTTTCTTTTTTCGATTTTCCTGTTTTTGTATACTCAAGTACAAATTAACTTTTGAGCTTAACTTTTAAAAGATAAATTTTTTAGTGCATACTTCTCAAGTATCTTACGATTGCTGACAGTATGTGTGTTATGCTTTGATATTTTTCAAAAGAGGCTGTCGGCTAATTATATTAAAAAAGAAGTAGAATTAATGCGAGAAAATTTCCGCATTTTAACGTATAAATGTCACAAAAAAAAATTAGTAGCATATTTTGGAAAATAATTATACAGTTCAAGAAAATAAGAAAGCATAGTGACTATACTGTAAAAAGGAAATGTATTAAATTTGTAACGAATTTACAAATTTTTGGGCATGAGTATGTTCGCCGTGATTTAATTAATTTATTTTACATCCGAAAAATCTATTTCTTACGGGAAAAAATGCTTAAAGTTTCAATAATACCGATATGTAATTAGATTTACAGAGCTATGCCGGGAAATATCATATTCCGAGATTTTCTGAGCGTCCGACCATAGTAAGCGCGCGCTGCATACAGCAGTATTATATGCGCGATCACCGCACGCCGTCACACGTCAGCGTAGCGGGAGCTCGGGCCGACTACTTAAGCTAGAGCAGACCATTATTTCGCTGAGAACTGCACGTTCTCCACCCGGGTCAACAGTCGAAACGGACTGGACTGGGTCGCCTGCCAGACCGCGCCTTCCTGGTCTAGCAATGTACGTGAGGCTAGGCTTGTGTGTATATGGTGTTTCACCATACACTTTCTTGCTTACGTCCTACCCCGCTAATGGCCAGCATTGCCGAGGACCCTTGTAAGAACGGACAATGTTGTGTCATCCTACCGTCACTGTCGAGGACCCTTACAAGAACGGGCAGTGTCAGTTCCTTTCCTAATTTCCTACCGCTATTGGTCGACATTGTCGAGGACTCTTATAAGAACGGGCACTGTCGTTCCATTCTGCTAACGCTGTCGAGGACCCTTATAAGTACGGACAGCGTCAGTTCTTTTCTTTCCTTCCTACCGTCACCTATACACACACGCACTGATGCCGTCAATTTAGTTTTGTTTCCGTATTGACCAGGAATGTGTTTTACCGCCAGGTGCCCTCCGATGTCCGTTGATAAGGGCGCTAAACAACTGCCGCCCCGACGCTTATCGCCGCCGCCGCGTGTATAGATCGCTGTCGCCGTGTAGAGATGCCGCCTATCGCCGATGGATGCCGTGTTATTGTTACATACCGCGTATACCGCCGTCGGTCGAATTTTAGATACGAAGCGCGATAATTTGCGTACGATCCGTTGTGAATAGCGTCGCAACCGTATAGTACAAGGTACGTGAATAGCGTCGTGAATGATACCGCCGGGTTACCGTCTTCAGCGCTACCGACTAGTACGAGCTACCGTGAATAGCTCTTAAAACATACTCTTGCCCTCCAGACCGTTTATTTGTTTATATTATTGTCTATCTTAGATTGTAAGTTAGTTTTAGGCCATGTCTTTTTATAAAAGAATGGAATACAGAATACATGATTTTTTAAAACCGTTTGTTTCATTACCTAGACCCATTTGTAACATTACATGTAACAATTGGCAGCCGGCAGCCAGCACTAATACGCACAATTGACCCTTGGCTTGCCGTTTCTCCACTGTAACAAGCTGCCCGGTGCATAAGTGGGCCCTCAACCACATGAATCCCAAGGGTGGCGCCCGAGAACCGACCACCGAGTGGATGTTTTGACCTTCAGGCAGTTAAACCGTTGAACAGTTCAGAGAGCAGGGATATCCCGATTATAAGTAGATACCGTCAAACCTATATCCCTGCGCTGAGCATTTGACCGATGACTGTCTGCACGAGAAATATCCACTAACCGATGTTCCGTTGCCGTAATCAAAGTAGATCCGTAGATCACGGCCTGGTCCCCTATACAAAAACGCGTCACAAATTTAATGTAAATGTTCTGGAAGCAAATTTCACAAAAGTTTATTAAACGTATTTAATATAATGCATTAAATTTAATAATTTACATTAATCTAAATTAATTTATTCCATTAAATTTAAGATAAATATTAATCGAGGAGTACGATAGGGAGATACGATTTCCCTTAAACTTTTTTACTTTAGCACTGGAAGATGTCTTTAAGCAACTGGACTGGGAACATAAGGGCATTAGAGTCGATGATAGATATCTCAACCACTTATGTTTCGCGGATGACGTGGTATTAATAAGTGAAGATTTAGACAATTTACAGAAAATGCTCTCCAAGTTGAAACATGTAATCATACATTAAATTTAAAGTTTGATCATTACTTTTTAAGGCAACTATGTACATTAAATATATAGCCAGTATTCACTGAATTTAAGATATATTATCACATATTTAATGCACCAATATTAATATGAGTTCAAAAAATTCTAAAACTACCAGGAAAAAGGGGACATTTTTCCCATAGGTACTGTCCGCCATCTAGACCGGTTTCGAACTCATGGTTTCCTGTCAGTACCAGGCAGATATGTACACCCTACCATAAGAAAATTAGTCACTTAAGCAACTTACATCATACTAAACAAAAAGTTCAATACAAGTTGCGACATCTCCCAGAATCTCATGTAATGTATATTGAATAATAATGTAAGTTCCTTTAGTATTAGGGTATAGGCGAATTATTTTTAATGTACAGAAGTTGACATTTCTTTAGTTTCTTTTTGAAATTTAAGATACCATTTAATCAAATTTAACGCACAACGAATTGATATTTGAATGAATTGCTTTGAATTCAAAATAAATGTAAATTATTCACGATTTTTGGTACAAAATCATTAAATTTAATGTAGAATGGGCATTATATTTGCATTAAATTTAAGGTTATTTTTAACAGTGTAGTATAAGAAAAAAAAACATATTTCTGCCCCAATTCGTGACTCTCCAAGATAAACGTAATAGATTCGAACAATGTTATTTTTGGATAAATTTCATTGGTTATTTTTTACGCAGACTTTTCAACAGTTTATAGACACTATTTTCATAAGGTATTTTAGAAACGCTAAAAAATAAACAAATTATAAAAATAAGCGTGAGGATCTAATTAAATACCTATCGATCTCCTTATAATCGTAAATTTAGAAACTATTTATGAGAGTTTTAACCAACCGATTGACCAATAAGCTAGATTCTTATCAACTGGTAAGAGATTTTGCACATCCGATAAATCTCTTGCAATAAGATTGCTAATAAAGAACACAAACGAATACAATTTGGACTTACTTACCATTATAGATTTTAAAAACACCATCTATAGTGTGGAATTATGGGCAATAAAAAGAGCCATGAATAACTGCAGATTGATTTTCTCAAAATTATTGACATTTGCAATGGAGGAAGTTTTCAGATAGAAAGACTGGTCAGATATGGATATAGATATAGGAATAACGTCACTTGTAAACATCTCCCTGATTTTTTAAAATTCATTAGATTATACATCATTGGGTTGCGGCGTCCCCTTTTTACAGGGTACGGCAACGGATGCGTACGGCAGCTCAATATGTCGGAGGCTAGGTTCGTATCTCTTTTAGAGATAGTTGTGCTCTGCTTTGATTACCCAATAGGCGCCACCTGTTTTACATTATCTGTGTTACTTACCTAGTGATTAAACAGGAAAACACTTCCACACTTCCATTTTATTCCCAATAAAAAATTATTATGTACATAAATTTGAATGGTGCTTACAATGTTTTTTTTTTGTACTTTCTTGATAACTATGGTTGTTACCTCGGTTTTAAAATGTTATATAAAATTTGGCCGCAAATGTTCTAGAACCTTTTTAGTTGCCAATACCGTAAGTTTTATAGAGTTATCAAAAAGTTCTTACATGTTATTACATCACATTAAAATATAATTATGTTGTTTTGTTTGTATTAAAAAAATTGAATTATAGCTCCAATCTTTAACTTAAGGTTTTTCTCCTACCTGGTATATGCTATGGTACCTCTCACTTTAGCGCTGTTGCTAGGATTCCTGTTGTGTTGTGGATGAATTGAGGCTTCACAGGGCCACTTCCAACTCACCAATCAAACGCAGGGTAAGGTTAAAACAGTCGTGGTCACACGGACAGGAAAACCAGGACCGGAACCATCAGAAAGCCATGACAGCAATATCAAGATGAAATGAGTGAGATGAAGCCCAAAGATAAAAAAGAACTGGCTTCAAATATTCAAATATTCACATAGCCAAATAGTCAAATATCCAAAAAGCCCTCAAATAAAATGTTGTTTTTACCACATGTTCGTAAAGATAAGGGGCAAAATCTTACCTCATTGATTAGTGGACTTTAACGAAAAAAAGACTTGACCGTCCGCCCTTTCAGTGCTGGTGGCAGGATTGGTCTGCTGCGTTCGGCGGTTCAACAGTAAAGGGAACGAAAATAAAAATCTCTCTTGCAACCAGACGTGACAAATCTTAGTGATATTTGTATTTAGTCTTGCCAACCTTATTCTCAACCTGGAGCACTTTAACCTAGTTCCGAACTTACACTGACCACCAGGTAATACGTCAAATATGGGCAAGCCATGGAAAATTATCAAAAAGAAAATTATGATCAAACAGTTCAAAGTCACTAATCACGATTAAAACAAAGTTCAAAAAAAATTGCCACAAATTCCATACTGCATACTCAACCTTAAATGATCGGTCTCTACATGCCGTGTTCGTGTCAACGAATCGGGAATGCATTCCCACATTACCGACTATAACCTTATACTTTTAATATTGAAATGTAATGTAAATAAATGAGAGTTTATTAAAAATAAAATATTTTACAACTTTTAAATTCAAACCAAATAATGTGATATATAAACTACAGCAATTTACGAACTGTGTTTAAAAAAAATGATAAGTTACAAAACCAAAAGAGTTGTGAACCAAAAAAATAAATTCCATGTTTACTGTTTTAAATTACAGGATAAATAATTAAATTTACTCAGGTAAAAATATACAAATTATATCATATTACTAAAAACATGTAGCACTGATGCTAACTGGTAAATTTAAATGCTACAGGGTATTCCTTTAAAGTTCTGTTTCTCCGTTAAAGAGCACTTTAGGATTTTTTCTAGTAGGATTATTTGACCTACCCTATATGCTCCCGAGAAATTATGAGGTAGTTACCTGACATTCGGTATGTTATGTAAGATGTTCTCACGAGTGTGATAAGTAATCGAAGGTTTTCGGATATCCAGTGTGTGTGTGCTGAGTCCTTTTCAGGTAGCTGATGTTTCGGTAAAATCTCGTCCACAAGTATTGGGCAACCGCTGACTGTCGTCTCTGCTATTTAAGTTATTGGGCTGCTTTGAAATTTCGATGGCTTCTTTTATTATTTTTGTGGACAGAACATCTTAATAGCATTTTTATCCCCGAGAAGTTAGTTTTATGTCAAGTGTTTAATAGCTGTTCGACCAGTGCAGGAGATTTTTTTTTCTTGACAACGTTTATATGTTCATCTATTCTGGCGCTTATTTTGAAAATAACGAATGAGATCTCACCGAAACGTTAGTTGTGGATACCTAAAAACCTTCGATTACATAAATGAGATGGGTTAATGACCTCAAAAAGATAGAAAGACTTCACTGACAACGAGTTATACAAAATAGAAAGAATAGAAGGACTTTTAGGTAGACCAAAGTCCAAAGTTGGATAAGTAATAACCGAAAGAACAACGAGTATTTTCCTATACATACAAAATTTTTTTATTTAAGTTGTGCATAAACTTACTGTGTATTAATGAGTAAATTTCTTGTCCTCCTAATAAATAAGTTACCTTTTGATTTTGAGAACTTTTCTTATCGGCGTGTGCTATGAAGATTTATATGTCTACTTTAATTTTTGTTATTTAAAACGGATTTACAGTTGTCACGTTTAGTAATTTATTATTTATTTTTGGGTAGCTTAAGTTGATCGCTCACGTACACGGTTACGTAGAACTGAATTAGGCCTCTTTACCCCATGTAATAATGCAATTTCCGTCACGAAACTTCTTAGCCCGTGGATTAATTTCGTAATATTTAGGTCAAAGATTCAACGAGAAACATCGGCTGAATATGAATTGTTGTGCAAAACAGAATACAGGCTATATGTCGTATTAAACAAGATGTGTAGCATAGGGAAGTACAGCTTGATAAAAATTCCATAAAATTACTATATAGGGTTGCCAGTACGGTAAGTGGTTATATTTTGAAAATACTCCAGAACATAAATTTTTATATAAAGTAGATATGGTGGCTCACAAATTTGAAATAAATAAGAAAAAACACGTTGAATGAATGAACCAAAAGTGGTGACACCTAATCTTTAATGCCTAGGTCTCACTGGGCCTTTTACATTCCACCATGGCTGCAAGTCATTCGAGACCGATCGCTTTTACAAATCCAAGTAGCCTTATTTAATAAACTTACCTGACGGTTCGGGTGACAATATTATATCTCCAAAATACATCTGCCTAAGATTATTGAGTGCTGACCTCTCTCCGAGAGCATAGTTAACAGTCTCATACCAATCTTTGAAAAATGGTCTCGTAGGTGACAATGTCCTGTCAGTAATCTCTCTCCTTCAAAAAAGGAGAGCTCCCCAGTAAGTGGTGAGTTAGGTCCCTGTTTTGAGTCATCTTAGAATGCTTTACCTTCTTTTTGAGAAATTTCAAATGAAGAAATTCAAATAGGTGAAGTCGCTTCTTGCAGGCCAGTTTTTATCACCAAAACAAGGGGTAGTATGATCTGGGAACTTCCTTTGCAACGTCACTATCTGGAATGCGATTTGACAGAAAGCTTGTTTTCATACTAAGGAGAGAGAGATCAGCAATGACCGTCACGAAGATACCGTAATCATTTTCAAAAATTATACTCCGATAATCCCTTCTACTCATTTCAGAATACATTTAGATTTTTGGCTCTCCTGATCCCCCAATTCAGCTTGCTAATAGAGCCGTTAAAGTGAATATGTGTGAAGTGAGCGGTTTCAAGATCCAGTTAGAAAAGTTTTGCATTGTCCATGATCAGTAGACTGCAGTTCTCAAGTTAGTTGGATCTTCTTCGAGAGTATCGCAAAGGCAGTTTAATTCCTGGAATAGATACCGGATAAAGATATTTATTCTGTGACATTGACGCTCACAGATTCACAGAAGCAATGTTTTCAGTCAATCTTTTAAGGGAATAACGGGTAAGCTTTCGCACGTCTTTAAATGAACACGCTCGTTCAAATTTCTTAACTAATATTTTAAAATCGGGCCATCTTTATTCTAATGATAACTGGTAATAATTAAGTAACTGTGTAATAATAGATTATTGTTCGAAGTATCGTTCTCAACCTTTCAGGGTTGAAAATCTTGATTGAAGTACGTTCTATCAAAATTTTATATATTTCATTTCTAGAAGATTATTCACTATTCCAGAATACCCTATATATTCCATCAAATTATATTCTTTTGTAAATACTGATATGTAAATATCTTTCAACAAAATGTTAGTTCAGCATAATTATCATTCCGAAGAATTCGGTAGTTTATCAGTCTTCTTTTGTTATAATGTGAGATATCTCCAAATTTATTTTTAATATCTATTATAAACCAAATGAATTAATCCAGATAAAAATGGTAAAGCGAAGGTTTCCTGTACTATTTTTATTTCAGTGATGTAGTAAATCTACAATAAATTTTATAAACCTCAAATTATAAAATGGACAGATTTTTGTTCCATTTTGTTTAAAATAATGCAGGAAACTCATTAGGAAACTTAAAAAATCCATTAGCAAAATTATTTACACAGTTTTAATTGCAGTCGCTGCAGGATTGGATATTGTAGGAAAAAAAGTGGGATTCTATTATAGAAGACCCTTTTTATTTGAGATTTTAATGGATAAGACATATATAAAATCTCAAATTTGTTAATTAGTTGTTAATTTAATACCGTGATAATGATCCACAAATCATACCAGTGTACCGTTTTGTCATTGCTCAAATTACCAAATAGAAATTTTGTATGATGCTTTGCTTTAAGGCGGTGGTTCTCAAACATTTTTTTTTAATTCCCGCCTCTTATTCGTTTTTTTTTTTAAAAGATTCGCGACTCCACTTTCCAATCCGCCATATTTGATCAATAAAACAGAAAATTAAGCGTGGGTGTAGAAAAGTATATTGTAGGATTTAATAAAAGAGATGATATTTTCTTATTAATTACTAATTATTAATGATTAATGTGATAATTCTTGCATTTGCTTAACGTTTGTGGCAAGTCTTGGTTGAGTATCTATCAAAGTCATCTCATATTGTCCTGGACATCCAGCTTTTTTCTGGCTTTTGTCTTGATCTGCAGAATAGTTGAAAATCCACAATTGCAGAAGCAAATGGAACGAAATGCTATTAATATTCCCAAGGGAATTTTAGGATACGAATAAAGTATAGCACAGCAAAATTGAGGTAATAATTTTTTCTTAAATATATCATGCGCTAAAAAGTCATTTCTTAGCGCGAAAAATTTATCCTGCACTTCAACAAGAATGTCGTCAGTATCCGAATTTACATGGTTTTTGATCAGTGGACTTAGGAAAACAACATTGAACTTCAGACTCAAGAGCTCAGATAGTTACCTATAGTACCTGCCCCTGACTCTTCAGTTTACATGCAAAGGTATTCAAATACTAGGGGGGACTCTTTGAATCCAATAACAACATTAAATTATGTCATAAAATAACAGCTACACTACAATACACTCTTTCCGAAACAGAGTTACATTAAGATTTCAAACATTATTCTGTCCTCGTATCCAAATACTTCTTTGACTCGATCCATCAATTAAAAAAAATAGAAGAAAAATGGTTAAGTTTTCAGGAGATATTAACCTCCTAATTCACTAACACGACAACACAAAAACATTAATAAGTCAAGGAAGTTTTAAACCTTCAAAATTCAGGCATTAAAATCCTTTTATTTTATTACTATAGGCTAAAATGGAGAATTTTATTTATTTTCATGGTTCAAATCTTATATATTCCAAGGCTTTTAAAACTGACAAAATAGAAGATTTAAGTTCCATCGAAACTAGATCGGATTTAAATCTTAAACCTTCTGCGTGAATCTGGCTGCAAAGTGTTAGCAAACTGTCAATTTAAAGGGATGTAGTTTAGGGTTTATACTTGTGATAAGAAAACCACAATTTAGTACATGGTCATTTACATCGTTCAGAATAAAATAAATTCTGGCTGTGCACAACCAATACTTGTAGACCAAATGCTGAATGAGAGATTTATATGGGACTCGTCTAGTCAGTGGTCATCTCCTTTTTGTATTGGTAGCCGCAAAAGATGGAACTACTAGATTTGGTGTTGACTACAGGGAGCTTAATAGCGTCACTAGGGAAGACAACTATCCATTTTCTACAATTAACCACATCTCAACGACGTGACCTGGCGAAACAAACACTTACAACAAGAAACAAAGGTTCGGATCTACAAAACCACAATTAGACCTATTATGACATACACCTCAGAAACACGGCCAGAGACGACAAAAACGAAACAACTATTGGAGACTACAGAAATGAAAATACTTCGACGAATAACAGGAAAAACGCTACTAGACAGAGAAAGAAGCGATAATATAAGGCAATCATGCAACACAGACTGCATTAATGAGTGTGTCCTACAGCATAAGATACAATGGAACAAATACATAAGCCGAATGACAGAGGATAGACGAGATAAATCGCCTAGTGGTACACGCAGTAGAGGTCGACCACGGAAAAGGTGGAGCGATAATTTAAGTCCAGAATGAGGAAAATTGAAGAAGGAACAGGTCAGGGACCTATTATAGAAGGTAGAAGAAGAAGAAGAACCACATACTCATAACCTTAGTTTACTAACTGTGTTAAAACCCTAATTTAAGTTGAAGATTTTTTCTATTGCAATAAGCCTTTAAATTTCGGGAATACTTCTGATATAACCCCGCTATTTCGACTCTACACCTATGTTTCTTGTATAATGGCCTATTCCAAACAATAATTTACCAAAAGCGAGACACACTGATAACGTTTTTATCGCATCTTGGGATTTAGCAACGGGAACCTACATTAATTGCGCTTGTAAGATACAATACTAGTTCACATGCATTTTGCTTAAACCATGGCAATGTAATTTATTCGCCGTAAAATAAATTATCACTTAGTTGTTAGTTAATTGCTTTTAAATGAAGGAAAGAAAGACATATTAATGTTGGGTATATCCATAAGCTGTAACCATATTTTGTTAATAACATCTTCGATACTTTATCTTTATATATCGATGTTCATTTTAATAAAAAAAAAAAGATGTAAATCTAACTGTATTTATGTAATAAGAAACAGATATTTTCTTAAAATTTGAAAAACTGATGATTTTTCATGATTAACCAGTCGGAATCGTCTTGTGTGATAAATGTTGACATTTTCTTATTTCCAGAATAAGTTTTAAGCAAAAGATTTATCTGTAAGACATTTTTTATCAACAGTGTCCCGATGTAGAAGATCTCCAAGTAATAGGAATTATGGTTTAATATTTTAATCCCACGAAAACTTTATAAGTGCAACAAGGTATGTGAACACTAAATCTTAAGGAACTATCAAAAATAACACCTAAATTATGCGCATTGTCTTTTATTAAAAAAACTGTTATACACACTTTATTCGAAAAGTTCCGGCACTAATTTTTTTTTACGAATGAAAGCAAGAGTTTAGAAAAGAGATTTTATTTAGTTTTCAAGATAATCCCTTTCTCAATTTTGTTGCGCTAGTATAGCCGCTGGAACAACCTAGAACACTCATATTCTAGAATAGCTTTCAGAGCTCTAGTTACATTCCTTTCAATCGCCTCAACTTCAAATTTACATTTAGAAACTAAATTTACGAACAGAAAACTAAATCATGATTGGAATTATGTTAGGAAAAATAGTCACATCTTCGGTTTCCCTATTTATCAAATTATATATTTTATTCTCATATTTCTTATGGAGCACAATCATTTAAATTTTCCGCTTTTTTTTTCGTTTACACAAAATTTCCTTCAATTTACCTTTATAATAGGTCGTCGATTGTGATTGTACATTTAAAGTTGAAATCGATATATACGTTTAATTTCACAAATTGATTTAGCTCGGTTACTTCAATTCCAAGGAAGCTTTAATGCCATTTCCATTGGATTTGATTTAGTACCCTATTGCTTCGTTATACGACCGTTAAATTAAGCTTAAATTATTTGTTTTCCATCGGGTTCATATTATTCATGCTCTATGATGTTCCAGAATTAATGGATGTTTTTGTCGAACTACGGTAATTGGTGATAAAATTTTATTTACCGGTTTGCTCAAACCAATTTTCGTTAGTGGACTGTCACTGACTGTTGCTTGTTTAAAATATTGATTAAATAACCTAGTACGTATGTATAACATGACTATTTTCATTATAGTCTACAGAACGTAAGACCCTATTTCAACTTGATTAACACTCTTCTGAAACTTTGTAAGTGGAATTAGTTTAACGAGTAGGATTAGAAAAATGGCACCTAGAAATTGTCGGACAATATGACCATTCTATTATACCACACATTAAATAACTGTGAAAAAATCAGGTAGTTGATAATAATAAAACATATGCACGTTATGTTTACATGTTTCTTTTGTACCGAAATGCGACCTCAATCCTTTGATGCGGTATGCTGCGTTTATATATTGTAATGAACGACTAGAAGAATTTTTTGATGTGTAAAAATATTATATCGATGAATCATCGTTATTATAATATAACCAAGGAAATATATCGATAAGTCGTCATAATTTGCTATGTTTCTAGCACAATTCTGGATTTGTATTCTAATATATTCTAGTTGATTATATACAAAGTGATATGAGATCAGCTTAGTTAGTTTAGTTGTATTTGAACAGTGAAGGTGTAAAGAAGTAGTTATTACAGAGTTTTTATTTATTAGTGAAAAATATGTTTGAATTTATGCGGACCTAATGAGTGATTTTAAGGAGAGAAAATTTTAACAATATTATATGTTTGTTATGTTATTATCGCGCCACCTCACAGCGGTTCATACAACTTTGTTGGTGGTTGCTACTCTCGTATTATTGAAAGATCCGCCCAGATGCCGCTGTTCGTGTCCTGTCAGAGGTTTAAAAATTATACATAGGACACGACAGAGATTAGATGATGGTACCAAATGAAGTGGCCTGATGAGTCGCAAATAAGGGCAAAATAGCCTTTTTTCGGACCTGGAGCTTCCCCGCTGTTTCGGAGTTGTCCGCACTATTGCATCTCACACAGAGGAATCCGTGAAAGCCGCATAAACATATATACGCCATCCGGCGGGAGGTGGGCGAAGCCGCGTTCAGTATTTGCATGCTACCTTCTGATCTGTCCCTTGCACAGCCAGGTGCATGTCGGGACCCTGATGAGTCTAGTAGAGACGAAACATGTACCTCTGCCGTATCACTGTGGCGGAGAGGGTAAGTTTTGACTTTCTTCTCGGTATGGTGGTACAGGTGAGCCACCGTCTCGATGGTGGTGGAATAGAATAAATTGTTTTTCCTTAGCAATTTATTCAAACTGTGCAATTTCTAACACGGAAAGGATATGGTTGGAACGAGGTTTGCATTTACTGTTTGCGTTTTACTTCATTCATCCACGGAGCTGCATATAGTTGTACGTTTGCTGAATGTGATTTCAGCACTACAACGGCATAATGTGGATATATCCGCTGCTATTGCATCTCACACGGAGGAATCTGTGAAAGCCGCATAAACATATATATATATATATATATATATATATATAATATTTATATAGATTATATATATACGTTATATTATGTGCCTATTATGGAAGTATTATACTATTTTACAAGTAGATCAATGTAACTATGAAATTTGTCATGTATAAAATATAATAGAAACTCAATTAACAACTGATTTACCCCAGATGCACCTTAAATTAATGAACTTTCAGTAGTGTTGAAAAAAAAACTTATGAGGAGTCATCGATAAAGAAGTGAAAACACTCAAAGTTTTGAAATTATTATCAATCCCAATTGAATGTACAGGATCTTGGATTGTTAAGGAAATAGCAACTTACATCATATTGTGCTGCAGTGCGCCATCTTGTTGCCAAATCAAATTATTTTATTTTTGAACCGGGATAATCTTATTTGCCAACATGCCACACCAAAAGTGAATTGATCGCCGACACTGTATTTTTACAACCTGTATCTTATGTGGGATTTTCAGTTGCTCAATAATGTTTACCCTTTCTATTAAACATGTCAGATGTCGTTGAAGTTGCTTTATAAAAATAATTTTATTCGGAAACTCCCCATCTTGTCCAATGTGTCGAACCATTTCTAACCAATATTGCAACTGACATATGAAGTCGGAGAAGCAACTTTTCCAGAAAAATATTGAGGAAAAATGGAGAAACTGCGCTAAAATCCCCTTGGACTTATTTTGCACATTTGTTGAAAAACTACGTAATAAACAATGTCTTATAATAACCTCTTTCGGCCAAAATCGCACTGGCATCATGGCCTTTTTGGAAAAACCCGATAAACAATTTCAATTTTCTTACAGTTTCGAGTGGTTAGTTCAGGTTAGTCTCGCACTAGAATGTTTTTTATGTATGTAATATATTCCTACGTAGACGAGAAAAAATTCTTCAACGTCAAGAATTTATTTGTTCGGAAAATCCAAGACACAACTTTGATACTCTTTTAATGAGGACTAAACTTATGACTTATTATGATTAAAAGATAACAACTGTAAATTAAGAGAAAAGCTGGTTTTAATCTTCAAATTTAAATAGAAGTTAAATTTATTAACCAACTTTTTACATCAATACGAAAACTACTACGTAGTAGAAAATGTTCCAAGCTAATCTACAACACTAATTGACTCTGAAAGTTTTGCCGTTGCGATAAGTCTGTAAAAGTATTAAAATGGACTTTATTTTGTGTCTCCGACCGGTTTATACTCAATTTAAATAAGAACTTTTACTAAGCAGATCTTGTGTTAACTTCAATGTTTTATCAGTTAGTTTTTAACAAATGGTCCCATTTAAGCTAATAAAAGACCGAATGATTTCTTACATTTTTGCATGTATCACGACATCCCAATTATTGTTTTATATATAAAGGAATTACGAGAATCGGATGTAAAGTTTCCATACAAATATGGAAAATACAAAAATTATGACGGTAATTTACTTTTTTTATAAAGGGGTCTTTGATGTCGAAATTGAATAAAACAAGCTGTGTGTGAGGTATTAACGAAATCCTTTTTTAATTTAAAAAGCTCATGTTTGCCATTATTTATGTAATATAACATCGTTCAATTGTCCGTTGCGGCTTCTCACGGTGGCATAGATCCGAGTAGTTCAATTTTCAATGACTTTGTCACATAGATCGGGTTGAATTTGCGCGATGGCATTGGTTATGTGTGACTTCAGGAAACCCCATAAAAAATCTAGCGAGGCCAAATCGCACAGTCTTGGTGGCTAATTCACGTCACCTCTGCGGTAGATAACCATAACCACTCGAATCGTTTATGCATCGTGGCATCCTCTGTGTGACATGTAGCGCCATCCTGCTGGAACCACCTGTTGTTTACCTCCATATCGTTCAATTTGGGTCAAAAGAAATCAGTTGCCGTTAAGGGTGATGGCCTCACAAACGTCCTTTTCAAAAAAGAACGGACAAATTACGCCGTCGACCCAGAATCCGCATCAATAAGTAAATTGTTATAGATGCATTACCACCTGATGAATCTCAAGTGAGTTGGCGTCGTCCCATATCCAGCAATTGTGTTTATTAACATGAATGACTCTTGAAATTGACCATCAAACATTGGAGAGTCGACTTTGAAAGGCCATCGCGTCTGCCGTAAAATGAGTGCAACAAGCGCAACATTTGCTTTAACAAACAGTCAGTTTGATAATAAAGTTTTATCATTTGGACGTACTGCTCAATCGTATAACTTGTCAGGGTGATTTGGCATTTGTAACAGAATAATAAACAGCAGATTAGACAGACGCTACCGAAACAACATGACCGTCACAGGTTGTCAACATCGACCACCTTTTATTGAAAAATCTTTTACAATTTCATTTAATTACATAAATTTACACGTGTTACACCGTACACAGGGCAAAAAAGTAGCCTTCTGATTCAAAAATCTGCAGCCAAATCAAATATTATGAATACATCTTTGTTAAATCACTTGAATCAGTCTTCTTGTTGACTACTGCGGCATTGTGGGCAATATTTATATAAAACTTTCAAAAAATCTTCAAATTTAAAACAGACTTACTTTTACCTTCTAATTTTCAAAATTCTTTTAATTATTCTCAATCTTTAATACCACACACCAACACACAGACAAATTCAAAGACTAAAACTATATTATCATTCACTACCTTATATTGAAAACTTTACTGATAAACTGTGCCAAGTATTTAAGGGAAATGATGTCAAAATAGCCAAGAAACAGTTGTAATGTTGTATATGGCATCCCATTGCATAGAATGTGATTTAACCTATATAGGTCAGACCTCCAGAAATCCTAAAGGCCGAATTACAGCACATAAGAGTGATTGTAACAGAAATGTAAAAAGTTGTGCTTTGTCATCGCATGTCATCGAAATACATGATGAACTGAGGTAATAATTATATTAAATCGAAAGATAAGAAAAACATTAAATGCTTAAGAATTCTAATTAATAAAGTTATTACCATACTTTTACACTACCCTGTAAGTACGAAGAAGACATGCATGTCCGGCACCTATTCTTAACTCGTTTCTCCTTTCTCACTCTCATCCACATAATAAACAACAGATCTATCTTTATTGGACATACTACCTATATTTTAACTTTAATGTCCTCCTTCTTCTTTTCATACCACGTTTTTCTTTGTCACATTTGTTCATTAGCTTAGGATACGTATGTCGACATGTGCATAAAATTAATAAATATAAAGAAAAGATATAAATGTAAACAACTAAATTCCTCAACTCAAATATTGATCAATTCCATTTTGTTAAGCAAAAATGTAACTTATAATTATTAACTATTATTTTTTAATTTTCTATTGAGTAATGTTTATTCCTGTTTTTCATTTAAATTCACATTGGTGAGTTTACTGTAAAATATAATTAGTGTAATATAATATTGATTAACATATTAATTGTAGACTGTCCTGATGAAGAGCATAATAAAAACTCGAAAGCATGACTAACAAAAAAGGATTTTTCTTCAAACCATAGCCATAATAGGCTGTAACCCTACAAACTTTTAATGTATATATATATATATATATATATATATATATATATATATATATATATATATATTAAGATAAATATTTTTAAAAAATATAATATTGACATCTTGTATGTCGCAAACTATCATCGGGAATTTGCGATGATGTTTGTTAAGAAAAAAAAATCGTCGAAGAAGAGGAGAGGTGTGAAATGTATACCCTATAATGAAAGAAAGAAAATAGATTGTTGTAAATTAAAAAGTTTAAGTCCTGTTAGGTAAATAAAGACTTTTTGATGTCTGAGTCTACTTTATTTGTTTTTTTAATCAGGTGGCTCTGTAATAGTCTCTAAGTTTTAGGATTCATCCGGCTAGCTCACAAAGGAACTGAGAGTGGTCGAGGTAAAATGCGCCACCTGTTTTGGTGCCTTAAAGAATAAGGCGGAGACCAATCTAAAAACAAAACAGGAAATCTAATTTAACGTCAAGAAACCACCAAAAAAATTTCACAAACAAGTATCTATATTTATGTTTCACGGTGTAAATTCAGCTAAGTGGTGCCCAGCGCTTCTCTGGTCAAAAGAGTAAGCCTGTGACAGCCAGCTGTTTAAGCAGGTGGTTTTTGACAACTTACACTCTCAATGATTAATCTAACAAACAAATTATATTCTAATCAATTATTTTTGGCCGTGATACTAACTATAAAAAAGTGATTTATGGTAAATAATTAATATATCTATAAAGTGATACTTATTGAGTGCACTCTACCTGGGTAAATAGGCCTGCTTATTGGAGTTTACCGATGTGCCCCTTACATACGTGGAGATATCAACTACATATGGTTGCACGATTCAATAAGTTGTACCATATGAGGAAACACAATAGGTTTTAAAGAGGTAGGTACACTGATTATTTAATAATTATATATGCAAAATAAAATAAAACGCTATGATGTCTTTAAATTTATAGGTTTTACCGAAGGCAAAATTTAAGCAGGTTAAAAGTCTATAATTCCCTGAAAACGACACAGACACATAAAACTTGATTAACGGCGGCTTCTTGATGTACTGATGTTGAAGCTCTGGATCACTCGTTGTGGTGGTATGTGCAGCATGCAAGGCAGTTGCCGTAGCGATATCAGCAAGAAGGTCCCGATGATGATCCAAATGAAGGCAATAGGGGTAGAAACGACAAAAGGAAAACTAAAGAGGAACAGAAAATAAAAAAAGGCCTAAAATAAAAAATGAACTTAGAAAGAACTCAATTTTTTAGGTTACGAGTGAGGTAGGCTACGTTTAAGCTTATTACTTTTTTTTTAAACATACCCACAATTATTAATACTTAAGAATTAAAACAAAAATTAAAACAAAGACTTACCAGTGATGTTAGGTGGCCTTTTTGTGGTGAAAACAAATAGAAAAATTTGATATCGGGTTTGTGTCCCGAACTGACCAAACCAAATCAGCACATAGCTTCTAAAAGTACACAAAGTAACTTTTTACTATAAATTTGGTCAAGGACCCGAATTTTTCACATCTAGCAATAATGCCAAGTGATCTTTCCCGGTGCAACTCTGCAAGGAAAATGTCCTTATAACTCTATCATTTTTTTCTTGTCCCCAGAAAAACGTCCAAGGAAACGGCGGGAAAAGATACAGGGATCTGTATATCGACGTTATGACAACTGACAAGCCCTCAAAACAATGAAAAATAAAAATACGAACTTTTAAAATTATTACAAGAAATTTTATTGGCAAGTAACTAGGAGAATTGTGGTACGTTCAAAATTTGATATCGGTAAAAAGTCTTTGTTGAAGTAAAACCGTCTCGCAAGAAAAGTCGAGTAGATTCTAACCTTAAAGTTTATTTGTATTTGACACTTATGTAGTTTTTCATTTTTAGCTTAACAGAATCTCTCATAGTTGCACGATAACTGGCACACTGAAAAAATTAAAAGTGCCTAGAAGACATAGAAGATTCAACAGTATCCAGAGAGCTACCGCTCAGAAATCTGTCGATCCTGCAGCCAAATGATTATCTGCTCACTCGAGATCTCTCGATGAAGGTAACAATAACCACAAAATACAATTTAAATTAAGAATTTCTAACTAAATAGTCCATACCGAACCACTCTGTACAAGACTAAAACCTTTCTATGTTTTAGGTACAAAGGAGAGAAGCCTTACGAACTAAACAAAACAACAACAAGGACTATCAAACAGTGAACATCAATTATAATACCATAATTGTGAACTGAATTTCTATAAACAAGATATTTTCTTTCATTCGTAATTATGTTCCTAAAACAAAAAAAAACAAAAACAAAACACATAAATGATCGAGGAGGTAAGCGTAAAAATTACTATTTTAGATAGGAAATTAGACAGGAAAAATAAAAACGTAACATGTTTTGCACCGAACCTTTAGAGATACTCTGTATTTTACCTTAATATGTAAAATTTATCTTGAAAGACTTTATAATTTTTAGGTTAAAGCGCATATTCTCAAGTTAAGGGGGGAACCTGCTTTAGGAGGCCTTAAAAAAGCATTTTTTTGGAATTTTTTTTAGGACAGAAAAAAATAAGCAAGTCTAGCAAACTTTTTACATTATTTTATTACATCTTTGAACATGAAAAAAAAATTTTTCAAATTAAAATATTCAAATGCATCCGATTTTTATTCACATTTGTGTAACACCTCGCAATTGCAGTCTGCTGTCGGCGGGAAAGATGAAGTTCGTCATTTTCGTCTGAAACAAAAAAATCAAATAAAATTTTAATTTTCATATATTTTTCTTCTAGGTGAACTAAGAAGAACCCAAAAAAATTGTAATATTTAAAATTTTTCTCAGGTTTGAAAAAGAAATGGGCTTTTTGCAAAAAAAAAGTCATTTGAACTTGCTAAAAAAATTGTTTAGAAATTTTTTTTCATGAATCTTTTTAGTTCAAATAGAACAGAATACAAAACTGAAGCTAATAAGCCTTGTTTCGTTTTGATTGGTCGTCTAGTTTTTTTGCAATCCCGCCCGCCGTAAAAACAAAAACTCGAGAAAACGCGCTTTAAAGTTTACGATCAGAAAAAATATTAATTTTCGAATACTTACAGTAATAATACGCTAATCAGCTATTCCTGCGCCATAAAGTAGACCTTCTTCTTCTTCAGAATACTCATTTTGATGTTGCTGGAGTCTACGGGCCGTGCGAGCTCCCTTGCTGGAAGAAGACGTACACCGGTTTTCCCTCTCGATCCGTTGTGTGTCGACGTTATCTGCAAACATTTTACATTGTTGGCCGATTTTTAAATCGAGCAGCTGCATGGTACTTAAAACTGCAGAATATCCTTCGTTGAATATGCCTGTAGATAAGTACGCAGCAATTTCAACGATTTTTTTGCCAGAATGCAGATGTTTGGGGCACATGCGCCAGACAGTGGAGTTGAACGATTCGTTTGCATTTTGCGTGTGTCCACCTAAGCATCGCGTCAAAAGTTCGTCGTTTGAGAGGTCTTCGTAGATTGGACGAATATGTTTCTCCACATTATCGTCAATCAATCGAGCAGGATGCATAAAAGACGTAAGAGAATTCGTGGTTTCCGCTTTGCGCCATTCACACCAGCTTTCGGCGGCTACCGGACAATTCTCGTGGCGAAGAGATTCATCAGTCGAACAATAATGATCCAGCGTTGTCATTATAGCTTTCTTCATGTCTTCGACAGAATTAATATTTCTTCTGATTGCCAAACCATAGTAGATCGTTAACTTTTTAATGATGCTTTCCGTCAACCGCTTCTTACCCCCGAGCTTCTCTTCCTTTCTTTTATTTCGGAGTCGAGTACCCATCCGCTTTTGTACGTGCCCCACGCACTCATTATTCGGTAACAGATACCTCCATGTACAATTATATTTTCGGTGCTCGCGGTGGCTAATTTCTTCGCACTACTGCTCGTGTTGCACTCTGCATTGTCTGTGTCACTCGAGGTTTCACTTGTGCATCGATTCCCGTGGAATTTGCGTTTTCGTCGCTTCGCAGAACGATCACTGCTCAATTTATTACCTTTGGGATAACTTGACATGATGTTGTAGCGATGTGCACTTGACAAGGCTTAGAGCAAAACTAGTTGTTGATGCTAGACTTATCTGCATAGAAGCACGTACACAGAAAGGAAGTATGTCAATATAATCCGTACTATAGCTTAACACGCCACTTCTACGAACTCAAAATATTTTTTCGAACGACTGTTGAACATTTTCAAGTATTCCTGAAAACATATGTATACATAGTTTGGAATTATTCGACCTAGGGGAGGAGCGCGCACTCCATGGAGTAGCTGCAGTTGCCTGAACACTCATATACCTGCTCGACACCCCACTGCGTTTAGTGCTGTATCTTTGAAAATATTGCGAATTTGCCTCTATAAATTTAGATACATATTTTTAGATCTATTAGGAGTAGATTCAAGCAATAAAAAAAAAATCGATTTTTTCAGCCTTCTAAAGCAGGGTCCCCCCTTAATACCACTCCCCATACGTAAATTATAAATTTTACAGGAAATTTTAAATTCATATTAACGTCAAACGACCATAATAAAACTTCCATCGCAGTTATTAAGTATTAACGTTAAAGCAGGTGGAAAAAAGAATAGAGCTAAAATTATAATTACATTTCGCTGTCATCACTACCCACGTTTCCCATCAATAATGACTCTCACCTTTCGGTTAATTAATTTTCCTTCGACGAGTTAAAATAAAAAAGAAAAACTAATTTACAAATGGCAGCAAATAAACCGAAACTAGCCTTCAATAATTTGAGACAATAAGGAGAAAGTGTAGATAGAGATTGCAAATTATTTATCGGTAAATATTAACATGGACAACTTGTTTCTACCTTGCAAGTAAATAAGTTAAGAAAACTGTAAAATTTTGTACTATTTTTCACGCCCTTTTGGTTGTTTGTTTCCGTAAGTTTTGATAGAGTCGAGCAAAAACTTCATCCTGTTTGGAGTCCTATGACTTCGCCTAGGATGTAATAATTGATTTAGTTTTTTCGGTTATTTTTTAAGAAATCCTTCAAGGTTACAAGGCATTAGTGCCTCATTATTACAAGGTTTCGATCCTGTCAGTTTGTTGCAATCTAACTTACTTACCCCGTGGCGTTACAACCCTGGGTGGGTTTTAGCTAACTTTACAACATTCCTCCATTCATTTCGATCTCTCGCAACCTCCATCCAGTCTTCGATGCCCATAGTTTTGTGATTTGTTGTTATATTATCTCTCCACCGGAGTCGGGGTCGTCCCAGTGGCCTTCTCCCAGTCGGTGCTTCCTCCCAAGCTAGTCTTATTATTCTGTCGTCAGAAAGCCTTCTGATATGTTCTGCCCACTGGAGTTTTCTGGCCTTTCTTTCTTTTACTACATCTATATATGGGAAAAGTTCTTCTAGTTCCTTGTTAGTTCTTGTTCTGTATTGTCTTGTCGTTTCATCTATCGTTAGTCCCGAGATTTTCCTCAAGATTTTTCTTTCAAAGACTCGTAGTCTCTCTTCGTTCGCTACCGTTAGCGTCCATGTTTCGCAACCATATATAACTATCGATCTTATAACTATTTTGTATAGGTCCATCTTTGTTCTTCTTGTGAGGTGTTTCGATTTCATCAGATCTTACAGTGCGTACAGGCATCTATTTCCTGCTTGTATTCTATTGTTTATTTCCTGTGATCCGTTATTATTTTCGCATATTGTTGTTCCTAGTTATTTAAATTCTGTGACTCGTTCAAAGTTATATTCATCGATGGTGATGTTTTGACTTATTCTGTCTCTGTTTCGGCCATTCCGACTCATGAACATATATTTAGTTTTGTTTTTGTTGATTTGAAGTCCCATCTTCTTTGCTTCCCTTTCGACCCGTATTAGAGTTTCTTTCATTTTTATTCTACTACTACCAATCATATCGACATCATCTGCAAATTCCAACAGTAGATTTGGTCCATCTTGATGGAATATAGATGTCGGTGCTTCAATTTTCGAATTTCTGATTATATATTTCAGCGCTATGTTAAAAAGTTATGGTGAGAGCGCATCTCCTTGCTTAAGACCGTTGTTTATTCAAACATTTCAGAGTAGTACTGTCCCACTTTCACTTTGCACTTCAGCCCCTCCATACACATCCTTATTAAGCTGACCAGTTTTTTAGGAAAGCCAAGCTCCTGCATTGCTGTCCATAATCTCGTTCTGCAAACTCTATCAAATGCCTGTTTAAAATCAATAAATATCTGATGTAGTTCACGATCGAATTCCCAGCAATCTAACTCCTCAATATATAATCCTTCCAAAGATTCTACTCAACTCATTGCAACATAAGCTTGTCCTTCCTCAAACAATTTCGAGCCTAAATACACAACTACGTACTCTACAGTACTGCCTTGTGCTTTGTGGACAGTAGAAGCCCATGACAAAATTAAGGGCAACATCCTTCTTTCAGCCGTCCCATAATTGTTTCTTAACCCGATTTCATATTGTTGAGGCGTTTTTGATGTTAACCGCTCTCTTCGTTTTTGTCGTCGACTATGAGTTTCACTTTCAATCTCTTTAGCACGTTTTGCTGTATACTTTTCTTTGGTTTTTTAAGACTCCTTTTTCATTGTGTTGCAGTTTTGGTTTTATTTTTGTTTGTTTTTGTTTTATTATTATTTTTTATTCTTTTGTTCCCACGAGTAATGGATTATAACGGTCAACCCCCCCCCCCCAAAGATCCAATAGAGGGGCAAGGTTTTTATATGACAAAATGCGTCCAAGTCTTGAGGAGAAAACGCTAGCAACATATCATTTTTATCCATCCTAATGCCACACAGTCCTTGGTGCGCTTTAATCTTTTACCTTAACTTGGGTGGTGTACCGCTAACAGCGTATCGTTTTTAGCCACCCTAACGCCACACAGTCCTCGACACGATACGAGATCTTTATGTGGGTGGAGGATTCATGCTTGAATCACGATTCTAAATTGACAAAGTCCTTTGTTTTTTATTAGATACCTAAATTTCAGTTTTAATGTATTGACTCTATGATCCGACATTTTGTTTCGGACGCCACTTTGGATTAGGAATTTTTTTCTAAAGTGTACTGTGTGTTCGTGTTCTACTTGTCAAATTATTTTATTTGATGCCCATATTGCGGGATTCGAAAAAAAATGTAATCCGCCATTTTGTGGTGGCGGCCATCTTGAATTTGAATTTTTTTTATAGTTTACTTTATTCTACTCGATTTTTACCAACCTGTCGAACAAGCTGGATTCAGAAAACACTTTAGCACCACAGATCACCTACACACCATAAGAATACTAATTGAGAAGTGCACCGAATATAACGGACCGCTCCCATATAGCTTTTGTAGATTTCCAGAAGGCATTCGACTCCGTCGAAATATGGGTAGTATTAAAATCCATAGAAAACACAAGAATCGATTCAAGATACATAAACATCATAAAGAACATATACGAAAATGCAACCATTCAAATAAAAATAGACGACAAGACGAAAACGAACCCCATAAAACTACAAAGGGGAGTAAGACAAGGGGACACTATCTCGCCAAAACTGTTCACCCTAGTCCTAGAGGATATTTTTAAGGAACTTAAATGGGACATCAAAGGTATAAACATCGACGGAATAGACTTGAACCATCTCAGAGTTGCTGATGACATAATCTTAATAGCAAGTAATCTCCAAGAATTGAACGAAATGCTACAACAGCTAAATGACGTATCCGCATCTGTAGGCCTTAAAATGAACTACAACAAAATAAAAATAATGAGCCACAACAGGCAAACACAACAATACAGAACCAGAGGATAGAAAACGTCGAAAACTATGTATACTTGGGTCATGACATCAGACTAGGGAAATCAAACCAGAATGCTGAAATAAAAAGAAGAACACAGCTGACATGGGCCGCTTTCGGTAAACTTGCATACATCCTGAAAAATAATTCAAATCCCATAAATCTAAAAAAAAGTATCCGACACATGCATATTACCGGTGTGTACGTATGGATTAGAGACCATGTCCCTCACCAAAAAGTCCGCTAAAAAATTAGAAACAGTCCCAAGAGCGATGGAAAGAAACATGCTTGGACAGGATTCGAAACACCGCGATAAGACGCAGAACGAAAGTCAAGGACATCGTGAAGGAGGCTGCAAAGATGAAGTGGCGATGGGCTGGTCACATAGCCCGATATGAAGACAACAGATGGACACGAAGAATCCTGGAATGGAGACCGAGGGAGACAACAAGAAGCACGGGAAGACCTCAAAAAAGATGGGTAGACGACATAAGGACAGTGGCGGGCAAACAGTGGATGAGATTGGCGAAGAATAGAGAAAGATGGAAACAATTGAGAGAGACCTACATCCAGGAGTGGATGGATAGAGGTTGACAACGAGAGAGGGAAGAGAGAGAGATACTGTATTCTACTAGTCAAGCCCTTTCATTTGATACCCATATTGAGAGGTTTGAAAAAAAATATGTAATCTGCCATTTTGTGGTGGCGGCAATCTTGGATTTACAATGATACTGATCATACACAATTGTATTGTCATTAGAACTAAAGATGTTTACCAAATTTCAGATCAATCGGTTAACAAGAAGAAGATAAAATTTCAATTAATAGATTTGACTTACACAAGACACAAACAAGGCAAGCTAAATAAAACCTTTTAAAATGGTGTATCGGACACTTTACGAAAACTTCTTTTAAATTGAAAAATTACCATGCGTTTTAATTGTAGACTTACTTTTAGACATACAGCTTTAATTTTTTCTTGCAATTTCCATAAGTTCACACAAAGCGTAGTAAACTTTTCCTAACAAAGCATTCCATATGAAATGAAGTTAGGCCATGATGAATTTTGGGGACACTGGTTATTTGTCACTAAGCGAGAACATTCTCCAACAGAAAATTTTGAGTTCGTAGAGCTGTATAAGAAGGCACACTATCTTGAACAAAAATATAGTTACCATCGGGAGAAGGTGGATGGAACTCAAATCTCAGATCATTTTGATGTAAGCCTTTGTTTTAGTCAACTGTAAATTGATTAAGATCTAAGCAGAACGTAGATTGAAAAAAAAAATCTATGATAAAAAAACGCGCGGAAAAATGAAATATTAGTGTGAAAACCTATAAAGCTTGAAAACCTGAAGTATTTAAAGGGAAAAGATTGAGGTCAAGTAAAGTACAGGTTTATAGTAGGTTTCAAAGAAAGAAAGCAGCAGAAGATGCAGAGGAAAGAAAATAAACTGAAGCACCTCGTCCTGCACCTACTGTTGAACAAGATATTGTAAACAATAATACGGAGATGACAACTGCTTTCAGAAGAAAGCAATTAAGAAAGTGTAAAGCAATAATATAAGCTAAAATTGCAAAATTGGAATGAAAACTGAAAAAGCAATTAGAAAGAGTGGAAAATATTAAAAAATGTGTTTTTGAGACATAGTCAAAATAAGACATCTTCCTGTTAGTCTAAAGCTTCGGGCATACATTATTGAAGGCAACATGTAATGCACCGCGAGCATTAGGTGGCACAGAAAGAGAAAGGGCGAATATGGGGTCGAGCCATCTTCCTTGCTCCGAACTACTATTCACCAGTGTGCGCTTCGAAAATATGGGAGCGACAGAGATAGCATGATCTCATATTCGCCCCCTCTCTCTCTTTTTGCTGCAGCTCGTTTAAGATATTATATATTCAGAAGAATATAGGGGTCCTTAAATTCAGAACTCTCAATTTTTTTCAGAAATTATTACTAAACATTTAAAAAATAGAGTTATAATTTAAAAAATTAAAAGGAAAAAAGGAAGCAATGTTATAATACATTAAAACTCGATAGCTAAACAAAAAACAAATTATAACATTTGTCAAAACCTTTTGCTAACAATAACACCTACTGAAAATGCAGTTATTGGAAACTAAATGCTGACTGTGATGCAAGATATAATTGAATTCTTGGAGAAATTCTAGAAAGTTTCCGTGAAAGAATGGTTTTATTGCTGAATGAATTACAAGGAGACTGAAGTTTTTAACTGAACCATTATTGTTGATTTATTAAAGAATGTAATTTTTTGTTCTTAGTAATTTTTTAGTTTAATTGCATTAATTGTTCAAATTTGAAAACAAATTTAACAAAGCATAAAATCAAAAGAAAATATTGATCTACTGAATATACGTACTATCGAACTATACTAAATATAGGTATCACCGATATTTATGAAAATGTTACATGAAAGTTTATATCTAACCGATATAAAGAAATTGATTGAGAAAAACGTTTTTACATATTCATATTTTAATTTTAAATATTAAAATTAATCCTTCATCAATCTACCACTTCTCCATTTTTTGATTTGTTAATTGCCTGTCCCCCCCCGTCAGAACAAATATATTTTATTTTTATAATAACTTTCGACGAATGCACCATATTCAACTGCATCTTGCAAATTGTTGAAACAGATATACCTTGTTTATTAAAATTGTAAATAATTATTCCGAACTTTAGTGAATTAAAACCTTTATTTGCAGTCCCCTGTTAGATACAATAACAAGGTTAAAACTTATTTATTATATTGGAAAGTACGAGGATGGTTCGATAAGTTCTCGGCTTGAAACAGAGAGGGCGCTAGTAGAATCAAATAGCTATAATATTTTGTAAGCATTAACATTGAGATGAGGCCCTGCAAAGTTTCAGATGTTTGCGTTCAGTTGTTTGTTTGTGGCGATCGAGTGAACACATAAGGTTCAATATTTTGTGATAGATGGATAAAATTGAAGTTCGAGCGGTTATAAAGTACTTTGTTTTTAAGAGCTTAATTCCTACGGACATTAAAAATGAGTTAGATTCTACTCTAAAGGATTCTTCTCCTTCGTTTTCGACAGTAAAGAAACGGGCTGCTGAACTTAATCGTGGTCATATATCAATTCAAGATGATGAGCGCTCCAAAAACCGCTACATCTGACGAAATTGTCACAAAAATTCACAATATCATGCTTCATGATCGCCGACTGAAAGTACAAGAGCTTGCCGGTATAGTAAACAGCTCGATAGATCATGTCCACTACATTTTACATGATATTCTTGACATGAAAAAGCTATCTGCGTGATGGGTGCCGCGTCGACCAAAAACGCCATCGAATGAACACTTCGCAAGAGTGTTTAGACTTATTCAGCCGCAATCCTGCTGAGTTTCTTCGACGTTCTATAATTGTAGATGAAACATGGATTCACCATTACACGCCAGACACAAAGCAGCAGTCTAAACCGTGGGTGGAGGCAGGTGAATGTGCGCCAAAAAAAGCAAAAACGGTTCCGTCTGCAGGAAAAGTCATGGCAACAGTTTTTTGGGATTCACATGGCGTAGTGCTTATAGACTATTTAGAACAAGGCAAGACCATTACCGGGGAGTAGCACGCTTAACTACTGGACCGTTTGCAGCATGTGATTAAGGCCAAACGTCCCCATCTTGCCAAAAAAAGTGTTGTTTCATCAGGATAACGCACCTGCACGCAAATCTATGGTTGTTGCTGCAAAACTCGATGACCTACATTTTGAAGAGCTTCCACATGCGCCATATTCGCCGGATCTGGCTCCCAGCGATTACTTTCTCTTCCCAAACTTGAAAAAATGGCTCGTTGGACGAAAATTCCCTTCAAATAACGAGGTCAGAGCGGCGACAACCGCTTATTTTGCAGAGTTGGATAAATCACATTAAACCACGGGTATTAAAAGGTTAGAACATCGTTGTACCAAATGTATTGAAGTCCAAGGGGACTATGTTGAAAAATAAATAAAAACGTTTTCAAAAATCTCCATTCTCGTATAGTACAAAAAAATAATTAAAAAACCGAACTATTTATGCGATACAATTATTTTTGCTAATAATTACTAAAAACCTTCTCACTTTGGAAAATTAGTAATGGTAATGGGTCGCTTAGTAAGAATTATAGCTTTTGTGTGTAATAGAACTATTTGGTATAGCACCAAATGTGATTTTATAATTTAATGCTTCATTTTTTTTTCACAATTTTGAAATTTTACTTTCTCTAATTGCATCAAAGTAAAGGTACCTGATATTATTTTTCCGATTTAATTTTTATCTTATTACTGTTAGTAAAGATGATTTAAAACCCAGGTTTTCAAATTTTTTTTTAATTATTAAAGGTTTTTTGTTCAAATTATACAACTAGGACTGTACTATCCATTCAATCGTCCGTAATAAGTACAGGTAATGTTAAATTCCTTTAAAAATTTGTTTAAAAGTAAGAAATCGCTGTTCTATCTAGTCCTATTCTCGTTGGAAATTTTAGCCTTCAATAACATTAAAAGTCGTGTGCTGCAACATACACATACGGTAAAACACGCAATCGTTTTGTTTCCTGTATTAGTACACATGTTCCTGTGTTTGGTATTTCTGATTGATTTTATGGCTGGTAATAATTTTCAATTCGTTGCCTGATTGCATTTTACTTCAACCTTAATGATAAATTAACGTAGTATGATGGCATTTGACTGCCTTACTTCTAACTTCATTATATTCGTAGGATTCCGTTGGTGCCTATACTTTATAGCGAGGATTTTAGATCTCATACCTAGACAATGGAAGGATGTTATTCAGTATTTTCTCATGAACCTGTACGATTAGCCTTCTGAAATAAACTGAAGCACAGAACTGAGCTCTAGCTTGTTTCAATTCTGATTGAGCAAGCCAATATTTTACTACCTTTTCCTGTGCGCAAGACAATAGTGTTAATTGTTGCTGTCCCTTATCAGACGCGGATCTAGAGGGGACTCCAAAATTATATCTTATATTCTTAGTAACCCAACCTTACCGAAGTAACCTAAATCTTCTTCTCGCTTATGCTAATTCACCTCTAGATGTAGGCCTCTTCCTGGTTTTTTCATGCATTTCTGCCCTCTGCAATCTTTGTCCAATTCCTTCCAGTTATTATTCGAATATCATCAACCCAACTCAGTGGTGATCTTCCGACATTTCTTTTTGTCAAGGGTGGTTTCCATTTCATGACTCTGATCGTCCACCTGTCTACGTTCTGTCTGGCTACGTGTCCAGATCATCCTACTTCAGACTAGCAATTTTCTTCAGTATATCTGTGACCTTTATTCTGTCTCTCAAAGACATTTCCAACATTGCTGTTTCCATTGATCGTTGCGTTACTCTCAGTTTTCCTCCTAATTTGTTTGTTAAGCTCATAGTTTCCAGTCCAGACATGGTTACTGATAGTTTGCAGCCATCGAAGACTTTTCTTCTAAGATAGATAAGACTTCTTTTATTCTTTAATAAAGAGGGCAGTTTATCAAAAGCAGTCCATGATAATTGTACCCTGCAAACAACTTTAGCATGCTTTACCCAGCTTAATGGTATGTCCCAGAGAGATATAGTGTTCCACATTTTCTACTATGGTGTTGTCAATGGTGATAATACTTAGGTTACTGCTCATTATTGTTGTCTTATTTAGATTCATTTATAGTCATATCTATTTTGATACCTCATTTAGTTCATTTATCATAGATTTGAACTCAACAATGTTCGCGCTTCTTATTAGAATAATGTCATCAACTTCCATCGATGTAATATATATATATATATATATATATATATATATATATATATATATATATATATATATATATATATATATTGGCCACAGCTGGAGCTATTTATGACCTATTTCGAAACGAAAGCTCTTGAAAAATTCCACCTCAAACCCAAACTCTGGTGTCGCTACGTTGATGATGTATTGATGTATTTGTAATATGGCCTCATGGTGAACAACAGCTCAACTGTTTCCATGAGTTTCTTAATTCTATCCACACAAAGAAACAGTTTACTTTGGAACTTGAGGAAAATAATCAGCTTTCGTTCCTAGATGTCCTCATAACCAAAACAATGGATGGAGATCTACGACACACAGTATATCGAAAATCAACACACACGGATAGATACCTGAATGCTGATTCTTACCACCACCCCTCACAAATACACGGCGTAGCCAATACCTTAATATTAAGATCCTTTCGCCTAACTGATGACCAGGGAAAAGAAAAGAAACTGTCACACATAAAAAGGGCCCTGTAACAAAACAGCTACAAGACACCAACAATAAATAAAGCAATAAAATCGGAACAAAAAACAACGCAAGAAACAAGGCCACCTGCCGAAGATAGATACACCATACTTCCTTACATAAAAGGCACCACAACAGACAGAATCGGCAGATTACTCCGGAAACACAACATATCTACAGCCTACAAACCACATAAAACAATAGACTCTTTTTTAAGAAATCCCAAAGGCAAAATAACTCTTGAAAATCAAGGTGTATATAAAATCGCATGTGGCACCTGCAATAAGACATACATAGGCCAGACCAACAGAAGAATATTAGTTAGACTAGAATAACATAAACTAAGTATAGGAAACAACCAGACAACATCGGCGCTTTTTCAACACCAGCACGAGACAGGGCACAAAATTGATTTTGACACCGGCCAGCAAATCGCTAATATATAACACTAGAAGGCAAGATTGATTCGTGAATCCATCGAAATTGAAAAGAACGGCACTTTGAATAAGAGAGACGATACACTTAATCTCCCTTCTATTTGGAAAGCTCTCTTCAAGCGGAATCATTGTACCGAAACGCAAGCCACTCTTAATCTGACACCAACGGCGGCGATCGAGAGGGAGGTGGAGCCAACGCCCGCCAACCGTTACTATATATATATATATATATATATATATATATATATATATATATATATATATATATATATATATATATATATCCGGCTTCTTCAACAGTTTTTATTTATGTCCTACCAAATTTTCTGGATTTGTGCTGGTTTATCCCACCAGACTATAGATACGTAGGCGACCAATAGCTATGAGAGCGCAACGAGTGTAGTTATTTTTGTCCTATGCCAAAGGATTTTCTACATGTCCTGCGACTGTATTGTTTCATTGGAATAATAATTCGAGAGAAACCAAACACCAAACGGCCGCCTGGACGACCCCCCAAAAGATGGTGGACAGCTGGATTTCTACCTCAAACGAGGAGACATTGTGTAGATAACAGAACTTGGTTCTACCTAGAAGAAGAAGAAAGAATACGAATTCCCGTTAAGCAGTTACCAAGGTTCAGCCCAGATATTTTACTTCCTCTGTAAAATTGGTTGTGACGCCACTGAAGGTAGGGACTCTAAACTCATCATCAGTCTACTGTCCCTTGTGACGAACATTATTATCCATTTATTAGCAGTTCCTCACTTCCACACCATGTGATTAACTTGTTTAAGATTTTTCGCAGAGTTTTTGACATTTGTCTTACTGAAATGATTACATCGTGTAGATCTATCCCACACAGGCGTTTATCAAAAAAGTCCCTACGAATGAGGGAAGCCTGACCTCCTGAAAATATGTCTTAAATGTACCCCGTTCTCCTTAAATAAGTAATATTTTAAGCACTGCTTTTACCCCGTCTTCATTTTGTAAAATCAAATCAATATTTTTTCTTTTTCAACCTAAATAATTAAATCCTCGTCCATATAAAGTATATATTTAGCTAAATTTGGTAAATTTACAGTCTTATTTTCTATAAAATAGGTAAATTCATATTTGTTTATTGTCATATTCTTGTTTCTAAATGTAATATTCAATATTTCTCAACATATTTGAACAAGAGCTAAACCAAAAAGTTGCTGCCCACAATCAACGCTGTTTTTTTTTTTATTAATTCTACACACACAATCCGACCGAAAGGATGTTTGCGGATATTATTACGGATTCCAGCAATTTGTATCAATAGGGTTAGGTAATTGGGAAACCTCAAAGCCGAAATGTAAATTTCAGAAATCGGCCTGTAGGCATATCGTCTAAACGTATTAGAGAAATCCCCATTCCATACGGGAATACTATTAGATGAAATTATTTATTGGGGTTGTCTTAGGAGTTTTTCAATAGGGTGACCTAGATAGGTAGGTGAATATTTTAGGAACGTAGAGAAACTTGGTTATACGAGGTATACAAGTATTATGTCTTCTTGAGCTTGACAATTTCAAAAGAACCAACCATACATCTATGGCAAAATAATAAATATATGAAATGTGACGTTTTGCTTTAATACTGTGAAGATAACACTTTCCGTGTAATTTTATAAAATATGGGTATCGGAAAAGAGTCCGAAAATGAAGAAGCTTAAAAACATCAGTACTTCTGAGCTCTTATTAATGTCTCTTTGATAATTTTTAATTCGCAATTAATGCTGGTTTTAAGGATTAACTGAAGGTCTATAAAATGCATAATCTAAATATTTATGTCAGTAAAAATAACCAAATTTCTGACGATTAAGGAAAAATATAATAATAAGCAAAAACGCTGCGAACGAAGGTAATATACAGAAGAAGGTAGTACCTGTTGTAGTAAGAACATCCCACTATTACTACGACATGGTGTCCGAGCAGGGCCGATGCGACATAAGTTCGCTAATTGTGTTAAAGCCGGTATCCTACCTTAGAAAGACGACATAGGATGTCCGTTTCACAATTTCTCTTATCAGGCCTGTGTTTCTACGGTTGGACTGTCTACCATAGTCAAAGTCGGACAAGCAAATGCCTTAGGGGGGACATATTGTGCTAAGAACATCCCACCGTTGTTCTCCGACAAATCTGGCATTAGTAGGAGTTCCAAGTTGTGGAAAGCATGACAAGGATGTCTGGGAAAGGCATCGGTGGATCCCACTGATGACTCCACCACCGATACCGGGACGAAACATCCTAACATTTTGACGGTGGTCGAAATTAGTTCGTTAGTTATGTGCCCTTAACATCAGGGGCATTACTACGACATACCACAAGAGAAGACAACGGCTAGACAGCGATATCTATATAGTAATACTTGGTGATTTTATTGATAGGAACTGTGGTTTTGTTTCTTTAGTTTCCTTTTGAATCACCAGCGCCGTTTGGGAACTAATTATACAGGGTGTTTCCAAATAAGTGTGAAAGCTTTTAAAGAATTATTCTTGAGCTAATTTTAAGCATAAAGGTTCATATAAACATATGTCTGATAATGCTTAGTTTTTAAGGTACAAGGTGTTAAAATTATATTTAGTTCTTGAAATTTAAATCATTTGTTTTTAAAGATAATTAACTCAAATTTGGAACACATAACATTTTTTACACAGTTTTCATAAAAAGATTATTATTGTGTGAAATAATATACAGTGTGGTACTTTTTTAGGATCTGTAAAATTTTACGCTCTCGAACTTTTTTTTCGAACGCCGCTAACTCGATTAGATTACTCAACTTTCCCATATTATGGTGAAACTTTTTTGTCTCTTAAGTTTTCCTCTAAAAGTCAATAGTTGTAGTAAAAGTAAAAAATCATAATGTGTCAGTTTTAATCAATTTTCATTCATAATTGTTTTAACCAACATGGAGTAAGAAAAAAATACAACATAATAATAACAGAATTTAAAACAGTAACAAAATATTAATAGGTAACCGAAATTACAACAAATTTTGAAAATAGCCACCCTCAACTATAATGCCAGAATTCGATTTTTGTCTCATTGAAGAGCGTATTCGTTGAAATATTCCTGGAGTATTTCTTAACCATAATTCTTGTCTAACTTGAAGAGGAACTTCTTTAAGAAGAGCAGGTAACTCTTTCTCGAGAAAGTGAGAGTATTGGTCGCCATTTAATCTTAACGGAAAAGAACATGGGCCAATTAGATAATCGCCTATGACACCAATCCATATATTTAATGAAAACTGATTTTGAATATTGGTTTTAAGAAATAGGTGCGGATTTTCTTCAGCCCAAATGTGATTATTGTGAAAATTTCTTATGAACTCCCTTGAAAGTTTGTCTCATCACTAAACAAATTATGAGATAAAAAAAAGGGGATATTAGGCGATAATTTGAAATATTCACTGGCAAAAAACTATTTCGAGGGACAAGCGTCTGCATTCGCCTGATATGGTAGGGATAAAATTAGTGTTCTTTTAGAATTCGGGATACTGTGGAATTTCTTATATTTAATATATTGTCAATTTTGTTCATACTTGTTTTAGGAGAGTTGCCTTATGGTTCTTATCTCCCGAGAATGTCCACAATCAAAAGTTTATTTTAGAAATGTACCATTTTCTCGCAAACGCTGACGAAGACGTGCAAATGTGTTATCATGAAGTAACCTACGTTTTGACTATAATTCAGCATAAATCGGATGAGCTTCTAATGCATTTTCACTAGCACGGCCATAAACCAAATGCATATTGAACACTGAATTAAGTGTTCTTATCTCGTAAAATATAAATTCCTGAAGATGTCTCGTGCAATCGAAGGCGAAACGTCGGATAATAATTCCAATTTGACACGGTCTAAACCCAAGAACCATGATTTTCAACATGAAAATTATTTGTTATTCGAAATGATATTAAACTATGGTATTTTCACTCTCAAGGATATCATTCGAAGGATATTATTTCTTACATGTTGAATTATTTTTAAAATTGCCACATTTCAGTTGGTATGAACCTTACAGAACTTACTGAATTTTTTCTTTTAATTAATAAGAAAATAAAAACTTATTTCATTGGTTAAGTATCTGTAAATTATTATAATTTATGACAAATAGTAATTTCTAATTCTGTAAAGTTATTTTAAATTAAAATATCATAATTTTAAGAATAATAATATATGTATGAAATGACGGTTTACTTTTATAAATGATAAGGAATAATATCCTTGAGAGTGAAAATACTATAGTTTAACATTATATCGAAAATCAGGTAATTTTAATTTTGTTTTGTAGATATATCTTAGTTAGAACTGGAAATATTAAAAAATACGTATTTGGGGGTGGCCCACTCTCTTTTACTAGTTTATTTTCGGAAATTCTGAAACACGTCAACTTAAGTTACTTATTGTATTCGTGTAAAAATATTATTAACAAATTTGGTTTAATTTCGTAATGTCCAGAATTAAATTATGTAAATAAATTACAAGGTTAACCCTTATAAAAAGTAAGGGATATAGATTTAAAACAACAGGGTATAACATTACTTCAACTAACAAATAATTTCCACTTTCTTTTGTAAAGATATCTCAATTAGAATTTAAGGTTTGAAAAAAAATGTATTTGGGGGTGAATGACCCTCTTTTACTACTTAATTTTTTGAAACCCCAACAAAACATGTCAACTTGAGTTAATTATGGTATTCGTGAAAAAAACACTTTGAAACAATTTCATTAAATTTCGTAATTTTTAGAATTAAATTACGTGCGCTAATAGACGGTTTACCATAATAAGAAATAAGAGATGATATTTTTGGGCGTGAAAAATACCATAGTTGAACATCATTTCAAATAACAAGTAATTTCCATTTTGTTTTGTAAAGGTATCTCAATTAGAACTTGAAATTAAAAAAAAACGTATTTGGGGGTAGTTCACCCTCTTTTACCTGTTTATTTCTAGAAATTCTAAAACCCATCAACTTAAGTTACTTATGGTATTCGTGAAAAAAAAAATGTTTTCAAACAAATTCCATTAAATTTGGTAATTTTTAGAAATAAATTACGTGTCTAAATATATGATTTAGCCTAATAAAAAATAAGAGATGATATCCTTAGGGTGAAAATATCATAGTTCAACATCATCGAATAACAAGCAACTTTCATTTTGTTTCGTAAAAATATCTCACTTAGAACCTGATATATTTCAAAAATACTGTTTTCAGGGATGAACTTTTAGGAGCGATTTTCAGCCCGTTATAATGAATATTCGCAGATAAAAAAAGACTTGTCTCTTATTTTTGTACCCTTAACAACGTATTGAAGTTTCATTAAAATCGGAGCCGGACACTTCAGGTACCTTCCTTGTAAATCGATATCAGGTGCGGCAGCTGGTGATGCGCAAAAATGGTAAATATCGGAAATGTGCTGGTTGATTAGTTTCGGATTGATTTAGGATCCTGATTCAGAACGGTGTAATTGGCACACTCTAAATTTCTCCTACTCCAACATCCTAGTTAGGAATCCTAAATATCGTGAAGCCTTTCAAATCTTGAATATTCTTAGCAACATTGAGTTTTTTTTATTTTTAAAATTTTGTTAAGAAAAAAAATTTAAATTAAACTCGTTTTTTCCAATCATGTATTCAAATGTGAACAAAAACTTTTATTAACAGCAAAAGTATTTGATTAATGTTAAAAGCATTCTTTCCAACAGTAAATATAAAAGAAATGTGCCAAGCTCATTGAGTATTAAATCAAATTTTTTTTAAAATCAAGCTAAAATAACTCGTTTTAATATCATAATTACGATCAACATGCTGAACTAAAGATATTAAAACTTAGCATTTTAATTTGTAAAATACTCTAAAGTTTACCTGTTAAATGCAACTTTTTTAATATTTCACCGGCATTTTACTGAAAACTAACCCTAATAAAATTTAAAATTGTTTTAAAACCAGGTCACGAAATAAAACAAACCTATTAATTGCGCCTGCCTTGTCGGTTAGTTTATTTAAGACTTTAAGAAAATTTTCTTTTCGTGAATTGGGTGAAACTTGTTGCGTTTTAAAGTTTGAGTAATTTATTTCTTTCTATATGTACTCTAAAATAAATATTATTTTTTCTTTCTTTGAAATCTTTTCGTTACATAAAAGTTTTGTTTTAAAAGTTAATAAAGACCTTATTATTATTTTATCACCGTATTTATTCAAACTGGAAAAAAAGTTTCTTGTTGCTACATACGTTCAATCGCCAACTATAAAATATATAAAGGGACCGAAATTTTATAATATCTCATGTTAATATTCAGGAGCCCTCATTGGGACATTACTTTTTTAAAGGGGCAGCCCACTTTGGACACTCAAAAAAAAGGTCATTTCTGGGATTTTTTTTAGCGATTCTCATTATAGATAGTTTTTTTTTTGTCTTTATTGACCCATTAGTACATACGGTCCATTAAAACGAACACACACATAACCTATAAGTATTTACTATTACACCTGAATTGCTTGGAGTTTGTTTCATGTAGAAGAAAATATAGTAATAAAAAGTGAGTGATTCTGCGTAGATACTAGTAACTTCAGTATAATATTGGGTCTATAATTAACAGATAATTATGGACCCAATGTTGTACTCAATGCGTTGCTTGTAAATATGTCTTGCTTACCACCGGAAGACAGGGAAACATATGGCTGATTTCAACTGTCTGGAACAAAAATGTTAAAAATTTCTTGTCCTGTAGAGCCAATTGAAACTGAGGAAATGAAAATATTAAAAGGAAAGTGGCCAATGTCATCATGCTCATATTGGGATTCCAACGACGAAAAACCTTTATCAAAGATCTTAAGTTCAGGTTAGAGCCAATAAAAATCCGTTTGAATTTTTTCAAGTATTTTTCAATGAAGATATTATAAATCGTATAATATAACAAACAGATCCATATTCAGGACAAAAAAATAATTTTCTGAATTTGACAGTTGATGAATTGTATGGGTTTATTGGTACTTTGTCCAAAACAATATAAGATTGATTGATATATATATATATATATATATATATATATATATATATATATATATATATATATATATATATATATTTATGCCAGATGCCAAATGAGACTTTGGCGAAACGTCTGCAAATTCCAACTATGGAAATAGCTAACGAACGGATGTATTCCCGGATAAACACAAACTCATATTTATCCATCCGTGAAACACTAAAAACTAACATCATTTAGAGTAAACCACGTTTACTCTAAATGATATTACGCATCCACAGAGACGTCGTACAGTGCGTACAGAAGAAGTCATTGCTGCTGTAGAGCGTAGTGTAGAGGAAGACCCGAATCAGTCTATCCGCCATCGTGCACAGAAATTGGATATGTGTCCATTCACTTTATGGAAGATTTTTCGGAAAGATCTTGGTTTGCGTGCTTACAAAATCCAACTCGTGCAAGAATTGAAGCCACACGATCACCTAGATTCGGTGAATGGGCCCAAAACAAGATTGCCGTTGATCCCGATTTTCATAAGCGAATTTTGTTTAGCGATGAAGCTCACTTTTGTTTGAATAGATACGTCAATAAACAAAACTGCCGTATTTAGAGTGATGATAATTCTCAAGTGTATGTTGAGACACCGTTACATCCAGAAAAACTGACTGTTTGCTTTATGGGCTGGTGGAATCATTGGTCCGTACTTCTTTAAAAACGATGCTGGTCAGAACGTTACAGTCAATGGTGACCGCTATAGAGCCATGATTACTGACTTTTTCGTTCATCAATTGAACAACCATGATGTGCAGGAGCTGTGGTTTCAACAAGACGGCGCAACATGTCACACAGCTCGTGCCACAATTGATTTATTGAAGGAATCGTTTGGTAACCGCATAGTTTCACGTTTCGGACCCGTGAATTGGCCTCCAAGATCGTACGACTTAAAGCCGCTAGACTATTTTCTGTGGGGGTATGTGAAGTCGCCAGTCTACGCCGATACGCCCGAAACGATTGATCACTTGGAGGACAACATTCGCCGCGTTATTGCCGATATACGGCCACAAATGTTGGAAAAAGTCATCGAAAATAGGACCTCCAGATTAGACTACGTCCGAGCCAGCCGTGGCGGTCATATGCCAGAAGTCATATTTAAATTATAATGCCAGAAGTTTATCTTTCGAATAAAGTAAATTTCATGTCAATTTAAAAAAAATCGTCTTTGTTTTATTCTATTTAAAAGTTCTATACCTCTATAAAAAACACCCTTTATATATATATATATATATATATATATATATATATATATATATATATATATATATATATATATATGTATATGATTGAACGAGCGGCTTCGCAGGTTCCTCCCCTCTGTCGAGTGCGATATATTTGTTTCTTGTATGCTGGTCTCTCGTGTATTGTTTTTTGTTGTTTTGTTTCTTGTTTTTTTATTAATGTTTTCCATGTTGTTGGAATATGTATAGCATCGTCTCGTTTACTCAGCTGTCCCACTTTTTCGATTTCTAGAGCCTCTCTTATGACGCGTATTTTCTAGTTCTGTATTGATGCTATTTCTTTTGCCTTTTCAAAGTCGATAGTATGTCCGGTGGTTTGGTAATGTTAAAATAGAGCTGAGGTTGTTTGTTTGTTTTTGAGGCTATTTTTGTGTTCATGAATTCTTGCTGATATGCGCCTGTTTGTTTGCCCTATATATGCATGCTATATGGCATTCTTAAAACTGATATTTTGGAAACGCTATATGGATGATCTTTTTATAATGTGGCCACATGGAAAAGAACACCTAGACGATTTCCTCATATACCTGTACAATATCCACCATACAATTCAATTCACGCTAAAAATCGAACAAGAAAAGAAACTTGCCTTTTTGGACCTGTTATTAACTAGAAAACCCAACAACATCCTGAGTTTTAGTGTATATCGGAAACTCACACATACTGACCGATATCTCAATGCAGAATCACATCACCATCCCTCTCAAAAACAGGCAGTAGTCAATATACTACTATCAAGATCTCTCCGACTAACAGAACTCCACACAAAACAAGACGAAATAAGACACATTTCAACAGCTCTAGAACGGAATGGTTTCTCACAATAAGACATAGAGAAAGCCATAAAAAGACAAGAGAAAACCACAACAAAAACCAAAGACCAAGATCAGACAAGAAACAAAGCCATAATCCCATACATAAAAGGAATAACGGACAGAATCGGCAGAACCTTAAGAAAACACGACATACAGCCCATATTTAAACCACAAAAAGCAAGAGCCAACATCCTGGGAAATCCCAAAGATAAGACCAACCTTGAAAGTCATGGCGTTTACAGTATCCCATGTGCAAATTGTTGGCAAGCATATATAGGACAAACAAACAGGCGCATATCAGCAAGAATTCAGGAACATAAAAATAGCCTCAAAAACAAACAAACAACCTCAGCTCTACTTCAACATCATCAAACCACCGGACATGCCATCGCCTTTGAAAAAGTAAAAGAAATAGCACCAGTACAGAACAACAAAGTACGTGTCATAAGAGAGGCCCTAGAAATCAAAAAAGAGGGAGAGCTGAATAAAGGAGACGATGCTATACATATTCAGACAATATGGAAAACATTAATAAAAAAAACAAGAAACAAAACAACAAAGATCAACCAATACACGAGAGACCAGCATACAAAAACCAAATATATCGCACTCGGCAGAGGGGAGGACCCTGCGAAGCCGCTCGTCCAACCAGAAAGCGAGCCAGCTAAACAAAACTCGACATTCATTAGAGGCCACCCTCAGTTCTCAGCGAATAACGAACGCTTGAAAATGCCAAAAGAGATTTTGGCGAAACGTCCTGAAAACCATATATATATATATATATATATATATATATATATATATATATATATATATATATATATATATATATATATATATATATATATATATATATATATACAGGGGCGGATCCAGCCACTCTCTTTGGGGGGGGGGGGGGGGCGGTGACATCACAAAAGCGAAAGCAAGTTGTCGACGGAGGGGGGGACACACCGGAGATATTCCTATTTCTAGTGTAAATGGCAGGGTGGTGCCTATTTTTCTGAATTTGAAGCTCTTGGAGAGGAGGGGATGCCAGCAACATACACATTCCTAGTATAAGAGGTAGAATCGGGTCTATTTTCCTGAACTCAAAGCTCTTGGGGTGCGGCTACCACAAAAAAAAACAAGTTGTCAACGGGGAAGAAGTGTCAGCAGCATACACATTCCTAATATAAAAGGCAGAATCAGTTCTATTTTCCTGAACTCAGAGCTCTTGGGAGGGGGGGGGGGCGATCGCAAGCATACACATTCCTATACTCTATTCAAGAACTAGAAAGAGTAATAAACCTGTTACCGAATTCTCCAACGTATTTGCTCCAGTACCGCAGATAACGGAGAACTGCCGTAAATCTAATTATATTTAAATATTATAAGTTTTATAAATTTACTGCAATAATAAAATTTCTGATAGTTCATTTTTATTTCTGTCAGTGAGAAAAGTACACCTTACAGTGTGTCCTTAGTGATTTATCTTGTTTATGCTTGGTTTTATATATTATTTGAGATTAGTAAGATATTCCAAAATCGTTAAACCAAGGCATTTTTCCTCAATGAAAAACTTATTACGATGAATGCTTATGATGCCCTAAGATATCAATATCTAGATAATAATGTTAAAAGCTCTGTTGGGATGTGTTCCAACATGACAGGAAAATCTACTGTGTACTGAATACTGAAGCAGAAAAAACGACTGGAATGTTTCGTACTCCCCCATTCGATCACAGGCAGATGAAAAACCTCATTGGAAGAAGAGATGAAAACTGCAATAAAAGGAATTGTACATACATTTTATTATGAGAAGCAGATCCCCACCGTCAACAAAATTCTTACTAAAATCAATGAAGATCGGGATTTACCTGAAATTAAAAGAACTGAGCTCTAGAAATTACTCAGAGAACTTAATTTCTGATGGAAAAAACCAGATAGGAAATCTGTTCTTACAGATCGTCCGGAAACTGTCCGTTGGAGAAGGGAATATCTCTCTCAAGTAAAAGGCAGAGTTGCTAGAAATAATACAGTGTACAAAATTAGTAATTTAACTGAACTTTTGAAAGATTTTTTTGGACAAAGTTACTGCGGAAAATTGGAAAAAATCCATATAATAAAAGAATAAAACAAAATGTGGAAACTTAATTAATTGAGAGACGATAGCTTCACTGAATTTGATTACGAATTAAATACCTAATGTTTACCAATGTAAACACAATTTGTTGTTGTTTTATTTAATTGTTTAATGCTGTTTATATATTTTTTATTTTTTTTTATATATTTTTATTTTAGTGTGTTCCAATCTTTAATTTTATATATGTTTAATTCCAATTAGCCGTAATTTCTTTATTATTTTATTATTATATTTGTGTCTTTTTCTTAAGCGTGTAGAATTAATACGTTTATTTTTTTTTAAGCCTATCGGATATTTCATATAATAAAGGAAATTAAATTAAGATGCCAGTGCAATAGAAATAAAAATAAGTAGATCTAATTTTAACTGTAACATATAAAAATTAATTACATTTGAATCCCTTTTTAGTGTTTAATTTAAAAAATAAATAAACTGAAACGTCAAATTTCCTAAAAATGTTTATAATTAATAATAAAATGACGGATAGCCCAAAAAGAATTTTAATATTATATAGACGAATTTATTTTTTTATATATGTTTAACTTGTTTTCTTTTTAACAATGAGTATTTTGTAAGTATTTAAATTGTAACTTCGAATTTTTTGAAAGAATAAGGCTACGTTTTAGTGTGAATGTGCTTAAAACGGTTTTTATGCCAAAATTAAAAATAATAAAAATACAGTTGTGAGTTGTGTTAAATATGTCAAAATTATTTGTATTTTGTACTGTATGTGAATTATTAAGAAATTATAAGAAATAAAATAATAATATAAAAACTTTTTATTTTAAATTTATTACCGAAATAATATTCTAGGCCATAAATACTTAGTGATAAAATAAACCTCTTTCCGACGCCTATGTTATCCAACCCAAATAGTCCATTATTATAGACCGGTATTTTTGATTATAAAATTTCTAACCCATTCCTAGGAAAAATATATATATATCTAACAGATTTTGCCAAAGACACCGAATTAAAGAACACAGGTAGTTTGCGAAGGAAAAAGGGTAAAAAATGATTTATTACTCTCTCTAGTCCTTGAATTAACTATAGTATAAGAGGTAAAATCGGGTATATTTTCCTGAACTCAAAGCTCTTGGGGGGGGGGGGGCGATCGCCCCCACCGCCCCCCCTTGGATCCGCGCCTGTATATATATATATATATATATATATATATATATATATATATATATATATATATATATATATATATATATATATATATATATATATGTATATATATATATATATATATATATATATATATATATATATATATATATATATGGGGATTTTAAGTAGACAGTTGTTTTCTTTGCACTTTGCTCTCGGTTGATTACAGCTCCACTGATGAGACCATTAGATGGTCGAAACTAGTATGTCGAGAGAACCAGAGTGGAATTCGCAGAGAATATACTGTCTACGCCTATTTCTTAACGGTCGTAAGGAGAATAAAATAACTTTTCCATATACGTAGACTGTGAAATTGTTTTATTTTTAACAATTTCCTGCCTTTCCTGGATATATTCCGATGTTGATGATTACAGTCCGGCATCGAGTTCTGCGGATAATATCTTGACGATATCTTACGTTATGGGGATTTTAAGTAGATAGGTGTGCATTTTGTTATCGGTTCGTTACAGCTCCACTGATGAGACCATTAAGTGATCGAAACTAGTATGGAAAGAGAACCAGAGTGGAATTCGTAGAGAATGTACTATCTGCCCGCCCCCCTTTCTTAATTGTCGTAAGGAGAATAAAATAACTTTTCCAAATACATAGACCGTGAAATTGTTTTTTCTTTTACTCTCGAGATACTAAACTACGTATTTCTCTCCCATTGCCAATTATAATAAGAAAATTAGAAGAGTAAACAAAGTGGACTAAGTGGTGGCTGCATATCCTACTAAAATGGGCTAAAGGAAATGGTTGTGGCTAATTTTCGGTCTTTTAAATTTTCAAAGAGCTATTGCATTAGACCAACTAAGAACCTTTGGCACCCCATCACTTCGGTGGAAAAAATTCAACCTCCCAGTAACAATCTAAGATATGATGGTATAAATCATTTTATAGAAGAAAGCCAGATACAAAAAAGTTGCGGAATATACAGTAAGAACATGCATTTTATTTGTACCAAGTGTAGTAGGTCTTCACCATAAGAATTGCAACAAAGCATATCATTCTAATTAACATTAACTTTAAAAGTAAATGAAACAAACGTAGTGAATTTTTTAAACTATTTTTCCCTTGATTAACAAGTTTTTGTAATATTTGTGACCAAATTATTTTTTTATTAAAATCTGAAAGGCAAATTGGGGGACTACCAAAGTCGACTTGGAGCAAATTGTTAGTTGAATAAACATTTTTTGGTGATTTTTAAGATATGTATAACATAAATTAGGGAAAATTGTTTTGTTTTCCTATTTTTGTCATTTAGGATTTTGTTTATGTGAAAGTGGGCATCCACTTTAGTAAGCAAAGATAAAATAAAACGAGATTTATGTGTACACCGGAAAATATATTTTTTGGTGATATTTTTATTTTATTTATTTCATTCTGCGGTTGTAGACGCCCGTCATATTTATTGTTATATATAGCTGAAAGAAGGCGTATTATTTGTCCGTTGTGGATAGTTATTCCTATGTAAGTTATCTATCTTGTTAAAGTGTGTTGACACTACATAAAATATTACTTTGGGTTTTTAGTTCTGAAATTTTTTAAATTATCTTATGTACAGGGTGTGTCAACGATTGGATGAAGTAGGTTTGTGCCTTTTCGGTGAAATTAACAAGGAAACTATATTTATTGTTTGATACAGTTTATTTTTACGCAGATTTTAAAAATATTTAGGACTCTACAGGGTGAGCCAAAAAACTAGGACAGCAGAAAGTTGTATTTTTTTAAATAGAACACCCTATATACGAATCGTATTTTCGATTTAGCTTATAATTTTAAATCTTTTTTATTAAGGGTTTACTATAACAAAACTTTATAGTTTCTGAGATAATTAAGTTTAAAGAAAAAAAGTTACATTTTCAAGCATCAATTCAATCCTAAATAACGTTTTCAATTTTGTGACAAATATATTCAAATTTGGAATTTAGCAAGGCCAAGGACAAGTTAACATAATTTTTACCTAATATTTGCAATAGAAGCTACACGGGTGTTGGACACATCGGCTCAAATTTCAACAAGTTTAAATGAATAAATATCTTTTTTTTAAATGGTACACCCTGTATATTTTCATGTTATTTAATAGAGTAATAAAAACCCTAAAAGTTTTGTTCAATATATCCTATACCTATTTATAATAGTTTTTGAGATATTTCAGTTTTTCTTATTTTCCATACTTTTTTACAGAAATAGTCTTCATTATCATAGTAGCCAGGGCAAAAACAATGTAAAAGAACATTTTTCTGTGTGTCAGATTTATAACCGCAATCGCTTCTTTTGGTTTTTATGTAGTGTAGTTTGGTCTTTTTTGCATTCATCTTATATTGTAAAATGAATTTTCCAATGAATGAGTTAATAGATATGATTTATACAATAGGAGAGGCTCAAAAAAATTGCCTTCTTGCTCAAAGAATTTACAAAATGAAGTATCCTGATCGACGCCAACCTAATACCCATACTTTTCAAAACTTAATGCAAAGATTTGATTCTTCTGGTACTGTTGATTATCCAAAACGTAAAGTGGTCAACAAACCAGTAACTAATGAAGAAAAAGAACTACAAGTATTGTTAAATGTTCAGGAAAATCCTTATATTGGTAGCCGTCAGTTAGCAGCATTATGTGAAACATCACTATCCACCGCTAATCGTACTACCAAGAAATATAGGTATCATCCATATCACATGGAATTACACCAAGAATTGCATGGAAAGGATTTTGAAAGTCGTGTAAACTTTTGTCGTACAATAAATGCGGAGATTCAATTAAATCCAAATTTATTATGCAAGGTAATGTTTAGTGATGAAGCTACTTTTAGAAGTAACGGTGCCGTAAATAGACGCAACATGCATTATTATGCCACAGAAAACCCATTTTGGATTAGAGAGGTGCAACATCAAAACCACTGGTCATTAAATGTTTGGTGTGGTATTCATCATAATCGAATTTTTGGACCCCACTTTTTTAATGAACCACTAAATGGCCATAGTTACCTGAACTTTCTACAAGAAGAACTATCCCAACTGCTTCAAGGTCTCGATAGGGATGAGCTCGACAGTATGTGGTTCCAGCACGATGGTGCGCCTCCGCATTACCATCGTGAAGTTCGTGCGTTTTTGGACCAACGATATCCGCAAAAATGGATTGGACGTGGGGGTTTCATTGAGTGGCCACCAAGGTCTTGCGACATCACCCCATTAGATTTCTTCCTATGGGGTTATATTAAAAATAAGGTGTATGTTAATCCACCAACAACAGTGGAAGATATGCGAAACAGGATTAGGGATACCTGTAGAACAATAACGCCACTAATTTTGTCCACGCATTGCACAAGAGGGTCGTTTTTCGAACACTTATTAAAAAGAAATAATTAATCTCAGTATTTAATAGGTAATTTTTTTGTTTCAATTTAGTATAAAAGTAATTATGTATTTGCCTTGTCGTTATTGTTGTGTTAATTTTTTCACATTATGTTTAATTAAACTATTGCCGTTGTAATATAACGAATAATGTATTTCATCATATTTAACCACATTCTGTTTGTTTCTGTAGTTTCTTTTTATTATTTTACATGGCTACTATGATAATGAAGACTATTTCTGTAAAAAAGTATGGAAAATAAGAAAAACTGAAATATCTCAAAAACTATTATAAATAGGTATAGGATATATTGAACAAAACTTTTAGGGTTTTTATTACTCTATTAAATAACATGAAAATATACAGGGTGTACAATTTAAAAAAAAAGATATTTATTTATTTAAACTTGTTCAAATTTGAGCCGATGTGTTCAACACCCTGTAGCTTTTATTGCAAATATTAGGTAAAAATTATGTTAACTTGTCCTTGGCCTTGCTAAATTCCAAATTTGAATATATTTGTCACAAAATTGAAAACGTTATTTAGGATTGAATTGATGCTTGAAAATGTGACTTTTTTTCTTTAAACTTAATTATCTCAGAAACTATAAAGTTTTGTTATAGTAAACTCTTAATAAAAAAGATTTAAAATTATAAGCTAAATCGAAAATACGATTCGTATATAGGGTGTTCTATTTAAAAAAATACAACTTTATGCTGTCCTAGTTTTTTGACTCACCCTGCAGAGTCCTAAATATTTTTAAAATCTGCGTAAAAATAAACTATATCAAACAATAAATATAGTTTCTTTGTTAATTTCACCGAAAAGGCACAAACCTACTTCATCCAATCGTTGACTCACCCTGTATATTTGAATGAACATTATTTTAAATACATCCGATTAACAAGTATTTTATTATACTCACATATTTATTTTGCAATGCTGGTATTAGTTGAACTTACCTAGAAAAAAGAAAAAAATTAAAATTAATAACAAATCAAACTTAACACATATAATATTATTAATATCATAGAATATTTCATTTTACAGATGCGACAAAAGGTAATTTCGCCAAAACCAAATTTCATAACCTTGAAGCTAGTGAACCTCTATTACATTGAGAGAAAGTGATAAAACTAGAAAAATGCCGCTATTTCATCTTAACCTGGTGAGACAAAAGCGTTACCACATTACCACCGAAAGCAAATTTATTGAACCAAACCTTATTGTTTATATTTCATTGTGTCATTTTCTATTCTCTTTGTAAATTCCCTAAAAATCTCTTTAGGTAAGTATTTGGATATTATTAGAAATAATAAAAATAAAAAAAAGTAATGTAATAGTTCAATTAGGCTTGAGTATGGTAAAGAGATTTTGCATCTGTTGAGTATTTTTTTAAAGGTTTTAAAAATCGATGATTGTCCAAAATTATGAAAATTATGAGAAGTATGAGAGTCTAGTGTGTTTTATTCAGTAGAACGAGCCCTCTCCCAAGGCTTCTGAGTTATATTTTAACAAATACACCACAAATACAAATTTTATGTTAGGCAAAATTTAAATCCCGGCGATGCAGAGCGTCAAGGAGTGTTCTGGATTTAGTATATAAAACAAGTTAGAGACAGGAACAATTTTGGAAGATTGTCTGCTAAATGTTGGTATTTTTAAAGAACATAATACCAGATGTCGATAAACATAAAATCCTCTAATCATTTATAAAAGGGAGCAACAAGGGCCTTTCGTATTTGATATCATTTGATTTATCTTAGAAACACAGATTAAGTACCAAGTTTATGACAGAGCATCATAGCAAACCGCTGTCTAGAAATTTTAGATGTAATACTTGAATTGATAGTAAATGTTCCCTTGGCGAAGTATAATGATATATGTTTCCAACAAGATGGTGCATCGAGTCACTCTTTTTTAACCGACTTCTAAAAGAAGGAGGTTCTCAATTCGTCGAGTATGTATGATTTTTTTATGTATGTACACCGATTACTCCGACACGGCGGCACTGATTTGAATGAACGTTATGTTCAGGAAGTTGCTGCGGTGGTCCCTTATTTTTGTTGGACGAAATTGGTGCAGTAAAATCCAAGATGGCACAGATAATATGGCGGTCAAAAAAATTTTTTTTTTTCGATTTTCTCCGAAATTGCTATGAGGGAATTTTTAGGATCGTACACAACGAATCTGAAATTATTTTTAAAAAATTCAATATGGCGGATCCAATATGGCGGACAAAAAAAATTAATTTTGTCTGATTTTCTCTAAAATTGGTGTGGGGGATTTTTTGAGGTCACACATAATGGGTCCAAAATATTTTTAAAAAATTCAATATGGCGGATGCAATATGAAGGACCAAAAATCAATTTTGTCCGATTTTCTTCAAAATTGGTACGGGGGAGTTTTCGGAGTCGCACATAACGAATCTGAAATTATTTTTAAAATATTCAATATGGCGGATCCAAAATGGTGAATTAAAAATCTACATCTCCTGATTTTGTCTAATATCAGTAGTGGGGTATTTTTGTTAGTGCTAATTATGAATTTAAAATATTTTTTGAAAAACTCAATCTGGTATATGCAATATGGTGTCCTAAAAATTTTACATTTTTCAATTTTCTCCCAAATTGATATAGGGGGTTCTTGAGGGTGGAAATTATGAATTTAAAAGTACTTTTTCCCAGGATTCAATATGGCAAATCCAAGATAGATGACTAACAATTTTATATTTTTCGATTTTGTTCAAAGGTGGGACTAGATCGTTTTTGAGTATGTAAATTGCGAATATAAGTCTAGGACTAGGAATTTCCGGATTTCATCTAAACTTGGTACTAGAGGGCTTTGAAGGGTTTAGATTTAGATTAGATTAAGACTTAAAATAATTTTTTTGAAATTCAAAATAGCAGATGCAATATAGTGGGTTGAAAATTTTACCTAATCGCATTTTTTCAGATTTGGTATTAGAGGATTTTCGGGGTCATATATTACGAATATAAATAATTGAATAACTATTAGGTTGATAAGATACAATATGAGGGACAGAAAATTTTACATATTCCGATTTTGTCTAAAATTGATATAGTGGGGTTCTTGAGGCGTAAACAAACTCAATATGCAGTATAAAATATATCGAGCTAAAAAATTTATATCTCAGGTTCTTTAAACATCGATATTGGAAGGTTTTGGGGCCTATATTACCAATTTAAAATTAATTTCAAATTTTAGATAGTGGATTTACTACGACAGACTAAATATTCGTTTGACACAAATTTACTGGTATTTGGAAAACTCTAAGAACGAAAGAATTTTTAGTGGTTCATTTGATAAAATGGGTACTTTTTTGTCACCTTTGAGTCATTGCGTGGTACATTAATTTCGATTAATACCTAGTTCAAATAATTTTTGGATATCATAATGAATTCAAAACTAAAAATCGAAAAATAAAATTTTTATAAAAAAAATTCTAAAAGTGCGCTAAAAATTAAAAAATAACTATTAATTTTTATATGAAATTGAAATTTTTGAAGTCGGCGCCAAATTATCTTTAAATGAAATAAATAACTACTAATATATATAAATTATATTAAAAAAGCAATTACACATAAAGTATTTTTCATCTGTTTATGCGAATCACATTTTGTCAGATATTAGTTTGGCGCCGACTTCAAAAATTTCAATTTTATATAAAAATTTATAGTTATTTTTCACTTTTTAGCGCACTTTTAGAAGTCGGTTCAATTTTTTTTATAAAAATTTTATTAGAAACTAATTTTCCTCAAAGATGGATTATTACCAACGAGCCTGTTAGTTGGGTCCTCAGATTACCTGATCTATGTTTTCTGGACTTTCTCTTATGGAGCTTTTTACGAAACATGATTCATAGAACTCGGTATCGTTCGGTAAAACTTCAGAATGAAAAAAATTTTCTTTTTCAGTTCTTGCATCAGAGAAAATAACAGCCATTTTCAACAGTGCTTAAAATAAAATGTTCTTCTCAGATTTTCTCCTCACACCCCATGAGCGGAGCAATAATGCCATTGTACTACGAAAATTGAAGTATACTAATGACACTATGGATTCTTATTCAGAACTACCTCACTTTTTATACATTTTTGATTAAATAGTTACTTGAGAAATTCTTATTTTCGGCATTACATCTACGATCAAACATATTTGGAGATCTTCAGCTCTCTTATTGGAAGAATAAATAAGTCATGAGGAAGGAAAACTTGAATTTGTAACTACACTGTGCCTACTGAGCTCATAAAGCCACTTCAAGATGCCTCGTACAGGTGGAAAATGATTCGCAGATAACAATGCTCATTTCCCATTTGATCTTTGCTTTGCATGTTTCCATTCTACGATGTAAATTACTTAAAACCTATATGTGAGCAATTTGTTTAAAACATATTTTATTATTTTATTAAAAAAATAAAAAATAACAATAAACTAAACTAAAGATCGGATAAGCCGTGGATTGCAAGTAAACGGCACCATGTCGTATCGTTTCGGAAAACTCACATGTTGAATACCTACCAGACTGTAAAACTTTTCCGTGCATCGTCGCACATTTAGGTCATTAATACAGATTTTTACTTTTCTTTTTTAGATTTAAAGTGTTAAGTAAGTGTAAAATGTTGTAGTTATTTAAAGAATATTATTTATCTAGCAAATATTTGAAGCAATAAGCACTAAGTTAATTAAGGGATAATAATCTTGAACTTAATATAATTTCGTAAGATATTTTCCAGCTTTCAACTGCAGAAACTTTCGTATGGTAAAATTTTTTTATAAAAAACGCTGATAAGGAAAACGTACTTTTCACTAGAAACCTTCAAAGTAATAAAAAGTATTGGCAACTATTAGAACTAACAATGACTTTTAAACTCCTTTACCTGTATCGTTGTCACATTTTTCAGCAATGATAAGTTTTAAATTGGCAGAAACTATTAATTGGCTGATTTTGTTATGACTTTAACTCCCTCACAATCCTTCAGGAATAGTTATAGGTGATCCTGATACAAGGAATGTCTATTCCAATCTGCCTGCAAAGCATTTTCAGTTTTATATTTCACAATATCTACTTTTACCAAGAAATTTTCATCATCATTAGAGGGATCATAAATATATAACTTTAGACTTAATGTGAATGAATTAATAAATGAATGAAAAAGGGGAAGTGATACTAGATCATCGATGCCTAGGCCTCCATTGGGCCCTTTACATCCCACCATTTCTGCAGGTTATTCGAGGCCGATCGCCTTTGCGAATCCTAGCACCCTCGTTAGTTGAACTGGCCTAACTGCTTCCGGTAACAAAACTATATATCCGAAATATCTCTGTCTCAATCCGTTGAGCACTGCCCCCCCCCCCATGAAAACATGGTCAACAGTTTCATCCTCCTCCAAACACCATCTGCACGTCGGGTCGCCCTCGACACCGATTCTATGAAGATTGCCCCTGAGGTGACAATGTCCTGTCAACAATCCCACCACAATTCGCAGCTCTTTCCTTCCCAAGGAGAGAAGCTCCTCAGTACGCCGTGCGCTAGGCCCAGTTATATGTTCCTTAGCACATCTTATTCCAGGAGCTCCCCTCCACGTTTCAATAAATTTGCTTTCCAGCAACGATTTTAATTCCCTTTTGCCAATAGCAATTGGGACAGGTAATATTGGTTGGGGTCCATACGGTTCGATCGCCGAACCCAACTTTGCCAGACGGTCTGCCTCCTCATTCCCGCGTATGCCCGAGTGACCCGGAACCCATATGAGTCTGATTGTGCAGCCTTTCCTTATCATACTATTTAGTGCATCCTTGCACTCAGATACCAGCCGCGAAGTCACGACACTGGACTTCAGTGCCAATATCGCAGCTTTACTGTCTGAGAAAATATTTATTACTCTATTCCTGTCTATGTCCCTCTCACAGAGATGGGCACACTGCAGAATAGCATCAATTTCCTCTGTGAAAATTGTCGCACATTGTCCAAGAGCGTAGTACTCTCTGACTCCTGTGGTCCTGCCGAATAGTCCGGCTCCAGCTCTTTCATCTTGTCGAAATCCATCAGTATACCACCAGGATCCATTTTTCGGAAGATTTTGTTCTCCCTCCCAATCCTCTCTACTTGGCATAAGTATCTCCAGGGAGAGGTTGGGTTTTAAAAGCGGCGTTATGTAATCTGTTCACATGGGAGTGATGGACACCTCTCGACCACGCTTTCCCAGACACCTGAGTCGCCACCTGTTCCAATTTCAAGATGTCCCAGGCAACTGAGACGATTAACAGTCTTCAGGGCTCGTTCTCTATGTATAAGTGAAGAGGAGGCAGGTTCACCAGGACTTCCAGAGCCCTGTTGGGAGCAGTCCTCATCGCACTCAATGTTCCCACACAAGCCATTCTCTGAACTTTGTGAACTTGAAGAATGTGTTTACGCTTTGTTGTACTACGCCACCATACAATAGCGGCGTACGTTATCATGGGGCGGATCACCATTAGACTTAATGTTTTTTCAAGCAATATTCTACTTCTTTCCACTGGTGAAACTTTTTGTTGAATAATGTAGCGTATAAAAATTATATATATGTTGATCAGGAAAGGTGTTTATCTTTAGAAAATTCAATAAAATTTTTAGAACTCGCGCTGACTCTGAAATCTCTATTACCAATATCTTAGAATAATGTAAAGTTTTGAATTTGAAAAAATATTTTCATAAGCTTCTTCTTCAAGTGCCATATCAGGTCCCCCTGACGTTGGCAATTATATTGGCAAGTCTTTCACGGTCCTGCGCTAGCTGGAATAGTTCCCCCGCGCTACGTACACCTGTCCATTCACAAATATTCCTCAACCAGGAAGACTGTCTCCTTCCTATCCTTCTACGTCTCTCTACCTTACCCATCATGACTAGCTGAAGAATTCTATATCGCTCCCCTCTGAATATATGTCCAAGATATGAGATTTTTCTACACTTCACCGTGTTTAATAGTAGACGAGTTGTGTCGGCCCTATTGAGTACCATTTCGTTGGTCTGCCTAGCTGTCCAAGGTATTCTCAGCATTCGCCGGTGTAACCACATTTCGAGAGCCTCCAACCGATTAATCGTGGCAGCCTTAATTGTCCAGATCTCTGCCCCATATAGTAACACTGGCCAGACGTATGATCTTATCATTCTCTGTCGTAGTTTTAGGTTGAGGTTATCATTGCAGAAAAGTGGTTTCATTTTTTGAAAAGTTGTTCTAGCAGTTTCTATTCTACACCTTATCTCTTTATCTGGGTTTAGATTTTCGGTGATATAGCATCCAAGATATTTAAAATGAGCCACCCTGTCTATACTTTTTCCTTCCATTTGCATTGAAGCGTTAAGATGAGGTTGTCTACTAAAGACCATAAATTATGTCTTTTTGATATTTATGTTGAGCCCCATTTCTTGACCCTCAGTGTTAACACAATTTAATAGATGTTGCAGGTTTTGTAGTTTGTCGCTTAGGATAGCAGTGTCGTCAGCATATCGTATTGTATTTATATATTATCCATTGATTTGTACTCCCATTCGTTGTCCTTGAGTAGCCCGTTTAAAGATTTTATCTGAATATATATTAAAAAGCAGTGGAGATAGTATGCAGCCCTGTCTGACGCCTCGCAGAATTTTACTTTCTTCTGTGAGTTTTCCATTTAGCCTTATAGATTTTTAATAATTCTTACATCTCTGCTGTTTACTCCTACATTATTTAAAATGTCTATGAGTTTTCTGTGCTGTACTCTGTCGAAGGCCTTCTCGTAATCGACAAAACATACGAATACATCCTTGTGTTGGTCCCGGCATTTTTGCGGAAGTATATTTAGAGCGAATAAAGCCTCTCTAGTATCTAGGGCGTTTCTAAATCCTAATTGGGTTTCATCTAAATCTGCTTCGCATAAGCTTACTTTATTATAATTGTAAAATTATGCTATCAGAAGTGTCTGTTCCAGTTTTTTTTTCAAAACTTCTCTGTCTTTATATTTAGCCATTTAAAGTGCATTTAAACAAAATCTGATGCGCCACACTTTTGTACTACGACTTTTACTCCAGAATGCTCATTATCATTCCCGGATCCACATACAGAGTGTTTGGTATTTTTACGATTAAAACTCACGCTTAATCAAGAAAATTCTTCTTTTATTATTGAAAAATTCTTAAGCTCTAATGGCAGAGCGCTACATTTTAATGAAAAGTAATTATGAGAGGAAAAAAGCTTTAACAGGAAATCTGCAAACAAATAAAACTTAATTCAGAACTTTCAAACCCGACCCGGAATAAAGATTCAGTATTGAAGGCTGTAAGAAAAAAACAAGAGAAAGTTCTTTCCTTTATTTTAACCAGTAAACAAAGAAAACTTTTAATCGAGCATTTACCCTTCAAATAGAATAGCTGACTGGCTCTTACGATGTGTTGGTTCTCTACTGTTTTACCCCGGTGGTTATCACATCCTCAAGGGATGCGAAGTTTTCAGTTCGCAGAAACACTTTCATAAATTACTTTTAGTATTATGCTCGCTTTTGTTATTGGCCATTTTTCGAATTCGATTGGGAATCAAGAACTAGGGCGGATACAACGTTTATTTCGTTCCGAATACTTCGGGGAGGGTTTTTGATTACCGTTTTTAAAATATTTACCGCATTATGAGCACGACTAAAGGTATAGCTTAAACTTCAAATCCGGATTTTATTTTTAAACCCAGGAAAATATAATTTTAAATATTATGATTTTAATTTAATTTGAGATTGGAGTTTTTCGCATAATTAGAAACAAAAAAATAATGTCTAAATTCCCTAATGTCATCTAAAATTTCAAACGTTCAAAAAAGTCATTATTTGTTCAGATATAAACGAATGTAATGAAAAAAATGTATTTGTATTTCTAGGAATATTTAAAATCCATAGTTTGATACAAAAATTTTTACTTTTATCATGTTTCCTTATTTTGTCACAGAAGAGATTTTTTTTTCAGATAGAAACCGATACTACCATGTAAAAAAAGAGAATATTTTATTTCTTTATTTATACAGGGTGTTCGGACAATGCATTACGATATATGGCGAGGTGATTCTACATAAAATAAAGATAGTACAATTATATAAGAGAAACTTAGCTCTAAACCAACTGAAAAAACCTTGTACTATAAGGACAAACGTACTCTGTTCTAACACAGTTAGAGACAAAGCACTATCTCATATTGCAAGAATACCAGGAAAGGGTGGAAGCCTTTCCTATGGTAATGCACCGCCATCTGTAGACCGGTTTCGAACTTGTTAGTTCTCGTCAGTACATTACCATAGGAAAGGCTTCCACCCTTTCCTGGTATTCTTGCAATCTGAGAAAGTGCTTTATCTCTAACTGTGTTGGAAGAGAGTACATTTGTCCTTATAGTATAAGGTTTTTTCAGTTGGTTGAGAGCTAAGTTTCTCTTATATAATTGTATTTTATACACCCAACTGCAAGTATATTATCAACTTTTGGTTTATATATATACAGATCTCTACGAGATTTTATATTCAGATTGAGTAGAATGCTGGGAGATGGCGCCCCTTGTATTAGATTTCATATTTCGTCTAATATAAGCTGTTTAAAGGATTTACCTTTCCGATGCTCAAGTGCGCTAGCCTATTCTGTACTGACGAGAACTAACAAGTTCGAAACCGGTCTACAGATGGCGGTGCACTTCAATAGGAAAGGCTTCCACCCTTTCTTGGTATTCTTGAAATCTGAGATAGTGCGTTGTCTCTAACTGTGTTAGAACAGAGCACGTTTGTCCTTATAGTATAAGGTTTTTTCAGTTGGTTGAGAGCCAAGTTTCTCTTATATAATTGTATTTTATACACCCAGCTGCAAGTATATTATCCACTTTTGGTTTATAAAGTTAGTAAATCATATAACAAGATGGCGAAAACTCAATCCTTCTCGAGTTACAGCATGTCAAACTTTTTTTCTTATTGGTAACATCTAGCGGTTTGTATTAATTTATCAAGTTGATATAAGGCACAGAAACTATGCTTAATGACTTCTATCATGCTTTTATAAATGTATTCACCTTTTCAACATATGCACTTTTTGTTAAAATTTCTAGAAATTAGTAAATAATATGTTTATTCCTAAACTTCAATAACTTCATGTGAAGCTTGTTTGAAGGTAGTAGACAATGTTGAAGATTCACTAAAATGTGATTGTCGGACTTGCATTGTCTTTATTTTTGTTTATTTTTACGACGTTTAGATTAGGTTGTATCTCTATCGTTATTATGTGTAAGCTGAATGTTTTTGTCTTAAGGCTACTGTGTCCATTGAAGCGCAAAGTTTCACTTCACTGTACACATCTTAATGATTTGATGTTACGAAGTAGTGGTTGTCAAAGATTATGTATCTCAACACTGGGTTTACTGAAGATTCCTGATCTCGACGTTTGTCCTTTTATGTTCCTTAATTCTAACTTCTAGTGGTAGTTTGATTTCTCCAATGTACATTTCCCCACACTCACATGGAATTTTGTAAACACATTCTTTCTTATCGGTAGTTTTGGGTTTCGTTTTTGTTAAATGAGCTCTAAGTGTAGTTCCTGATTTAAAAGCTGTTTTTATATTATAACTTCTGGCAATTCGTCTTATTTTCTCCCAGGTTCCTTTAATGAACGGAATTGTGAAGAAGGAATCTGTTTCTTACTGTCCAGTGGTCGTTGTTCTAAAGTTATTTATTACATAATCAATTAATTTTAATGGATAACCATTCTGCTGTAAAGCGGATTTGATGTTTGCTACCTAAATCAGCATTATTGCATATAGATCTAGCGCGATTATGAAGAATGCGTATAATTCCCCATTTTGCTACATTATAATTAGAACTATGGTTAAGATATTGGCCAGTATGAGTTAGCTTCCTGTATACTGAAGTTTTAATAGTTTCGCTTAAATGATTCACCATTCACGAAAAACAAACAAAAATAAAAACAATGCAAGTTCGACAACCGTGTGAAACCTTACAAAACCACGCAAAATTTAGAACATTTTATAACATAAATAATTGAATGGGAGTCAATATTTTGAAATTTGTAAAAACTGCAGTTACTGTTCAAATCTACTTGTGAATTTATTGGTTTCAGAATAAACATAATATTTACCATTAGAAATTTTAAGGAAAATTATCTTGAATAGTGAGAGTTTAGATACATATTTATAAGTAGCAATTTCTTTAAAAAAAACAATCTCAAAATGTTCAAATTTAACATATATAAATCGTGATTAAAATTTGAAAAATAAAAAATTAACCTTATAGTTAACTTCTTATAATTTTAATTTAGAACAAAATTTGTTCAAAAAGTTTTGGAATAATAGAATATTTACAAAGAAGATTTCTTATAATTTATAAAGAAAAATTTCTGAAAATAAAAATTATATTTAATTTATTGATTATTTTCCTAACAAACTATTATATATATTTCTTGAAAATTTGACAAACAATTAATTTCCTAACCTCTGAAGTGTAGCATTTTGATAATACAATTAATTGAATAATTTATTTTTCAAATATTAAGTATACGGTATTATTATTGTAATAATTACCTAAAAAGAATATTATATATATATATATATATATATATATATATATATATATATATATATATATATATATATATGTATATATATATATATATATATATATATATATATATATATATATAAATATGTAGATAAGTTTTTGTCCGTGTAATTTAAAATAAAATAGAATAAAATATTGGCGAAGCGGACGTGAAAATTTGTCAATCTACATGATTCTCGTATTAAAAAGTGCGGAGCACTCCAAAATATGGAAAAACTCCGGGTCCGACAGATGGCGACAGCGCTGTTTCGTCCTAATATGGGACTCGTCAAGCCACCGCAGTCGGTACAAACCATCATCTCGCCTTTGCATCGTATAAGCCACATTTATAATCAAAATACGGCAAATAAGACGACAAAGGCGACATCTCGATGGTCCACTTGATAATACAAGAACCATACAGATTAACAAAGTTTGTAAGAGAACCGTCATATGGTGGCGCGACGGTGAATTAAAACAGAAATATGTAAAATCGAGTACACGAAACGCGCTGCCCAAAAGATAGGGGTCGCATTTTTCGGTACTGGCAAGCAAGCATACCGCTATTTAAGCAGCCAAAGCCACGTGCAGCACCAAACGATCCCACCATGAGAGCATCGTTTAGCGTGTTTCAAAGCCAAACAAGTAAATAAATATGTAGATAAGTTTTTGTCCGTGTAATTTAAAATAAAATAGAATAAAATATTGGCGAAGCGGACGTGAAAATTTGTCAATCTACATGATTCTCGCTTGCTTGCCAGTACCGAAAAATGCGACCCCTATCTTTTGGGCAGCGCGTTTCGTGTACTCGATTTTACATATTTCTGTTTTAATTCACCGTCGCGCCACCATATGACGGTTCTCTTACAAACTTTGTTAATCTGTATGGTTCTTGTATTATCAAGTGGACCATCGAGATGTCGCCTTTGTCGTCTTATTTGCCGTATTTTGATTATAAATGTGGCTTATACGATGCAAAGGCGAGATGATGGTTTGTACCGACTGCGGTGGCCTGACGAGTCCCATATTAGGACGAAACAGCGCTGTCGCCATCTGTCGGACCCGGAGTTTTTCCACATTTTGGAGTGCTCCGCACTTTTTAATACGAGAATCATGTAGATTGACAAATTTTCACGTCCGCTTCGCCAATATTTTATTCTATTTTATTTTATATATATATATATATATATATATATATATATATATATATATATATATATATATATATATATATCGTGTTGCGTAGTATTTCACGGATAGGAACATGTGATTCAGTATTAATCCGGGAATACATCCGTTCGTTCGTTTGGTTTCGTGTATAAGTTTGCAGATGTTTCGCTAAAATCTCATTATTAGATATTAAAAAGGTTTTCCGTAATTAACCAAATTAAGACAAACTCGATTAAAATAGTAATATATGCTAGGCCTATAAAAAGTTTTTAATCAAGTTTTTGAGTTAATATATTTTTAAAATATATAAGTCAAATTTGAGAAAAGCTTAGATTTATTGCTAGCCTCTCAACCAATCAAATTAAATCAAAAAATGGTCTAGTTACTAATAAAATTAAAAACAATTTTATAATTTTTCTGCATCATAAATAACAACAAATTGCAAATTTTATTCAAAATGCACTTCAATTTTAAATGTTGCAGTAATAAATAATTTCCATATATCCTATTGCAAAAAGTTTTATGAATTTAAAATTTTAATATGCCAATTTTATAATAAGCGACATTAAAATTTTTACAGTGTTCTTATTAAATTTTTACATCCATCATTTTTGCAATTTTCTAAAGTCATTATTCATAACACATAAGTTTCCAACCAGCAGCGTATGTTGGTAACGTGCTGTCACATTATTCATAATCCGCAACGTGGACCACAATAACTAAATACAATTTTATTAATATTCAATTTTTGCATCACACATGCTTTATATATTATTTTAGAGTCTAATTTGTCGCTAGTTTTTGAGATAATTAAAATCCGTCGTTATCATCTTACAGATGCGTTAGTTGTAGCGGTGCCTTTGAAGTTGAATTATCCAATTTTTTTAAGATCGCTATCCACAGTTACAATGAGGAAAATTGTAAAATTAAAAATAATACCAGGCTTACACTCATCGTAACGATTAAAATATTGTTCTCCATCGACAAAAAGTAAAAGTATAAGCCTTAATAGGTGTTAATATTTCCACATTTTGTAAAGTATATATATATATATATATATATATATATATATATATATATATATATATATATATATATATATAATATCCAAAAAATGTTATTTAATACATAGATAATAATATTCGAGGCAATAATAAACATTTTAGATTTTTTTCGAACAAAAATAGTGTCAAACAGTCATAAATTTCTATGTGCAAGCCGTTTATTTTCATCAATTTTAATATATAAATAATATGCCAAAGTGGTGATAATGTATATCAAAGCTTATTTTGGGTAAGTTCAATAATGCTCAACTGTAGAATTTTGGTCCATATATTCATCAAAACATATAAAATTCCAGTAAAAATTGATCAAATTAAAAAGCCGTCATAAGTCACAATTTTTAAGTTGGTAATATTTATCAAGTTAACTGATGTCACAAATCTGACCAATCAGGTTGGAGACGATTTAGATGTTTCGGATTCTTTTAAATAGCCGAAGCGTAGGAATTTCGACAGAGTTGAAATAATCCTGTTGCAAAAAGCATCGCGTCTTGAGAGCTCCCGAAATTTCACCATAACCTCAAATTTTCATTTGTTTACCTACGTCATTAAAACAAAAGTGAAATATTTTGTTTTGTTTTATTTTAATTAAGGTTATGTGTTTATATTGACAAGTAAAACAAGTTCAGTATTTAATAAAATTAAATAAAAGTATCAAAAGTTTGTCTCAATCAACTCTCAAATAACAACAAGTACGGGAAATAGTGTTTTGGAAAATACAAGAAAATTAAGTGATATATTCTTAAAGAAGAAAATATTTCTTCGAGTTTTTTTTATGAAAAAAATATTTGTAAATTTCCTTACTTAACAGGAAACTAGAACAAAATATATTGGGATTTTTAAAAGATTTTTGAAGAAGAAAACAAGTGAATCAATATACTGGGATTGTGTTTATGAAGTTGGACCAAGGTACAGAAAACAAAACCAAGGTGTAGAAAATAAAACCAAGGTACAGAAAACAACACCAAGGTATTTATAATAGTCCAAGCAGGTGAATGTTTTTAGTTGTTTGTAGAAAATAAAAAAAAAATTTGCATCAATAATAGTCTAAGTTTTCACAAGATAAAAAAAATTACACTAATTAATGATAGCTTGTTATACTAACCTGATGATATATAAATAACATGAATCATCAATAGTAGGTGTCGCTATAATAATAATTAACCACTTATGTCACGCCAAACGAAAATTTTTAAAAATACACAAAATTTTGAGAAATTAATTAAGTTTTACAAATTAAATTGCAGTAACGCCATCTAGTAGAAAGTTGCAAAATTAAAACAATAAAACGTTGCCAAATAGTGATACAGGTTGTTAAAAAAGGATAATGCATGGCAAATTGAAATAAATAAAAAAAATTTATAAGAAGCATAGTTGCCTGAAATTTTATAGTATTGTTCTTATAATTTCATCCAAAATTGTTAAAAATTGTGCTATATTTATTAATTGTTAAATTAAATATTTATATTGTGTTTTATTCTGTTTGTGTATTCATTATCTGAGTATGATCTTAAAAAAAAACTGAACTCACTTGAGAAGAGGGTCAAATTAACAGGTAGGAACACACACACAATATATATTACATATATATATATATATAAATATATATATATATATATATATATATATATATATATATATATATATATATATATATATATATATGTGTGTAATCGAAGGTTTTCGGGCATCCCGTGTACGTGCTGAGTCCCTCTCAGGACTGTAAGGCAGCTGACGTTTCGGTGAAATCTCATTCACCATTTTCAAAGCTCACTGTATGGCGTCTACGAGCGAACTGACGCCTGCGACTTCGGTGTTGTCGGTACCGTGTGCGCGTCAGACGTGTTCGTTTTCCGAATGGTTCCGAGCCATCAGGTGGCGTGACCTGCTGCGCGTCATCGCCCCTGTTGCCAGTGTTTGTGGTTGCGTTGCCGAGTTGTAATCTCTTTCGTTACTAAGTGGTACTGGTTGATTTTTTGTAAGCAGATTTTTCCAAGTATTAGGCACACGTTGGCTATCATCTCTGCTATTTATATATATATATATATATATATATATATATATATATATATATATATATATATATATATATATATATATATATATATATATATATCTGTAGAACATCTTGAATATCAAAAAAATTTTGATAATTTAAATATTTTCAAAATTGGTAAGAAATAATTGTATTTTTTTATAATTATCTTTTACCTGGCGCCCAACAAACAAACATTAAGTATTTTTGATTAAATTTTGGCAATACATTTCGCAAATTTTAAAAAATTCTTGAAGTCAGAGAATAAATAATTATAATAAATAAGTTTCCTACATACATAATTTAAATTAATTTGCAATTTAAAATGAAATGAAACATGTCGTACCGTCAAAAAATAGAGTTAAAATATGTTTTACTCATCAAAGTCGTAAAATGTAGAACCATTGAAGATTTCAATTTTTTTACGTTTATTGTAAAATTTGGGAACAAATATCACTTTAAAAATTTGGCAAATACCTATTCCGTGACTCAAATTGAATGTATAATATCCTTTCTAGTTTAAAATATTTATTGTGCTAGCAGTCTATTTTTCATATCAAATTACTGAACTAAAACCTGATGGCAAAAGTCGTTTGTATAAAAGCTAAATAAAATTGAAATGTTCCTTGGCATAATAAAATATCGTCGGTCTAATTTTAAAAGGTAGATTGCATGTTGTAAAGTTATATATGTGCAGGGAAATTCAATTCGTTGCATGCTCTATTAAACAGTGTTTACCAAATTCACACCCCTAAAGGAAAGAGCATGCTTTCTTCGAAACTGACAGCAAATATTAAAATGTTGTCTCTATGGAAACTTGTATGAAAACCGACGCAATGTGGCCTTTTTATTGATTAAGGAGTCTTAAATCATATTAAAAATTTATAAAATCATAAACATTATAAATCCACTTTAGTTTTAATAAAAAATGTAAGTTCTCAAAATAACCTCTTTACTTGAAATTTATTTTTAAGATTTCTTTTATCCGTTTTCTAAATAATGGACCTCATTTTTTAATTTTAACTGTAGTTATACCGCTTTTATTTTAAAACAATTTTTACCTAACGATAATAATTTTGAACCTTCGCTTCCTTAAAACGAATTTTCCCCGGAGGCGTCAGACAAGTAAGCGTCTAATTTTTAAAGTTTCCTACAAGAAAAATTGTTTTAATAAAGTTTGCTTCAGTCCCTCGTACACAATAAATCGTAAAAAATTCACCGTGATAAATGAATGATATTTAGTTTGACGTGAAATAAATTCCTCGTGAAAAATAAGATATTCGGTGTAATATTATCACGTTAAAAAATGGCAAGTCATCACAACGTTGCTCTGGATTATTGACAGTTACTTTTAAATTTGTTGTAGAAAAGAAAATCTGTTTTCGAATTGTGGAAATGGGTGAGGTTCGTTAATATGTACAGGGTTAGTCGATTGTATATGAAAACCTGATTATTGATTATATAGACCTATAAATTTATTGATTCCAAACGGCCATTTGTTACGTAATTTGGTGTGTCGAATCTAAATCCGTTTGCTAATGCCCTAACATTATGAGGTATTTAAACCAAAAACTGACAAAATGATCATTTTTGGATACATCTTGGCTTAAATATGTGAAAAAGATGTGATAAAGAATGTTGATGAACAAATGTGAATTATGCACTAAGAGAGAAAGAGAAAAACTACTTAACAATCACAACTATAATTGTGTGATGTAGGTACTCATCGCCTTATGCATTGAAACCAAAGAACATCTTCTATAATAAAAATACACAATAAGAGACCTTGTTTCCCATATCTCTGACCCATATGTACTAATACTTGCTACTATTGTCTTGTATATAGATTTCTTTGTTCTCTAGGTAAGGTCTAAGAACATAAAAATAATATAAAGAATAAGCAAACGACATCAGCTTTATTCCAACATCATCAGGAGACAGGACACACTATAAATTTCCAGGAGACCAAACAGATCGCACCCATAAAGCATTATAGAACGCGCATCATCAGAGAAGCTCTCGAAATAGAAAGCACTAAAAACTTTAACAAGAGAGATGATGCGCAAAATATTTCAAATACAAGGAAAACTCTACTCGAAACCAAACCAAAAACAACACACAAGAAAACAGGACAGCGGGCCGACAAGAGGCACAAACCCAGAGAAGCGAAGGAACCAACCAGGCAGAACCAAGGTATAACCTGCGCAACCGTCAAAGTATAAAAAGGCCGTCAAAGGACCAGCACGATCATTCTAAGTCGAGCTGTCAAGCAAGCATCACTTGAAAATGCCAGCTGAGATGTTGGCGAAACGTCGTGAAGATATTTCTACTGACGAACGGATTGAAAACCGGAAAAACACCAGTACACATTCCACCATCCGTGAAAACCTACGTTACAACATACATACATATATATATATATATATATATATATATATATATATATATATATATATATATATATATATATATATATATATATATATATATATATACATATATATATATATATATATATATATATATATATATATATATATATATATATAAACACCTAAAACCCTACAAACTAATACTAAGAAATATACAACACTATAAAGTAGTGTTGTAGCACATTGCTCCCCTTCCAATCTTTGATCGTCCCGATCAACCATCTTGATCTCGATAATGGGCCAATCTGTCCAGATGCATGACTTTCATCATCGCATGAGGGCTTTTCTGAATTCGGTACACCAGATCGTTTAGTCGAGTCACTACGTTGTACGGACCTTCCCATGACTTTTGAAACTTTGGTAAACGCCCTTTGGTTCTTTTCGGATTGTACAACCAAATTCTTTCACCAACCATGAATCCACCATTATTGGCCTTGAGGTCATAGCGGATCTTCGTTCTGTCGCTTTCTATTTGTAGTCCTCTCTGTACCTTTCCAAGAATGGCCTGGAAGACGTTCTTCTTCTGGGGGTCTTTTTCACCGTGGCAGTTTCTCTCAATATACCTTCTCGAGGATGACCTGTAGAACGTTCTTCTTCCATAACCCCATTCTCGGTCCCGGTCCCTCTCGTCACGTTCTCCTCGCTCCCGCGAGTACTTCTTCTATGTCTTTCGGAATGGTCCTTTCTTCTATCGTCTCCACCAACATTAATTTCCGGGCAATCTCTGTAAAAGTGAGCCTTGCCTCCGCACTGGTAACAATGCATGGTATTCGAATGGTACCGGCAACCCTGACCCCTTCTTCTCGGTCTGCCATAAGTTACTCTAATGCGACAACCGCATACTTCAACTCCATCGCAAGCCTTGACAGCAACTGCAGCATTTCTTCTATCTTTGTATACAGCAAATCCAAAACAGGGAATACTATTACTTAACCAGACTTCCTTAAGTTCACCATAAGGAGCAAAGACTTTCTCCGAGTCGCTTCTTCGAACATCATCACCTATATTAGCAATATGAAGCCTATAGCCATCAGAGCCTCTGTCAGGAACAGTATTGCGAGTACACTGGCTTTGTAGATGCCCCTCTTGACCACATTTCCAACAACGAATTCTATTTCTGATACGGAAGGTCGTATTTTTGTTATCTTGTGTTTTTGCTTCATTCAAAAATTCTAGCAACTTCCCCATAAGCCTCATGAAAGTTTTCTCGTTGATCTTGTGATAATCCTGGGAAACAATGACTCTTCTTATGATTCGTTCTTGATTCCTTGATGTCTGTTTGGCTATTTCAAACTGAAGAGCGTAAGCAAGAGCCTCCGAAATTTTCTTCTGTCGAGCCATTCGAAGCGTCTGACTGGTTTCTGGGTCGCGTAAACCTTCAATAAAACTGTTCACAGCTAACTCTTGCTTTATTTCTCCTGAGTATATTGAGTAGGTCAAATTTATTAGTCTTATTATATCCGCCTCATATTCTTGAAGATTTTCGTTGTATTTCTGTCTTCTTCCTTGGAGTTGAGCTTTATAAACTTCTTGGAGGTGGGCTTCCCCATAGCGCATCTCTAGAAAATTAACAATGAACTCATAATCATTCTGTTTTTCTTCAAAAATGTTACGTAGGACCTCCATAGCTTCACCTCGTAGTGATAGAACAAGAGCACGTGCCTTTTCCGGAAAACTCCAGTTATTGCTGGTGGCGGCGGCTTCGAATTGACGGACATAGGTAAGCAAAGGCACCTTGCCGTCAAAGATAGGTGGCTTCATCACACTAGTTGCAGGAACATCATCTACCTTTATTATACCTGTACTGGCTACCTTCTCGATTGGAAAATGTAGCTGTTGCATCTGTTTCTGGATTCCCGCCACCTCATGTTGTACTTCGCAATGTACGTCTTCTCTAATTTTGCTCATCTTCTGTTGCATTTTTTGTTCGATGCGCGTCATGTCTTCTTTCATTTCTTGTTTCATATCTTCTTGACTTGTTTTAGGTTCTAGGCTTGTTCTTGGTTCTTGTTCTATACTTTCTTGATTTTTCTTGAAGTCCTCTCTCAGTTCTTGGTTCATGTTTTCCTGGCTCATTTTCAGTGTCATCAATTCTTGTTTCATATCATCTTGGCTTGTCTTTAATTCTTGTTTCATATCATCTTGATTTTTGTCATATCTTCTGTCAATTCTTCTTTCATCTCTTTCTGGCTTTTCTTCATATCTTCTTGGCTTTTCTTCATATCTTCTTGGTTTGTTTTCATGTCTTGAATCATCATCAGTATTTGATTTAAACTAGCCTGAAGTTGTTCTTCCATTTTTGCTTTTTGGCATCTAGTTTTTTTCCACTGGCATACAATTTCAATTTACTTTTTTCCTTCTTTTTCTAATTTTCTAACCTAAACTAACCTCTTCTGGATTTGATCCCACTTCTGACACCAATTTGTTCCGGACGGCCGGTCTTCAAACAAACTACACACACTGTATAATTTTAATAACTTTTTATTGTCAACCTTACTTTTGACACTTGTCAAACTAATTCAACTTACGTCGACAGACTTTTGAAATATACTGCCCAAGAAAGTCGATCCGGACCCTTTATATACCCTTTTGGTTGATACCGGAAGATTCCCTAATTCTCTAGAAGGATTTCCATACTACATGGGGTAATCAAAATAAGAAAAAGGAATAATCCGGCGATTTCTAGACCTTCCATCACAGGCGTTCCATGTTAAAAATAAGGAAATCGAATTCTCTAAAAAGTTCCAGACCTTTCATAGTCGTCTCCTGAGGAAATTAAAAAAGGTAAAATTACTTAAATACATTATGAACTCGAAGAAAATATACCTAAAACCCTACGAACTACAAACACAAACTAATACTATGAAATATAAAATGCTACAAAGTTCGTTACATTAGAAAATATACCTAAAACCCAACAAACTACTAACACAAACTAATACTAAGAAATATACAACGCTATAAAGTTCGTAACAATATATATATATATATATATATATATATATATATATATATATATATATATATATATATATATATATATATATATATACCACAGATACGAGTAAAAGTAGCGCATGAAACGTATCCAAATAACCAGAGCAAAATAGTATAAAATGATTTATTGCTGATGAAGTAAGAGTTGCATAGCAGCAAGCTGAGTATATATTTGCGATCTTCTGGTAGAGTGTTATATGTGTAAACCATTTGATAAAAAAGAATTTCCCGAAAATGAGTCTACAGGCGATTTTCCGGAAAATTGTGTAGAAATTTTCACTTCTGCCCTCCAAAAAAAATTATTTCCATTCTTTGTACAAATTTTTAAGTAAAGTGTTCTAACAGTTTTTCTCGTAAAATACATTTTTTCTCGTTGAAAAATCATTGAAGTTTCGAAAATCCAATTATTTTGTAAATTCAAAGATTTTTCGATGAAAAACAATACATTTATGAGAAAATATATTAGAATACTATTTGTGTAAAGAATTGAAACACTTTTTTTTCCTTTTTTTGGAAGGTGAAAGTGAAAATGTTTCCACAATTTTCAGAAAAATCGCCTTTAAAGACTTTCTCCGGAAAATCACCCACGTGATTCGTAATCAATGGTTCAAAATACATGATGGAAGCCTTGGTGAATGACCGGACCTCAATCGGCAACCATCAACGAGGACGTCAGTGTGATGCTTACACTAAACGTAGTGAATCAGTGAATTTTTGATCAAAAATTTTACAGGGTGGAAAAAAATTGGGAGGCCAAAAAAAAATAGAGCACAAAAATATAACTTTCAACGATTAATCTCGAATAAGAAAAATTCAAAAAGCTGAAGTATAAACCGAGAAAAAATATTTCGAAATAGCGAAACATTCAGTGTTCTAATCTCGTGGAGTAAAGATCCCTGAAGATACCTCGTGTAATCGTAGGCGAAACGTCTGATAATAATTCCAATTTGACACAGTCTAAATCAAAAAACCATGATTTAAAAAAAAGTGTTTGTTTATGCCTAAAATACATGACATATTTTGATATCGATTTTTTAATTTTTGCAATTTTGCAGGTTTTTCGTGAATAACAAATTCCCGACCATGGCTACGAAAAAATGTAATATAGGTTCTTTGTTCGGAACAACTCAATTTATCTTATCTCAAGAGAAAATTCTCACACATCGAAACAATTTACTTTGCTGGTCATATAGCCTTATTTGAGTATTTTAAAAATTTCTATATTAATTTATAATACTAAATCGAAGGCAATATACACCATTGAAAAACATATTAATAATTTCTACCGATTTCTCCATTTAATAAAGACATAACAATTTTATACACTATATCAAAAGAAAAATCTATAAATCACATAAAAGAAGCTAGGAAAATTAATAACAAAAATAAATTTTCCCTTTTGCCAAACCTAAATTGATTAGTTTATAAAGATATCAGACTAAAGCTCTGACAGTAAAAATATTAATGGAAACGAAGCTTTGTTAAAAGCTGTATTCAATATATTATACAATAGCCACGCTTATGGCCGAAGCAATATTGGTTTCTTGTTAACAATGAACTTAACATGGGTCAATAAATTTAGGGCCGAAAGTTTAATAAATTTTGTATTTAGGTGAATAGACGATAATTTTTATGATTTTCTTATTTTCTACAACTAGAAATAATATTTATGTCAAATTTATAGAATGACTTATTCATGTAAAAGCTTTTGTAAGAACCATGTGAATGGTCCTGTAGTAGGCCTGAAACTCATCCCTACAAGTCTTAAAATATTGGAATTTAAGGTAACTTCAAAACAACTCAATCAAGTAAATGTACAGGAAGTCCTGAAATTACGTGAAAAACCTTTAATGACGTCAAAATAGATGGATTTAAGAAAGTATCATATAATAGTGTCAGGCCACACATCAAAAATCATTAAATTCAGTTACGACGTTTTCAAGAAATTTGGGAAAAATCAATATTTTCTTAAAATTTTTACATGTTCTACCGCCTAAAAGAAGCAGCATCGGATATAATTAAGTTGTCTTAAATCGACCTATTTGGACGTCCACAGTTTGTTGTCAAACGTTATACACTTACTTTCTGAACACTCTGTATACCGGAACTATACTATGTAAAAATAGGCTGTTTTGAGAGTTTATACAGGTTTATTTTTTCGTAGGACATTCACGTGAGTATGTGTCAGCGGGTGTTAAAAAGTATCAAACTCCATTCTTTTCGAACAGTTTATGTATTCCGCTATCTTATCGTATCTCGTTATCTCGGTAGAATAGTCACAACTTTTTTTGAAACATTAAAAGGACTAATGGCACACAAATGATACTAAAATTATTCGTTATTACCAAGCAAGAATAAAGTTTGCAAGGTACTAAACCTTCTTAACTACCTGTTTTTAAGTACGAGGGGAAAGTAATTATCAGCTAAATTTTCTTCTTATTTTGCAGACAGCTAGTAATGTCCACACAATATATGTTGTTTCTTTGTTTTGAATTAAAATTGCGTCGATAGCAAAGACTATTTGGCCATTGAACCTATAGTTTAACGTGTTTTCAGAACCATGGGATCTTTCCAAGCGGTCACCCATCTAAGTACTAACTACGATTTTTATTCGCAAATCATATGCGTGATTTTTCTTTGATGGCCAATAAATTGACCGATTTTTGATAGGGTTAACATGGACTATTAAACTAATTTTATTTCTAATTTCTTTGCTTCTAAGTAATTAAATATAATTTTATAAACACAATGATTATGTATTTCTTTATGTAACATGAATCGTTCAGAAAGTGTTATGGTATGAAAAGTTAGTAATTTTACTTTTGACAATAAATGACAATAATGGATTTTTTAAGAAAATAAATCAAATTTATGCTAAAGCGTATGGAAAAATTCTATTACAATTTGTAAACAATGCAGAATAGACCAATCAGAAAAAAAAAGAAATTCCGTTTGACACGCATCGTGCCACGTAGTAATCGAAATAAATGGGACATTGCCAAATTAAAAAAAATTAACTGTTTTCGCCTGTTTTCCGAGGAAATGACTGCATTTTGGATACATATTTAACGGAGATTTTTTCTTTAAAATGATATATAAAATCACTGGTTCCATTTACAAAAGATATTTTCCAGTCCGTATATTAATTTTGAGATTACTCCGAAAGAATTATGCGGAACAAGTAAAATTTTGTATCTTATAAACAGCATTAAAATAAAATATTTTCTAGTGTTTTGTTTTTTTTATTAGTTGTCTACCAAAGCAGGCTTTAAGAAACGACATTTGAAGGTGTACATCTGGAGCATTATAGATGTGAATGGTGGACGCTGTAGAAAAATATCTCGAATTTTTAGAAATGTATAAATATAGTAAAAACAAAAATAACCAAATAGAACCTGGGTTTTTCCCATTATTTGTTATCGTCAAATAATATTCGGTTTTTACGCATAAATTACAACCCTTAGGTAAAAGTTTTATGGGTCCGTTTAAGGTATACTATAGCGAAGAAATATGAAAATGAATACATATTAATCAGTCAGTTCTGTTTCAGTTTTTGAAATAGCTGAATTATTAGGAAAGTTATTCGTAAAATCACAGACTCCACAAATTGCTCTTAACGGTTCTTAAGTGAGAGAAATTTTTCACTTTAATAGATACAGTTTTTGTGATGCTAATTTTATTACTGAGCCAGCTGAAGCAGTTAAAAAATACGGTAATTCCAAAGGAATGTCTACCAACAGGAGTGCATCTCAAGAAGAAAGTTCCTTTTCTGTGTCTAATCCAGCAACTAAAAATAATAAGAAAATAATAATCACCAACCCGAATGATTTAAAAATGTCAATGCTCTTCTTGCAATTTCCGAGAATATAAATACACCATCTGGATATTCCAAGAGTTGTTCTACCCTTACTTCTTCCGGTCCGTCAAAATCACTCAGGTTTGTGTCGCCTTTTGCGAGTTCCCCAGTCTCTTTTATAAAAAGGAAAGTAACTAATTGTGGGGAGAAGTCTCCTAAGTCTAAAACTATAACATCTTCTCCGTACTAAAGCGACTTAGAAATATTTGCCGAAAACATAAAAATAGGAGTGAAAAAGAAAAACGTAATATATTTACCAAAACTTTAGTCAAGAGTAAACCGAAATCTCCATCAAAACCGGAAGAATCATCCGCTCTAAGAATGAAGAGGGTGAAATATTTATTTCCGATGATGGCATGGAAGAATTCTGAAGTCGTTCTGAAAATGAAGGTGTAACGTGCATGTAATGTGGAAGACTTTCACTGAAATACCACAGGTAATTTTTGGGTGTGCTGTCTCATGTGTCATATATGGTCAGCGAATATACACAGTTCATTCAAAAAGTTCCGGGACTAATTTTGTTTAAAATTTCCAACTAGCGCTATCTGTTACCCGACGGCAGAAATATGCAATATCACACCTTAGTTACCCACAGTGGAGATATGAGCGCTGTAACTTCATTTATCGGCCTGCTATGTTCGTTTGAAGTAGACGTGTTTTTGCCTGTTTTACAATTTTCGCTATGGACATCATGTCGCAATCAAATTTTGTTTCAAATTGGGAAGAAGTGGTTCGGAAACATCCAAATTATTGAAAACCACGTATGGTGAGGATTGCCGCAGCAAAGTTTTCGAGTGGTATGCGTAGTTTAAGAAGGGTCGACAGTCGCTGGAAGACAATCCACAGAAGGGGCGCTGTTTAACTTCGACTGCTGATGAGAATGTAGGACGTGTGCGCGTCGCACTGTCTTGTAATCGGCGAATTACGGTTGAAATGTTGTCAGAGGAACTCATCATCAGTGTATGAAGCGTGCACCACATTTTGCATGATATTCTCGGGAAAAAAAGGGTGTGCGAAGTTCGTTCCACACTTGTTAATGGAAGATCTAAAAGAGCGCCGTATGAAATCAGACACGTATGAAAATTTTTTAAATAAAAATGTACCCGGCGACGAATCATAGTGTTTTCAATACGATCCATCGATCAAACGCCAAACCCTGAGTGGCGAGGCAAGGGCGAAAGGTGGCCCACCAAAGTTCAAGCGGCAAAGTTGAAGATCAAAACGATGCTCATTTCGATTCTCAGGAAATTATCCATAGCAAATTCATGCCCCCGGGTCAAAGAGTGAACGCACAATTCTACAAAAGTGTCCTAGATTAACTTTTGAAGGAGATTCGTCACGAGAGACCGGAATTGTACCGCACCAGTGGCTGGTTTTTGTTGCACAACAATGCGCTAGCTTATTCCTCGATACTCATCACACGACTTTTGGTCCAAAAGTCGATCTTCGTAATTCATCACCCACCCTACTCACCAGAGCTTGCTCCAGCAGACTATTTTTATTCAATAAATTGAAAAGGACGATGGAGGGAGAACGTTTTGAAAACGTTAAGGCGATTCAAAGGAACGTTACCAGAGTTCTGAAAGCTATTCCAGAAGAGGAATTTTGCAGGTCATTTCAACGGCTATACGAACGCAGCAAAATTTGTATAGAACGACGAGAGGATTATGTTGAAAACTAAATAAAATCTTTCCCGGAAATTTTTGAATGAATTGTGTAGTTGCAATTTTTGTAAATAATTTCTTTTTTATGTCGCATCCTTTCAATATATATATATATATATATATATATATATATATATATATATATATATATATATATATATATATATATATATATATATTTACGATTAATACGACTTTTTTTTACTTTTTACAGGGTGGTCCATATTTCAAGCTCTTTTCACAAACCTGAAAAAATGACACTTTAAAATTATGACAAACAGAAAACTAATGTTACCGATTTATTCAAAAATGTATCTATAACTTTAAAATAGATATTCCTAGTAATTGGTTTCGCAAATTAAAGGTTAATTAGTCCAAAAATGAAATAAAATATTTTCGAACAACAAATGTGGCCCTTATTTCTAGACCAGAATACCCCCTATTCTGGTCTAGAAATTTGGAAAAATCCATTTTTTTCAAATTTCATATTCTTAAAGCTCAAACCTTTAGGAATATGTACCTAAAAGAATTTTTCAAAATTCGAACTATTTTCGGAGTTACAGGGACCTTTGTGATGTGGCAACTAAACCGGCCGGCCGGAGCGAATCAAAGAATAAACGGCAGATGTTACCCGACTACCTGAGGATCGAGTTCCCCGAAGGTCATTGCAACCTAGGATTCACCTCACTTTTTGGCGTTACAATCTTTATTGGTAAATATATTAAGAAAGTGGTCGATACAGTTGTAAAATCAAGTTTTTGTCAAAGTTGCAATAAGTGGAAAAATAAGAAGAAATCAGATATTCAGGGCTAGGGGACACGGACAATTGATATTGCTAGTTATTTACGTATTACCGTTTTTAATGAAGGTTTCTTTTTCCTATTGGTACTGAAGCTCATACATTTGCTGTCAATATTCTTCTATCTCTGGTAGCATGGATTTTGAATTTTTTTTTACTATATTTAAGAAATTCAGAAAGGTCAAAATGCAGGGACAAAATTTTTTTTTTTTTCATATCAACATTTTGCGAAAAAAAAAGTTTTTCTCTTTCTATGGTCCTAGTCATAGGGGCGTCTTTACTAATTACGAATATATTGGATTTTTTTTGTTTCAGAACACTACAAGGGTTGAAGAGATGTCGACCAGGACGAACCTTTTTTCACTATATCGTAACTCCTATTTTTTTATTTTTTTTTTGGTGATTTTATTTTGTATTCTTGAAACGTCAATAAACATCTTGTAAAAGAATGGATGGTAAAAATGTTTTTCATTTCATTTTTATTCTACTCAGAAAAAGGTCTAAAATTTAGGCCTCTTGACCAGAATACCCCCATAATCGGACCCTCTCCTCTATTAAAACAAAAATGTATTATTAGTTTAACTATTTAATGTATTCTTTCATATGTGGTTAAATTTTTTTAAAAACTTCAACATTACAGTAACGTATGGAAATTATAGCACCTCACATTACGTAACAAAAAAAAATCAGTTAATATTTTTTCAGTAGACCGGCAAATGGAATAATGATTGGCGAAAAGATTACGATCGAAATTTCCTGTTCCATTTATCAGGAAACCTCCCCGTAATTACAGCAGATAGTAATTCATCGATTTTTATCACCTCTGAAAGGTCGCTAGACGAATTAATTACCTAATTGCTAAACTTTTTATAGATTCGTATGGGAAGTGGAAAAACCTAGTTAAAAATGGGAATGTCTGAACACGCGAAGAATTAATTAAAAAAAGTCATGTGATTATCGGACTAATCAATCTTCAAACGTGTGATAACTATTGCACATGAAAATAAATTTAGCCCTGTAATTTTGCTGTTGGCAGACATGTAATCCTTTTTCGACTACATAATATATATGAAGTAATCTTTTTTTTGTCAACACTATTCAAATTACTACCTTTGTTACCACTTTCTTTTAATTACGTAGTAATAATAGAAATTAACAACGTCAACATCTAATTAAACATCATCTATCCGATTAATTAAAGAGATATAAAATAATAAATATAAGAATATATCAAGGACATTTAATATATACTGAGATGTATTCAAAACGCAAGCAGTTAAATAACACTGTGTCAACTAAAATAATTCGACTTCTATTGTGAACTAACTGAATACAGATTTCGCATTAATAGAAAAGGTTTTGATTTACAGAAAAACTAATTCAGGCGTAAATTGTTGATTATTTTCCTTTTGTTCCTTTATGATATCTCATTCATGTAATAACGTGTTTAAGAAAAATAGGGTCACGGTACGTCAGTTTTAATATAACTTTTCAATTTCAAAGCATTTGCACGTTTTTATAAGTTACTTGTCATTTTCCTTTGACGCATGTGTCTCTCTAATTCATTCGATAGGTCTTTAACAGGATTTAAATACTGGCTGATGACTGGCCAACTCATAACAGATATTCCTCTCTCTCTTTTTATATATATATATATATATATATATATATCATTTTTCTTAATTTTGTATTTTCTTGGGTTTAGGTTCTATAATTAATAAAACACAAAACGATTGACGTTTCGCCCTTTATTCAAGGCATTTTCAAAATTTTTTCCTAAAAAAATATATAATTAAAATACATCAATATAAAAAACATATTTTAGACATTTTGGAAAACAAACAAGACACTTAAAAACAGTAGTCAAAAACTTTAAAACATTCTAAAAATATTTAATTTTACCAGTACATACCTTGACATTTTGCTGTTCTGTTTCTAAATAAACTTTAAATTTTCATCGTTTACTGAGGATACGTGGAATGCGAATGTGTTTTATTTTTTTAAATATTTTTTATATTTTACAATGTATATAAAAAAAACAAATAAGGTATATGTTTGGTTTTATGTTTAAGAGGATATTCTATTTTTGATTCTTATTTGACCGGATCGAATATTTAATAGTTTTGTTTAAATTAGGTTTGCGTAAATGTGGCTCAAATTTCCTATATCTGTTCTGTCGTTAACAGTGTTTTTATCTTTTTTAATTTCAATCATTTCCTTTATCTGTAATTTTTGGTAATTCATATCTTTGTTTTTTATAATGGTACTGTTATAATCAAAAGTGTGTTTTTCGTCCTATGTGTGTTTGTTTAACGCTGTTGAGGCGTTTTTTGTATATTTATGGCCATTTAATCTGTTCTTCAGTAATTGGCTCGTCATGCCTATATATTTTTTGGGACAATTTGTGCAAGGGATCGAATATATTATATTTGATTTATTCATTAGAGGAGTTTTACTTTTTAAATTTGTGAATAATGTATTTAATTTATTATGTGACCTGTGGCATACTATAATATCATGCTTTTTTAAAATGTATTTTATTTTTTCTGACAGCTCACTAGTGTAAGGTAATACCACATATTTCTGCTGTTTATGGTCTATGTTTTTTGTTTTTACGTTGTTATAAAACTTATATGTTCGTTTATTAATTATTTTGGTGATAGTCTTTTCGTTGAAATTATTATTTATTAGTGTCTTTTTTACTTTTTGCAGTATTTTTGGTTGGAATTTTGGGAACGTTAGGGAAATAGCACGATCAGATAGACCGATTATAACGCTATCTTTTTCAATGATTAGAGAAATAGTTTAGATATCTACCTGACCAAGTTGGTTTGGTGTACCATTCAGTTAAAATTACAGACTCATTTTGAAATTGTAGATATGTTTTTTATGTGGTGTATTTTAATTATATAAAAATATTTTTTGGAGGAAAAAATTTTGAAAATGCCTTAAATAAAGGGCGAAACGTCAATTGTTTTGTGTTTTTATTAAATATAGAACCTAAACCCAAGAAAAGACAAAATAAAGGAAAAATTATATATATATATATATATATATATATATATATATATATATATATATATATATTCTTGGTTGGGTTCATACGTGGATGTTACAAAAACATGTTTTGACGTTTCGCCTTTTATTCAAGGCATTTTTAAAAAGTTTTTTTTTATATTATTTTCTTTAATTTATTAATAATGAAATTTTCCTTAGTCAAGCAACCTAAAATTTAAAATACATAAATTATGTTTAAAATCTTGCACATTAACAGGAAAAGTTAAAGGACAATTCGGAAAAAATTTTTAAAATTTATTTTATATTAAAAATTGTATATAATTTTTAAAATATTCAAATTTTCACAAAAATATTTAGGTACGCGCCAGCTCCGTACTCCTATTTCGATATTGAAAGATAAACAGTGCCGACTGTGGTATTGGAAAGACAATTCTTTTTTTATTAAATTATTTCTTAAATCATTGCTTATGGAATCTTTGATTTTTTAACTGATAACATATAAATGTTCTAAGAGGATATTCCCATCTATTAATTTTTTAAGAGGGTATATCAATATTTAGTTGTGTAAATTTGGCTTAGGTTACTTATATCGGTTCTGTCGTTAAATGCATTTTTTTTTGTTTTTTTTTTATTTCCATCATCTCCTTTACATTCAATTTGTTGTAATTATGGTTACGTTCAAGTATTGTTGTATTGTTTCAGTTGAAAGAATGGCCTGTTTCTCGTACATGTTTATTTAATGCAATCGTAGCATTCTTCGTAAATTTGTGACCACTTAATCTATTTTTAAGTAACTGTGTGATCATTTCTATATATTTTTTTGGACAATTGGTGCAAAGAATTGATTATACAATATTAGAGTTATTCATTTTAGGGGTTTTACTTTTCCCTTTTTTTGTAAATAAAGAGTTTAAGTTATTTTGGACGATATTTCATTCAGATTTCTCCACTTTCTTATTTTTACTACCCCTGTAGTATGAAAATCCTTCTAGAAAGATGCAGAATCTTCTGGAACCCGGAAAAAGGGTATATAAAGGGTCCAGATCGGCTCTCATGGACAGTTTATTTTGAAAAGTCGTTAAAGTAACATAAATTGTTTGACAAGTTGTCAGAATTGAATTTTTAAGAAGAAGTTATTAAACAAAACAGTATGTTTAAAGACCAGCCGTCCGGGACAAATTGGAGTCAGAAGTGGGATGATGCGACACAGGATTGCACACTATCTATAACTTATATTACATGAATCGATAGGTTTTTTAATTCTCTACAATTTTTGTTTGAAACATTTTTAGATACAACCTTTACTTTTTGAGATAAACTCAAAAAACCGAAAATCGTGACCATTTTTGGTCCGCCATTTTTTTCTGCACAGGTCTTTCAAAGTTACCATCGAGATATGTTTTATAGGATGCCGAAATGAACACATTCCAACAAAAAAGCCAATGTTACATTTTTGTTACTGACGAAAATCTATTTTCCATGGAGTATTAGAATTATATATGTTTTTAATTTGAAACTGCTGCAAAATCCTATCATGTAAGTACTTGACACGCTCTTGGCTATTCTTTTAATAACATTTTACCTCAAAAGAAAAGCGAGATCTAAAAATTAGTATTGGTAATCACATATTTTTTGAAATAGGCAGGTTAAACTTGAATTTCATGGAATCCAACATAGTTAAAACTAAAATTTTACAATTGTTAACTTAATTAACGATTAATTAAAATATTCGTATCCATTTTCGATATTTATTTCTATCTATATTATTTGTGTTAACACGAATTATTTTATACATTTTACTCACAAAAAAAACTATTGAAATGTCTGCAAAATGTAAATTAATTTCCAGGTTTGAATATAATTAAATTTAAATGATTGTTATTTTATACGATTTGGATTTTATATAATATCGGTTTGCGGATATTTTTATTTAAATGCTGAATATTTTTACGGGTGAAATATTTTATATTGTGATATAACAATTATTCGGTTTCATAAAGGTATCAATTTTAATATAAATAATATTTTTGAAAATAAAATAAAATTCGGTCAGGCTTGAAATTAATGGATAACCAGAGTTTAGGTGTTTGATATATATATATAATAAATATTAAATTTTGTATTAGTTAATTAATAAAATTAAACTCATTCATATATTGTAAGAAATTTACTACCTTCAGCGTAACGCATTTTAAAAACGATGGGACGCAGTAGCTGCTTTTCCTTAGGTTTACAAAAACCCCAAAAAAATTGCAAATTAAAATAAATCACCCCAATAAATATAAATACAAATATTTTTTTATGTTCTACTGATAATTTAATAATTTTTTTTTTACCTAGATTATATTATATTACAATTATTGAAATATTTAAGCTTACTTCGACTAAATGTCAAGAATAAATTGCCTGTATTACAGTATTACGCTTGGAAACGTTATCGCTTTGCTGGTGTGCAATTTTAATGCAATCCAAGCTAATCCATTAGAGCGTATATGGAGTTGCCTACCTGAGGACTTGGAGATTAATTCCATCTCATAAGCATGACGAATGTTGTAAGTCGACTTGCATATACTGCCCTCGATTCAAGAGTTTTAAGCTCAGGTGCATCAAACCCTGAGTACCTCCGAGCACATCTGAATAAAGCGGTAAAAGTATTAATTTGAACAGTAAATAACCTATAAATTTTTTTTTTCGGAATTTGTGTTTTTAATATACATAGCGAAACATATTGAAGACAAAAAGGTAAAAATATTATATTATTACTTATTAATTTTGAATTTTGTCTGGTGTCATGGCATTTTCGGCCATAAATATTTCGCAATTCGTTAAAAAAACTATGAAGGTAAGTTCGATATCTTGTGAAATAATCTTATTTTTGTGTCTCCATTTCATGTATAAAATGTTTTTTTACCCAAAAATAGCATCTAACAATGATAACTGCTAGCTGTTAGGGCTTTATACACCAAATATTTTTTTTGGTGCTTGAGGGGTAAGGGGAAAGCAGATCTGACAAGCGCCGAGGCATAATGCACTACTTGAATAAAGCGAGGGTTTCTTGCACCTGTACAGCTCCGAGCTGTTCATGCTAATGAATCGAGGGCAGTAATACTTGTGTTTAAGCTGTATTTTCTCTGTCAACTTATTTCAACCGGGTTCAAAAAGTTTCTAGCGATGAAATAATGACGTCACATTAAAAATATTTGCACGTATTTTCAAAAAATTATAGATATGCTTTCAATTAAATGAACATACGCACTTCATCATAATCATGTTCGGGCGATCAGAAACAGTAACGTCATTTCTAATGTGTTTCAAAACAGACCTAAACATGTATTAAACTGGGTTATCCCGGGAGAAAAACCCTTTATTTTGCCCGTCAATTTCAAGGTCGTAGGAGTTTGTTGTGCGGTAATTGCAGAGCCATTCTGTGGTTGGTCATTATGTGATAAGGCTGAAATAAAAAGGCTTGAAGAGCCGAATTCGAAAACAAAACAACCCGTGTCTATCAAAAAAAGGAGTTTTACTATGACGTTTAATCCGGACCTTTATAATAAACATACGTGGCTTTGTGGTTTTGAAATTAACAGTGCTCTCTTTTTTTTTCTTGTTTATTATTTGGAGCAGAAACTTCTTAACAAAAGTAAGTTTTACCAACATATGAAAAATGTTTGCAATATTCACTTTTTTGTCTGCGTCTTCCTCCAGTCCTACTAGGCTTTAATTGGCCATAATGTCGAAACGCGACGAAAGACAATAATAAAACACAGCCACTATTTCTTTCGATTTAATAATTATTAATAAAAATCATGCCGGTGCGATTAGATTATACACACGAAGATTATTTAAATTTGTTTATTATCTATGGACAATGTAACGAGGTTTTATCAAAAACATGCTACATATTTCCTGATAGCCTATCTAGATAAACAGAAACCGTCACGGAACAGTATTAAACGAATATTGGATCATTTCAAAAATGTTGGCACCTTGAAGACGAAAATGCATAAAAGGAAACTTATTCTCAATGATCAAAATGTCGAAATTGCAATTCTGGAATATTTTGCGACATATCCTATAATATCGGTAAGACAAGTGTCTCCAAAAACGAGAATCTCGAAGAGGTCAATACATAGAGTTCCGTTGAAACACAACTTCCACCCTTATTTAGTATCTTTGGTTCAACACCTGAGAGATAATGATTTTCCGAAAAAAGTTCAATTTTGTCAATGTATATTAACGATGATATAAGACGACCCACGAAAAACCCCGGGATTAGAAGAAGACGTAGACTTATTATGTACTCGTAACGTAAGTTCTAAAGCTCTACAGAAACGCACACAGTTAATTATAATGTTTATAATGTATCGATTATGTGTCAGTTTTTCATTGTGGAGTTCAATATCTCTTCGATAAGCAGCTACGTTCACAGTCCCAAAAAGTGAATATTGCAAAACATTTTTCATATGTTTTGCTGACAAGGTGTGCTTTTTAATGCAGCCACCCGAATTATATAAGTCGAAACTTTTTTTTTTGGGATAAACAATGAAGTCCTATTTGATTTTGAGTCGAAAATGTCAACGACTTATTAGTTAGCAATGCTATTTAAGCCTACTCTTTTGAGCTGTTATTTCTTTTGTGGGATTGCTACTTGTTTGTCTCGTGCCCTATGTTGAGGGAAAAAGAAGCTCGTACTGCGCAGGCTTCAGGCTTCGTAAAAAATGGCGCGAATTTATCCAGCAATCCTACTTTTTCCTGTGAATTTTTGCAAACAAGAGTCCAGAAATTTCCATTCCGTTTTATTGCCACCATCCTGCGGGATTTGGATGTAGAATTCCGTTTTGCGTACCTCGAGAACGTTTTAGTAAGTTGCGTTTTGAGTATTTTCTGGCCAGTTTGGCGTTTTGGTTAGTTATTTTTCGTCGGTCTCTTAGCATTATTACCAGGAATCAGTCTGAACCCAGAAAATCGGGTAAGGAACTTTAAATCATTTACTGCTAAAAAGATCCTGCTTAGTTTTTTTTTTTAATATTAAGAGGTTTCAGCTCAAAATTGATTATTACGAGCACAATTTAAGCTTATTTTAAAACGAACTATAATATGTATACTCTAAGTCTCTTTTAGACCTTAAATTAACCACGTGTAATCTTATTAAGTTGTATTTTGGGGTTTTAGGGCCGATTATATATTTTTTTTGTAAAATTTAGATAAGCAATTTTTTATTGTTTTTGGGTTTTTTAATATTTGCTGCCATGTAGTGCCTAAATTTTATAATTTGTCATCAGTAAGAGTTGATTTTGAGAGTAATTTGCACTATATTGCTTTATTTTTGCCTCCTGAACATATCACGATGTCTATAATTTTTGGACAAATTTACTTGTCAGTAGTAATATTTCAATATCTTGTTTGTATGTTTTCTTTGGGCCCCATTCTGGGTTTATTATTGACAGTTTTAAAGTTTTTTTTGCATCGTGATATGTTCATAGCCTCATAACTTTCAGTTGACCCCAGCAAAATGGTTTTTGTGTATTGACTACAGTATTTAGGTACTAGAGACTGACTCATGAAGTGAAATTATAACTTCCTGTAGATTTTGTAAATCTATTTATTATTTAAATGTTAATATCGGTATTTTGTGATTTTATCTGGAATACCATTTTTTTTTTATTGTTGTTCTGAAAATTTAATTAAAAAGTCAGTGTCGAATTGCAGATCATGCCTTTTCACATTTAGTCTGGTAAAATTGTGATTTTACTTTGAGTATTCTTTTTCCTATTGGTTGTCTTGCAATTAATTAACTGTGTATTTATTTTAGCCAGATTGAGCAATTTTTCTTTTGATATTAAAGAACTAAGCATTCATTGATCTCAATCCCTAAATATTGTAGATTTATATTATTGGTAAATCTGATTATGAATTGAATGATTTTTTTTATATATGCCTAAGTTTTTTTTTATTGTAATGAACCTGTTGTGGGATCATTGCTTGATTATTTTGTGCAAATAACTGGAGTCATACTGGAAATTTTACTTGTGAATCTTTATCACATAATTACTCCTACTGGAACTCAGTAGTTAGAGCAAGCGACTACTCTAAATGATTGTTTAATTTTGTCTGTTTAGTTGAATATTTCTTTTCCTATTAATTTGTAGTTTACCTCAATGTTTTTAAAATTTGTGTTGTAATTTCTTGACAACTTGGCGGTAAGGTAATAAGTTTTTTTGTCGTTTCTTCTAACATAAAAATAATTTGGCTTTAGGCATTGCTGTTACTTTTTTTTGTTTTATTTAAATTAGGGTCCACCCTTAGGGATACAAACAGCAATCCACCCTCGGGGAAAAAGAATACCCATATCCACCCTCTGGGTCGAATAACAACATAGATCCACCCTCTGGGCATAGGAAAGTCCAGATCCACCCTCTGGGGACAAGGACGTCCAGATCCACCCACTCTTTTTATCAGTGAATAAAGAGTATAATTTGAATTAAAACATTTTTCTTGAGTTTAATTTGGCCCATGAACTTCTTGTCCGTTTTTTTTTATTTTTACTATTTTGTGCGGCAAATTAGAGAGCGGAGTTGAACGTTGACTCAAACGACAACGTGGGGAGGTTTCTGTGTAGCAATTGTAACATTTTTTTAACCTATTCATTGTCATATATTGATCTGGAAGGATGCATCTATACATATTGTTACGGTTAAAAATTGATCTTAAATAATAAATATTTTCATTTACATTTTTCTGCATTAAATTACAGGTTCAGATTACTAAAGTAATAAATAGATTTGTGTTTTGTACGTTTTTCTTTAAAGGTTGTCAATGACATGCATAACTTGAAACGTAAATTTACAGTAAACAATATTTTCTACTATAAAACTAATGATTACCTTTTGTGTTTCATTCATTGATATTGTTTTCATCTATAATCAGATCCTTCCTTTTGTTTACATTTTGAAACTTCGTCAGGTACCTCGAGACAATGTATCACAGATTGGGAAAAAGCGTTTTCTTAATGATTGGATAAATATAAACAGTGTTTATTTGCTTTCTTGTTGATTTTCCTATTTCAGAAAATATTTATTTATTGTCACATATCAGCTGTTTCAGATAGTCAGGTCCACCGAATTGCATGAATAGTTTTTATGGTTGCCTATATGACGGTACCTCTGTTGAATATATCGAAATGTTAAATTCGAAATAAGATAGTATGGACTTTTTCATTATGTTCTTTTTAGTTTATTAGTAAATTATTTCCCTCTACCTTGCTAGTTAGAATTGTTGGTAATTATAGTATTTGAAATTAGACCCTCGAACTAATTCAAACTAATTGGATTTCATTTTTGAATATTTCGAACCCATTAAGTAATTTATTATTGGGTATTCGTTTTGTAGAACGAGGCAGTTTAGATTATTAAGATATTGGTTGTCTCTGTCTGATTTGAGTACTGGCCAATTTAAAATTGAGATAGAAAAATTTTTGTATATATTTTCCGGAAGTAGTTCAAATTGTATGATAAATTTCAAGGTTCGAGATTATTGCCTCGAGATTAAGGTTATTTTTTTGGATGGATTTTTGATGGACTTTTTTATTAAGTTTTTTTGGTAATTTCCGTTAGAAGGAATATGCGAGTGATTTGAGAAAAATCGTTCTCTTTTGGTTATCTGACGCAAGAGCGAGAAGAAATGGTTTTAGTTTTACTACTTTCCCAAGTTAAGGGATTTGGTCATAAATGGCCGATTAAATTAACGAAACCAAGCCGGGGTGCAAACAGTTTTTGGTGATTTTGGTCGTTTCACCCTACAGCCAGTTTGGCGATTATTTTCTTCAGCCAGTCCAGAAACAACGGCTTAACTTTTATCAGATGCCACCATTTTCTTGACTTCGACGGTCTTTGGGATAACTACAATACGTCTTGGAATAACCACAGTATGTCTTAGGACAACTTCAGTGTCTTTGGATTTCTTCAGTTTTTTTTTTGAGATGAAATTTATAATTGGGTTATCGTGCTGCACTGCCTCTGAATAGGACACTCTCTGTATTGAGCCAGGTTAACGTCCTTTCTGGTGAAGCTGTCTACGTCACAGGCCTTGTTTATCCACATGTTTGGAAGTGATACAGCTAAGTGCCTAGTTTTAGCCAAAGTATGTACACGAGAGTTTCTGATTGATAAGCCTAATGGGTATTAAATCTATATTTTTAATTGCTTAGTTATCTGAGCCAAGTTTCCTTTTCGATTACTTAGAGGGCTAACAGGTAAGGGATTCTTCTGTACATGATTTTGAACCTTTTTAATTAATAGACTTTAGATATCTGGACTTTAATATTTTCTAATTATATTTATCTTTTGCTAAATTTACCATATCACTTAATCTTTGCGGCGAACCAGTAAATTGTGTAAAGTGAAACGAAGTCGACTCCGTGGCGCTACAACCTCAAATTTAAATGTTTTATTTTGCGATACCCTACTGTAATTGAGGTTTTTTTATGGTTCGGTTTTAGAGTCCCAAAGTGGCTAATTAACCATTTAATAATTGTTTAAAGTAATGAATAATACAGTGATAAATTTATAGAAAATTTTAATTGATTAACAATTCAATATTTTATAAACTAGTTATTTTGTGCAAAATTGTAACATAATGTTCAGCAAAATTTTGTTAAGATTTTAACCACGACACTTATGAGTTGATTTCTATGATCTAATTTTTGTAATTATCTAATACTTTTTTTGTGTAATTATCTATTGCTTATATTTCTGTTAACTATCACCTAAACACTCATTATCTCTCTCATTATCAATTTTCTAATTATTTCTCTTTGCAGACATTTTTGTAGTTTTTTTGATATTGCTTATTTTTTTTATTACTACAAAGTTGATAGTCTCCTGCATTGTTGGACTTATGGAACTTCATAGTCTAGTTTAAAATAGAGAGTGTTTTTATCTTCTATGACTAGACTATGTCGACGTAAACCTTCCAAGTATAGTAGTTGATGTGTTTACTTTTTAGATCGGGTTGCCGTTCACTGTGCAGGACACTGTCAAGTTTACCTTATTATCTTTTATTTAATTTTCTCTTTTTCTACGTCATAGAAAGTCAGTAACTTTCGATTAAGTCAGGAAAGTTTTTTTTTTATATTAATTTACCATTTGTAATTGCATTTCTATTAGATAGCTCCATTAGAGGAGCTTGCAATAATTCACACTGGTGATAACTTTTTCCAGGGGTTGTATTTATTATCTGGGAAGGGGTATACCGTGAGGAATAAATTTATTGGCCTCTATTTAATTGGTTTTCCTATAATCTGAAATTAGAATACTATTAAGCAGTTAAATTCAGCTATTTATTTACCCGGATATGACATATTAAATATTTGTTCTTTTCCAAGTTTCCTCTATTACAAGTGCTCGTAGTATAATCATTAGGGCAAATTTTGAAGTAAAATTTGGTGGCGCCTTTTTCCTGAATTAGACATTTATAAAACTTACACAGGCAATATATTAAAAATAGTGGAAAAATATAAAAATAACGAATCTACCCTGAGATGAGCTAGCGTATAGGTAGACTCCAGTTAGCATTAGGACAAACATTTGGTAAGTCTGAACTGAGATATCTTACAGGATGTAGCCAGAATTTGGTAAGGCTTTCATAGATGGTAATATTTATAATATATTTCATGGCATCGTAACATTTTAGGATTTCATTAAAGAGCGCAAAAATTCTTTTTTTTCACTGGCGCCCAACGTGGGGCGGAAGTTTCTGTCTGTCTGTCCGGGCTAATCTTCGAAACGGCTGAACGGATTTATAATATTTAAATTTTAAATTTAATTTTGGTGTCTATAACTGATAATATAATAAATTATGTTTAAGTGTTCTTTAAATAGCAATTAAAAAATAAACAATTCATCAAAAATAAGCGAACAATTCTTATGGTTTCTCTCCTCGTCCTATCTCGTTCTATATATAAATTAAACAACTTTTAAAGCTATGTATTCGACTTAAAGTTGGATTTACACCCGGCTGCTCGGGTTTTGTATTCAGCCGGTCGCACCATCACGGAAAATGTGGTTTGAATCAAATTATGCTGTTCGTCTTGTCAGAGAAATTTTGGATGATTGTATCAGGTCTGTTTTAAATTAGATAGATCTTGGAATCTGTTGGAAATTTTAGCCGTCTTTTGTTTTGCACGGAAGTTTGTTGCAAGCGGGATGAAAACAAAATAGAGCAGCTGTTTCAGTAAATTACGTCAAAGGTGTGTGAAATATTCTAATATTTATTCACTTGTAAACATTAACATGTTTATATGTAAATATAATTCTCCTAAAAACTTTATATAGGTATGTTTTTGATGGGATTTTCCTTACTTTTGCATGTAGTGTGTTAATATTTATTCACTTGTAAATATAAACATGTTTATATGTAAATATAATTCCCCTAAAAACTTTATTCAGGTGTGTTTTTGATGGGATTTTTGTTATTTTTGTATATTGTGTTCCTTTTATTTTTTTTTTAAGAAATACCAAAATAATCGTAGTGAAAAATAAGATGAGTTTATATCAATACTAAATAATTTATTATAAATATTGACACGCTGAGGTTACCTCGGTTGGTACGCTGCACAGTGGGAAGATATACCTCTTCCCGATCTCTCTAGTCGTGCCAATATAATTGAACAAATAAGACATGGTATATATTTACAGCAAAATCCATATACTTAAAGTTTTGTGGTTACTAAACACGATTCTGCAATCAGCATGAGCAAATATAAATTTTTGCAAAAATTTCGTGCAAAAAATATCTTCTATAATCAAGTGATTTAAATGAAAAACCGATTGCAAATACAATATTATTAATGTTCGAAAAATGCGTTGAACAATGCAAATTTTTAATAAAATTAATAGCAAGGATTTTTAAGTTATATATGTAATTCTCTTCCACAAGGAAAATTCAGAAAAAAACAAAAGTAAAGTGTTTTTCCAACATTCCTGCATATGCTAAAAGTCACACCATTCCATTGGTAACATCACCTGATTTTGGGGCGTATTGACACGATCACTGTATTAACCTTTAGGTTTTTCGGAAAATTAGCAGCAGATTGAGTTTTAAGAATATCAATTTGTAACAAGAGCGAAGCAATACAAAGAATACCTGAGCCGACTTGGAAGGACCGCTGGATTAAAGCAACACTTTGAATCGCTGATAGAGTTTTGGTCGCTAAAGGCTGTTTTCACGGCTAATTTCGATAATCTAATCGTTTTCATTGGGCAGAACTTCTATTTTTGAAAATGAACGATTTTAAAACAGGATTTTTCAAGTCTTCATCATCAAAAACCTCAATTTCTGGAAACAAAAGTTTCTATTTTCTCTTTCAGATCAAGGACGATCGTTCGGAAGGCAGCATAGACCTTCCAGATCTTCTAGATGAGCCAATAAACCTATGAAAATTAACTGGTTAGGCGCATGTGTCAAGGAAGTTCGACTATAATATCCCTATCCGTTCGTGATAATATCCGATGTTCTCTGAGTAGGCATCATTGCACACCGATAGCTGAAAGGCGGATTATTGTTGAAGACTCCAGGATCGGTTTAAATAGTATCTTTTGGTTTTCCTTTTTTTTTAAACAGAGTGGGGATGTAAGGAGTACCTGCTTACGGACTCCTAAGTCAGGTTTCGGGATAAAAAGGGACCCCACCAGATTCCCTTGTGTTCGACCAAAGATCGCGTATACTCCGTATACCTGAAGGAGGTTGCGATGGAACGCGTTCTGGCAACTGAAGATCGTGAAACTTTATACCATAACTTGAGTTTTCCCATACTCAATAAACCAAATAACTTTTCAAAAAACAAGTCATTTTTCGCAGAAAATAAACGACAAAAGACATTCATATTTTTCGACAAATAATAAAAACTTAAATAAGAAAACTTCAACCCTCCAGAGACATTAAGCTCGATAAAATTCTACCATTACTTGCGGCAACCACTTAGCTTGTTTTTCAGAAATATCTAATTTTTATACTTGTTTTATCGAAGCGATCTTCGTACCCATTATATTTTTCTAAATTTGTTCGAATTACCCATACTTTTTTCTACTGTGGACAAATAAATTTTACTTGTTTTGCTGAAGATAAAACATTTTCCCCCAAATATTTACGAAAACTCGGGACTTTTCAAAAAGTTAGGTATTTCTTTGCGGATCCCTGCCCCTACTAATTATTTTTTGAACCGAATAACCAGTACTCCAAACTCTTTAAAGACGTCTAGAGCATTTCAGCTTTTCTTCCAGACGCATACCCATGACCTCTTTTTAAATTTTAGCAAGAAAAATATTTTCTTTTTTCAAAATTTAAGAGCATGGCTCATTCTTCACAAGTGCCATAAATAAACAGCAAGAAAGGTGAGGCGGCTTCTCGCTGGGTCGGGCGGTTATGGTGGGTCCTCTTTGGCACCACCTGCGTGGTGCCTCTTTCAACAACCCTAATATCAATTGTTCACTTCATCCCCATTAAATTTCTTCCGTCAAAGTTCGTTCAAATCGGAATTCAGAGTTCAATTCAACCTAGGGCCAGCTAACCCAGGATTATCGGTACCTAGGCTTCACTAAAATTTACCATAAGGGATACAACCTGGTGGAAAGGAACGACTATGCTACAGGACAAATCGAGATAGGGACTCGTGTACGGTAACCAGCGCTGATCTATTGTCAAATTGCCGTGCGATCCCGACGGATATTGATACGCACGTACCCGTAGAACCGGTACGTAATCCGAGAGACGATCAAGCGTTTATGCGATATTAATAAACTTAATTTTCTTATGATGAGGCGTACATTCTGCCCCGTACTGACGGGAATCAATGAGTTCGAAACCGGTGTAGATGGCGGACACTATCTATGGAAAAAATATTATCCTTTTCCTGGTAGATTCAGAATTTCTTGAACTCATTAATGTAGGTGCATGTGATAACATATCTCAAACTCAATGAACATTAGATGTATATTTAATGTACATAGTCATCTTAAAATTAGTGATCAAACTTTAAATTTAATGTTTGATCACATTAAATTTAACGGAATAAATAAATTTAGATTAATGTAAATTATTAAATTTAATGCATTATATTAAATGCATTTAATAAACGTTTATGAAATTTGCTTCCAGCATTTCCTTTTACAGTATAGATACTTAAAATATTACAAATTTATCTTATTAATTCGACAGAGTTCGGTCTATATAATATACGTTCACTTTGGACCATTTACTTTTTGTGTGTTATCTCTCTTATACGCCTATTAAAAACTCATTAGGACAAGCTTTCTTTTATTTTATTTAACTTTAATTTTCTACTTCACAACTTCATCGTAGTCTTTCAGCCGAAATTAAAACGAAACTGATGAAGCTGCAGACAGTTGATTATCTTTTAAAAGAGCAACGTTAATGTTTTATACTCTTTAATAAATAGAGGAATAAAGAAAATATTCCCACACTACTCACTTGAAGATGAAAAACTATTGACAGGGTAAAACCGCAGTGAAAATCAATTATTTATTCATCAAAAAGTGAGGAAACTTAACAGCTTACGTCACTGAAAAAAATAAGGTAAGGTAGTTTTTAATATTGTGAAAGACAAAAAAAAATGTAAAGTTTAATATTCGATCGTTCAATATACTTTCCAACAAAAATTTCATTTTTGTGATGACATTTTGTGGACACGCGCTATCACTTGATCCAAATACGGCGAAAAAAACAATATTAACAACCGCTATATTTTTCGCAATATTTTGAAACCAATAATTCAAAAAATTGAATTGATTTTTTTTTCTATAAAATTGTCGAAAAGATTATTCCTTTATGCATCACAGAGTCCCGCTCTGAAATGTGCACAATATAACACCAAGATTAAACACAAAGTAAAATTAATTATTATAAAGTTAAACGCAAAACTTTTAACGATATTAACATTAAAGGAATATCGAACTTTTGTTCTACTTAATTATTTCCCGAATTCTTTCTTAACTTTAATTAGGGCCATGTTTCTTTAGTTTTGCTTTTATAACTAACTTAAGGGCTTACTGAACTTTTAAAATTTAATCCTATTAATTAAGTTGCCCACTTTGTTTGCTTTTACTGTAGAGACTTGAAGTTAGTCGATTTTTATAGATGAATAATAACATGATTAAAATATTTCCAACTAAAATAGAAATGTGAAAAGATGTGTTAAGGTCCGGATTACTAATTAAGTCAGCTACGGAGAGAATAGTGTCAAGATCAGTGTTAATTTCGGTTGTTGGATTTGTACGTAATTTAACAGCTACAAGCAGTGGCAGTTCGTAGTTGTTTACAGAAATATATTGCTAATACATCGGACAAAATAAAGCACAATTTTAAAAATCAAAATTTCAGTAAGAAATCTATCTGCCATATTTAAACAGTTGTTATATATGTAATTCTGCTTTCAGGCCGAGAAAAGGAAAAATATATACACACAGTTTATTTCCTGCAAATACTGCTATGGTCCTCTCTCCATACGCGTTTTGACCACCTTATGATCTTGTCAGTGGAGCTGTATCGGACCGAGAGCAATATTCGCAGGAAACAACTGATATATGAAATATAAATTTCAAGATGTGTCGGTAGGATATTGCAACCTGCCACCTACCGACCTCGCAGTCAGACTGAAAAATATCGCCAGTCGAACGACATTTATGAATCACTGGAGTTAAAAAAAAATTTCAGTAAGAAATAAATCTATCTGCGCTATTTAAATAGTTGTTATATATGTAATTGTCCTTTCAGGCCGAGAAAAGGAAAAATATATACAAACAGTTTATTTCCTGCAAATACCGCTCTAGTTCTCTCTCCATACACGTTACAGCTCCACTGATGAGATCATAAGATGTTTGTATATCTTTTTCTTTTTCTCTGCCTAAAAGGAGAATTACATATATAACAATTATTTAAATACGGCAGATCTTTATTTCTTACTGAAATTTTGATTTTTTAAAAATTTCTCACTACTCCAGTGATTCATAGATGTCGTTCGACTGGCGATATTTTTCAGTCTGACATTTAGGTCTGCCGGTGGCAGATAGCAATATCCTACCGATATACCTTGAAATCTATATTTCATATATCAGTTATTTCCTGCGAATCTTGCTCTAGGTCCAATACAGCTCTACTGACGAGATCATAAGGTGGTCGAAACGTGCAAGGAAAGAGGACCAGAGTGGTATTTGCTGGAAATAAACTGTTTGTATATATCTTTCCTTTTCTCTGCCTGAAAGAAGAATTACATAGACAACAACTATCTTACCTAAAGTCACGGAATGTAATCGCTAATTAACAAAGCACAGAAAAGCTAAAAACAGTATTTATGTTAATTTTAAATATTTAATGAGTCTTTATTTTATCTAATATATGAACATGATGATCTTTTTTCTTTCCTTTTCACACAATCACCCACGCATATACTTTTATCATAACTTTTGTCTACTTTCACTTTGTTTTTCAGTTTTTAAATTAGATAATAACTTTCCGTCTTATTTTACTCTAAGTTTTCCTCTAAAGGAAGAATACTAATAGAGATCTTGAATTTGTTTGTAGTCATAGAGTCAAATAAAACGACTTTTAGTAAACAAAAACACATATGGAAGTGTAAATAAAATAAACACTAACGCTGAAATGCAAAGCTCATATGACCTTATAACAGGGGCGGATCCAGCCTTTCTCCTTGGGGGGGGGGGGGGTGATATCACAAAAGTACAGCAAGTTGTCCCCGGGGGGGGGGGGCACCAGCAACATTCCCATTTGTAGTGTAAAAGTCAGGGACGGGACTATTTTTTTGAATTTGAAGCTCTTTGAGAGGGGGGGGGGGGCGATCACAAGAAAAAACAAGTTTCCGACAGGGGGATGGGAAGATGCGATCAACATACACATTTCTCGTATAAGAGGCAGAATCGGGTCTATTTTCCTGAATTCAAAGCTCCTGGTTGGAGTGGGGTGCTATCGCAAAAAAAAACAAGTTGTCAACGGGGGGGGGGGGTCGGTTCTATGTTCCTGAACTCAAAGCCCTTGGGAAGAGAAGGGGCGATCGCAAGCATACACATTCCTATACTCTATTTAAGAACTAGAGAGAGTAATAAAACTGTTACCGAAACCTCCAACGTACCTGCTTCAGTGCCACCGGTAACTGAGAACTGCCGTAAATCTAATTATATTTAAATATTATAAGCTTTTATAAATTTACTGCAACAATAAAATTTCTGATAATTCTATTTAATTTCTGTCAGTGAGCAAAGTACACCTTATAGTGTGTCCTTAGTGATTTATTTTGTTTGTGCTTATTTTTATATATTATTTGAGATTAGTGGGATACCCAAAAGGTGGAGGGCATTTTTTCCTCAACGAAAAACTTATGTCGATGAATGTTTATGATGCCTTAAGAAATTAATATCTAGATAATAATGTTAAAAGCTCTGTTGAGATGTGTTCCAATATAACAGGAGTTCGAAAATTTATCGTGTACCGAACACTGATGGAGAAAAAAAACGACTGGAATTGTTAGTAATCCCAAGCTACATTCGATCACAGGCAGACGAAAAACCTCGTTGGAAGAAGAGATGTAAACTGTAATAAAAAGAGTTGTACAATACATTTTATTATGAGAAGCAGATCCCAACCGTCGACAAAATTCTAACTAAAATCAATAAAGATCAGGATTTGCCTGAAATTAAAAGAACTGAGCTCTGGAAATTGCTCAGAGAACTTAATTTTTGTTGGGAAAAACTAGATAGGAAATCTGTTCTTATAGATCGTCCGGAAAATGTCCGTTGGTGAAGAAAATATCTCTCTCAAATAAAAGGTAAAGTTGCTAGAAATAACACAACTTACAAAATTAATAATTTAACAGGTCTTTTGAAAGATTTTTTTGAATAAAATTCTGCAGATAATTGCGAAAAATCCATATAACAAAAAAATAAAAGACAATGTGGAAACTCGATCTCATGATCGGTGAGAGATCAATTATAATTAATTTGACCGAAGATAGCTTCACTGACGAATAAGATATACATATAAAAATTAATGACATTTGAATCCCTTTTTAGTGTTTACTTGTAATTCTGCAGATGGTTTAAGAAAAAAAACTGGAACGTCAAATATCCCAAAAATGTTTTTAATTAATAATGAAATGACCGATAGCCCCAAAAAAATTTTAATATTAAATCGACGAATTTATTTTTTTTATATATGTTTAACTTCTTGTGTTTTTAATAATGGGTATTTTGTAAGTATTTAAATTATAACTTAGAATTTTTTGAGAGAAAAAGGATACGTTTTAGTCTGAATGTACCTAAAACGGTTTCTATGCCAAAATTTAAAAAAATAAAACTACAGTTGTGATTTGTGTTAGATATGTCAAAATTATTTTTTTTAATATATGTGAATTATTAAAAAATCATAAGAAATAAAATAATATTATAAATACTTTTAAAGTTTATTACTGAAATAATACTCTATGCCATAAATATTTAGTGATAAAATAGACCTCCTTTTGACGCCTTCCGATGCCTATGACAAAGATTAAAATCATTTTTAACACTTCACACATCCAAATATCTATTGCGATCAAACCCAAATAGTCCATTATTATAGACCAGTATTTTTGATTATAAAATTTCTAACCCATTCCTATGATAAATATATGTGTCTAACAGATTTTGCCAAAGACACCGGACTAAAGAACACAGGTAGTTTGCGAAGAAAAAAAAAGGTAAAAAATGAAAAACTCTCCCTAGTTCTTGAATAAACTATAGTATAAGAAGCAAAATCGGGTCTATTTTTCTGAACTTCAAGCTCTTGGGGGGGGGGGGGGTCGCCCCCACCGCCCCCCCCCTTGGATCCGCGCCTGGCCTTATAATAGGTGTGTTCTTTGTTCGATTTATTGTATTTAATAATATTCCATTCATTTAGCACCTGGCACAAATTTTGTTAAAGTTTGAACAGAGCTATGTACGGAAAAATTTAATACACTGTTTCATCTTTTTTGCTCAAATATAAGCTCCGTTGTCTTTCTACTGTGCCGTATCAATCAATAAATGGCGTTGTTCTATGTTGTTCATTAAAGATAATTAACGCGTTTTAAGCTGTTGCTCTGTTGTGAGACATGATAGATTGATTGAATGATGTAGTAGGCTAAGATTGAAAAGCCCTTATATTGCAGCCTAGTGACTTACTGTGTCGTCTGTTATATCTGGTCCATGTAAAAAGCTGGAATGCATTAATCAGGTTTTGTAGCTTGTTCACTAATTTGTCCTCTGGGTGTAAACCTCAAGGATTGGTCGATTTTTGTAGGTGTTTCACATAGGTTGAAGGCTTTATTTCGAATATTATGTCTGAGACTTTTTGGTCCTTTTCATCTGATAGTTGCATGTTGGTTTTTCATTATAAATACTCATTGTATATAGATGTTCCCCTAAGCTGCTGTGGTCCTGTCACCCGAATTTACTGCGGGATCACAGCGGTCATGTTGTGTGTTTTATAAAAACAACGATTCCTACACTATTGTTCGATGCTCATACAATACACACTGGACGCAAAAGGACATTAGGAACGAATACGAATATTGACCGCGTTCGCCAGTCTGTTAGAAACGATATACAAGAGTCTCTACGGCTCTACGTAGCTTCTCTAAATTTGCACAGATCTACGGTCTATTGCGTTATTCGCAAAGGTTTATATTTCCACCCTTTTAAAATTATTATTTTGCATGAAATAAAGCCGGATGATCCAACTAAACAACTTAAATTCTGTAGGATAATGAAAAACGGTTTTAGGAGCTTCAATAACATAAATCGAATTTCCTCATCAACAGCGACATAAACAAACAAAATTGCATATACTGGGTTCCTGACAATCCGCTGGAACTGCATCAAAAACCCCTAAACTTGCCTAAGGTTGTAGACTGTTAATTCCAATCTTTATTGCCATATGATCCAGGCATTTTGGCTCCAGAAATGAAAAACCAGATTGGTTTTAACCGGAATACATTTTTCCAATAGATGGAGCAACTTTACACATCACGAATGATTTTTTGGCAACTCTCCATGATTTATTACACGAAAGAGTGATAAGTCGCCGAGGGAGCAACAATTGTCCACCGCGGAGTCCAAATTTGACACCTGCTGATTTTTTTCTATACAGCAACTTAAAAGTAAGGTTTTCAACCCATTATCACCCAACTTAAATGTTCTAAAGAAAAAGAATTCATGTGGTTCCAAAAGCAATAGTTTTACAGCAATTAAACAAGGCTGAATTAATTCTGATGTTTTATTTTTTAAGAATCAGAAACGAAAAACATTCGCAATTGGCATTTTTCTTCTTATTAGGTAAAAATATTTTTAGTTTTACGACATTTCTAAGGATGTTTTTAATGAATAGTGAGGGAAACCTTCAATTATTCGACTATGGGATAGACACAGATGGCTAATCACATATTATCAACGTTAAATGTTAGATATTTGTCTTGTTATGCGAAGATATCGAGAAAAACATATATAGATTTCATTTAAAAATATAACAAATTTGTCAGTTTCTTTATAATTTGCGAAGAAAAACAAAAAACATGGAAAGTAATAAATTCCAAATAGGATAATATAAAATCACTTAAGCCGCGTGGTGTAATGAGTCTTGAGGGTAATTAAGCATGTAGTTAAGCACATGATAAATATTCGGCTCATTAGGGTAGTAAAGATGATAATAATTGGATGACATGAAGAAGGAGAAAAGCACATAATGCGATATTGATTTTTGTGATAATTAGGATGTTTGTGGTTATTATTAAACAAATAGATAGGAAATAGGAAATTAAAAATTATACTCAATAGGCAAAAAAGAACTGGTAGTCCCTCACAGCATCACAAGTGTATTTTTTTAAATGACAAATAACATTAACAATCTATTAAAATACAAAGAAATTTTTACATTTAACAAGTTAATAATAATACTATATATATATATATATATATATATATATATATATATATATATATATATATATAAAGAGGTAGTCTCGTGACTGTACTAGTTAAGAAAAAGTTGGCCAGAAAAGAAATCTCTTTTTTGTTAGTCTAGCTTTCGAGAAATTTTATTCCCTTCATCAGGACTTTTACAGGCTTGTACGCACGTACAAAACTACTTTCAGGATGAAGGATACAGATAATAACTTTGAAAAAGCTCAATATGTAGAACGAAACGTCAAAAGAATTGTCGTCTATTAATCTTTAAATAAGAAAACCTGTACCCAAGAAAATATGAAATAAAAATATTAACAAAAGTTTTAAGATACAAATATATATATATATATATATATATATATATATATATATATATATATATATATATATATATATATAATTTTCCGAACTAGACTTATTGGGTATGGAGTCTATTAAAATTTGTAGGCCTTGATAAGGAAAAAATCCTTTTTTGATTCTGTAAAGCTTTCGAGAATTTATTTTTCTCTTCTGCAGGACATCTCTATAATATTATTTACAAAATTAGAATATTGAATCTAACCTATAAGTATTAGGAAACTCACCAATGGGGTTTGAATATGAAACAAGTAGAAATGCGAAAAACAGGGGAAAAATCAACCTTTAAAACTTTTTAATTATATTTAAAGCCTCGATATGATATGATTGTTAGAATTTGATTAAATTTTCAAAAATCATAAAACGGCAAAACATCTCACTCGACTATTTCATCATTTTCTAGTGACAGATCACAGGTGTCAACCAGGAATCGTGGCGTGGGTGGCCTAAGTGGTGAAAGAAATAAGAATCCGAAAAACAGTGGCGTAGCCAAGTGTGCGTTTTAGTAAAATATAAATTGTTTGATATTTTTTACATGATATAGGAGCAAACAATGAAGATGGACTGTCTCAGATGCTGAAATATAGTTTTTTTCGAACTTTAAAAAATAGACAGATTCTCAGTTTCGCTTTTTTAATCATAGCGTTGCCATCTCACGGGAAAAATGGATGAATATTTTTAAACAAACAGATATCAAAACATCTAAAAGACAAATATTGACTCTCCCTAAAATTTACTCTGAAACTAAAACACCTTTACAGCTGAATAAGACGTCCTGTATCGTGTTTAAAGTTCCTTGTTCCAACTGTAAATTAGTTTACATAGGCCAAACTTCCAGAAGCCTCAAGGGCTGACTCACTTCCTATTGTAGTGATACTAATAGAGTATGTGCTTTGCCTGCACATATTTTTCATTGTGATCACATATTAACGGGGATAGCATTGAAATTCGGGCAAAAGTTCATTCATATCGTAAAAGGATCTTCTTCAAAATGATAAATATTACTCAGCTATGCTATTAATGAAAAAAAAAAAAGCGACACTGAAAATCTGAGTGCCCATACATTTTAACGATGGAAAAAGAAAAATATTTCAGTCTCCTGGACAGTCCATCTCCAGATGAATAAGCTTTTTTTCCATGGTGCCCTTATATCATGTAAAAAATGAGAAACAAGTAATTTTTTTCTAAACCTCACACTTTACTACGTCACTGTTTTACGGATTCTTATTTCTTTCACTACTTAGGCCACCCATGCCACTATTCCTTGTTGACACCTGATATATGTCACTACAAAATGGTGAAATAGTCGAGTGAGATGTTTTGTTGTTTTGTGATTTTTGAAAATTTAATAAAATTCTAACAATCCTATCATATTATGGCTTTAAATATAATTAAATATTTTTAATGGTGGATTTTTCCCCCTGTTTTACACATATATACTTGTTTTATATATTGGTGAATTCCTTAAAAATTATAGGTTAGGTTTAATATTCTAACTTCGTAATTAATATTGTAGAGAAAAATAAATTGTCCAAAGTTTCACAGAATCAAAAAAGAGTTTTTTCTTTATATATATGTATATATATATATATATATATATATATATATATATATATATATATATATATATATATATATATATATATATGAAGTAAAATGCAAACAGTAATTGCAAACTTCGTTCCATCATATCCTTTCCGTGTTAGAGGTTGCACAATTCGAATGAATTGCTACAAAACACAATTCATCCCATGACACCACCATCGAGATGATGGCCCACCTGTACCACCATACCGAGAAGAAAGTCAAAACTTACCCTCCCCGCCATAGTGATACGGTAGAGGTACTATGGCGGGGAGGGTAAGTTTTGACTTTCTTCTCGGTATGGTGGTACAGGTGGGCCATCATCTCGATGGTGGTGTCATGGGATGAATTGTGTTTTGTAGCAATTCATTCGAATTGTGCAACCTCTAACACGGAAAGGATATGATGGAACGAAGTTTGCAATTACTGTTTGCATTTTACTTCATCTATTCACGGAGTTGCATATAGTTGTACGTTTGCTGAATGTGATTTCAGCACTATAACGGCATAATGTGGATATATCCACTGCTATTGCATCTCACACGGAGGAATCCGTGAAAGCCTCATAAACATATATATATATATATATATATATATATATATATATATATATATATATATATATATATATATATCCAATTTCTGTTAAAGTTCATTTCAAGTTTTCTTTTAAAACAGATTACGAGAGCTAGTAAGTAACTGATATTTTAAGCTAAAAACACATGTTCCTTCCTTTTTTGTTTCAGTAATATTCTTTTGCCCCTACGGCAAGATTTTTGAAATTCTTTTTGATTTCAAGATATGCAGAAATTTTCTTTGATTTCTTTTAAAAGCGTATTAAGCATATTTATGTTGCGTTAGAAGTTGATCCGAGAGAATACAATTTGTTTTCATTTAATGCTTCATAAGTAATTAATATTTTTCTTACATTATCTATATTAAGTTTTTCCAAAATAATTTTCGTCTTTTTTGCTTTTGATTTATACAGTATTGGAACGAGTTTTTCCACAAGTAATTATTAGCTAATTTGAGATTCATTTCGTTTCTATTTATTTTCCTGCTTTCTCTTGAAACAAAGTGTTGTCGGTAATAGATGGCCACATCTGGATAAAACAATAAATTGTAAAACAAGACCAACGGCGCTCGGTATTTCCAACAATTTTTAATAAAATAAACACCATACCCAACAGCTGGTTATAAATGAATTCAAGCACCTGCGGCCATGTTTTAATTTAACAAGAAAAGTAAAGTAGCTTTGCCTCGGCAGCAAAGGGTTTTAAGGTACAACGCCGTGGAATAAAGTTAATGAGTACATTTTATTTGCTCCTCTTTTGATAATATTTTACTTAGTTTGTAGAGGCGACATCTTTAAAGTTCTGTGCACCTGGATTTCTAAGTTTATATGAGCTTAAATCTTTGAGAAATATGGTTTAGTTTACTAATAAGTTTAAACTTTTCTTTGTTTTTGTAGAGATGTTTGGAGAATTTATTTATTAAAATTCATGAATACGCAATCGAGTAACTAATTTATAGGAAAAGATATTTTACTAAAAAGACCAAAGTAGTTTTAAAAATAGATTCTGGAAAGTCGTAAGAGGATACGTGGTAAGTTAGTAACTTTTCTAAATAAACCAAGAGATATATTGAAAATTGTATGTATCAGCCCAAACAGAAATGATAACATTATTTTGAGATAAAATTATTTCTGAAAATATGGTTATTTCTGAGCTATATTATGTGGGACTAGCACAACTCCATCTCTAAAAGTTTTCTCTGTTGACTTAAATGAAGTGAGAGTAAATGACATATTAAAAACTGTGAATTTTGGTAAACAAAAATTCTTCTGGTAGTGATGAACTTCAGGTTATTAAAGCCATAAAAGACAATATTAACAACAACATTAATGAATGTGAGTCTGGATCGAGGAATATTTTCCGAAGTTTTGAAAATGGCTGTTGTCATTCATCATAAAGGTTGTGATAACATCTAAAACTACAAACAAATTTCCATTCTTAGTCATTTTTAAAAAATATTCGAAAAGATTATTCGCTCCGAAATGTTGTTTTTAATGTAATATCATTAATTGAGAACTAACCTGGACAGTATAAATTTATTTAAAGCTCTCAACACGTAGGCTTGCTCGGCCCTTAACTACCCTTTTGGAGCAGGACGGACATCCAAAACCTGCAAAGAAAAATAAGAACACTCCTCACAAAAGCACACAAACACCATCTTCGGAGTGCTATTGAACGTACAATGCTTCCAAGACACCAAAGAGGAAGCGGATTGGTGGACATTAGTCAGCAGCTTGACCAACAAATAATAAACTTACGTTCATATTTCCACAGGTTTGCGAACTCTTCCCCGCTATATCGGGCAATATGGGAGGCAGATGATTCAACATCGCTACAGCTGAGGGAACCACCAAACAAACTAAGAAAAGTTACAATCCTGGCTACAGAAGCCACTTCATTAACGGCATCCAAATGAGGTGAATCAGGACAATGTCGACAACTCAGCACCGAACTACTGGTTGATTCCAAGGCAGATATTTTCGTACACGGAGGGCTTGTTATTAACTATCCAAGACAATGTTATTCCGGCGAAAAACTATCGGAAGTTCATTATCAGAAATCCCTCAATAGAAAACAATCAATGTAGAAATGGCTGTCGAACATCAGAGACAATCCAACACATAACTGGAGGATACCAAGCGTTTGCTGCAACCGAGTACAAGGAAAGACACGACTCAGCCGCTAAGATACTCCACCAAGAGTTAGGATATAAATTAAACCTATTGTAGGCAGGAAAATTGCCTTATTACAAATACAATACGAAGCCTATTCTTGAGAACAACCAGTTCAAATTGTATTGGGACCGAACGGTTTTGGCAGATCAGACAGTTGCTCATAATAGACCCGATATTATACCCACAGATAAAATTTGTAGGCGGACTACACTAATCGACATTGCTGTACCTAACAACAACAAACTAAGGCCTAAATACAACAAGAAGGTCGCCAAAAACAAAGATCTGGAGGTGCAAATCCAAAGATAATGGGCAATGAACAGCGTTCAAACGATTCCCATAATTTTATCAACAACTGGAGTCATACCAAAGAACCTCCTGCAGAACATCAAGGGACTGGGCCTTACTGAACATCTGGATAAACCCATTCAGAAAGCAGTTCTCCTTGCAACCACGTGAACCGTCCGAAAGTTCGTAGAAAATACAGCAGACCACGTCACCTAGGACCCGATAACATGGAAAGGGTACTCACAGAGCTTCAAACTTTTGGTATATTTGTATACCTGGTATCAGTCAATATTCCCAGGAGGAAGTGCGAAACCGTTTGGTTTGAAATCATATAACAAAGAAAAACAGTCTCTGATCAGATAAACTGATCAGCATCTCGTCATCTATTAAGTTTTATTTATTACAGCTTGGATCTATGGTAACTATATTTTTTGATTTATCTATAGCCTTTGACATAATTAATAAAACTCTTCTCACCTACAAACTTTACAATATATGTATTCGTAGTAACTTGTTATTATGGATTGAATCCCATTTGTCCGCCAAGGAAATGAAAGCAAAGTGTGGATCCGCCTTGTCGTCATTGAAGCCAGCTTCACTAGTAATTCCTGAGAAATCGGTTCTTGGGCTGCATTTATTCTTACTATATGAGAACCATCTCCCTACAACTTTTGGTGTTGATCATGTGACTCTGCGTTCGGATGACAGGACTGCAGTAGAGATATTTGATAATGAGTAGGCTCTCTCTCAAGAAGTAAAATTAGTTTTCTGTAATATGGACAATTGGAGACGAAACAACCATTTGGTTGTAAGTTTTCATGAATATGTACAGGGTGAGTCAACGATTGGATGAAGTAGGTTTGTGCCTTTTCGGTGAAATTAACAAAGAAACTATATTTATTGTTTGATACAGTTTATTTTTACGCAGATTTTAAAAATATTTAGGACTCTACAGGGTGAGCCAAAAAACTAGGACAGCATAAAGTTGTATTTTTTAAATAGAACACCCTATATACGAATCGTATTTTCGATTTAGCTTATAATTTTAAATCTTTTTTATTAAGGGTTTACTATACCAAAACTTTATAGTTTCTGAGATAATTAAGTTTAAAGAAAAAAAGTCACATTTTCAAGCATCAATTCAATCCTAAATAACGTTTTCAATTTTGTGACAAATATATTCAAATTTGGAATTTAGCAAGGCCAAGGACAAGTTAACATAATTTTTACCTAATATTTGCAATAAAAGCTACAGGGTGTTGAACACATCGGCTCAAATTTGAACAAGTTTAAATGAATAAATATCTTTTTTTTTAAATAGTACACCCTGTATATTTTCATGTTATTTAATAGAGTAATAAAAACCCTAAAAGTTTTGTTCAATATATCCTATACCTATTTATAATAGTTTTTGAGATATTTCAGTTTTTCTTATTTTCTATACTTTTTTACAGAAATAGTCTTCATTATCATAGTAGCCATGGCAAAAACAATGTAAAAGAACATTTTTCTGTGTCAAATTTATAACCGCAATCGCTTCTTTTGGTTTTTATGTAGTGTAGTTTGGTTTTTTTGCATTCATCTTATATTGTAAAATGAATTTTCCAAAGAATGAGTTAATAGATATGATTTATACAATAGGAGAGGCTCAAAAAAATTGCCTTCTTGCTCAAAGAATTTACAAAATGAAGTATCCTGATCGACGCCAGCCTAATACCCATACTTTTCAAAACTTAATGCAAACATTTGATTCTTCTGGTACTGTTGATTATCTAAAACGTAAAGTGGTCAACAAACCAGTAACTAATGAAGAAAAAGAACTACAAGTATTGTTAAATGTTCAGGAAAATCCTTATATTGGTAGCCGTCAGTTAGCAGCATTATGTGAAACATCACAATCCACCGCTAATCGTACTACCAAGAAATATAGGTATCATCCATATCACATGGAATTACACCAAGAATTGCATGGACAGGATTTTGAAAGTCGTGTAAACTTTTGTCGTACAGTAAATGCGGAGATTTAATTAAATCCAAATTTATTATGTAAGGTAATGTTTAGTGATGAAGCTACTTTTAGAAGTAACGGTGCCGTAAATAGACGCAACATGCATTATTATGCCACAGAAAACCCATTTTGGATTAGAGAGGTGCAACATCAAAACCACTGGTCATTAAATGTTTGGTGTGGTATTCATCATAATCGAATTATTGGACACCACTTTTTTAATGAACCACTAAATGGCCATAGTTACCTGAACTTTCTACAAGAAGAACTACCCCAACTGCTTCAAGGTCTCGATAGGGATGAGCTCGACAGTATGTGGTTCCAGCACGATGGTGCGCCTCCGCATTACCATCGTGAAGTTTTTGGACCAACGATATCCGCAAAAATGGATTGGACGTGGGGGTTTCATTGAGTGGCCACCAAGGTCTTGCGACATCACCCCATTAGATTTCTTCCTATGGGGTTATATTAAAAATAAGGTGTATGTTAATTCACCAACAACAGTGGAAGATATGCGAAACAGGATTAGGGATACCTATAGAACAATAACGCCACTAATTTTATCCAGGGTCCGAGAAAATCCTGAAAAAAAGACTAAATTTGTGCATTGTACAAGAGGGTCGTTTATTCGAACAATTATTAAAAAGAAATAATTAATCTCAGTATTTAATAGGTAATTTTTTTGTTTCAATTTAGTATAAAAGTAAATATGTATTTGCCTTGTCGTTATTGTTGTGTTAATTTTTTCACATTATGTTTAATTAAACTATTGCCGTTGTAATATAACGAATAATGTATTTCATCATATTTAACCACATTCTGTTTGTTTCTGTAGTTTCTTTTTATTATTTTACATGGCTACTATGATAATGAAGACTATTTCTGTAAAAAAGTATGGAAAATAAGAAAAACTGAAATATCTCAAAAACTATTATAAATAGGTATAGGATATATTGAACAAAACTTTTAGGGTTTTTATTACTCTATTAAATAACATGAAAATATACAGGATGTACCATTTAAAAAAAAAACGATATTTATTCATTTAAACTTGTTCAAATTTGAGCCGATGTGTTCAACACCCTGTAGCTTTTATTGCAAATATTAGGTAAAAATTATGTTAACTTGTCCTTGGCCTTGCTAAATTCCAAATTTGAATATATTTGTTACAAAATTGAAAACGTTATTTAGGATTGAATTGATGCTTGAAAATGTGACTTTTTTCTTTAAACTTAATTATCTCAGAAACTATAAAGTTTTGTTATAGTAAACCCTTAATAAAAAAGATTTAAAATTATAAGCTAAATCGAAAATATGATTCGTATATAGGGTGTTCTATTTAAAAAAAATACAACTTTATGCTGTCCTAGTTTTTTGGCTCACCCTGTAGAGTCCTAAATATTTTTAAAATCTGCGTAAAAATAAACTGTATCAAACAATAAATATAGTTTTTTTGTTAATTTCACCGAAAAGGCACAAACCTACTTCATCCAATCGTTGACTCACCCTGTACTTTAGGAACCCACCGAGAATAGATTGTATTGTGTTTTCTTTTTCAACGAACGATAACATTGGTCCTCTTTCAGTATTAAACGAGTATTCCATTATTAGACAGTTAATATGACATTTTTTTTTGAGGTTGTCAAGTTTCATAAAGTTCTGTAACTTTGCAATAAGTGTAGTAGTTGAGCGTTCCAGGGCCGAGGATAATTTAATATTTAGGCATTAGAAATCCGAATTCGAACCCGAACTGTTGTTCTGAGACTTCATCCTGCCGACATCTTACGGAATGGGAATTTTAAGTAGATAGTTGTTTTCTATGTAGGTTTGTTATAGCTCCACTAATGAGACCACTGTACAGTCGAAACTAGCATGGATAGAGAACCAGAGTGGAATTTGCAGAGAATAACTTGATCTTAGTCTGTCTAATTATCTTTTCATATGCTTTTTGACCACCTAATGATTTCGTCAGTGGAGCTGTAACGAACAAAGAGCGAAGTTCAAAGAAACCAGCTGGTAAAATGGATAGGAATAATCTGATCATCAATTGAATTTTTATTAAGAAAGAAAAAGAAGAGAAAACTTACTGTTTCCTTCGATTGAAATTTGTTTGGTGACGGAACATTCAGCCACCTCTATTATCGATTATAATTATTTTTAAGTGTTTTAAAATATTATGGCAACATTGTGTCTTATCACTTTTTAATTAATTTACTGCGCCCTTACATAAGCCACAGGTGGAAGTGAAGGAAAATCACTTTAAGTACCTTCATTAGTGCTTTAGTAACATCAAAAGTTATAAAACTATGTAATCTAAATTACGTAATATAAAAGCACTTAAGACGGTTGAAGTGACATACTTTTTGGGTAATTATGCAAGCATTAGTATAGCACAATATAATCAGCCTCCCTGAGAGTCTTTGCCAAACAAACTTTCCACTATTTTTGATGAAGCGTAACATGTCTTGATGTCTCACTTATACCATAAAAACATCTTAACAAGCTAGATTTATGTATAGATCTTTAGACCTAAAGGATCCGATAGTTCATGAAAAGATAAAAGAAGACAAAAAAAAAAAATTTTCCAAAAAAATTTCAAAAGTAGGGTTATATCTCAAAATATCGAAAAACGTTATTAAAAAACGTTTTCTTAAATGCAATTTTTAGCAGGTATAGCATAATTTAAAATTTTTGCCCATTTTTTTGTAAATTGTACCACTGTTGTAAAATAAGGCTCGCAATCTACATAAAACGTCTTAGTTTTGACAATGTTTCATTCCAGATATATTTTATTTAAAGTAGCGGTATAATTAAATGTGTGGTTTTCAACAAAATCCAAATCGGGCTATTAAAATTTGATCACATGTGATGCTATATTTATTTGTTTTTGACCTTGTAAAGGGTGTTTTTTATAGAGGTATAAAACTTTAAGTTGGCAACACTTTTTTAACTGGAGGCCATTTTGTCAGCTGTCAAGTGATTTATGTTTAGTTTGGTTTGGCATTTCAACATGAATAGACTGACGCCTGAACATTCAGCCACCGATCCAAATTGTGCAAATTTATTTTGAAAATCATGGTTCTGTTCGAAATACGTATCGCGCACTACGTCCATTTTACGGTCAGCATAATCGTCCATCAGAGCAATTAATTCGATTACCTATGAAACGTTTTCGCACCACGTTTACTCTAAAAGATAATACGCATCCACCGAGATGTCGTACAGTGCGTACAGAAGAAGTCATTGCTGCTGTAGAACGTAGCGTAGAGGAAGACCCGAATCAGTCTATCCGCCATCGTGCACAGGAATTGGATATGTGTCCATTCAATTTATGGAAGATTAAGCGGAAAGATCTTGGTTTGCGTGCTTACAAAATCCAACTCGTGCAAGAATTGAAGCCACACGATCACCTAGCAAGGCGTAGATTCGGTGAATGGGCCCAAAACAAGATTGCCGTTGATCCCGATTTTCATAAGCGAATTTTGTTTAGCGATGAAGCCCATTTTTGTTTGAATCAATACGTTAATAAACAAAACTGCCGTATTTGGAGTGATGATAATCCTTAAGTGTATGTTGAGACACCGTTACATCCAGAAAAACTGACTGTTTGGTGTGCTTTATGGGCTGGTGGAATCATCGGTCCGTACTTCTTTAAAAACGATGCTGGTCAGAACGTTATAGTCAATGGTGACCGCTGTAGAGCCATGATTACTGACTTTTTCGTACATCAATTGAACAACCATGATGTGCAGGAGCTGTGGTTTCAACAAGACGGCGCAACATGTCACACAGCTCGTGCCACAATTGATTTATTGAAGGAAACGTTTGGTAACCGCATAGTTTCACGTTTCCGACCCGTGAATTGGCCTCCAAGATCGTGCGACGTAACGCCGCTAGACTATTTTCTGTGGGGATATGTGAAGTCGCTAGTCTACGCCGATAAGCCCGAAACGATTGATCACTTGGAGGACATCATTCGCGGCGTTATTGCCGATATACGGCCACAAATGTTGGAAAAAGTCATCGAAAATTGGACCTCCAGATTAGACTACGTCCGAGCCAGCCGTGGCGGTCATATACCAGAAGTCATATTTAAATTATAATGCCAGAAGGTTATCTTTCGAATAAAGTAAATTTCATGTCAATTTAAAAAATTCATCTTTGTTTTATTCCATTTAAAAGTTCTATAGCTCTATAAAAAACACCCTTTATAAGCTAACTTCATAAAATAACTATTTTTAAAAATATAGCTTGTGTCTAAAAGTAATACATATTAATATTAAGAAAACAGTTTAATTGAAAAGACTCAAATTTTCTAATATAAAAATTAAACGCATTTAAACTTCTACCTTTTTAACTGATAACAAACTATTTTTGGTATTTGAATATTAAATTAAAAACAATTCAAAAATTTAAAATTTAAAATTACATTTCTATGTGCCTTCCATTGCATTCAATACAAAGAATTGTTTTTCGTGACACCTCTTTTATGGAGTTTCTGATACTAAAGAGCCTTATTTTTAAAATACAGTTTCGAATCACCGTTTCTAAATGATCAATATTACGGAAAAGGTAACCCCATCAGAAAAAAATAAATTCATATTACGTCCAATTACTTTGCCCCTTAATATTTCCAAGAGGCTTCCTTGAACCTATCTTTTATTATAGATGGGAGCACCGTCACACTAGTACCACAGATTATATCTCATTTCAATAGGCATATTGTTCAAAACTTCAAAGATCTCGGTATTTAGGAAGCATAGATATTCTTCAGAATTTAAATTACTTCTAAAGAAATAAGGACCAACAACTCGATCGTTTACAACACCGCACCACACATTTGTTTTAAAGGAATCCCTCGTCGGTCCATAAGACGTAAAAGGGAAGGGATACATCATTTTTTCCTCCCTGGTACTAAAAAGAAAATCCCAAACGTATGCCAAATCTTGTTCCTTAAGAGTATTTAAAATTTTCGGTTTATAAGGTTATAAATTTATTTTTGTGCTAAATCTCTCTTACACCCTCTCTTTGCACGTCACTTCTGCAAGAAACATGTCTAATACTAGTCTGACCATGTTCCACAACATCTAGGCCCACATTTAATTGAACTTTTTCACTATGTTTTACAGAACTGTGAGGCTTTTTAAATGAACTTTCCACCGATCCAGTTGATTAAAATTTCGCCATAATCCTACTCACAGTAAATTGTTGCCCATTCTTGCCTGGATGCCTTTCATTAAAAATGTTGATTGCTACACGATGACTTGTGTTTTCACCACATATTAGTACAATCTCAATTTTTTCCTGTAAAGTTAACATTTTTTTAATTTAATACGCACTATGACAAACAGAAATTGATATGACTGTCATTATTACGGCAAGAGCATGATGATCTTTTTTATTTGTTTTACGGTCAACTTGTTTTTGATGCATCATCGTAAGATACAATACTATTTTTTTGGAAACTACACTTAAATAACAAGAGACTATTTTAACTGTTTTAATAACATAGCTTTATAACAGATTTTAAAAATGGAGTTTTCAATTAAATCGTTGAAATAAGATAAACTTTACGTAAAGTTCAAAAAAATTATTTTCCACCTAATGCAGACTTTACTGATGACACTCTGTACTTGTTTGTCTTAATTATAATGTGTATTACTCTTAGACACAAACTGTTATTTCAAAAATAGTTATTTTATGAACTTACCTTATACAGGGTCAAAACCAAATAAACTTTGCATCACATGTGACCAAATTTTAATAACCCCATGTGGATTTTGTAAAAAAACACACATTTAATATGGCGTTACTTTAAACAAAATATATCTGGGATGAAGCATTGTTAAAACTCAAAAGTTTTATGAAGGTTGCGTTGAATCTTATTTTGCAACAGTGGTGCAATTTACAAAAAAAAGGGCAAAAAACTTAAATTATCTTATACAGCTGAAATTTTGCACATGGGCTAAAGATTGCATTTAGGAAAAATTTTTCTAATATCTTTCTTCGATATTTTAAGATATAACTCCACTTTTGAATTTTTCTTTTGGAAAAAATTTAAATTTAACTGATCAAATAACTACAATTTTTTTGGTTAATTTTCATCGCGATCGAAATTGATTCCAAAGTCAAATTTTGAATAAAGCTATTAATAAAAAAAAATCCTATATGAAGCAGATTTTACAGGTTACACTGTATAATAAATATCGATATGAACAATATAGAAGAGATATGGGAGATTGTTGAGGAAGCTCTAATATCTGCTGGAAAAGAAAACAACAAGAGAAGCCAAAAAGTATTGGATAATGAAATAAAAAGAACATACGAAAACAAAGATAACACAAATTACTAAGAGGTAAGAATTAACAGAGTGGCGGATATTTAGAAGAAAATTATGAAAAAATTATGCTAGCTTTATTTCCCACAAAAAAATTAACGAAAATACTGGAAGGAAGAAATAACAAACAAATTCCCACGACAGCATTATCACAAATGTAAGAAATGAATTAAAGAGATGAAGTGAATATATCAAAGAATAGCTCCAAGATACCACCAAGATAAGAGAGAGGAACGGATCAAAACAATTAAAAGATGGAAGTAATTAAATTACTGATATTTTTACAAAAACTGATTATTCAAGTTTACCATGTTTAAACTTTGTGTACTAATAAAGTACTTAAAGAATGGGGGTGGTATAAGAACAATGTGTAGTGGATATTATTTTGTAAAAGCACTTAGGAATGAATTGAGCTGACCATATCCAAATCCCAAAAAACAGATAGCAAATTTAGACACCGCATAATGAAAATTGTAGAAAAATAAGGAAAGTTATTAAAAGTTAATTACTTTTACCTAACAAAATTTCTTGATATTTTTATCAGCCACATTTAAATAAAAAAAGCCTCTGGCTGCTTTTGTAAACAGCATAATGGAAGCATAATTACAAAGTAAAAAATCATGAATCATGAACGCCAGAAAAGTCTATTATTAAAAATTACAATATGTGCTCGAGATAATTACAATTACAAAAAGGTATATTTACATAAATGAAAATTTATCCGGCTCTATAATTTGTAAGCAAATTGGTAGTTTTAACTTTTAAAATACCGTGCTGTACTCGTGAAAAATGTACCGAACAAAATAGTAAAATTAACGTTGCATGTTGCTTTATGCTAAACACACTTCTTGATAAAATAACCATCACGTTTTATGTCAAGTGTTCTTATTTATGACTAATTATTTTTTATCAGTCAAGCTTCCTTGATCATATCGGCTTTAATCGTTATTTTTATCATATTTGGCTCTTGGCATTATCTTCTTACTTTACTTTTGGTTATTTTTTTTACCTTTATTAGTTTAAATTGAATTTTCATATATATGGTTTAAACGTGAGGAAAAAGGACAGTGCGAATTGCGTGCGGTTATGTGCAATGGATCACCGACGTACGACTGTCCAAGCAAACCTTAAAATGGTTTCCTGCACACTGTAAAAGAAAGGGAAAAGCACAGGAAAAAAATGAAGTAACGGAATAAGGAATAATTTTAATATTCAAATTCCAGTTGGTATCACCTCTAGAGATTAAATATGCCATAGACTCAATAAAATCATGTGCCTTTGGTGCTAATCTCTATCTGTAAGAAGTTTGAAAGATTACATACCATCTGTATAAGAAACGATATAACGTATATAATTAATATGTCTCTGGATATTGGCTATATACCTGGAAAGAGGCTATCGATAGGGTCATACTAATGTCATTTATTTATTTATTTTTATTTATTTATTTATTTAAACCTATTTCATAGATAAAAAAAACGATTAACAAATGAGTACAACAAAAAAAACTTAAATATTTACAATGAAAAAACAAACAGAAAAAAGAAAAAATAAACGTACACAAATTACCAGAAATAAAACTACAAAATATTGCATACTTAATTATTTTTTATCTGTGGCAATCCGCAGCTAAATATGTCGAATTTATTTTGATTTTCGTTGTAGATTCTGCACATCCCATATAAAGGAGAGTAGTTACACACATTTGTACGAGATGTAGGACAATAGAATGTGGCGGATTGGCCAGCTGAAGTCCTAGGTACAAGAAAACTTATTTTTTCCAGTATGTCACTACATTCCACTCTGTTATGCAAAACTTTATAAAGAAATTTCCTGTCTGTGACGATACGTCTATGTTTTAGAGAACAAAAAGAATGCCGCTGACATAAGATTTCATGCGGAAACCCTGTCTCAGGATAATGTCCATCAATCCGAAAGCTAGGTATTTCAAGAAACACCGCTGAACTCTCTCAAGGTCATTAATATGATTTCGATAATAAGGAGACCATATTATGGAAGCATATTCCAATTTAGATCTTACAAAAGCGTAATAAAGTAAAATGAGCGTACTTTGATTAGAAAATGTTTTTGAGTTTCTGGTAATAAAGCCTAATGATTTAAAACACACCTGTATAAGATCATTTATATGAGGAACAAATGAAAGTCTGCTATCAAATATCACACCCAGATCCCTAAAGCATTACACTCGTGGAACTGATGTTCCATCAATTTTATAATCATACACCAGCACGTTTTTCTTTAGTGTGAAAGTAATGACTTTACATTTACCAACGTTTAGAGGCAGTCTGTTTTAGCTACACCAATCGGTGACGGTATTTATTGCTATTTGTAGCCTTTGACAATCAGCATCGTTTTTTACATGAGTAAAAATTTTAGCGTCATCTGCATAGAGTAACATAGTACAGTCATCCACAATTCCATTAATAAATATATTAAATAATAAAGGACCGAGTATTGACCCTTAAGGAACTCCCGAAGTCACACACAATGGTTCCGAGGACAGACCACAGCATTCTACTCTTTGGTGCTTATCACAGAGATATGATTTAAAAAAATAGAATTAATTTTCGCAAAAGTCCAAAACAATTCAGTTTATCAAGCAAAATGCCGTGGTCAAGCCTATCAAACGCCTTTCAAAAATTCTACTTGACTCCCTTGTCCAAGACATCAGCCAAAAATTGAGGAAAACAGAAAAGATTGAACGCTGTGGACCTACCCTTTATAAAACCATGTTTGGAACCACTAAATAGGTGTTTCACCTTGAAAAATAGATGTATATGCAGAAACATTTCAAAACAGTTAGAAAAATTATTTATTATACAGACTGGTCTCTAGTTTTCTATATTTTGTTTGTCTCCTTTTTTAAACACTGGAAATTTTCCATTTATCAGAACACTGTGAATTATTTAGGCAGAGATTAAAGATAATGGAAAGAGGTTTTGCTAATACGCGTACACAGTCACGTAGGAAAAAGGATGGAATTTTATCCGGACCTATTGTTCCCTTTGGTTTCATGTCTTTTAAGCAAGTACTTCATTTTTACTAACCTTACAAATTTGAATAGTTTGAGTGACAGAACTTTGAATATCTTTATTGCATTGTTTGATGAAATATACGCAATATCTGCATGGTTTCTATAAGTATTTTCCCCACTTCAATCACTCTCACCCTACAAGAAGAAAGTTCACGCACACAGACGGAAATAATAGTTTAGACAAATAGTAAGACACATTTTCTTTACAATTTTACTTTCACAGTATAAGAAACGACTAACCTAACTCCCATCGGTACAGATACTGACCGAATTATTCATATCTGCTTCAAATATAATTTGTGCTCAGATGATGTGACTCCCTGAACAGGAAAGTTCGATGAAACCGACTTCTTTACTAAAGATTACAACCCTAACAACTTGCTTCATTCAGACATTTATGACTAACTGAACTAACTAAATAAAATTTCAAAGTTCGGTCCTGTAGATAGTCAGCAGATCATTTCGTACTCTGCATTCAACGTTTGTTCTATGATGTTTACATTTTATTATCATAAATTAGCCATTTTGGAAATTAAACTTTGCGAATCTAGTTAATATTTTATCTATGGGTTCTACTTTCAAAACTTCAGTTTCTGAGGTTTGTCAAAATTTCTTGCTCATTTTTCCCCTCATATCTATCAGGTAGGCGTCAAAATTCTTTCTAAATTATAATTTTTTCAGCAACTGTTAATTTCTAGAAATTAATTTATATAATTTTTTTAGATTGGAGTTAATTATGTAATAAAAGAAAAAAGAAATTGTATTTATACAGTTAGAATGAAACGAGCTTCAATAGAGCCAACTTTAATTCAAATTAATAAAATAAGAATTGCACTCCATAATATAAGTACTAGCCCACATAAGTATGTATTTTACATACCATTGCAAATGGGTCTAGTATGATTGCATAGGGTATAAGGAAAATTGAGTTAAGTGAAGCTTTGAAGTGGACATATGTAGGTGACCATATATATCACGGAGCACAAAGCGAACTGTAACAATACTATTCGCCGTGCACTACATTAACTGCTCCGCCAAGTAATTGATATAAGTACATTAATTAAAAGCGGCGGTTACAATAACTTAGGGTTATGAGAGAAATTGCACCTCCTCAAAGAAATTTCACATTTCTTAAATTTGTTAATGTAACGTAAAAACGTAAATCGCAATTACGAGTTACCTCATCAAAACAACTAAACAAATATGTAACGTTGTTAGAATACTCAAAAAACATTTCAGTTTTATTAAAAATTTATAAATATTTTTTAAAATTTGTAAATGTAATCAAATCTACCTAACCACAAACAAAACCACTAAAAGTTGCATCTTAAAGAGGTAAATATATAAACAAGCTAAATTTGGAACTACAGAATAAAGAAAGACATTATTTACTTTAGAGATAATATCCAAAAGTTCGCATTAAAGCTGTAAATTTGGAGCCGTAAAGTAAATCTTGAAAACTTTATCATGTTTGAACATTTTTGCACCAAACGAGAATTGTAGATAATCTAAAAGGGAGGACATTAATAACCACCTTCGAACCCTTGAATCAGATATTCAACGTCACTTTCCGGAGTTTTCTGAATATGTATCTTTGAATGTTGTCGATATTCCCAGTTAGGTGAAGGATGAATTTTTGAATATGGAAAAGGACTCCTTATAGCGTGATATATCTCAGGAGAAAGCATTACCTCAATTTTGGTGTGATATAAGTTATTCTAAAGTTTCCATAATTTCTTTTCAAATACTAATAACATTGGCTTCTACTTTTCTCTGCAAAAGCAGATTTTCAACTCTTCTACACGTCAATTAATAAGAAAGAAGTAAGCTTAATGTTCAAGATAACATGAGATTGGTCTTGACAAAAATTCAAACAAAAATTATAAAACTTGTTAATCATCACATTAATAATTAATCCTTAATAAAAAAATCTTCACTTATTTTAAGTCCTAAAATATTTAAAAAAATCGAAAAAGAGTTCGAATTTAAAAAAGGTTGAAAACGACTGACTTAGAGAAAAAAGGCTTTATGGATAATTTTCATCAGGTTGCAATGTGCAGATGTGCTTTCTTTAAATCTTCTTCAGGACTACTTTAAAACCGAATTAAAACAAGAAAAAAAAATTTTTAAAATAGAATGAGAAAAGAGATTCAGAAGTTTTAAGGACTACGTATTCTTCTGAAAAGTGAGGAGGGTAGACTGAAATGATCCACGGCAGTTAGGCGTCGTTAAACTCGTTATGCTTCCTTCTATAGGGATCTGCATCATTCACAAAGATTGTAATTAAAGTGTCCGGATCCGATTTTAATCTCCCCCAAATACTTCTTTTTATTATCTCATTCTAATTAAGATCTTTCTAGTTTGTTTTGTAAATTAGTATTTGAGATTTAAAAAAAATATTGGGGATGGCTCACCTTTTAGCAATTGTAAGAAACACCGAGACAAGTCAAATTATGTTAATTATGGTAATCGTGAAAAAATATTTTCAGACAATTTTATTAAATATCGTTATTTTCAGAAGGTTTACCTTTACAAAAAAAATAAAGGATGATATCCTTGGGAGTGAAAATACTATAGTTTAATATCATTTCAAATAATAAGTAATTCTCATTTTGTTTTGTAAAGATATTTCACTTAGAACCTGAGATATCTCAAAAATTCCGTTTTTAGGAGTGAACTTTAGGGGCACATTTTACCCCGTTATAAGTTTCCGCAGCCTAAAAAAAATAGGTGTCTCTTATTTTTATACCCTCTACAAAATATTAAAGATTCATTAGTATCGGCGCCTGACATGTCAGGTACCTTCCTAGTCAGTCCATCACCCAGCCTACAGATTTAACAATTTTCACCTATATATCGAACATTTGCAGCACTCAATTTAACGACAATTTCATCTTCGTAATAACTTTGCGTAAATTCAAAGGCCTAGTAATCCTAAATAGGCACTTAAGGCCTATTTCTCCATCAATGTATAGTTTAGATCCCACAATCTAAGCTCCATCTTTATCAGATCCACCAAACGTCACTCTTTTAATGTGTCAAAATTATAATCAAACTTTTGATTCATCTGACATTTTGGTTTACTTCTTTTTCTTGATGTTCATACCATTGGTAGATTTTATATGCAATAGACAAATTTTAAAACCAAAAGTTGGTATCAAATTGCTTAATAATTGGTCTGTTTTAAATTTTTTATGGAAAACTTTTGGAACATGCTGCTGGTTTTCTAATTTTATGACCAAAAAAATGTACGGTTTTGAAATATTTTTGAAACAAGTAGCTTTATGAAATTTGCAGGAAAAATAGTTTCAAGTTTCTAATACGGCCGCTTAGAGGGGAATGGGGGGGGGGAGTATGGATATAAAATTATAATTTCGTCAAAAAAACACCAAATTAAGATTGGTCAAAAAAACTCTCTATTGTAACTTTGACAGTTCTTCAAATAAAAAAAGCTTTATCAAATAAATTCTCTAAATTTGGTTGAGCCAAACTGGAGTTATGAGCATTTTTCAAAATAGAAGTTTAACCTACTCTCCACTACTTTACTTGACAACTCACGACGATAACATTAAAAGCTTTTTTGCCTAAAAACCTGTGAAGGTTAAGATAAAGACTTTCGTCCTATTTTAATATGTAATTTTTTTAAAAGATTATGTTTTTTTGCTAGTGTTACGCCCCCTAGCGGCTATCTTGAGACTTGAAAATATTTTGCGGCAATTTTTAGAGTCACTTTTTCATAATAACATGCGCGCGCAGCGCGATTGTTAGTCCCTAAAAAACAGCCGGAGTAGTGGATATATGAGAGAAGAAAAGAGGAGGAGTAAGAAGAGTAAATCATGAACACTTTTCATCATCCACCTCTTTTCTTCTCTCATTATACTTTTCAAATCTCTCATTATACTTTTCAAAAAACCTCGTATCATCAACACTTTTCATACTCCTCCTCTTTTGTTCTCTCATTATACTTTTCAAAAAGCCTCGTATACATCACCTTGAGTTTAATCTTAAAGTTACCATTCTTATTAGAATTTCTTTTTACTTTGAAATAATAAAACTCTTGATTGACATTAACGTGGCATTTTCTAAACCATATTTTCTCTAATTCGAATAAATAACAGTCGCAATAAATTATCGCACAATGTAAAAATTCCTAAATAAATGGTCTAGAGAGCCAAAAATATATGTAGCGGATTTAACAATTTATTATATCCATTGAGATTACTGGTTTTTATATTTCCTGCCTCATGGATTAATTTACATAATAAATTTAAAACAAACTATTTTATTTTAATACAACCATATATTTGTTTTAGCAATAAAGTAAAAATATATTGCCTAAATATACACAAGCAAATCCAATAACATTTATCCAAGCGCGGCTTCTCCATCAGGGCAAATTTAAAACAAATTGAAAATATATGGAAATTTTCCTCTCCAGAGTCTATTCAGGAAACGATAACACATTTATATTGCGTAATTAATAATTTCGGGAGCTTTTATAAATGTTAAATTGACGTAAATGGTTATTATTTAAATAAATGGAGTAGCTAAATTACTAACTAAACCCATTTAATTGAAGTCTTGCGGAATAAATTTTGTTATGGTCATTTTCTCTTTTAATATTCTAAGTATATTAACTAGACAGAATAAAGACTTTCTATATCATGTAACGGACTTTATAGCATTATACATGTCATAGTATTAATTTGTGTTTGTAATTTGAAGGGTTCTAGGTTTATTTTCTACTAGTTCATAATTTAATTAATTTTAACTTTCTTAATTTCCTCATGATACATCTATAAAAGAAGGTCTGGAACTATTTAAAACATTCTATTTCCTTATTTTCGACATGGAACACCTATGACAGAAGATCTAGAAACTGCAGGATTATTCAATCCTCTGGTATCGGGAAAAAGGGTATATAAAGGGTCTAGAACGGCTTTCGTGGACAGTTTATTTTGAGACGTGGTTGAAGTAAGTTAGATTGTTTGACAAATTGTCAGAATTTTGAAAATAAAAGGTTATAAAAGAATACAGTGTGTATAAAGACAGGCCTCCAGAACAAATTGGTGTAGGAAGCAGATAAAATCCAGAAGGGGTTAAAGAAAAAAAAATGAATTGAAATTGTATGCGAGAAGAAACTGGAAAACAGAAAGCAAAACTGATTAGTTCTCGTCACTACAGCGAACGCAAGTACACTTAATCCCAAGAAATGGATTTTCGGGAGATGGTGCAGGTTGTATCGGAATATTTAGTCCAATATAAGTTGCTTAAAGATTCATCTTTCTTCCCTAGCTTGTACTGAAGAGTACTAATTAGATTAAAATGAGTTTCTAGGTGGCGGTACACTGTTAATAAGGAAGGTTTTCACCATTGCTGGGTTTTTCTTATAACCTGAAGTAGTGTTTTTAATTTCTAACTAGAACAAAGGGCATGTATCCTTATAAGGCTTTTTCATTTGATTTGCCCTATCTATGAAATAATACTTGGCCTCAAATTGTAAGGAATCTCATGTAATTCTTCCTTACTATGCAACAAAAATTATAACAATACTTGAGCCACACCTACAGCCAATTTATTCCACCAGAAAAAAATTATTCCATTGGCCTTCAAAATGGGCATCAATTGGTTATCGTCTGCAAAATGATAAACTTTGATATAATTTTCCAAATTTCTGAATAAAATAAGTTAGACGGAGACAAATCTGGACTATGCAGTAGGTAGTCCAGCTCTAGGAAGTTACACTTGGCGAGAATGAGTTGAACTTTGGCTGGTTTGTGAACTAGCAAATTATCGTCACAACGAAGGAGAATCATGTGACAGAAACAGGTAACATTTAGTCGCTAAAAATCGGAGTGACAGATTGCATCAAAGTTTTTCAAATCGTTCGTTTACGCAGTTAACAAAATTCTCCTTCATACTGAAGTGCCCTGTCAAAATTTTATGTTGAACAAGATTTTATTTTCAGTTTTTGAGATTTTTTTAGAGTGTTTTGATGCTAAATATCTTATTTAATCAAATAGGAACCAGATATTTTTTGTTTACCGGATTTGTTTACCATATTTACTTACAATTGCAAGGTTACAGTCTGAATTTAATAAAAACAAGTCCATCATTGCAACCATTCATGTCAAAATCAACCTAATGAAGAATGAAATAAAACAATGGACGGCAAAAATGCTTTCAGTTTTCCACAAATATTTTACGTGACGAGATATGTAAATTAAGAAATGAAATCGGCTACGTAACGTTCGATCTGGCAACATTTCTTTCAAAATTAAGAAGGGGCGGTAGGTGAATATCTGATATGCCTTCAATAAAAGTTTAAACTTGCTAGAGTCACGTAGTTATACATAGCAATTCTTGTCGTGAAATAGTTTTTTCTAGTGCGTTACAAAACTTAGTGACATTAATTTCGAGCAACAGTGTGCTGTCAGGCTTTGCTCCAGACTTAAACATAATGCAGATATAACTTCTGTAAAACTTCACCGAGCCTACCAAGACAGTCTTTTCCTTCTTTATGCCTTTCTGTTTCTTTGAGAAGTCTTTTGGAGCCATTTTTGCATAGTTTTTACTCATCCCTAATCCATTGGTCAAAATGAACGGCAGTATAAGTCAAAGTCAACTCTTCTTCGATCATTCTAACTATGAACCGACTACCTGAATGCATAGGATCATTTGATATATTTGTCGATTTTTGAAGATGAAACTCTTTTGTTGCCTTATTTATCTCCAGTCGCCTATCTTTCTTCTGAAAACAATGTCTCCGTAGGCCTGTTGAACTTTAACAAAAATTACCATTTGCAGTGTTCCCAAGTCTGAAGCAAAATCCGATAGCAGATGATTGCAAGAAATTGCTGTCAATCGTTAAAATCGCCAAAATTTTTGATTCAAAATTTTCATTATTAATAACTGGTTTATTTCTATTTCTTTTAGCTTTTATAGATCCAAAGTTCTTGAAGTTTTCTATAATCTTTTTAACAGTTGGTCGTTGTGGTTTCTGTTTCTTCGGATATCGGATCGAGAATGTTTCGCATGTTCTTGAAATAACTCACATTCCCCATATATAATATAATAAGTTTAAATAATCTTCGTGCGTGCAATTTAATCGCCCCGGTACGACTATTATTAATGAATATCAAATGACAAGAAATAGTGATAATTCTGTAGGGTTAAATTTTTTTGGTCGGTTGGTTGGTCAACTAATAAAATTTAAAAGCTGAATAGCATTTTTACAATAGAAAAATATTAAAAACTACAAATTTTTGAAATAGACAATCTTATAGAATAACACCCCTATTTTTAATGATTAATATGAAAAAATTATAAAAATCAGTGCTTTCTATTTTAAAAATTTGACGATTTTTTAACCAACTTCTAAAAGAAGGAGGTTCTCAATTCGTCGAGTATGTATTTTTTTTATGTATGTACACCGATTACTCCGGAACGGCTGCACCGATTTGAATGAAAATCTTTATGTTATGTTTACATGTTTTTGGATGAAATTGGCGAAGTAAAATCCAAAATAGCGCTGACAATATGGCGGCCAAAAAAATTGTGTCCGATTTTCTCCAAAATTAGTATGGGGGAATTTTTGGGGTCGTACACAACGAATCTGAAATCGCATTTAAATAATTCAATATGGCGGAACCAATATGGCGGACAAAAACATTAAGTTTTGTGCGATTTTTTTCAAAATTGGTGTGGGGGAGTTTTTGGGATCGCACATAACGATTCCAAAATATTTTTTAAACATTCAATATGGCGGACAAAAAATCAGTTTAGTCCGATTTTGTCCTAAATTGATATAGGGGAGTTTTTTGGATCGCACATAAAGAATCCAAAATATTTTTTTTTTAATTCAATATGGCAAATCCAATATGGCGGACGAAAAAATTAATTTTGTCCGATTTTTTTCAAAATTGGTATGGGGGAGTTTTCGGGGTTGCACATAACGAATCTGAATTTATTTTTAAAAAATTTAATTCAGCGGATCCCATATAGCAGACGAAAAAATAAATTTTGTCCGATTGTCTCCAAAATTGGTATGGGGGAGTCTTCGGGGTCGCACATGACGAGTCTGAAATTATTTTAAAAAAAATTCCATATGGCGTATCCCAATATGGCTTATAAAAAATTAATCTTGTCCGATTTTTTTCAAAATTGATATAAGGGAGTTTTTGGGATCGCAAATTATGAATCTGAATGAAATCTCGATTTTGTGTAAAAAACAGTAATGGAGGATTTTTGTTCGTGTTAATTACGAATTTAAGATATTTTTTGAAAAACTCAATCTGCCGGATTCAATATGGCGTCCAAAAAATTTTACATTTTTCGATTTTCTCCACAACTGATATGGGGGGTTCTTGAGGGCGCAAATTATGAATTTAAAAGTATTTTTTCAGGATTCAATATGGCGAATTCAATATAGTGGACTAAAAATTTTACATTCTTCGATTTTGTTCAAAGGTGGGACTAAATCGTTTTTGAGGATGTAAATAGCGAATATAAAATTATTTTAAGAAAATCTAATATGTCAGATGCAATATGACGGTCCAGAAATTTTAAGTTTCCGGATTTCATCCAAAATTGGTACTAGGAGGCTTTGAAGGGTTAAGACGTAGAAATTATTTTTTTGAAATTCAATATTGTGGGTTGAAAATTTTACCTTATTCGCATTTTTTTCAGATTTGGTATTAGGAGGGGGTCCTAAAGGTCGAGTGTATTACGAATATGAAGGTTATTTTTTACAACTATTAGGTTGATAAGATACAATGTGAAAAACTGAAAATTTTACATTTTGTGATTTTGTCTAAAATTGATATTGCGGGGTTCTTGAGGCGTATACAAATTCAATATGCAGTATAAAATATATCGGACTAAGAAATTTACGTCTCAAATTCTTAAATATCGATATTGAAATTTACGATTAGAAGGTTTATATATATATATATATATATATATATATATATATATATATATATATTACCAAACTAAAATTAATTTCAAATTTGAGATAATGGTTTTACTATGACAGACTAAATATTTGTTTGATATAATTTCACTGGTATTTGGAGAACTCTAGGAATCAAAAAAATTTTTGGTGATTCATTTTAGGGTGATTTACAACTTTGGATAAAACGGGTACTTTTTGCCATCTTGGAGTCATTGTGATGTACACTAATTTGGATTAGTATCTAGTTCAAATAATTTTTGGATATCATAAAGGACTCAAAACTAAAAATCGAAAAATAAAATTTTTATAAAAAAAAATTGAACCGGCTCCTAAAAGTGCGCTAAAAAGTGAAAAAATAACTAAACATTTTTATATGAAATTGAAATTTTTGAAGTCGGCGCTATGTCTAAATGAAATAAATAATTACTAATATATATATATATATATATATATATATATATATATATATATATATATATATATATATATAGATATAAATTATAGTAAGAAAGCAATTACACATAAAGTATTTTTCATCTGTTTATGCGACCGACTTCAAAAAGTTCAATTTCATATAAAAATTTTTAGAAGTCAATTCAATTTTTTTTATAAAAATTTCAATAAATATAATTTTTATTCTCCTTTTTGACCACTTTGTACTCATAATTTTCAAAATATCATAAAAATATTACTAAATCGATCTTCGTCTACAAGAAAATTAACGCAAACTAAATAATAAAGAATATCTTATAGGAAAAATTTATAGTTAAGTTTTGGTCTGCAAACGTCATTTTTGAAATAAAAATTAAATATGTCCAAAACAGTGAGACTTAAGTATAGAATATTATACATAAAATATATCGAGAATTTTATGTAGAAATGAAAAATGCATTAATATATAGGGTGTTATATTTAAAATAAGCAAGTTGTCATCTATTTCTGGTATAAGCGGAAATGCTGCTATCTTGAAAATATTTTAACCGGCTGTCCCCAGTGCACGTTAGTACACTGTCAAATTTTTATATTCTTCCTAATTATAGTTTTCTCACAATCGACCGATAAATTTCCGACAGAATCACCCTGTATTTCATTATTTTTCTTTTTTAATTTGTCTTCCCTTTCAAACATAAAAATAATGACGTAAAGTTCATAAATATTATATAGTTTCGAACGGGAAATCAATAGCTTTTTTTCCAGTGTATTGTCAAACAAAGTTTAAAAAAGAATTTGGGATACAAAAGTAATTACGGGCATCCATTTTTATCCGAAGCATTAACCCGGCACGCAGCGTTGTCACATTATTATTGATAAAGCATTAGCTATATAATTTTATAGCCATTCACAAAGTACCTATTCTTCGGAAAAATTGTCAGTCGATCATGAGCAATCTATCATCGGCGTAACAGCAAAACGACACTAAAGGCCGCTGTTGTTCTCGTTCGAAAGCGCCATACCGTAATAAAAAGAGTGTAGTATGGCTTATTTGGCACACTGAAACAATAACAAGCAAAAAACAATTACGCGCTTTTGGAAATTGATAATTTTCTTTTGACTTTTTAATTTTTTTACAGCATTTTAAACATACAGGTGGATTGATTTTCTTGACATGCTTTAAAAATGTATATGGAAATGTGAGAAAAAAAACACTATCCTGTAAATATATATCAAACTATCAGACGTGTAAAGAAGGCGTCAAAGTAACCTTGATGTTAGCATAAGACTTAATTATTTAGCCAATTAATTATCAATATTTTCGATTAGCATGTAGCCCCTTAAAATATTTCGTATCGCTAAACCCAAAGTTCCTTGGCTCACAGAGGATCTTAAGATCTTAATGTGTAGCATTTAGATTTACCAGTTAGCATCAATGCTACATGTTTTTAGTAATATGATATAATTTGTATATTTTTACTTGATTAAATTTAATTATTCATCCCGTAATTTCAAATAGTAAACATGGAATTTGTTTTTTTTTTTGGTTCACAACTCTTTTGGTCTTGTAACTTATCACTTTTTTTTCTTAACACAGTTTGTATATTGCTGTAGTTTATATATCACATTATTTGGTTTGAATTTAAAAGTCGTAAAATATTTTATTTTTAATAAACTCTCATTTATTTACATTCCATTTCAGTATTAAAAGTATAATTATAGTCGGTAATGTGAGGATGTATTCCCGATTCGTTGACACGAGCACGGCATGTCGAGACCGATCATTTAAGGTTGAGTATGCAGTATGGAATTTGTGGCAATTTTTTTTGAACTTTGTTTTAATCATGATTAGTAACTTTGGACTGTTTGATCATAATTTTCTCTTTGATAATTTTCCATGGCTTGCCAATATTTGATGTATTACCTGGTGGTCAGTGTAAGTTCGGAACTAGGTTAGAGTGCTCCAGGTTGAGAATAAGGTTGGCAAAAGTAAATACCAATATCCCTAACATTTTTCACATCTGATTGTAAGAGAGATTTTTATTTTCGTTCCCTTTACTGTGAAACCGTCGAAGGCAGCAGACCAATCCTGCCACAAGCTTTGAAAGGGCGAACGGGCAAGTTTTTTTTTAAAAGTCCACTAGTCAATGAGGTAAGATTTTGCCCCTTATCTTTACGAACATGTGGTAAAAACAACATTTTATTTCAGGGCTATTTGAGGCCAGTTCTTTTTTTATCTTTGGGCTTCATCTCACTCTTTTCATTTTGATATTGCTGTCAAGGCTTTCTGATGGTTCCGGTCCTAGTTTTCCTGTCCTTGTGATCACGACTGTTTTAACCTTACCCTGCATTTGGTTGGTGAGTTGGAAGTGGCCCTGTGAAGCCTCCATCCATCCACAACACAACAGGAATCCTAGCAACAGCGCTAGAAGTGAGAGGTACCATAGTATAGACCAGGTAGGAGAAAACTTTAAGTTAAAGGATTGGAGCTATAAATCAATTTTTTTTTAAATACAAACAAAACAACATGAATATATTTTAATGTGATATAATAACATGTAAGAACTTTTTGATAACTCTATAAAACGTACGTTATTAGCAATTAAAGGTTCTAGAACATTTGCGGCCAAATTTTATATAACCTTTTAAAAAAGAGGTAACAACCATAGTTATCAAGAGAGTACAAAAACATTGTAGGCACCATTCTAATTTATGTACATAATAATTTTTTTTTGGGAATAAAATGGAATTGTTATTTTGTTTTAATTAAGTCGTTTCATTGTGGAGCTATACACCAACCGTCAATAATTTAAAATCATTCCTCATACCTAAGTGTTTTCCTGTTTAATCACTAGGTAAGTAACACAGATAATGTAAAACAGGTGGCGCCTATTGGGTAATCAAAGCAGAGCACAACTATCTCTAAAAGAGATACGAACCTAGCCTCCGACATATTGAGCTGCCGTACCCACCCATTGCCGTATCATGTAAAAAGGGAGACGCTGCAACTGTCAGTTTGTTGCCATCTAACTCCTCAATGCATAATCCTTCCAAAGACTTTACTCGGCTCAGTGCCACGTAAGCTTGTCTTTAATACATAACTGCGTGGTCTACACTGCTGCCTTGCATTTTGTGGACAGTGGAAGCCCATGACAAAATTAATGACAACATCCTTCTTTCAGCCGTCCCATAATTGAACTTTGCTGGAAACTGTATCACTTTAGGGTGAACAAGATGTACGCTGTCTCTTCCAAAGTCGATCCGAATTGACGGTACATCTGTTTCGTACATTCTTTTAAGTTACGTCAATATTGGACCATAATATAACTTTTGTTCCGACAAACTTTCAAGTTCTGTTGGCAAGCCTCCAATCTTGTTTATGTATATTACTACAACAATACCTACCTGACTTGAAGATCTTGGAAGCATATTAGGTAGTCTTTCACTGATCTTAAAGATATCTTGGGTAAAGAAAACAGCCTGTCCGCGGAAACTGTACTGCCCATACAGTCCATTAAATTTTACAACTTAATAATAAACGGAATAATTCTGCTCCACCTGCGTCAGTACTTGAATCACGTCTGGTATACAATCTGGATCCAGATTATTCCAGAAAGCTTTTGATGGTGCTATTGTTTTATTACTGGTAAGATGTGTTTGGCAGCGGGAACAAAAAAGTAAGGTTGTTTTTGAAGACAATTATACAGATAGATATGTTAATGCAGCAGTGTTGTAGCGTACTGTATGAACTTGATTCGGATAGCAACGTTTGGTAGAAATTTCACAAAGGTGTATGCACAATGTGTTACTAGCACTTTCGAACGCCTGTAGATGATTTTCAGTTCTGCATTGCTGAGTACGCTGACACTTAATCTGGTTTTGCGTTGTTCAGGTGTTTCTGATGCTCACAGCTCCCCTCGTCTCTCACATTTTTGTGTTAACCTACCTTCAGATTGTTGAGGCATTTCTGATACTAACAGATGTCTGTATCGCTGATATCGCTTATTAAATATGGAGGCGTAATTGCTGAGACCCTGTTACATCAGGCATGCCTCAAGACTCAATTTAAAGACCTCTCCTATTTATAATCTATACATTTAATACGAGGATGGTTCGATAAGTTATCGGCCAAACAGAGAGGGCGCTAGTAGAATCAAATAACTATTATATTTTGTAAGCATTAACCTTGAGATGACGCCCTGCAAAGTTTCAGATGTTTGCGTTCAGTTGCTTGTTTGCGTTCAGTTGCTTGTTTGCGGCGATCGAGTGAACACATAAGGTTTAATATTTTGTGATAGATGGATAAAATTGAAGTTCGAGCGTTTATAAAGTACTTTGTTTTAAAGGGCTTAACTCCCACTGACATTAAAAATGAGTTGGATTCTACTTTAAAGGATTATTCTCCTTCGTTTTTGACAGTAGCAAAAATGAGCTGCTGAATTTAATTGCGGTCGTACATCAATTCAAGATGATGAGCGCTCGGGACGCCCAAAAACCGCTACAACTGATGAAATTGTCACAAACATTCACAATGTCATACTTCATGACCGCCGACATCTCGATAAATCGTGCCCACTACATTTTACATGATGTTCTTGGCATGAAAAAGCTTTTTGCGGGATGGGTGCCGCATTTGTTTACAGTAGACCAAAAACACTTCCGAATGAACATTTCACAGAGTACTTAGACTTATTCAGATGCAATCCTGCTGAGTTTCTTCGATGTTTTATAACTGTAGATGAAACATAGATTCACCATTATACGCCAGAGACAAACCAGCAGTCAAAACAGTGGGTAGAGGCAGGTGAAAGTGCGCCAAAAAAAGCAAAAATGGTTCCGTCTGCAGGAGAAGTCATGCAACAGTTTTTTGGGATTCACATGGCGTTGTGCTTCTAGACTATTTAGAACAAGGCAAGATCATGACCGGGGAGTATTACGCTTCATTACTGGACTGTTTGCAGCATGTGATTAAGGCTAAACGTCCACATCTTGCCAAAAAAGTGCTCTTTCATCAGGACAACGCGCCTGCACACAACATATTCGCCGGATCTGGCTCTCAGCGATTACTTTCTCTGCCTAAACTTGAAAAAATGGCTCGCTGGACGAAAATTTCCTTCAAATAACGAGGTCAGAACAGCGACAACCGCTAATTTTGCAGAGTTGGACAAATCGCATTATACTACGGGTATTAAAATGTTAGAACATCGTTGAACTAAATGTATTGAAGTACAAGAGGACTATGTTAAAAAATAAATAAAAACATTTTCTTCCATCTTCTGTTTTCTTTATCAGGCCGAGAACTTATCGAATCATCCACGTATACTCAGGAGTAAAAAGTTGTGCTTATGTGGATGAGACTCAGCTGAGTTTTAGTTTCGTTCTTACAAAACATCTTATGAGTGAGTTTATACAAGGAACTAGGAACATATGTGAAATTTAAAAATAATTCATTTTAAACCCTACTAAATCAATGGTTGTCCTTTTTGATGGACACAAGATACACCATATTGACAGTCCTCACCTCAAATTCTCCTATGTTGAGGAGCGCTTGCTTACTCTGTACTAACAAGAACTAATAAATTCGATATCGCTCTACAGATGGCGGTGCACAACCATGAGAAAAGTTTCCACCCGTTAGTAGTATTTTTGCAATCTGAGATAATGTTTTGTTTCAGAGCACTTCTGTCTCTATAGTATAAGGTTTTTTCAGTTGGTTGAGAACTGAAATAGATTCTCTTATATAATAGTCTTCAAATTGTTCATTTTTAATTGTTTAAGTCAAACAAAAGTTATGTGAAGTTTAATTCATTTAATTCGTTTAGTCCAAAATTTTATTTCAAAACTTACTTTTGTTTCATACAGCAAACAACACTTTTTTGCTTGATTTGAAATGGTTATGGTTAAAACGATATTTTCTACATTTCATTCAGGTAGTATAATTTAGTTGTTCTATTGAAAACTCAAAAACGATTGCTTGTATTCAACAACAAATAACAATTGAAATGAACATTTGGTTGGTTAAACAAAAGATAACAATTTTTGTACACCATTTATAAGTTTTAGGAATAAACGGCTAAAATTGAAAGAATATGCGTATCGACAAAAAAGAAAATAAATAAATAAATGATCATATTTATAACACATGTCAATCTGCGAGCGATAGAAAATAATTATAGATAATATATATATATATATATATATATATATATATATATATATATATATATATATATATATATATATATATATACAGGGTGATTCAAAAATCGATCACGAAACTTAAGGGGGTGATTCTACTTGATAAAATAAGGGTAGAGCTTCATATAATTTTTTTTCAAAATGTCATTCGTTTTCGAGTTACAAGCCGTCCAAGTTCAAGTTTTTATTTTTTGTTTTTTGAATTACTCGCTTACAGGAAAACCGATTTGACTAATATTTGAAAGATAGGCTAAGTCTTCTGCGCTTCATCATTTTAGTAACAATTCACATTGATTGTTTGCCGCTAGAGGGCACTTTACCTACATCGAAAATTGTTTTTTTGTCATAATTTTTTAGTGTTGACAGCTACAGTAGTTTTTGGCATAATTTCTGAAAGACTGATGCCAGGCCTTTAAAAAAGGTGCTCTTTATTTACATCGCTAAACCCAACGGTTTAGACGTAAATCACCCTTAAAAATTAAGTGGTAAATTTACTTTTCTCATTTCATTACCACCAGCTACCAGGTAAATAGCTATCAAAGTATACTAGAGCTGTCAGTTTAACATCAAATAAATTCGCTTTTTAAACTATTTAATTTATAATCTTAAAATAACTAATAATGGCTAATCACCAATATTCAAATATCGAATATTGTGATATCCATTTTTGTTATGGAAAAGCAAATGGTAATGCAGAGTTGGCAAGAAGATATTATATGGAGAGTTATCCGGAAAGAAATATCCCTCATGCTCAAACATTTTCCAGTGTGCACAGGAGGCTTGCGGAATGTGGTTCCTTTAAAAGTTATAATGGAAATAGGGGAAGACCTAGAACTGCTAGAAACGTGCAACAAGAAGAAAGAGTGCTTGAAATTATTGAAGATAATCTAGGTATTAGTACTAGAAAAATTGGGAATGAAGTGCGGCTCTGTCAGGCTAGTTCATGGAGGATACTAAGAGAAGAACAACTCTACCCGTTTCATTCAAAAAAGGTGCAGGCTCTTTATGACGATGATCGGCCGAGACGGTTGGAAATGTGCAATCAGATCCTAGCTAAGTATGAACACGATAATCGATTAATTGGCATCATATTATTCACTGACGAAGCTGGTTTCACTCGTGATGGCATAACAAATCTACACAACATCCACACATATGCTTACGAGAACCCAAACAATGTGGTAGAAATTCCAGTAACCAACGTCGAGGATCTTCGCTTCAGGATAATCGAAAAGTGCCAAATTATTAAAGAAACACCAGAAATTTTTCATCGAGTTAGGCGACATTTTTTGAAGAGTGTTAGGAAATGTATGGAAGAAAATGGGGGACATTTTGAGAATCTTTTTTAGTTTGTTTAGTACTGTTTCATTAATTTTTATCAATTAAATGTATATCGCAATAATCCATAATATGAATATTTACTGATTAGCCATTATTAGTTATTTTAAGATTATAAATTAAATAGTTTAAAAAGCGAATTTATTTGATGTTAAACTGACAGCTCTAGTATACTTTGATAGCTATTTACCTGGTAGCTGGTGGTAATGAAATGAGAAAAGTAAATTTACCACTTAATTTTTAAGGGTGATTTACGTCTAAACCGTTGGGTTTAGCGATGTAAATAAAGAGCACCTTTTTTAAAGGCCTGGCATCAGTCTTTCAGAAATTATGCCAAAAACTACTGTAGCTGTCAACACTAAAAAATTATGACAAAAAAACAATTTTCAATGTAGGTAAAGTGCCCTCTAGCGGCAAACAATCAATGTGAATTGTTACTAAAATGATGAAGCGCAGAAGACTTAGCCTATTTTTCAAATATTAGTCAAATCGGTTTTCCAGTAAGCGAGTAATTCAAAAAACAAAAAATAAAAACTTGAACTTGGACAGCTTGTAACTCGAAAACGAATGACATTTTGAAAAAAAATTATATGAAGCTCTACCCTTATTTTGTCAAGTAGAATCACCCCCTTAAGTTTCGTGATCGATTTTTGAATCACCCTGTATATATATATATATATATATATATATATATATATATATATATATATATATATATATATATATATATATATATATATATATATATATATATATATATATATATATATATAATTAAATGACAAATTTAACTAATTTTTCCATTATTACATACATATACATATGTTTGTCCAAATAATAAAAGACAATGCTATGAAAATTTGAAGTAAGTAGTGAAAATATTATGGATAGTGTTAAAATAAATATTAATGTATTATCGATAGGAAAAACGGTATTAATGGATTTCAAGACAACTGAAAATAAGTCTGTCAACATTTTCCTTACCCAAATATTATTTTAGGATATTGTTAGTATTAGTAGTGATCGTTTAATATTGAATTAAAATCGATTTGATATTTTTATGGTAGTCGATTTTATTTGAAAGGTTTATCACCTTGAGATTAATTAAATTTTATTTTAAGATTTAAAAAAACGAACAATTTCATAATTGCAGTAGCTAAGGTTAGACGTAACCCTTTCTTTTATTTTTAAAATTGCGATTCTTTTGAGCCGCAGAGTATAGACAAAAATATCGTAAAAATTTTTTCTTTGAACACCCGCCCTATTATCAAAAAAAAACATCTTTTCAGGACAAGGCAAAGTACTACGAAAACTACGTTTATATATAAAATATTGGTCGATTGTTGGCCAATATTTTCTACAAGTAGGTCAAACTGGATTTAAAAAAACGTGCAAAAATTTATTACCGTTATTTGAATATTGAATATTTCCCCAAAAAAGAAAATTAGACATAAGATACTACATAATTACTACCATCATTCTGAAGGTTTCTACGTAGTCAGAAGTCTGCTAAAAATAAATTATTTCCGGACGCTATTTCCCCTGGTCTATTAGCCAAATATCAAATCACAATAGATCTCTAATAACATTTTACAGTTTTAAATTTGTATAATAAAAATCCACTCGGTTCCAATTTGAAACCAGCTTTTCGACATTTGTACAACTTTCTTTTCAATAAGCCGAAATTCCAACGCCAAAAACCAGACTGTCGGACAGCTGAGGTGTCACCTTGACAGCTGCATTGGCGAAGGCAATGCATCACTCGCGACTTACAGCTGCAAAGTGTCGGCTCAATATTGGATAGGCAACAGGGCATGTAATAATATTACGAGGCCCCGCTTCTGGATGTTTTACGCAAATTTGAAGGAGACGTGGATGAAAAGGTTTCTGCTAATCCATAATAATGGTGTATAAAAATGGAATGATGTCTGCTTAGTCTGAAAAGCTTTCACACTTCAGGGCGTGAACGGATTTAGCTTAAATTTAGCTAGACACGCATAAGTTAATAGGCTACTTTTTTCGACTGATTTAATAGTTTCCTTGGGATAGAATAAACCATTATTTTTTATTCTTAGTTCAACCTTACTTTATATATTTAAGGCTTTATTTTGTCCATGCGAGGTTACTGCGATCATATAAAAGGAAAAAATAATAATATACAATTTACAGATTACTAAATATATTTCTTCTTTTTTCACCTTGCTAAAAATTATTTAATTTATTTATATACAAGGTGTTCCTAAATAAGTGCGAAAAATTTTATTAGGTTATTCTTGAGCGAATTTTAGACATAAAACTCACAAACAAAAAAAACATCATTGGGGAATTTTCTCAAAGCGAATGGAGGATGACTACTATGGACTCCAAAAATAAATCTGGCGCTTTATTAGAATTCAAAGAAAAGAGATCAATAAGCTAGTCGAAACAGCAGACAGCAAGGGAAATAGAGTTAACTATTTAACAGGACAATATAAATAAGAAGAATTTGGAGTTAAAGTAATTACACCCGAAATAGTAACGAACGACAACGTACAAATTGAGACAGCCGATGTAAATACAACTCTTCGAAAGCTAAAGGATAGGGAGAGCCCAGGGCAAGATGGCATCTCAAACAAATTAATTAAATATGGCGATCAATGTCTCATACAGCAGTTACCATTTCTCATTCGAAAAATCCTTTACCAACACAGAATACCCGATGAATGGCGAACTACCATCACTATTCTTATGTTTAAAAAAGAAGATAAGAAATTGCTCTAAAAAAACATAGGTCTAAATCTCTTAAGCACTATACTGAAACCTACAACTAAAATTTTAACAAACAAAATTAATAACTTAACACCCTTAGCATATGGACAGCAATGATTCAGATTGAGTAGATAGGACAGATAACAGAAAAATCAACTGAATACAACAGACCAGCCTACATGTGTTTTATTGATTTGGAAGCTTTCGATCAGGTGCAGTTGAAAGACGTTATACACCTTCTTTACAATAGGTAAATTCCACACAACCTCATAAAAAACCATAGAAAATATGTATGAAGCAAATAAGATTCAAACAAAAATAAATGACTGAACCAATAGCTGTGGGCCATGGAATGGAATAAATGGATGAAATAATAAGAAATGTACGTTTATCGAAAGGATACAGAATGGGCGACCAGAGATTACTGTTCTATGCTACGCCGTTGACGCCGTACTGGTAGCTGAGAGCAAAATCATTTAATATGATGATATCGGCCTAGACAACTAAATGCATGACAACGTCAAAAATACCATTAAGGTGTAAGCTGGAAGTTGAAGACAAAGTTATCCAGCAAGAAACGAAATTTAAGTATTTAGGCATAGAAATCTCAGCTTATGGTGACGTTGAAGCAGAGGTGAGAGAACAGACAACTAGGGTTACAAGAATAGCAGAATATTTAAATGACACAATATGGAGAAATAAAAATATTAAAATAAAAACCAAACCAAGATTTTACCAGGCAATGGTGAGACCAACTATGATATATAACGCAGAAACTCGACCTGACACTGCGAAAACTAAACAACTATGGAAAAACGCTTTTGGACAGAGAGAGAAGTGAAAATATAAGAAGAATATGCAAGGCAGAAAACGTTAATGAGTGGGCACTGGGTAGAAAAAGGGAATGGAACGAGCACATCAGTAGAATGGACGACAGAAGAATAGTCAGAATTGCACGCGATAAGTGACCGTTTGGTCGCAGGAGTTTAGGACGCCGCTGAAAACGATGGAGTGACAACTTAGCATTGCAATAGGCAGAGAGACGACGAAGGGAAACAGGCGGTTCGCCTAAATGAAAGTGCGGAGAAGAAGAAGAAACTCATATTTTAGCATATAACTGATAATGTCCGGTTTTTAAGATAAAGTTCAACAGATTTTTACAAGTAAATTAAGGTTTAATGCAATATGTATTTATAAATAAATATATTTCCACATTTAATTGAAAGTGTTGGAAACAGTCAAGTATTGCTCCAATTAGGAGTTTCAATTACTATGAGGCTCTTGACGACGGAAAGCTTACTACACTGGTTTTTAAAAGGCGCAAGAACTCACAAAGAAGGTGTAAGCTAAGAGATAATTTAACTAGAGTTGAGCTGAAGGCTAGTGGCAGCACCAGCGAGCAAAAATGCCAAGCTAACCACAATGCCGGAGAGTAGGGGTGGGAAATTACAAGCGCCACTGCATTAGAGCTAGTTAGAATGAAGAAACCTTCCACGATGTTGTTTGGACCTAGCATTCAACTTTACTCTTTAAAATTTAAAAGAAAAAAAATACCAGATGCAAGTAGCATATGGGCCAAACAAAACTCGTACTAACGAGTTATAATAAAAAATCTTTAATTAAAATTTAAGTAGTTAATAATTAAAAAAATCTAACTGTAGATAAGATATTTGTAGGTGTGGTTGCCGCAGGTTGGACCACAGGAACGTCGAACCCGTAGGGTGGATAGCAGTAACAGATACCCTGACGGTAGATGCCTGTAGGGTGGATCGCAGTAATAAATACCCTGAGGGTGGATGCCTCTAAGGTGGATTGCAGTAACAAATACCCTGAGGGTGGACTCCGATTTCATGAGGCCTAGACTGATTCCAGGTTAAAAACGTCAGACTAATAAAAAAAAATTCCATTAAGCAATATGAAAGATAAAACCGGACAAACTAGCACTTCAAACCCCAAAATCCAGCAATAAGCTGCAAAACTAGCAAGGTGGAAATCTTCAGTCTTTTTTGTCCATTCTAACAGGAAAAAGTGAAAATGAGGACGAAAATGGCTCCATTTTATAGGTAAGCCCAAGCTTTCGCCGTATAAGCTTCTTTTTTCAAACATAAGAGAGCGAGTCAAAAGGAACTTTAAACGAGTAACAACTCGACAGAAGAAATAACAGTTCAAAATAGTGGGCTTGAACAGATTTGTTAACTAATTAATTGTCCACTCTTTCGGCTCTAAATCAAATAGGAGTTCATTGTTTATTTTTTTGATTTCTAAATTAAGAGATATGTATTTTTTGCTAGCCATTAGTAACACGGTATTAGTTGCTCGTCCAAATTTCGTCTAAAAATTACTAAACAGAAATAGCAACCCAACATGCAACTGGTTAAAAGAATGCCAATTTACCTATTTGTCACTTGAAACGAATCACTAGACAGTGCCAAATAACCTCACTTCAACAATTGTATATATATATATATATATATATATATATATATATATATATATATATATATATATATATATATATATATGACATTGCTTAAAATGAAAATCAGGAAAAACTGCTGTAAGAATGGATAATATAAGAATTTTATTCGAATAATCGACAAGTAAACGATATCTAATAAATAAAAAAGGTAAATAACAATTCATTATATAAATATAAATAACCAAGTGCAGTGACGTAGTTAACGACCTATGACCTAAAATTCAATTTAACCTGTATTTCTTATAGGCGAATGATAAAGAAAACAATCGAGTTGGGAAGAAAACTTGCAAGAAAGTGAAATTGATATGGCTCGAGATATAGTAAAACCCAAAATGCAACGAATATTTTGCTGTTATACGAAGGATATAGGAGAAATGCTTAATGAAAATGATATTTTGTTACCCAAAACGTGAATATTAGCAAAAATAAGGTAAAATTAACCAAATTAACCATAGTAAATTTAAGATGAAATTTTAACCGTGACAAGCTTTAAATAAAGTATTGGTGCAGAATATTTGTTATACTCAAGTCAACCAGTAGTTTATGATGTATTTCAAAAATCACCAAAACGATTGTAAATCAGCTGACTTAAGAAGACGGGAACAAGCAGGTTTTTCAGGAATGATTGGACACATAGACGGTACACATATGGGTATTATTACACCAATCAGAGAACATAATTGAATTTAATAGGAAAGGGTTGCTTTGCAAGAACGTGCAAATGGTGTTCAATTACAAGTTGGAAATATTACATATAGATGTCAAATTTCCCGAACCATCCTATGATTCATTCATTTAGAGATCATCTGAAATTACAACTTTTTTTGAGAACAGCTCTAACGGAACTAAGTAAACTAGTAGTTCACTTATTAGGTGCTTCAAAATTTAAGAATATATTTTTTATTGATTTATATCTTACCTTTTTTTTTTAATTAGAAGTACGTAATAGAACCATAAAATAAAAAAAAAATTATTGATGCAGGTCAAAAAAACATAAAACTTTTGGGTAAATTAGGCTATTACTTTCAACCTTGGCTTCATACCTCCATTCTCCAAAGTCATTGAAGACAATTCTCCAGAAGAGAGATTTTTAATAGGATGTCATTAGTATTTAATTAAACTTCTACATATTTATTTCGTTTCTTATGCCGCCTCCTTACAATGCCACCTAATGAGGCCCATTTTAAAGCTATTCTAAATCAATTTTTACCTCCTAATTTCGATATTAATTATTTACAAAATTACATGGTGACGTAAAAATGTATCATGCTATGTAATTACTGTTTTTAAATTGTGTTTTTGTTTTAATTAAAGGCAGCTGTCGGATCGAAATAAAAATATTAATTATTTACTTGTAATCAATATAGTGATTAATACTGATGATATCTGTACTAACTAGAGGTAGAATTATATTAATTTTTAACTGCAGGAAATTATTTTTTAAGAATATATAAGGTTAATTTAATATTATGTCGGAAATACGAATATTCTAAAATATTCATTGCTTATAGTCTAGGGTGATCTAGCATATTTCTTGTTGCAATCTGTAGCAAAATACATTTTACTTAAATTAGTTGTTATTCAGGATATATTTTAAACAAAATTAGGACAAATAATAAATTTTTCAGTATTTCTGAACGTGTTGATGTTTTGCTACTCGTTTTTGCTCTAGTTATTCAGCATCTTTAACAACTGCCCCGCAATGATCTGACAAAACTTAACTATCTCACTTTCCTGATCTCATTTTTCCATGCCTATGCTGTTTCGATAAGAACATTTACCTTGTCCTTCACTGATAGCTCCGCAGTTGCCTGAGAAAATTTAAATGAAGACATGTTACAACTCCTTGATTTTCACAAATGCACTTTTTTAGGACGTCAGTTACTACGAAAATTATTCCAGGCTGTACTCTCAACTTTAAATAGGTCTTGAAAATTTTCGTCCTTAAAGAGATTTTGTACCTAAACTCATCAAAGCTATTATCTTTACTTCGCTGAGCACTTCTCAGGCTCAATGATGTATATATATATATATATATATATATATATATATATATATATATATATATATATATATATATATACTTCTTTCCTTGCTCCTGTGACTGTCTAATAAGCCATTCCTTCCACAATCTAATGATGAGTTTTGCTCGGCTATCTCACTCTCACAATAAGCAACAAAATTTTGTGTAACCTTGCTGTAGTCCAAGTGGAACTGCAATATTCCAGAGATTTATGGAAGTCAGAAGGTGCCTTATGTTTTTATGGGTTTCCTTCATGTAAACAACAAGACTAAGAAGAATTGAAGATGAAATATTTTCAGTGTGGAACAGCTTAGTTTTTAACCTTATTTCTGATCTATCCATTAACAGTCTTCATTGTTCTAATTTATATATATATATATATATATATATATATATATATATATAGACTGTTAATAAATCAACCTCCAACAGTTTCGAGAAAAGGGATAGGGCTCTGATGACTACGGAAAGTCGTAGCACCACACTGTATTCTAACAGATATTACTGCTTAAGCCTTGATCATAATAACTCAGCTTTACTCTTTGGAAGATCAAGGTCTCTAACCAAATATTTTGATCTAGTTTGAGTTATCATAAATGTATGAGAATTTGATAAAAAGATTAGGAATATACTTTGTTGTTTAAATTTAAATATAATATGGTTTCAGCCAATCAAAAAACCAAAAGGATTTGATATTTGTGATAAATATTTGTCACACTATAAATGTATTTGTAATACTTTTCTTATGGTGCTAGTGCAAGAGTTTAACCAATATATACCTGATGCTAGCACTAATTTAGTAACTATCAGTCAGTCACAAACATTAAAAAAATACATGGAAGCTGAATTGAAAACTTTTTTTAACTTGTTTCATTACTTTCTAATCAAGTTATCGAATTTGATGCATGGTGATTTTTTTTGCCTTTGTCATTATATATAAATGATTCATTTGATTAATAAAAACATATTTTTCTTATTTGGTAGGAAGATTCAGTATGATATAAAAAAAAGTCAATTATTTGAATTTAGAGGCATTTGCTTCCTATTTTTGATAATTTCACGTTCCAATACAGTGATATTAGTTTAAATGAACTTTATTAACGCATTCGAAATGCTAATTTGAAACGTCACGCTCAAACAGGAAATTATTCTGGAACAGTAAGAGGGAACTAACGATGTGGTCAGCAAACATGTTTGCCAAAAACCGTTAACATCTGGTTTTATGCCAGTTTATGTAGACTTCTTGTTCAGTTTCATTCCCAATAGTTTCGGTTATGGCATGGAAATATTGCCAAAAAACTTTTGTGTAATGTCTTTTTAAAAAAGTTAACAATTTTAAGAAAGATCATAAACTTTTTGATTTATTGAAGTTTAAAAAGGAATAAGTTACTGTTAGCTTCGCAATAAATAATTTTTTGAATGATGTTATGGCAAATATGTTTAAGATTATTGTATCTGACAATGAGATAGATCTCTTTTCCAATGTGGTCACTTTGAGAATCATTTAAAGAACAATTTTATTGGCAACTACCTTAAAGAAGTGAGGTGAATTGAGAAAAATAAACCGGAGACGTCGGATCATTCTCCACCATGACAATGTGGGCTTTCACACATACACTCAAGCAAGTGTCTTTTTGAATACTCAAAACGTGGAACTGATGGATCACTCGTCATATGGTCCTGACTTGTCGATGTAGGATCGTAAGCATCTTATCTTAAGATGCGAGGTTTTAAAATTTTATCTCTAAATCGGTTTTTCCATGATATATACAGTGTGACCAGTAAAAGTTGCATCATATTGGATTTTTTTATTATTAGCTTTATTCAAAATTTGACTTTGGCAACAATTTCTGCTTTGATCGAGATCAAAATTAACCAAAAATAGTAGTCGCGTGATTAGCATTATCTATCATATTTTAATTTTTTTCCAAAAAAAAATTCAAAAGTGGAGTTAAAAATATCCAAATATTGAAAAATTTTATTAGAAAAAGTGTTTCTAGATGCAATTTTTACTCCATATGCAAAATTTCAGCTGTATAAGATATTTTGGATTTTTTACTCACTTTTTGTAAATTGCACCACTGTTGCAAGGCTCAACACAACCTACATAAAACGTCTTAGTTTTAACAATGTTGCATCCCAGACATATTTTGTTTAAAGTAGCGCTATATTAAATGTGTGTTTTCTACAAAATCCAATAAGGTCTATTAAAATTTGATCACATGTGATGCAAAGTTTATTTGTTTTTGACCCTGTATAAGGTAGCTTTTTTCGATATTTTGGGACATAACTCCACTTTTGAACTTTTTTGGGAAAAAAAAATAAAATTCGACAGATAATGCTAATCACGTGACTAATTTTTTTGGATAATTTTCATCTCGATCGAAGCAGAAATTGATGCCAAAGTCAAATTTCGAAGCAATTAATAAAAAATAATCTCATATGGTGCGAACTTTACTGGTTCCACTGTATACATATATATATATATATATATATATATATATATATATATATATATATATATATATATATATTCTTCTCGGTATGGCGGTACAGGTAGGCCATCATCTCGATGGTGGTGGAATAGGATAAATTGCGTTTTATAACAATTTGTTCTAACTGTGCAACCTCTAACACAGAAAGGATAAGATGGAGAGAAGTTTGCATTTACTGTTCGTATTTTACTTCACTCTATACACGGAGCTGCATATAGTTGTACGTTTGCTGAATGTGATTTCAGCAGTACAACGGCATAATGTGGATATATCCACTGCTATTGCATCTCACACGGAGGAATCCGTAAAAGCCGCATAAACATATATATATATATATATATATATATATATATATATATATATATATATATATATATATATATATATATATATATATATATATATAGATCATTTCATAAGCCGGGAAATGAAGGTAAACCGAACTTGCAAAATTGATTCGAACTTTAATTCATTTCTTTTTGGCGCATCTTGAATATTTCAAAGTATTTTTGAAATATGTAATTTTAGTAACTGTACAGTGTGATCGAAATTGGTGATGACAGCATTGCAATCTAAAAAAATCTAAGGGATAAAAAGGCAATGAAATGTAGCTGTGAATTGACTCTGGTTTGTTGCGTTTATGAGATATTAAAAAAAGTCAAATCTTGCATATTCTTAGATCGGTTAAAATTTTTTTATTTCCCAATATATTTTAAATCTGTAAACACATTTGTATGGCTGCTTTTTACGCAGAATATGATCATTTAGTCAAATTTTCAGTTTTCTAAAACCATCATCAACTTTGTTTTTCCTTATGACCGTCGTATTGGATTTTTAGCTTATCGAAAAACACTTAATTTTTTCAATAATCTATGTAAAACGCAAATGCAAAAAGGAATGTTATTTCCTAAAAATAAATAAAAACCCTTTTTTAATGAAAATTTGAATATTTGACATTATTAAATAATTCTTTTACTTAAGAATAAATTCAAGTTAAAACAACACCTCACTATAAGACTGCGTTGTAAAAATGTTATTTAATAATTAAAAACTACATAGTCATACTAAGATTCAAAATGTTTAGCATTTTTTTTCAATATCCTGTTGAAACCCATTGATAGTACCAAGAATATTGTGAGTTCTCTGTTCAAGAACTTCTCTATACCTAATTTTTCACATATCCCTATAAAATGTTTGTACGTCTCTGGAATTATGTGCGGGGCAACTGTCTTGCTGAAACCACACATTATCAAAGTTCTCGAATGGCAGAAATAATTTGATTTTGTAACATTGCAATATATCTTTCACCTGTCAATGTTTGGTCATAAATAAATCGGCTAATCAGACGATTTGCTAAAATTAATGGAAAATATTTAAAAAATTATTACAATATTAATAGATATATTTTAAAGATAAGTAATTAAAAGCATTTTACAACAATGCTTATCACTTAAATTTAAATAGGATATTACTCACCGATCATCCCGCATCACACATTAAAACCAAATCGTACTTGCAATCTTCGTGGATCGCTTAATTGCGGGTTTTCAAGAGCCCAGTAATGATGATTCTTTTTAGTGAATAGAGTTTCATGTGTCAATAAAACTTGATAGAAAAAGGCGAGATTTTCTAGACATTTACCAACATACCAATGACAAAAAACGACTTTCCTGTCAAAAACACCTTCTTGAAGTACTTGTACAATTGTTGCTTTAACAGGATGGTATTAAGTAACTTTTAAAACATCATGAACAGTTGATTTTGGAGTGTTAAGTTCGGTGCCAGCAATTCCTGTAGGCGACGTACAATTTTAATTAAAATAATCAACAATATTTATATATATATATATATATATATATATATATATATATATATATATATATATATATATATATATAATTTTTGAGACCAAGTTCGGTGACAGCAATTCCTGTAGGCGACGTACAATTTTAATTAAAATAATCAACATTTATATATATATATATATATATATATATATATATATATATATATATATATATATATTTATATATAATTTTTGAGACCAATCTCAAAAAAGTTTCTAATCAGTTTAGGAGGATAAGCTCCTCTGAGTTGTCTTCATTCGGGGTACATGTCAAAATAAATATCTATATTTCTAATCGCATTTCTTTCATTTCTGATATAAAACACTCTAGCATATCAAGCTGTTCTTCGTTAGGTAAGTGTAATACCATTATAAAAATGCTTCTTAAAACGTCGAAAAGCGCTCTTAAAAACTTGAATTAATTTTTAAGTTTCTTTAATACTTTTGGAAGATTTTCACCTAGAGTGAACTGAAGATATAGAAATATTGTTATTAATTTGACTTTATTCTTAAGTAAAAGAACTATTTAAAATTTTGTGTCAAATATTTAAATTTTCAATAAAAATGTGTTTCTATTTCTTATAGTTTTCACGATTACAATGCAGTCATTCTCAATTTCGGAGACATTGTATATTGTCGTGAATATACTGTATTTTGCTTTAGTTTAATACAAAAAAGTCGAAGAAGCGGAACTGATATGTTTACAGCTTCAGGAAAAAGCAGCCACAGATATTTTTTATAACGTTATACATTATGTTAAATTATTCTTAGTAAATGGAGCGAGAAATTTAGGTTTTTAGCAGTGTAAAGACCGTTGCTGAATTATACCATAAAAAACTTTTTTATATAACTTATCAATCACCTTCATGAAACTTTTTTTCGACTATTGACGATTTTACTACGTAAATTTAAATTTTATTCAGAGTAAACAAACTATGAATGGGAAAACCGCAACTTTTTTCCGACGCCTGGTTGTACCAGCTTAGAATTTCAAACCAGATATCTGACAACTTCCTCAAAGAGAACGCAATCGAATTACGAACCAATCGATCTCTTTTGCGAGGCAAGGAGGTCATTAGGTCCTTGAGAGACGTGTAATAATTCACATATGTTCGCGAAACACGTAGCTCGTAGCTCGATCAACGACGTCATGACGCGACGCCCAAGTGGATTTTCTTGCTGGCATCAATCATTGAGACGTGTTATTACCGAATGGGTGGAAATGGTCTAGTCGAGCCTCTGACTGACTTGAAATCGTTAAGATATAGCTTTAATTAACGAGAATTACATTGGGGACGAGAATTATGGTTGGATTTAGATTTATGTATAGTAAATTAGAATGGAAAGTTTAATTTGAGTTAATGATTTCATTCTTCGTAACACTGTCTGGCCCTAATAAATCTCAGATTTAATTACCGTGATGCAGCTCTACAAGTTTCTGTTAGAAGTGTGTAAAAATGTTCATATTTAAGCTCATGTAATAAAGAGTTAAAGTTTTCTCGAGTTGCTCAGGAAACACAAAACCTATTAAAAATTATTTTGCTGTTTAAAATATCGCATTCTCGGTTTAAATATGGCTAGATTAGATTTCGTTCTATAAGAAGAAAGTGATGTAAAAGGGACAGAAAAACAAAAAATGGAGGAAAAAACTCGTACTTCTATTATTCCGTAGAAGTCTTTAAAATAAAATACGAGTAATAAATTTAAATTTAGGTATCAAAAAAAAAAAATTATCTATGAGTAATGCAAAAACCTACACTGCAAACAGAAAATGCATTAAATTTAAGGTAAATATGCTGGAACCAAATTTCATAAACGTTTATTAAATGTGTTTAATGCATTAAATTTAATAATTTACATTAAACTAAATTAATTTATTCCATTAAATCCAATGTAATCATAAATTAAATTTAAAGTTTTGATCATTATTTTTAAGGTGACCATGTACACTAAATAAACAAAGCCAGTGTTCATTGAGTTTTAAAAAATTTATCACATATTTAATGCAACAACATTAATATGAGGTCAAAAAATTCTGCTGCTAGGAAAAGGTGGAAATTTTTCCCATAAATAGTATGGCGTCATCTGTAGACCGGTTTCGAACTCATTGGTTTCCGTCAGTACTGGCAGACATGTACACTTCATTATAAGAAAATTGAGTCCATTAAGCAACTTATATGATACTAAACAAAAGGTTCAATACAAGTTGTGCCATCTCCTGGAATCTCATGGAATGTACCATGAGTATTATTGTAAATTCCTTTAATGTTAAGATACATGTGAATTAATTTTAATATACATGTGAATTAATTTTATTACCAGCCTGTGGAGCAAGCCGGCTTTCGACGTGGATTTAGTACGATAAATCATATCCAAGTCCTACGCACAGTCCTAGAAAAAAACGAGGAATATTACATTTCTATACACCTGGCATTTGTAGAGTCAAAGGCTATAGAAACACCAGCGATTTTGAAATCACTTGATAATGCTAGAATTGACTCCAGGTATACCACTATCATACAGAACATATATAAAAACGCAACTATACAGGTTAAAATCGACGAAGACACAAAAACCGAAAAAATAAACGTTATGATAGGTGTGCATCAGGGAGACGTCATCTCTCCGAAACTATTTACGCTAGCTTTGGAAGATGTCTTTAAAAAACTAAATTGGGACGAGAAAGGTTTGAGAGTCGACGGTTCTTATCTTAGTCATCTTCGTTTCGCCGACGATGTTGTTGTCATGTCTAGCAACCCAGAAGAGCTAAAACAAATGCTTCAAGATTTCAATGAAGATGCGAGAAAAGTGGGACTTAAGATGAACTTGGGGAAAACTAAGTTAATAAGCCCTGACGCAAATGTACAGAGATTCAAAATGAAATCATAGAGAATGTCCAAGAGTACATCTAATTAGGCCACGTCATGAAACTGGGCAAAGAAAATCAAACGGCGGAAATAACAAGGAGTATTAAGAGATAGAAACACACCAATCAACCTTAAACGGAAAGTGAATAACACGTGTGTCTTCCCTGTTGCTACTACAGTATGGAAACGATAACACTAGCCAAACAAAACGCAATAGGCTCCGAGTCACTCAACGCTCCATAGAGAGACAAATTTTAGGAATCTCGTTACGGGATACAATACGAAATCAAGTAATAAGATCAAGAACTAAAGTAGTTGACATCATTGAACGCATATCACGACTAAAGTGGCAATAGGCGGGGCACATAGTTAGACAACAGCCCGATAGGTGGACGAGTAAATTACTGCAATAGCGACCGCGAGAAACGAACCGCAATCATGGCAGGCCACAACGCAGATGGGTAGATGATATAAGACAGTTTGCTGGAAGACTGGCTCCAGAAGGCGAGAGACAGATCCCAGTGGAGGACCATCGGAGAGGTTTATGTCCAGGAGTGGAGAAGAAGAAGAAGATACAGAAAGTTAAAATATCTTTTCAGTTACTTTATTGAAATTTAAGATACCATTTAATCAAATTTAATGTACAACGAACTGATAGTTGAATGAATTGCTTTAGATATAAGGTAAATGTAAATTATTCACGGCTTTTGGGTACAAAATCATTAAATTTAATGTAGAATGGACATTAAATTTGCATTAAATTTAAGAAATTAACACATATTCTTTCTGACGTTTCGGTTTATTTTATTGATTAGACCATCTTCAGAGAATTACTGTAAATATGAAAAAATTTAATTTCTTACCTAACGTTAACAGGTGGTTCACTTAATTAACTTACATTTAACATTTTTATTATTTTTATATAAATATAGACAACTGATATTATTTTTTTAATACATTTTTTACACATCTGTTATGTTTAGCTTTTGACAGTATACTACTAAAGAGTTAGAGAGTTTCTGAACCTTCTGCAATTTTATTGCCCTATAAGGTTGGTATACACATTACTCAGGTCATTTGTCCGTTCGGAAATTATTGTACAAGGTATTCTTTTGATGTGGATCATTTCTTTAATTGTTCTTTTTTTGTAATTAATTTCTGTGTCTAAAATCTCAACGTTAATAAAATCAATGTTGTGTATGTTATCTATTGCATGTTTGGCAATGGCGGTTTTGTTATAGTTATTGTGATGTCTAATGCTGTATTTGTGATTTTGTATTCTATTTTTTAAGTACTGTTTGGTTTGACCGACATATGTTTCGTTGCAATCTAAACAATTGATCTTGTAAATGACATTTGTTTGTTCGTCTTTAGGAATAACGTTGAAGAATCTGGCGTAAAACATGCAATTACATTTATAGTTTCATTCTTCACCTTCTTTTTCATGCGTCTTTGGTCATGGTTTTTTAAAGGATTAAGTTTTCTTGCAGTCTTGCCGGATTGGGTTGTTCGCACTCCGGATACCGTTCAAAATACAAATAAGAAGCTCTCTGTGTTTATTACACTCAATATTATAACATTCTAATATATAACACTTTTTGAAATTTTCCCATTTTGAGTTTTTAAACAGACAAATTGCAAGTTGACAAGTTAGTAAACCGCAAACTGATAGGCTTTAGTCGAATAAGTTATTCTTTTATGTGCCATAGTCACAGTCTCGTATTTTAAAACATAATATACAATATGTTATATTCATCGAACTTAAAAAGTGCTCTTAGCAGTGACCTATGGAAATGGTTTAAGTATTTAGATATTCTTTTTAATTGAGATCGGTTAGAATATTTATTATATTATATACTATAGGAAAAAAAAATTGTTTTTTTTTTTAATTTCAAAAAATGAACTAAATGATTTTATATTATATCAATATCGCTCCGTTATTAAACGTTTCCTATTTTAAAAAGTTTATATATTTAATAAAAACTGTTTTTAGCCAATTTGTTGTCAATTTATATTGACAATATAATAAATTCTTAAAGAAAATGCAAAATGCAAAAATATTATGTAAAAAAATACAGGGACAGAGACAGAGATATAGATTAAGGACGCATCAACTACTAAGCCTTTTAGCGTCCATTGTTTGGTTTTAAAAAAATTAAAGCTTGGTATCATATCTCCGTAATTAGAACTAAAATTAAAAATTTGACTACGCCACTGGATTTTACAAAAAAAAGTACCTTAATAATGCCTTATTAAATTGATAAATAAAACATAGGACATTTAAGAAAATGGAACAATTTAAAAATCGCCCTTTAAATCCGATCGAGATAGCCCTAATTTGTTTTCGCCATTATAATTTTCCCAAAAAAAGAGCTCGGTACTGTTTTATAATATTTTTAATATTTTTTTACGGATTTCTATATAGCCTTTAAAAACATCTAAAAGGATACACCCTGTACTTTGTGAATTGTAGGTCCCACATGGTTTTGTCCTTAAATGGAGCGCTTGAAACGTAATACATTTTTAATTTTATTTTTATTTTAAACAAGGTTTATTTCCAAATCCTACTCCAGAAATGTCAAAAAAAAAGTAAAGTGTTTAAAAAAAAATTCCTAAACAATTTTGATATTTTAGACGGCTAAAGTTGAAGAATAGAAGTATGGGGATATAACAATTTAACAGCTGGTAATATACGAGTCTGGAAAATCCACACCAGAAACTGGACGTTTCTTAAGTAAAATAAAGAAAATACTACATTATTCATCAAATCAGAATGAGACAGAAGAATAAGCATCGTAAGCATCGACATACGTGTAAATTACCAGTTTGGCCCTCGGATGAGGGGTAATCCAATGCTGGCGCGGTGAGAGCGGGCGGCAGCATACACCACGCCCTAGCACAACAAGAGGATTCCAAGTTATCTGCTTTCATTCGGCCGTCGAAGCGTAAGTACCGTGTTTCGCGCCAAATTTTTTTGTTACAATGGTAGTTTATTCCACGGAACAAAAAGAACACATTATTAAGTGGTACACCATTCTGGTAAATAATCGGCAGATTTGTATTTATGTGCGAAAATAATCCTGTTCCTTGAAAATTTAGAATTTCGGAAATTATTAGAAAATTTGAGACAACCGGTTGTCTAAAAATTTGTAAAAAATGCACTGATAATAATGAGGAGCAACCGATTCCTCAAATTACTGAAAATCGAGCAAATCGGGGAGACTGACGTTTGTAGTTTAGCAGAAATTAATTTTCCTTGCAATAGTACCGTAATTGCCTAAGAACTTGATATGAACGCTTGAACAGTTCGGAATATTTTAAAGCTAATAGGGATATAACCCCTGAAGTTTTGGCAAATACGCGAACCATATTTTACAATAGACTGGGTTATTGTCTCGCTCAAAGTGGAGGCCTGTTAGAACACCTCTTGTAGAGTTTTAGTTGTTTTTGTTGATTTAAATTGAATTTAATTATTTGTCTATTTATTTGCAATTACTGAACGTGTTACTTTTATTTTTTACCAGAATAAAAGTTTATTTTTGAGAATGATTTTTAATTTTAAAGTGGTCTATTAGCTTATTTACTTAGAAATTACCGTTGCGTTTCACTAGTATTTTTATTAGAATAAATGTTAATTTTGTAACAGAAATATCAATTTTCTTTGCGCTCTACGCCTGACAAAAACTAATTTTTTTGTATTTCGACTATTTGATGTAATTAAAACAATCAATGTATCAAATGGTCATTAAATATTCCAAATTCCGTCGATTACGTTATAAGTTTAGACGAAAAGTAAATACACCCTGTCATTCGTTTCAAGGTACTGCTCGTTTTCGTGTCGCCCGGAATTTAGCGGGGGTAATATTGCGGTAGGCGTTCCCTACGATCTTCTGTCGAACTATCTGAAAGAAGTTAGACGGGCTTAGTGGGTGAGAAACGGCCAAAATAATTTCTAGTTAAGAAATTTAAAATAGAAGTTTGGCTATAGTAACGTTTCTATTAAACCTCGGTAATATGAACGGCCAGTCTTTTCTTTCTAAAGTTTCGTCTCAGGTTAAAGGCAACAGTGTTGTGGTTGTGTCGCGCCCAGTTATATTTATGCGCCGCTCTTCTATTTGACATTGGATTGTCGAGAAACAAATATCAACGATTACAAAATTGAGCTAAACAGAAAGGCAGTAATATATTTTCGCCGTAATATGGTGTGTAAAATACAAAAAAAAAGCATGTTATCCACATGACCAGTATCTAACTTTTACTAAATCAAAAGCCGAGGTTAAATTCCAAGGCTTTCTGGATCATACAGTGGATCGAATTATATTGCTTAAAATTAGACGCCCTTGAACAAATCGATAAATTAGATTTGTAAATATGAGTTTCATTTGCAAATGGGACTTCGATGGAACGTCAGGTCAGAGCTAGTACAAAATGAAATTCACTGATCCGACTATTTCTGATACAAACTTATTCCTAACCTCTCTTGTTCCACTTCAATTAGCAGGTATTAACACGTAAACTTAACTAGAACAGATTGTATTGTACAATTCCAAACCCTCGTTTACTATGAATTGCGGGCCTCTGAAATTTGAATTTATTAAGAAAACCGAATAAAAGTCTTTAACGAAAATAAAAAATTATGAACTCGAACCAGACAACTTGCACCATATAATAGAGTTTTTTTGCCACCCGAGCTTCAGTACAGTACAACTTATCTATGACGATGATAGATGGCTAGGTAAATGCTTTGGCTGAAGCGAAATCGGTCCAACGTTGTTACGTCTGCCAAACAACATCTCAGTTCAACAACATTGATACTGTGTCTCAGTAAATACAGAGTATTTCAAGCTACAGCCATTATAACAAGAGTAAAGCGAAAACTGATCCTCCGGTTTCCCGTCATTTTGCAAACTATTGGAAGCGGACATTAAACTGCAATAGAGAAGTTTTCGGAATACAAACTTCAAACAGCAAGATTATTCTTCAAAGGATATTCTTGGTACAACATTCCAACAGGAATCCACAAATGACTTTCTTCATTGACCAGACATCATTTGCAATATTACGGACAGGTAAACTATCGAAAGATGTACAAAAATCAACGGACAAGTTGATAAGAAACTCTCGTCTAGACTTTGCCCGAAAATCTCCTCGAAAAAAAATATGGAGGATGTGTTCCAAAACTTTTGGCGTCGATGGATCCTTACACTGTTTTTGACATAGTAAGGATTCGGATAATAATTCATACGTATTGGAGAATGAGAAAAGAACTGTTAACAAAGAAGGCAGTGATTAAAAAGTTCTTTTTATTATTTTTATTACAGTCGTATTATTTATTCATTTATGTGAATCAATAAATATTATATTACTTACAAATTATTTGCATTGATATTTATTAAGAAGTCTTAAGCATAGAGGAAAAAGTACTTTCGCCTTTTTAGCGATTATCGATATCCATGTATTTATTTTTATAGTAGTATATTTAAAATGTACCTTGAAGTCAAGCGCAATATTTTATTCATGGAAATACAATTATTCTTTTTATTTTATTTTTAAAGCGTTGACCACATTAGACGTTTTTCGAATTTATTTTCAAGATTTTAAAGTTTCAGTCTGCGATTTTCATTTTTAATATCAAATTCGTGCTTTCGACCCACTGTGTTTTGACGACCCGACACCAGCGAAAAGTCCTTGCCCGACGCCATTTTTGCTAGAACTCAGGAAGCAAGCTACGATACAACAGTATGCTTTATTTCACTTCTTCAACATGGCTAAACGGGTTGTCCGTTGCTTTTTGTTACGTTCCCTTTTTTTAAGAGGTTCTGTTCTCGACTTTCCACACCTGTATACAAAACACAAATACCTTGATGTTTTGTCCTTAGCATATTGTTTTAAATAAATCAATGCTACTATATAAACTTTTTTGGTTACCAAGGTAAATGTTTTTTGATAGCGAACATCACGTATGTTATTATTATTTTAGTCCGTTTGAAATTCTATGTAAACAATTTATACAGGGTAATTCAAAAATCGATCACGAAACTTAAGGGGGTGATTCTACTTGACAAAATAAGGGTAGAGCTTCATATATATTTCTTTTCAAAATGTCATTCGTTTTCGAGTTACAAGCCGTCCAAGTTCAAGTTTTTATTTTTTTTTTTTTGAATTACTCGCTTACAGGAAAACCGATTTGACTAATATTTGAAAGATAGGCTAAGTCTTCTGCGCTTCATCATTTTAGTAACTATTCACATTGATTATTTGCCGCTAGAGGGCACTTTACCTACATTGAAAATTGTTTTTTTGTCATAATTTTTTAGTGTTGACAGCTACAGTAGTTTTTGGCATAATTTCTGAAAGACTGATGCCAGGCCTTTAAAAAAGGTGCTCTTTATTTACATCGCTAAACCCAACGGTTTAGACGTAAATCACCCTTAAAAATTAAGTGGTAAATTTACTTTTCTCATTTCATTACCACCAGCTACCAGGTAAATAGCTATCAAAGTATACTAGAGCTGTCAGTTTAACATCAAATAAATTCGCTTTTTAAACTATTTAATTTATAATCTTAAAATAACTAATAATGGCTAATCACCAATATTCAAATATCGAATATTGTGATATCCATTTTTGTTATGGAAAAGCAAATGGTAATGCAGAGTTGGCAAGAAGATATTATATGGAGAGTTATCCGGAAAGAAATATCCCTCATGCTCAAACATTTTCCAGTGTGCACAGGAGGCTTGCGGAATGTGGTTCCTTTAAAAGTTATAATGGAAATAGGGGAAGACCTAGAACTGCTAGAAACGTGCAACAAGAAGAAAGAGTGCTTGAAATTATTGAAGATAATCCAGGTATTAGTACTAAAAAAATTGGGAATGAAGTGCGGCTCTGTCAGGCTAGTTCATGGAGGATACTAAGAGAAGAACAACTCTACCCGTCTCATTCAAAAAAGGTGCAGGCTCTTTATGACGATGATCGGCCGAGACGGTTGGAAATGTGCAATCAGATCCTAGCTAAGTATGAACACGATAATCGATTAATTGGCGTCATATTATTCACTGACGAAGCTGGTTTCACTCGTGATGGCATAACAAATCTACACAACATCCACACATATGCTTACGAGAACCCAAACAATGTGGTAGAAACGAAACATCAGCGTAGATTTTCACTAAATGTGTGGGCAGGGATAATAGGAGATTACCTTATTGGTCCTCATTTCTTTGATGGCCCATTAACTGGTGACGTATACTTAGATTTTATCCAAAATCGTCTCCCATTGTATCTGGAAGATGTGCCATTGGAAGTAAGGGCCAACATGTGGATCCTCCAAGACGGAGCTCCGCCCCACTTTAGTATACGTGTCCGACAGTATTTGAATGCAACGTATCCTGAGCGATGGATAGGACGAAGTGGACCATTGGCATGGGCAGCGAGGTCACCAGACCTTAATCCTATGGATTTTTTCTTTTGGGGTCATTTGAAACAATTGGTGTACGATATTCCAGTAATCAACGTCGAGGATCTTCGCTTCAGGATAATCGAAAAGTGTCAAATTATTAAAGAAACACCAGGAATTTTTCATCGAGTTAGGCGACATTTTTTGAAGAGTGTTAGGAAATGTATGGAAGAAAATGGGGGACATTTTGAGAATCTTTTTTAGTTTGTTTAGTACTGTTTCATTAATTTTTATCAATTAAATGTATATCGCAATAATCCATAATATGAATATTTACTGATTAGCCATTATTAGTTATTTTAAGATTATAAATTAAATAGTTTAAAAAGCGAATTTATTTGATGTTAAACTGACAGCTCTAGCATACTTTGATAGCTATTTACCTGGTAGCTGGTGGTAATGAAATGAGAAAAGTAAATTTACCACTTAATTTTTAAGGGTGATTTACGTCTAAACCGTTGGGTTTAGCGATGTAAATAAAGAGCACCTTTTTTAAAGGCCTGGCATCAGTCTTTCAGAAATTATGCCAAAAACTACTGTAGCTGTCAACACTAAAAAATTATGACAAAAAAACAATTTTCAATGTAGGTAAAGTGCCCTCTAGCGGCAAACAATCAATGTGAATTGTTACTAAAATGATGAAGCGCAGAAGACTTAGCCTATCTTTCAAATATTAGTCAAATCGGTTTTCCTGTAAGCGAGTAATTCAAAAAAAAAAGATAAAAACTTGAACTTGGACGGCTTGTAACTCGAAAACGAATGACATTTTGAAAAAAAATTATATGAAGCTCTACCCTTATTTTGTCAAGTAGAATCACCCCCTTAAGTTTCGTGATCGATTTTTGAATCACCCTGTATAAATCGAGGGTTTGTTCAAGTTACCATTTCACGAGATGTTGAAACGAAAAATTAAATTAACTAAATTAAACTAAATATTGGCGTTACAGAACTGATTGTATAAAAAAGATGTAAATTTAATATAGATGTAAAAAAGGAGCGTGACTAACGGCTTACGTTAATAATGTCGACTAGACAATGGCTCTATCAGAACGTCACCTGAAGAGATTATCGAACCGCGCTTCGGCTCATAAAGTCATAAAGCACTAATATCCGAGCTTTATATCAGCTGATGTAAAACGTCGGCTCATCACCATAACATTCTCATTATTAGTAGACATGGATGAAACATTTTATGGAATTCTCGTAACGGAAAAATCTTTAAAATAATTTACGTCTATTCTGAACTAACAAATTATTGAAAATATCCATCTAAATAATTATAATAATACTGCGATACTTCAAATAGAGCACATTTTATAAAAAATTATAGAAACTATTTACGTTCATAGTTACAAGCTACATGCAATCTTCCTATTTATACTTGTCTTCAAAATAACCTAATGGCATCATATCCGGGACAGAAACTTAAAACTATCTTTACTACTTAGTTTAATACTCAGAATAACGACTGATCTTGAATCCGAACAATGCTATATAAAGTTTAAACTTTAATCATAACTTGGAAAAGTGACCCTTAAAACACTAAATGCAACTATGAAACTCGGTTTCCTTTAAGTATAGTTTCATCTTTTAAGTTTAATTATGATAGTTGTAATAATCGGCAATATATTTTAGGAACAGTAAGATAACCCTTCATTCTTTTATAGAAAATCGATCTACACAGGACACAATAGCCCAGTTACTAACTAAAGTTAGTAAAATTATGGTCGAAAAACTACGAGCATGTTGCGTCTTTGTTGATCTAGCTAAAGCCTTTGATAGTGTTTCTTTTTTATTATATTCCCGGGTCCGTCCTAAAGCCGGATGCACTGCGACCAGAGTAGGCCTATTGTGCTCACCCTAGACATTACAGCCACTCTGTCAACCTAGCCCCCTGGCTCAATCTGTACAGTCCTGCTAAGGAGTGAGTGAGTATTTCTCTCGGTTCCAATCTTACTGACCCGAAAGTTTGTTGTCTAAATCTCACCAGTGACTCACAGTCACATATGATATGTTTCACCGTTTCCTCGGCTTGTCCACATAGTCTGCAGCCGAGGTTTCCGTTATATAGATTCCTTCTATTCAGATGTACTTTGACGGCCATGTGTCCCGTCATTATACCCGTAATAGTCCTTAATTGGTTTCTACTCATTTTTATAAGTTTCCTTGCCAGTTTCGGGTCCGGATTCCCAATAAATAGCTTGCTGTGGTTTAAACCCTGTCTGGTCATCCAGTGGTTTTTATGTTCTCTTTTGATCCATTCTTCGACTGCTTCTCGGGCCGCGCACCGCGGTACCCCAAAGGCCGGTTCTGAACCAATGTATTGAGATGCTGACCCTGCTCTAGCTAGCTCGTCAGCTTTTTCATTTCCATGTATGCCTTCGTGTCCTGGTACCCACTCTGTTGTCTTTTGCCAGAATTTCCAGCTCACTCTGACATTCCCAAACCATCCTCGATGATACCTTTTGGCCCTTGAGGGCCCTTAGGGCTGCCTGGCTGTCAGAGTAAATGAGGATTTGCTTCCCTTTGTAAGACTGCGTAAGTGATGGCTGGTCTCACAACACTGGTGTATAACCAATGTACCATTTTCGGTGAGAGACCCCATGTTTTCCCACATAATCTTCTAACAGTCATAAGAGTTGTTTCCGATTTTCTGGTTATGTTTTCCACTTGTTTGTGCCAGGTCAGCCTGGAGTCTAAAATCACCCCCAGATATTTTACTTCTCTGGTAAGTGGTATTGTGTTTCCTTGAAGGATGATGAGACCGAGATCCTCTATCCATCTCCGTTTTGTAAAGGGGATTAGGACAGTCTTTTGGGGACTTATATTGAGTCCCTCCTGCCTTACCCATCTTTCTACAACTTTAAGAGCCCTCTGCATTCTCTCTCTTACTTACATATCCCAGTACAGAGTGACCCTCCCCACTCAGGGTTCGATAGTGTTGATCACAAGCTTTTAATACAAATATTGATAAAGATTGGGATTTGCTACGTACAAGAAAATAATGTATGAAAATTGATAGTATTTTTAGTAACATGCAAACTGTAAAAAGCGCAGTGTCTCAGGATACTGTTATAGAGAAGGTTCGTTTCAACCTATACCTGAACGATTTATTTTTATTCGATATTTCAAGTGATATTTTTAGTTTTTCCGATGACACTACAGTAGTGTATAAGTCACGACCTGTTATTCTCTAAAAAATAAAGTTACAAATTACTCCAAAAAAAATATACGGTTGATTTAATAATTGCCTTTTCCGGTAAACTTTGACAAAATATATTTCGTTTCTACATTTTTATTTTAATGTATTTAAATAAAATTTCCTAATGATATTCCATAATTACAATGAAGAAAAATATATTTATAAATAAACAATTGAAAAAAGACATTACTCAACTTAAGTGAATGATTAAAAATAATATTTACTGAAAGTAGAAGTGAAAACGAAAAAAATGAGCCCAATCCGAACTCTGCCGAATAATTATTTTTAAGGCAAATTGTAGTTAACAATTTCCTTTTTGTTTAAATTCAATAAAAATCAACCGTTAAATATTTTGGTCAAAGAAAAATAATACAGCTCATTTGAAATATCAAAAAGTACACTCTCGCTGAATTTCAGCAAAATCGAATCATTTTGGAAGAAGAGAAAAATAAAAAAACAAAATTATGGTTTCTCGCATTTTTCTCTAAAAATTTTGAGATAATGTTAAAAATGGTAAATAAAGGAGTTGCAGATTTTCTCCTACCTACAGCTTTAATATTTAACTTTTTTCAATAGGCATTTTTCACCCCTGAAGTCCCCCCTCCATTCCCCCTATTTCATCCTGACAACTCGCTATTAGTTCGAATTATTTTTCCTTCTGTTTTCGTAATATTTTTGAAATTTTTCCGCTATCAGAAAGCTGTAACGATTTTTTTTTTTCAAATTCGACTAACCTAAATGGATTTTTACCAACCTGTCGAACAAGCTGGATTCAGAAAACACTTTAGCACCACAGATCACCTACAGACCATAAGAATACTAATTGAGAAGTGCACCGAATATAACGTACCGCTCCATATGGCTTTTGTAGATTTCTAGAAGGCAGTCGACTCCGTCGAAATATGGGCAGTATTACAATCCTTAGAAAACGCAACCATTCAAATACAAATAGACGACAAGACGAAAACGAACCCCATAAAACTACAAAGGGGAGTGAGACAAGGGGACACTATCTCGCCAAAACTGTTCACCCTAGTCCTGGAGGACATTTTTAAGGAACTTAAATGGGACATCAAAGGTATAAACATCGACAGAATATACTTGAACCATCTCAGATTTGCTGATGACATAATCTTAATAGCAAGTAATCTCCAAGAATTGAACGAAATGCTACAACAGCTAAATGACGTATCCGCATCTGTAGGCCTTAAAATGAACTGCAACAAAACAAAAATAATGAGCCACGAACAGGCAAACATAACAATACAGAACCAGAGGATAGAAAACGACGAACACTATGTACACTTGGGTCATGACGTCAGACTAGGGAAATCAAACCAGGACGCTGAAATAAAAAGAAGAACACAGCTGACATGGGCCGCTTTCGGTGTGTACGTATGGATTAGAGACCATGTCCCTCACCAAAAAGTCCGCTAAAAAATTAGAAACAGTCCAAAGAGCGATGGAAAGAAACCTGCTTGAAATATCATTGAGAGACAGGATTAGAAACACCAAGATAAGACGCAGAACGAAAGTCAAAGACATCGTGAAGGAGGTTGCAAAGATGAAGTGGGGATGGACTGGTCACATAGCCCGATATGAGGACAACAGATGGACACGAAGAATCCTGGAATGAAGATCGAGGGAGACAACAAGAAGCACGGGAAGACCTCAAAAAAGATGGGTAGATGACATAAGGACAGTGGCGAGCAAACAGTGGATGAGATTGACGAAGAATAGAGAAAGATGGAAACAATTGAGAGAGACCTACATCCAGGAGCGGATGGACAGAGGTTGACAAAGAGAGAGAAAGAGAAATGGAATATAAAACACTAACACGACTGATTCGCCGGATGACTAAAAAAAATGAACAACCATCCTGAACTAACCATAGTTAGACTTTTTTAGTTCGTTTAAACATCCTAAAAATATAAGTAACTATTTACATTTGTAGGGATTAAACTATTTCAGAAAAATGCATCATTTTGACTTTAATAAATAACGTAAATAATATATAATCAATAATTTTTATATTAATTTTGTAATCGTTTTAAAATCAAAGATATTTTTTATGTTTAAAGAACATGTAGACAAGCGGATGTTTACTATGTTTATGAAAACAGTAACATTGAGAGACTAACACGCCAACTTTTTTACATGCTAAATACTTGTAACATTAATTTATTTTAAGAATATGTTTATCATGTAATATTTTCAGTAATGAGTACGATACATAACTACCAAATTCCTTTTTCAATTAATTTATTTCGTCTAATTTAATTTTGAATTAATTTTTGTATGACTACAACTCCAAATTATTCATTTATTTATTTATGATACCGTGTGAAGTCTGAAAATGATCATTTATCTTAAGAATTAAAGTTACCGCTATATCAAGATTTCCTTTATAAGTATGGAAAATTATCAAAAAAAAACTGGTAAGCACTACACCTACGACAGTTAATACTGACAAATGTTTCAGATAGTAGGAGATTATAAGTATAAAACGGGTAAATTTCCTGTCAGGAATTCATTGAACTAAAGTACTGGTTAACAATTAACGTTAAAAAAGTTATGGTTATTGCGTTTTTTGCGTAAAGGCATCGGATTTTTCAAAAATATGAGTGTAACATCTCATAGGCATTTCAAAGCCTTTCAAAACGAGGCTTTGATTGAATTATTTTTTGCAAAAAAAACCTCAAGGAAGAGACAAAAATTCACTGATTGTTTAATAAACAAAAGCTTTTACAAATATAAACCATTTAATACTTAATAAGTGGTAAAAAATTCAAATCAATATTATAAATACTTTTTGCAAATTGCAATTGTTTTTGTAAGTAAGTTTTTTTGCAAAGTTATAATGGCCAAGATAATTATTGATCTGAAGGAGATTTCATTGAAAAAGGATAGGTGGTATATAAACACTAGAAACATATATATATATATATATATATATATATATATATATATATATATATATATATATAGGACGGAAGTTGGCGAATCTGCCTTCAATGTTGCATACTTCTAATCTGTCCTTTGCATATGTAGGTTTATGTCGGTACCCTGATGAGTCAAGAAGAAATGATACATGCATCCCTGCCGAGCACTCCAGCAGGAGTTTAACTTGCTTCTCGGTATGATGGTACAGTTAAAAAAAATATTTTGTCCGATTTTCTCCAAAAGTGAGATTTCGGGGTCGTCCATAACGAATCTGAAATTTTTTTAAATAAAAACTCAATATGCTGGATTTAATAATAATTAGAAAATGAACTTTTTCCGATTTTTTCCAAAATTGGTATAGGGGAGTTTTCGGGATCGTACATACCGAATCTAAAATTATTTTCTAAAAAATCAGTAAGGCGGATCCAATATGGCGAACAAAAGAAATTAATTTTTTTCCGATTTTCTCCAAAATTGATATGGGGAGTTTTCGGGGTCGCTCATAGCGAATCTAAAATTATTAAAAAAAAAATAGCGGATTCAATATGGCGGATTAAACATTCTATATGTCTCGATTATATCCAAAATTGGTCTAGGGGGATTTTTGGTTAGGCTAATTACGAGTTTAAAATTACTTTTTAAAAATTCAATACAGTGGATTTAATACGGCGTCCCAAAATTTTACATCTTTTGATCTTCTCCAAAATTGTTTTAAAGATGTTCTTGAGAATGTGAATTATGAGAGATTCAATAGGCGACTTCAATATGGAGAACTAAAAATTTTAAAATTTTTGATTTTATTCAAAATTGTTACTGTGAGGTGTTCGAGGGTGTAAATAACGGAGTTAGAGTTATTTTCAAAAAATTTAATGTGTCTGTTTCAATATGACGGTCTAAAAATGTTACATTTGGAGATTTTGTCCAAAACTGGTACTAGGGAATTTTCGTGGGTGTAGATTTAGACTAGATTAAGAGGTTAAACTTATTTTTTTGAAATTCAATACGGCGGATCCAATATTATGGATTGAGCATAATACGTTATTCATATTTTTTCAAATTTGGTATGAGGAGGATTTCGGATTCACTTTTCTGATTTTATCCAAAATTAATATTGGTATTTTTTTGGGAGTATAAATACTCAATATGCACGATAAAATATGTCGGATTGAAGAATTGACGTCTCGAGTTCTGTAAATATCAGTATTGGAAGGTTTTGAGGCTTATATTTTTGATTCAAATTAATTTAAAATTCAAGATAATAGATGTACTGTGGCACACTAAATATTTGTTTGATACAATTTCATTCAAAACTGGTATTTGGAGATTTCTCATAATCAAAGAATTTTTAGTGGTTTAATTTAGTGTTGTGTACAACTTTAGATAAAATGGGTACCTTTTCCCGACCTTGAAATCATTGGGAATTACATTAATCTCTCTCAGTACTTAGTGCAAATAATTTATGCATTTAATAATAAATTTAAAATTTTTTTATAAAAACTAAACCGACTTTGAAAAAAATGCTGAAAAGAGAGAATAACACTATAAATGTTTGTATAAAATTGAAAATTTTGAAGTCGGCACCAAATTATTTCTAAATAAAACAACTACTAGCGTGAGATATATACTATAGTTAGAAAACTAATCACATTTTGTCAGGTAATAGGAGCCGACTTTAAACATTTCAATTTTATATATATTTATATTGTTGTTTTTCGCTTTTCACCGCTTTTTTAGAAGTCGGTTCAATTTCTAAAAAAAAAAATTAATTTTCGTCATTAATTGCCTCTCTTTACAATCTTCGATAATTAGTTACTTGAGAACTAAGATAACATAATTTTTCTGGAAAATATATTAAAATTACGAAACGAATCAAACGGTATTTTTCTGACAAAAATTATATATAAATATATATATATATATATATATATATATATATATATATATATATATATATATATATATATATATATATGAAGTAAATTGCGATCAGTAAATGCAAACCTCGTTCCAATCATATCCTTTCCGTGTTAGAGGTTGCACAGTTTGAATAAATTGCGATAAAACACAAACCATCCCATTCCACCACCATCAAGATGATGGCCCACTTGTACCACCATAGCGAGAAGAAAGTCAAAACTTACCCTCCCCGCCACAGTGATACGGCAGAGGTACATGTTTCGTCTCTACCAGACTCATCAGGGTACCGACATGCATATGTCTGTGCAAAGGACAGATCGGAAGGAAGCATGCAACACTGAACGCGGCTTCGCCGACCTCCCGCCGGATGGCGTATATATGTTTATGTGGCTTGCACGGATTCCTCCACGTGAGGTGCAATAAATTGCGATAAAAACACATGTTTTATCGCAATTATTCAAACCGTGCAACCTCTAACACGGAAAGGATATGATTGGAATGAGGTTTGCATTTACTGATCGCAATTTACTTCATTTATATACGGAGTTGCATATAGTTGTACGTTTGGTGAATGTGATTTCAGCACTACAACGGCATAATGTGGATATATCCACTGCTATTGCATCTGACATATATATATATATATATATATATATATATATATATATATATATATATATATATATATATATATATATATATAATGTCACGTGAGAACTGGAGATAACATTTTTATTTTCGAAGATCTTTTTATGTCAAAATTACGAAACGAAACAAACGGTATTTTCCTGACTTGAAGTTATAGTATAAGAGGATTGATATAATATTTCTTCAATTTTAGCGGTTAAATGATTTTCGCCCTAAATCCTCAGTTTGATCTTTAGGACGGAAACATACAGAGGATTTTTTTATATAGCCTTGTCGTTTTACAGTTTATACCTAGAAAATATTCGGAACCTTATTTCAATTACTTAAATGTAAAATATTTAAATATGTTATTAAAAATACTGTTAAATAATAAAAGTATGTAGTTCAATTTTTGTGTTTAATTCTAATTAAGTCTTAATCTATAAAAAAAATAAATATTTAGAGTAACTCTTTCATACAATAAAAACTATTCCATCTTAGATATTGATCCATTGGGAATGCCATTGCCAAACCTAATTTTCTTTGAATTTAAACGGAGATGTTTTAATTGCCAATTTTGAAAGCCGTTTTCTGCGAAAGATACCATTACTGACTGCAGAGGTCTTGGAGATGTTTAATGTACGAGACCATTTCTCTGACTTTAATGGATAATTTACCCAGCGATTTAATACTTATTGTTTTCTGTTTGGACGATAGTAGGCACTAATGATAATAATAGTGGCTTAAGTACAGTTTGGAACTTATATACCAGAAATAAGTCAAACTAAATAATTTTATCAATTTTTCAAAATTCATTTTTAATTTATGGTACTTATTATGATCTTTGGGTTTTAAGGTAATCTAGAAAGAATTTTTTATGAAAAAGAATCATGAATTTACTTTGAAATAAGTTCAACAGCTTTTTTAATATTATCACGGATATTTTAATTTTGACAATAATATACAACTGTACCGCTTTTGCCAATATAATGTTATGCCGATATGCCTCGGAATGATGATTTTATATAGATTACATAATATGAATTTTGCTTTTGGTCCATCACAGCACCACTAACAAAGTCATTTGATGTTCGAAAAGAATATGGAATTCGCAGGAAATAAATCAATTTTTCCTTTTACCGTTTGAAGGAGAAAATCTCTAACGGGTTACACTTATTCTACGACCGTAAAAAATTCTTTAGCTTTTGGTAAGTATTAATTTGATACATATGTTATCGGAAATATATGAAACCAAGGAACTGAATACAATTTCATGGAAATGTATAAAATTCCGTGCCAATTTAGGAAATATCTAAAATAATTTCTCAAAAATTCTTTAATACGTATATTTCTTACGAAACCTATATATTTCCTAGGTACTGCATGAAATTCCTAAATGCTATTAGGAAATGTATAAAATTAACATTATAAAGTAGAATTAGTAAATAAAAAATGAAACACAATAAGTAAATTTAAACTAAACGTTAAAAATAGGGACCTATTTATTCTTGCGACAAAGCTGGCAAACAAATACAACTGAAAATGTATTTAAATATAGTTTTTTTTTATCAAAACTCACATTTTCATTGTCATCACTCTTGACTTTCTTATTAAATAAAAATTAAAAATATTCAAAATCAAAATCACTTTGATTAATCAAAATAAAATCAGATCACATTTTAGAAAGTAAAAGTATACCTAACATTGTTTATTACTTTTATGTACTTCAAACCGAAGAACTTATTTATTTTCGCAGGGTAAGCTGGATTGACATTTAAAATTACACAAGATTTTATTTTTGAAATACAAATGTTTTGACCAATTACAGCCCTTCTTGCACAGGCACTTTTTGAATCCTTGTCCAATTCCAGCTGATTGTAGATTCTCAACTGAGTGTAGTGAAATTTTGGTATTAGGAATATCCTTGCTTTCCAGAATACCTCTTGGATAAACATTGAACTAGAATACAATTTTTTTTGATTCTATTCTTTGTACCAATTCGATAAAATTCGTCACTAGTTTTAACCAAGACTATACCTATAATATTTCGTACATCACCAAGTCCTCTATCAACCTCTCATACGTAAACTCTTACGTAGGGGCCTATAGACAACCCACTCCTTTTTAACATTCTTTCCGCCTCTTTACACCCAAAAAGGGTTTTATAAGGAGTTTGCCTGATGCCAGAATGAAAAGTCCTCTTCTTTATGAGTTGTATAAATCTTATACTTTCACTCCAACGTGAATTATCATTGTCTCCAGGTAATCAGGATATTTTCGATGTTCTGGTTCCCAATTTCTATATTTCCCTGACTTTATGAATTGCGTTTTACCATGGATGATTTTTAAAGCAGACCCATATGTTTTAAAGTTCTCAATAATTTTATTGGAAAAGGTATAAGCCCTCGCATGTTTACCCCGCTCTAACATACCGACATCACGAATTAAAGGCATTTCCGATCACTCTTTAGTAATTGTATAGAATTTCTCGGAAATATGAATAATATAATTTATTTCACACATTACCTATCGATATATATATATATATATATATATATATATATATATATATATATATATATATATATTATATGTCACTTATGAATTAAACAAAATACCGATGCAATGAGAGTCTCGGTGTAGACTCTCTTTGCACACTTTGATCCATTCCTACCAATTTTCGATAACTTTGCGGCATTTCGGGTAGTATGACATGTATAGTGGCTAATAGGTTGGTCTTAAGTTCACCTTTAGTCTTGGTTTTGTTGGCATAAACCTGTGACAAGGCCTATTGAATAGACCATTTCGTGAGATTAACCACTTATCGAAATTATCCCGCAATAAATCAATTGTAACGGCCATTGTAACAAGTTGCCCCGTCTTGTTGAAAATAAATATCATCAGAATCTGTTTCATTAATTTTCGGAGAGAAAAATCCGATTAGCATGCTACGGTAGCGTTCTCCATTCACAGTAACGGACGACCATCCGCATTTTTGATGGAATATAGCTCGATGATGCCGCCCTACCATAATCCACATCAAACCGTGTCTGACTCGCACTAGTAACGGCCATTTTGCTTATTTGCGAAGCCATTTAACTAAAAATGCGAATCATCAAAAAAATATTTTTCGATGAAAACCGGGGTCATTTTCGATCGCCTGGCGAGCCTAATCTGTGAAATCTCGATGTAAAAGATAGTCTTTTCGCTTTAGTTCTTGCAGCAATATTACCTTAAATGGCTGCAGGACAACCTCAAAATTCGCCAGGTAATCATCCTGGAAAGCTCAAATTCTGCAACACTTGCCCGAACGGTGGCTATATTCTCATCTTTATGGGCAATACATCATCGTCTCGCTGACTTATTATCATGAAGTCGCAGCTGATAGTTTCCACTAGTAATTTTGATCAGTTTTTATATTGTATACACGCCGTATACTCTTGCCTATAAACAATTTTAATCTAATACAATATTTCATTAATTTAAGTTTCTCTGGCTTCTAAATTAAATCCGCCAACGTAAGTCAGTCATTTTTTCCTAAATTCTATCCAATACTTATTAATTTTTAACAAGACCCAATTGATTCACCATTCGAATAATATAATACCATTATTCGACGGTTTTGCCAGGAAATTCCTATGAAAAATGTATAGCTCGCTTATGTTTTAAATAATGCGTCTGGGCTGTCGGCTTAGTTCTTTTTCCTCCATTACCTTTCTTTTTGCAAAAAAAAAAATATCCTTCAGGATTTCGAAGTGTTTTAGAGCAAATTGGTTCTGTTTGACACTTAATTTTAATTTGACTTGATCGGCTTGTTACAAAAAAAGGAAATAGTATGGAAGAAATAAATTAAAAATTAAATAAATGGTGATATAATAGTACATTGTCTTAGCATGAATTCTGTACATAACAAAATTATGAACAAATAAAACAATAGAAAAATATTACCTGAGAAAATTTATAGTGGAGTTTCTATAGAATATAGAAAAAAGTTCCAATTTAGGCTTAACTTATTTATTTTACATTTAAATGCATAACTTTTATGCATGAACGATGTTTAGGGCCAGTTAAACTGATACTTTTAGAGGCATATGTACATGTGATGTGACTCAGGAGAGTAAGAAAACAAAATAAAATCAATAAAAATTTATTTCATCAATAAAATAAACTTTGCAAATATGTATCCTAGTATTTGAAATATATACATAAATAAGCTAATAGTAAAATTATTAATTTTCCCTAAAGTAATTATTGATAATGTCTTGTTGAATCTGTCTTGATTCTGTAGATCTGGGTTTATCTCTTGTTCTTGATGAACGCTTTCCATAACTGATAGCTGTTTATAATTTAAGATTTAACAGAAAATTACTCCACTCTGAAATAGCATTTTCTCTATTTAAAGCATCTGGATTTTTCTTTTACAATTCTCCGACTGATAATTTTAGAAAATATATTCAACTCAGTAATTTCCTGGTAGCTGCCAGTCGCAAAAAAACTAAAAACCTACAAATATTCATATTTTTATATAATTAAATTCTTATGGGTACCCAAGTGTGAAAAGAAAAATTAATATTATTAATGATTTATTGATCTTGCATATACTAATTTTATAGCTACCAAATATTACATCTACTTCTGGCAAAGATGATGTTGCTCCTTTCTAGAACGGGTCTAGAAATTGAGTAATTGTTAGTAAAAGATTTTTCGCAGATCTTTACCAAGCCTGTAAAATTAATTAAATGAAGTAGAATCCGCCAAGTTTCACAAATATTTATATAATATATAATGTAAAACATAAACACAAGTTTTTGTTTAATTTCCACTATATTTTGTAATTTAGAAAACACATAACGCGTGTGGCAAAATCAGTAACTATTGGATTTAGTGAAAATCTGAAACATGACGTATTTTTAAAAAAACTGTTTAGTGACCCCTTATTTCGAGGACATAGAATACGATTCAAACTTTGTTTTTTCACAATTTTCCCTACTTTTTCTAGAAAACACAGAAAAAGCTAAATATTTGTTGCGACGGTTTACCTTAGTCAACATTTTTTAAATTATTGTTTATAAAAACAAACTTGAGCTGACCGAAACTAATCTTGAGATATTGATTAAAAAATGTTATTGTACAAAAGGTCCACAGAAATTTTATATAAACCATATTTATGCTATGACAACAGGGCAAATTTTATATTTCTAACAGATATAATCAGGGATTTTGTTTTCAAACTTTGTAGTAGTTTTTTTTTAGTTTTCTGGTTAAAAAAGTACAAATTTATAAAATTTCATATAACATAAGCATAAAATCTGTGGCTGTAATAAAGTAATAACAATTTAATAAAAAAAAATGAAACCAGAAGTGAAAGTATTTCTCTGTGTTTTTTAGAACAAGAAGAGAAAATTTTGAAAATACAAACACAGAATCGTGTTCATTGACCTCCTAAATCTTCACTAAATCCAATGATTATCCAAAAATTTAAAACGTTCCTGTAAAAATTACTAAAAAATTTGTGCGTGCGTGCTATTTTGCTCATCTTACTATATTTTTCTTCCAAAATTAAGTATTTTAGACGTATGTTGCAAGGAACAGTTTCCCTAGTTCTCAGCTTATTTACCATTATTTGTTAAAATATTTTAAATATTTCTAATCACAACCAGCTGTATTAACATAGTGTCGACTCAAATGAGTTTGAAATGCGGTGTATTTCAACTAGGCTCGGCAGAATGTTGTTTAACGTTTTCGTAAGAGATTTTACAGAGTAACACAAGAAAAAAATCCTAATTAGTTACATATCGGTATATCTAAAAGCTGATTAAAATTTTCCTTATGTATCTAAATAAAAGTCCAGTTAGAAAACCTAACTAAATCCTATAAAAACAAGCACTATAAAGTGTTTCTTATGACAATATAATAACAAGAGTCTAAAACCTCAGGATATCCAGAATTTAAACTCACAAACACTAAACACTACAATATTGAATAGCGGCACAAAGTGTCTGAATTATTTTATATCTAAATATATTAAGAATATCAGAAAGTTGTTGAGAAAGTATATAAAATGTGTTTAATAATATTTTATAGCTGTTATTAAGAACCACAAATTAAAGGCACAGTTAGTCTGAGGAGAGGTTATATATTAAAATTCTCCTCAAAGAAAACAGCTGTCTTTTGTATTTCCTCTTTGTTACGGCCCTGTGCGGCAATTATATCTCTTTCATAATTCTGGATAAAAATAAGGAAAGAAAACCACTAAATGTGATAGTATTTTACGACTTTTTCCACATCTGGAGTAGGTAAGCGCATTAACCTTCATATTTTTATAAAAATATAAACGGGATATTTTGTAGAATTATTAAATTTTAGATAACAAAACATGTTAAAAATTATAAAACAAATACAAATGCTGGTTTAATTTTAGAAATAACTTATTTTTGTACTCCGAACAGAAAGACAGAAAATCGAAATGAACAACCATAGGTATATTTACGAGGATTATTCTATATATATATATATATATATATATATATATATATATATATATATATATATATATATATATATATATATGGCAACTAAAAACCGTTGTGAACAAAAATAATTTATAATAATTACAATATTTTCAAAACAATCATAAATTTTCTTAAACTTTTATAACCTAAAAATATCACGTAATGACAGGAATGACCAGTACAACAAGTTCTTTCAAGATTTGATTGATGTGACAATCACTTAAAATTACCAGAATACGGTTTCTTACTTTTTCGTGAGAACCAAGCCAATTTCCTTCAAGATAAACGAGAATAGTCACTCTGATGGAATAGAAAACTCATCGTTTATAACTCTGGTTGGAACGCATTTCAGTTACAGCGCAGAATCCTGACAGTAAGAAACTGTTTCTGAAGCGGGTTGGAATAAACTTGTAGTACACATGTAAGTATGCTTAATCACATATATCTTCCGCATCACAGAAATTATATAAAAATCGTAAAAAGCTATTTTTTGTGGCTTTACTCTGGTATTCCCGCTTACCCGAAACTAAATTAAAATTCTTTAGTATCTGCATAAATCTATATTTACTTTTGAACCCAAAAAGGCCATAAAATTATGTAATCATCTCTCACCCCTCGTAATAACTTTAAAATTACTTACGTTTAATAATTCATATATTTTTGGGACCTGTGGGACCGCAAACGCTGTTTAATTAAAAAGAGGTTAATGAAAATATACCGACCACAAAATTAGGTGCAGCTATGGAGCACGAACTTGATAAATGACCTTAAATTAGAATTCCTTCGTGAGGACAGAGTGGTGTGTAAGACGGGAGAATCCCCGATGGGGTGTTTAATCTTTACCTGAGGGTTGATTTGTAGGTTAAATGTGGCTGCTAAAATTATTTTGGGGATACAAAGTGTTTAATAATCTCACAGGAGAAGACCGTAACTTACGCATGACACTCTGTTTCGCGTGACCCCCTTTATTATTTATTCCTTAAAATACACCACATATTTTTTTTAATCTCTATAAACTCAAAGAGAGGGTTTAATTTGAGGTTTAGAAAATTAAGAAGAAAAAACAAAATTTATCAGAATATAATCCGAAATATTGTTTTACAAGGTATATATTAAAATGTATAAAATCGTATATATATATATATATATATATATATTATATTATCTTGATTCTTGAACCATAGATTATATCATTTTTTCTTGATTTTGTCTTTTCTTGGGTTTAGGTTCTTTATTTAATAAAATTCAAAACAATTGACGTTTCTCCCTTTATTTAAGGCATTTCCAAAATTTTTTCCTTCCTAAAAATATTTTTATATAATTAAAACATTCACATAAGAAACATATCTACAACTTTAAAAAACAAACAAGACACTTTAAAATAGTATTTAAATTTTTAAAAAGTATATTTAATTTTACCGGTACACACCTTAACATTTTGTTACTCTATTACTAATGAAATTTTTTTAGATGTTGTAAAGATTAAATTTCATTAGTAATAGAGTACAAAATGTCAAGGTGTGTACTGGTAAAATTAAATATATTTTTTAAAAATTTAAATACTATTTTAAAGTGTCTTGTTTGTTTTTTAAAATTGTAGATATGTTTCTTATGTGAATGTTTTAATTATATAAAAATATTTTTAGGAAGTAAAAAATTCTGAAAATGCCTTAAATAAAGGGAGAAACGTCAATTGTTTTGCATTTTTTTAAATAAATAACCTAAACCCCAGAAAAGGCAAAATAAAGAAAAAATTATATATATATATATATATATATATATATATATATATATATATATATATATATATATATATATATATAATAGATGCAACCCTCAAAAAAATGAAGAACTGTAGAGCTCCTAGTAAGGATAACTTGAAAATGCTAAAACATGGTGGATCAATATTAATGCATTTCCTAAAACTAATTTTTAACAAGTATGTGGATAAATGTAAAATATCAAAAGATTGGCACAAGGCTGAGGCAATTCTGTTATTTAAAATAGAGACATAAATGACATTGAGAATTACTGATCCATCAGTCTACTTTCTCATACGTACAAGCTGTTGATCAGGGTTATAACCAAAAAACTAACGAATAAACTAGACTAGTACCAAACAATAGAGCAAGGTGTTTGTTTGATAACGATGTTTCTAGCGAAATAGTAGATATCTGTTGGACTTCCATTGTCTTTATTTTTTAGTTGAATATCACGACGTTTCGGCTAGTAGTTATCTCTAGCCGTTTTCAAGTGAAACTAAATGAATCCCTTAGCTACATGACTATTTATACTAAAAGTAAATGCAGTGGAGTGCGACTGCGATGGGTGCAGTCATGCCTGCTATGGCAAAATCCCATTTTTTTTTGGTGCATTTAGTTTTAGTTTACAATTATTAAGAAGTGGTTTCCACACTTCTCTTTTATCTAAAGATGGTTTACTAAAACAACTCGGGTTTTGATGTATAACCGCGGTTTCTTTGAATTTCCGTTTTCTCCAATGTTGTTCTCGGTGTTGTATTTTAGCTTCAGATCATTTTATGTGGTGTCCATGAGTCCAGGCATGGTAGGCGGTACCAGATTTTTCTCTCCTCGAGATGTGCATTTTTGGTGTTCTTTAATCCTTACGTCAAGTTGTTGGTTTGACCCTAGTGAGCCGATTTCTCAGAGAGTTATTTGAATTGGAAACAACGTTGATTTTATATCGTTTTCCTATCCTTCTAACTTTTTCTGAAATGCTTTTAACATAGGGGATGTTCAAAACTGGTTTTCGTTCTTCATTCGTTGTCGATATTGTCCTATTTCTGCGTTGTTCTAGAAATTTATTCACTAGATATACTGGGTATCCGTTTGCTGTCAGATCATTTTTAATGTAATCTATCCCTTTCATCATGTTCTCATTGGAGTAGCAGAGAGTTAAGGCTCTATCTACGGGATTTCTTATAATTCCTTGTTTGGTGTTGTTGGAGTGATTAGATGAATAATTAAGGTATTGTCCAGTGTACGTGGCTTTTCTGTAAACCGAAGTTCGAATTTACCTGCCACTTCTTTCAACCAAGACATCTAAGAATGGTAATTTATTTTCTACTTCTTTCTCCATGGTGAGTTTAATAGTTGGGCTGATATTGTTGAGATGAAAAAGGAACTTTCGAAGTTCTTCGTTGTTTCCACTCCAAATAATAAAAGTATCGTCTACGTATCTGAGCCATAACTTTGGTTTCTTAGTTGTGGATTCTCGAACCATTCCATGAAAATATTTTCGAGCACCGATAATAGTGAAGATCCCATCGGTAGTCCATCATCCTGGATGTAGAATTTTTCCTTTTCTTGAAAATAGGAATTAGTCAAACAACTTTCCAACAAGTCCATAATGGCGTGCGGTGGTAAAGATGTTCTTTCTGCTAAGGTCTGGTCTTCCTCAAGTTTCTTTCTTATAATTTTTAGTGACTCCTTAACTCGAACGTTGGTGTATAGGGTTTCCACGTCAAAGCTGATAAAATGGTCTTCCGGTTGTACCTCTATTTCACATATAATTTCTACGAAATGTTGCGAGTCATTGCAAAGTCATTACTTTGGTTTCTTAGTTGTAGATTCAATGGCAAACGTCTCGAACCATTCCATGAAGGAAAAATTTACCGCGTTCTTAAGAAACATAAACGGTATATTCCTGAGAGGATCCGGACTCAGTTGACGCCACACCATAACAAAACCCCACATCTTTATGGACTTCCGAAAATACATAAGCAAGACATGCCCTCACGACCTATTATGAGTTCCCGGAACTCTCCTACTTCGGAACTTGCCAAATTTCTCCTTCCAATTCTGAGACCATTTCAAGGAAATACATCGTCCTGGGTTAAGAACTCGCAACATTTCGTAGAAATTATACGTGAAATAGAAGTAAAACCGGAAGACCATTTTATCAGCTTTGACGTGGAAAGCCTATACACCAACGTTCCAGTTAAGGAGTCACTAAAATTATAAGAAAGAAACTTGAGGAAGACCAGACCTTAGCAGAAAGACCATCTTTACCACCGCACGACATTATGGACTTGTTGGAAAGTTGTTTGACTAATTCCTATTTTCTAGAAAATGAAAAATTCTACATCCAGGATGATGGACTACCAATGGGATCTTCACTAGTACCGGTGCTCGAAAATATTTTCATGGAATGGTTTGAGACGTTTGCAACTGAATTCACAACTAAGAAACCAAATTTATGGCTCAGATACGTAGACGATACTTTTATTATTTGGAGTGGAAGTGATCCATCTTCAACGCTAATAACTTTCCCACTCAAAAACTAGAAAACTAACTTGTTGGCCTCGTGGAACCACGTGTGGAGAATGTTGCATATTCCGTAAAAACTAGGAACGGTCTTTCGCAATTGTATACTTCGTAAGACTTGACAAAGATGACATAATTGCAAACTTCGACATAAAATAATTTTATGCGAGCATTGCTATAAATAAAGTACTGAACTAGATTAAACTAAAATAATTATTATGCATTTTGTCCATTACAGTGTTCTCGGCTCCCAATTTAGTGTGCAACAGCCCATTGAATAACCTATTCTGATATCGAAATCGCAGTTTTTTAGTTAGCAACATATTATCGCCGTCGGGTGTCTTGTTTTTATACTATTAACTTTAATTTTTACTAAAATTAGTAAACCTTATCCAAAGTTTTACTACAGATGTTTTAAGCTTGCTTTTATTTTATTTAAATCCTATATAAGCTTCTTACTTCTCTATTCGCTTCCAAGTAGAATATCATAAAAACTATTTCAAAACAAAGGAAATATTATTACCTCGAACAAAAACATCGAAAAGAACTAAGCATAAAAGGATCCTTTGTCCCCAAAACTAAAATTTTATCTTGTTTTTCCAACACTTGCCGAGGCGCGAAAACAACAAAACTTAAAAGACAAAGGCAATTTTTCATTCCGACACGTCACTCACTCAATTTTACTATTCCATTTTTGTGTGCGGCCAAAAAACCGACAGAGTTCAGAATAAATTTTGATAGGTTATCTAAAGACGGCCGGTAGGAGGGCAGATAGCGTGAGGGATCACAACAGAACCGGACTATTATATTGTAGTTTAACATGTACATCTATATGAAATTATATTACACGGATTTTACACACCCGTCCTTTAATCCACACATCCGATTGAGTTGAATGTAATTTTGTTGACAATAGTGTCATTGAGCTAATGATAAAATCGTTAAGTGGTCACAGAAACTTCTCAGTGGATAACAGTCAACGCTGTGCTTGTGCTCATTTAACTTGTTCTTGTAAGTAGTGTGTCACCGTTAAAATTTTACCTTAAATTAACTATGGTTAATTTAATTTGTTTTTACCTTCTTTTGCTAATATTCACATTTTGGGCAGCATTATGTCATTGTCATTAAGCATTTTTTATTTTTCCATCGTATAACAACATAATATTCGAGCCATTCCAAATTTCACTCCCCTGCAAATTTTCTTCCCAACTTAATTATTTTCTTTATCTTTCAGTAATTAGCCTATAAGAAATACAGCCCTAATTTAATTCCATTCCAACTTGATTTTTTAGGTCGGCTACTCTACGTCACTGTTTAAGGTTGTTTATATTTAAACATATTTACCTTTTTTTTTATTAGGTATCATTTTTTGTGCTGATTATTTCAAATGAAATTGTTACGTTTATCTATTTTAGTTAACGTTTTCCCGATTTTTATTTGAAGTATTTTCAAGGGTTTATATACCTTTTTGTTGGGGTTATGTGACCTTTCCAGCTGACGTTTAGGCAAATTTGCATTATTTTAAGCCGTTGCATGATGGGTTGCTATTTCTGTGGTAATTTTTGGGAGGAAATTTGGATGAGTAGCTAATACCGTTTTGCTAATGGCTGAGAGAAAATTCTTATTTCTTGTTTTAGGGATAAACAATGAAGTCGTATTTGATTTTGAGTCGGAAATGTCAACGACTTATTAGTTGGCAATGCTGTTAAAGCCCACTATTTTGAGCTGTCATTTCTTTTGTCGAATTGCTACTAATTTAAGGCCCCTTTTGTCTCGCGTCCTATGTTGAGAGAAAAACAAGTTCATACAGCGCAGGTTCCAGGCTTCGTATAAAAACAAAAATAAGAATAGCGAAGAATGATTGGCTTAGACATGAATGCACTGAAATAGAACAACTGCAAAATAGACACGATCATTTAAATTTGCACAAAAAGCTGAAAGAAACTGCTGGATTATATAGAGGATGGAAACCAAGTTTAATAGTAGACCAGAACAACAAGATAGTCCTCGAAAGCAAAGAAAAAATTGACATCTGGGAGGAATACATCGGAGAACTTTTTCAAGACAACAGACCACCAAGAGAGACTGATTTAAGTGGTAGTTTGACTGGCCCATCAATTACAACAGAAGAGATTGAAAAAGCTATCCATAACTTAAAATACAACAAAGCAGCTGGACCAGACAAAATCCCGTCAGAAATACTCAAACTCCTAGATGAAAGCGGTGTTGCGGCATTGCATAAGTTTTTAACATCATCTACAATACGGGTCTCTACCCCAACCAATGGCTAGGTTCTACTTTTATCCCGTTACCAAAGAAACCCAATGCAAAAAGATGCGAAGAGCACAGACTTATCAGTCTAATGTGTTATATATTAAAGCTTTTCTTAAAAATAATACACCAAAGAATATACAAGAAATGTGAAAGAGACGTGAGCGACTCCCAGTTTGGATTTAGACAGGGATTAGGTACAAGGGAGGCGATAGTCGCAACACAGGTACTGGTACAAAATTGCTATGATCAAAGAAAAGATGTGTGCCTAAGTTTCATAGTTTATAAGAAGGCTTTCGACCGTGTTCAACATCAAAAGTTAATACAACTCCCCGAAAAGCTCCACATCGATCAAAAGGACATCCGATCCATCCAAAATTTGTATTGGAACCAGAATGCACAGGTAAAAATTGAAAATGGTATGTCCAATACTGTACAAATTGAGAGGGGAGTGAGACAGGGGTGCGTACTATCTCCACTCCTATTTAATCTATATTCGGAGACAATTTTCTGAGAGGCCTTAGAAGATGTAAAAAAGGGCATTAGAGTGAATGGTGTATGGATCAACAACATTCGTTATGCCGATGACACGGTCCTGATAGCCGAAAATATAGATGATCTACAATAAATAGTAAATATGGTTGGACAACACAGTGCATTTATGGGTCTGAACATCAATACTAGGAAAACAAAGTTTATTATCATCTCCAGAAACTTGATGCATTTACAAACTCCGGAATAACATTTGATGCAGCGCCCATTGAAAGAGTGGACAAGTTAAAATACCTGGAAACATGGCTTTGTGAGGATTGGACATCGGACGGAGAAATAAAAAGCCGTGTTGAGCAAGCCCGACAGGCTTTCCTGAAGCTTAGAAATGTGCTTACCTGCTCAGAATTCGATATTGACTTGAGGGTGAGGTTTATGAAATGCTACCTATGGTCAGTGCTTCTTTATGGCGTTGAAGGTTGGACTCTAAAAACGAGTAATATCAATAAAATGGAAGCCTTCGAGATGTGGCTGTATCGCAGAATTCTTAAAATCTCATGGACGGAGAAGAAGACAAATGAGGAAGTTCTGGGGCATGTAGGAAGAGAGCGGGAACTATTCGAAGTAGTCAAGAAAAGAAAAACAGCCTATATGGAACATATCATGCGAAACGAAAAATATGGGTTCTTACAGTTGATGATTGAGGGCAAAATTGAGGAATAGGAAGGAAGAAAATGTCTTGGCTTCGGAACATAAACAATGGACAGGGTTACGTGATGTACAAACTCTGATCCACACCACCCGAGATAGAGAGGCAATGGAGCATGTGATTGCAAACATCCATTAATGGATATGCATCCGAAGAAGAAGAATAAAATGGCGTGAATTTATTTGTTAACACTCCTGGGTGTTATCGCAAAAAAGAGTCAAGAAATTTCCATCCCGTTTTATTGCCGCCATTCTGCGGGATTTGAATGGAGAATTTCGTTTTGCGTACCTCGATAACATTTTTGTGCTTTGAGTATTTTTTGGCCAGTTTGGCTTACTTATCGAGGTGCAACCTAAAAACAGGAATTTCGTCGATCTCTTCGCATTATTAGCAGGAATCAGTCTGACCCCAGAAAATGGGGGTCTACCCTTTGGGTCCAAAAATAAAAACTGCAGTCCACCTTCGGGGTAATAGAATACCCAGATCCACCCTCTGGGCACAAGAAAGCCTAGAACCACCCTTAGGGACTTCAACAAGTGCACCCTTCAGAACACCATTATCAGTAAATAAAGAGTAGAATTAATATTGACATTTATTGAGTGTTATTTGACCCACAACTTCTTGTCAATTTTTTTTTAAGAAATTGCCTTCTTCTTATATTTTAAATATTTTGTGTAGCGATTTGAGGGCTGACCTAAACGATAGATCCAAGCGGCAACTTGGGGGGTTTCTGTTACCCGGTGAAATACAGTGGTGCCCTCTTTTAAAATACCAACCCTCTACTCTACGGCATAGGAGCTAACTTGGCATCTTGCTTGCTGGCGCCGTCTCTAGCTTTCAGCTCAGCTTCTTTCACACGAGTTAATCATTACTAGCACTTTTATATAAATACCAGTGTAGCTAATGTAGGCGAGACAATAATTTTCATGGAGAAATGAGTAGTAGTCTTTGGTTGAAATAGATCAGAAATATTATGCAAAATATGATTATTATTTCGTACTTGCGAAAAAGTTCTTCTTCTTCTTCTTCCTTCTTATATATAAGCAATTTGCTTGTTATTCTTCGTCTCTTTGCCTGGTTTCAGTCTATTGCGAGGTTATCACTCCATCGTTTACGGGGTTTTCCGGTGCGCCTGCGTCCTATTGGTGATTTGTCACTCATAATCTTTACTATTCTGTCGTCGGTCATGCAGTTGATGTGTTCGTGCCATTCCCTTTTTCTTTGTAATACCCAGTCATTGATGTTATCAACTTTACACACTCTTCTTATATCCTCGCTCCTATTCCGATCCATAGGTGTCCTGCCAGCTATCCTGCGCACCGCTCTCATATCTGTTGTTTGCAGTATTTGTTTTGTTTTCGAGGTTTCTGGTCTGGTTCTTATTGCTGTTTTATAAATTCTGAATTTAACTTCGATTCCTATATGTTTATTGCTCCATATGGTACTGTTAAGATATGCGGGTATTCTTGCTGCTTTCATGGTTGTCCCCTCACCTCCGTTTCAACATCCTCATATCCGGATATTTATATTCCGAGATACTTGAACTTTATTTCCGGCTGTATAATTTTGTTGTCTATTTCTAGTTTGCATCTGAGTGGTGTTCTAGACGTAGTCATGGCTTTAGTTTTTGAAAAAGGTTATGCAAATTTTTTATTAAACAATTTGTGTGGAAAAACCAGTACTTCAATAAAAAAGCTTAATAGCTCAGAAAGTAAACTTCGAATGCAAACATTTTCTTATCAATTATTGTTCTTATTATGAAGATAAGTTATTTTGAAGTGTCTGACTTTTCCTAAGAACTGGAAAATGGCATGGAAAATAGAAAAGAAATCTTTTTTTAATTAAAATACGATGACATAAAGTACGGCAAAAGTGATTGACTTTATTAGTTAAGCAGGAATTGTAATTTGTTAAAAAAATTTCGAAAATTATTGACAATTTATGCAACTCATAATTATATTTGGAGCAGGGGCGGATCCAGCCTCCTCTTTGGGGAGAGGGGCGACGATATCACAAGAGTACTGTATGACAAGAGAGGGCGAGTTATAGACGGGGAGAAGGGTACCAGCCACATTTACCTTCTTATTGCAGCAGAGAGGGGCGAGTCTATTCTTCTGACTTAGGAACGATCACACAATATGAGACGTGAAAGCGAGTTGTCGATGATGGGGGAGGCAGTGAGATTCACATTCCTAATGTAGCAGGAAGGCTATCGTCCTCCCGTTGAATCCGCGCCTGGTTTGAAGTGACAATCATTGCGTTTCTTCAAAAATATGGATGTCTAATATTTGCCATGTTCAAAACGTTTAAAAATTAACAATGATTTGAAAAGTTGTAAAGAAACGGAAATAACTTTACATTGCAGAAAATTCTACTTTTCGAGTTTGGATGATACTAAGACAGAGGCTTTTTATATAAAAAATAAATAAATATATGTATTTATTACGTTCGGCGTTACGGGCACTCAAAGTTATTAGGTATTTGACAATTAACTAACTATTTTATTAACAATCTAAAGCAGTATAGTTTATTGCATTTCTTCAAATTTTCTTTTACAAAATTGGATACCGGCCAGTTGCAAATTCATACAGGGGGAGAAAGAGAGAAGAAAGCCTACTTTAAGAATTTTAAGCTAAAAAAAATTTTTTTTATTTTTATTTCAAGCATAGTTAAGTTTTATTTCTTTCTTAAATTTCCTTTTTATTAATCCGCTCCTGTTTTGAATGCTTTTCGTGTCTGAAAGAATATAAGACTTCGTCACAGAATTAATGATTTCTGCCTTCTTGTGAGCAATTCAGAACTGCACCCACTAATTTACTCTTCCTTTCGGGATTCACGAGAAATTGGAAGGGGACAAGCCGTACTATTCTTATTAAATTTAAATTTGAAAGCAGCTTGCTTGCGTTCTGAATAGGGTATAAAATTGATCGTTATAGTAAGTTTTCTTCTTGTTGGAGGTCGTGTTAGAATGGATTTTTTAGATTGTTTTTGCGAGTTTAAACGTATTAGAATATAAAATAAGCTGAATATAATATTTTCAGAATTGCGTGAAAATGCTTCTTTTCCAGACTATGACAGGTTCGTAAAATAATCGATTTAGAAGGCAAAAATTAAACTACAGTTCATCTAAAATGGTGAACTGGGGGTGCTGTTTACGGGTTAAAAGTAGTTTTCAGCAATTTCCAGCGTAACGTGACTTTTGAGCGGAAAATGTTTCAGACAAAAGTTATAGACAATTAAAAAACAAAACCTCAAATTTTTTGAGAAAATGGTGAAATATTAATTTTTGTTTTTTTTTATCTCGCGTAAAACTTACTTAATTGATATGAAATTTTCTGAAAGCTTACCTGTTTCTGCACTGAATAAGACTGATTTTACTGGGATCTGAGATGTAAGTAGTTTCGGAGATATTCATATTTTTTGAAAAACACAGTTTAACCGTTGAAACGTCTACTTTCAAATGGTCTATATATATATATATATATATATATATATATATATATATATATATATATATATATATATATATATATGTTTATGTGGCTTTCACGGATTCACCCGTATGAGATGCAATAGCAGTGGATATATCCACATTATGCCGTTGTAGTCCTGAAATCCCATTCAGCAAACGTACAACTATATGCAGCTCCGTGTATAGAATGAAGTAAAATACGAACAGTAAATGCAAACTTCTCCCCATCCTATCCTTTCTGTGTTAGAGGTTGCACAGTTAGAATAAATTGGTATAAAACGCAAATTTATCCTATTCCACCACCATCGAGATGATGGCCTACCTGTACCACCATACCGAGAAGAAAGTCAAAACTTAGTTTAGTGGGGAGGGTAAGTTTTGACTTTCTTCTCGGTATGGTGGTACAGGTAGGCCATCATCTCGATGGTGGTGGAATAGGATAAATTTGCGTTTTATACCAATTTATTCTAACTGTGCAACCTCTAACACAGAAAGGATAGGATGGGGAGAAGTTTGCATTTACTGTTCGTATTTTACTTCATATATATATATATATATATATATATATATATATATATATATATATATATATATATATATATTTCTAATATTTTCTTGGGTATAGGTTTTTCATTAGAGAAACAAAGGACAATAATTTTCTTTCTGACGTTTCGCTCTACATAGCGAGCTTCTTCAAAAGAGCTTGGTATATTTATTTTACATCTACAAAAATTACAGAATTTTTTATATAATAAACATATATCACAGTAATTACATTTTTATATTTTTAATTTGATTAAAATTAATAAAAACAAAACAGATTTTAAAATAGTCTTAAAGTTTAAAATTTAAAATTTAAAACAATACAAACAGGTTAAAATAGTGAAGATTATAAAATAGTACATACCTTGAAAGTAGTTTTGTGTGTATGTACTTACAATAAATAATAATATTTCCAATTCAAAGATAGTTTGTACCAACAATTAGACGGTTGTGCTATGGGTTCACCAATCTCCTCAACAATAGCACAAATAGTTATGGAATATGTAGAAGAAGTATTGAAAAAACTGGATTTTAATATAATCTTTTTTAAACGCTATGTAGATGACTGTTTGGCTGCTGTACCCGAAAACAAAATAGATAGCTTGTTACAATATTTTAATAATTTCCACCCAAAACTGAAATTTACAGCTGAAATTGAAATAGAACAAAAAATAAACTTTTTAGACTTAACTATACACAGAAATAAGACGGATAATAGTCTTCATACAAAATGGTACACGAAAGATACTTGGTCGGGCCGGTATTTGAATTTTAACTCCGAACATCCAAATAAACAAAAAAATAGTGTCATAATCGGCTTAGTTGATCGAGCTATAAAATTATCTTCACCCGAATTTCGCCCAGAAGTGCTAAAAAAAGTGGAAGAGACCCTAATAATGAACCATTTTCCTAAACTATTCATAAAAAAAATAATTAAACAAAGAACCTGTTTACATTATAACACAAACAAAAAAAATAAAATTAACAATACCAAAACAAAAAACACTTTCATTGCATTACCGTATATATACCAACTGTCTGAAAAAATAAAATATATTTTAGATAAACATAACATAACGGTATGCCATAAGGCGAACAATTTACTTGGGTCATTTTATACGAAGTTAAAAAGCAAAGTTCCCACCAAAAAAAGATCTAACGTAATATATGCAATTCCATGCCTAAATTGTCCTAAGAAATACATTGGCATGACGACACAATATATTGAAAATAGAGTGAATGGACACAAGTATACTAAAAACGCATCGACATCTTTACATAAGCATGAACAAACATCTAAGCATGAATTTGATTTTAAAAACACCCATATTTTAGATACTGACAGAAATTATCATAAATTAGTCATCAAAGAAATGATACACATAAAAAAAGATAAAAATGTTGTAAATGACAAGCAAGATGTCAAAAATTTAAGTCAAATATACTATAATTTGATTTTTGAATAAAACATGCTTGAAGCGACTCTATAATAAATATGAGAAATAATGTAATGATGCTTGGAACGATTTCATATACACTCATACAGGTGAAAGAACGTCATTAAAAAATAAATAATAATCTTTTTTCCTATTTTTTGCTTTTTATAAAAATAAATCTATCTATACAAATTGCATACCAAAGATCATAATTGAATTTATTTTTAAACATACACACAAAACTACTTTCAAGGTATGTACTATTTTATAATCTTCACTATTTTAACCTGTTTGTATTGTTTTAAATTTTAAATTTTAAACTTTAAGACTATTTTAAAATCTGTTTTGTTTTTATTAATTTTAATTAAATTAAAAATATAAAAATGTAATTACTGTGATATATGTTTATTATATAAAAAATTCTGTAATTTTTGTAGATGTAAAATAAATATACCAAGCTCTTTTGAAGAAGCTCGCTATGTAGAGCGAAACGTCAGAAAGAAAATTATTGTCCTTTGTTTCTCTAATGAAAAACCTATACCCAAGAAAATATTAGAAAAAAATATTTAACAAAAGGTTTAAGATACAAAAATAAATTATATATATATATATATAAATATTTGAAGTTGGTTATTTTCTTAGGTATATGGTTCATTTTTATATTAATTATTAATGTAAAGTAGTCATACTTATTATTTATATATTTTATATTTCAGGACGTTACGATTCTTTCGAATTTTTTTCAACTGAGAGAGATTTTTGTTTTAAATAAAAAATTAATTACAACACAACCAATTATAATCACACACTCTATTATATATTAACTTTTCAAAAGTACTTTTAAAAGTTCAGCTAGGAGAGTGGACATTACATTTTTAACCCTATAACTGCTTTGACTTGACTCTTTTTTTTAATTTGGTGAAATGACTAGTGGTTATATTATGTTTTTTGAAAAAAGTTTGAAAGATTTCGGAAAGTTTTGGTATGTATAGCAAGAAAAGATATTATTTTTTGATTTTATTGTCTTCTAAATTTTCTGTTTTAGTGTTTCCATGTTTGCATTTTTCTAGCCTTTCTTTAAAAATTTTATTAATCAGTTTATTTGGGTAAGAGTTTGACATAAGGTAATCTTTTGCTTTTTTGATAGAGTTATTTCTAAATTCGGTACTACTAAGGATGATGGTTTTATCGGCTATTCCAATTATTATTGATTTTTTTTTGGGCCATGTAGGGTTGGGAATTGTAGTTGAAGTAACGACCGAACCGTGTAGATTTTGTGTACCACTCAGTTAGTATTGTATTATTTTTGTGATGTAACGTCATGTCCAGGAAGTTTATATGGTAATTATTTTCAAATTCTATTGTAAATTCTAATTTTTCATGATAGGTGTTAAATTTGTTTAAAATGTATGAATCTTGATTTTTTTGTATGGTTGTTATGCAATCATCTACATATCTCTAAAAGAATGGTAATTTAAATTTTAAGCTCTTAATAACATCAGTTTTTAGATCTTCTAACACTAATTGAGCAATAACACTCGATATGGATGTACCCATCGCGCAAACCTCAATTTGCATAAAGGATAAATTTTTGTGTTTGAAGTATGTAGAAGTTAGGCAGATTTCGACAGCTTCAAGAAAATCATCTGATGGTATATAGGCGTATTTCTTTATTTCTGACCATTTTTTTCTAATTATATTTAAGAACACATTTATAGGTATATTTGTGTAGAGAGATACAACGTCTAATGAGATTAACACGTGATTTTCTTGGATTTTAACGTTTTACATTTTTTTTAAAGCTCCATGAATCTTTAATGTAAAAATTATCTTGGCCAATGACATTTGATAAGATATTTTTGAGATATTTTGAGAGTGCATTAAAAGGCGATTGTATACAAGATACAATTGATCTAAGTGGAGTTCCGAGTTTATATATTTAGGTAGCCCATATATGCGTGGTGATGAAGCATTTGACGAAATAAACTGTTTGTTTTCCCATTTTCTTATTAGGTCATTATTTTTCTTTTGATATGAGTTGGTAAGATCAGCTTTAACTTCTTTATATGTGTTGGTGTCATTGAGTAATAGCATGATTTTTGCATCGTAATCCGAGTTTTTCATAATAACTGTTTTGTTTGATTTATCAGGTTGTAAAACAATTAGATCTGAATTGTCTCTTAGAAATTTTCTGGTTTTGTTGAAATTTTTTTTTGATAATGTTGTTGTTAGTGTTATTTTTATTGAAATTATGGGAATTGTTAATTTTAGCCTTAAAATTTGTTAATATGTTACACTGCCCTGATTTCATTTTTGACTTCTGTATTTTTATTGTTAATAGCCATTTCAATATTTGTAATAATATCTGGAATAGGCACATGTTTTGGGTTGGTAATTGGTGTGGCAAAATTTGGCCCTAGGGAGAGAATTTCACGAACATAATTAGGAAGTCCGATATCAGTCAAATTTTCAATCCAGTTATTTGTGTCAATTAGTGCATGTTCCTCAATTGGTTTTGTTTTTTGATTAGTGATATTATTTTTTTATATTATTTTTTGGATATTTATTAATCTTTTTCCAAATTTACGTTTTTCTTTGTTAAAAAATGTGTTGAATGAATCTGGTGCAAGAATTTCTTTTATTTTGTTGGAAGAGGTAATTATTTCCTTGTCTAGGTTTTTAATTTGGCAAATAGTATCGCCAATCAATATATTTAAAATGTTTTTGTAAAAGTTTTGGGTTAAAAATCAGTCATGTCAAGGTAATTATAGGGTTAAAAATGTAGTGTCCACTCTCCTAGCTGGACTTTTAAAAGTACTTTTGAAAAGTTAATATATAATCGAGTGTGTGTGATTATGATTGGTTGTGTTGTAATTAATTTTTTATTTAAAACAAAAATCTCTGTTCAAAACGTCCTGAAATATAAAATATATATAATAAGTATAACTACTTTACATATGTAGTTTTAATATAAAAATGAACCATATACCCAAGCAAATAACCAACTAAAACATATTTAATGGTTCAACAAAAATTAATTCCTATATATATATATATATATATATATATATATATATATATATATATATATATATATATATTGATGATTTGTTTTTCTTTAGACCGTTTAGAACAGCGGAAAAACAAAAAAAAATACTCAATTTTTTATTACTTATGTAAATAATGAATTTATTTCTTAGTAGCGTCACCTACAACTTTATATACACGAATACGATAGCTAGCTACAATTTTTGTGAAAAACATTTCTTCATATAACCTTCAGTTTACGAAAATAAAATGGAAAAACCGAAAAGGTGGCCATTTTTGGTCTGCCATTTTGTTAACATAGAGTTGCCAATATTAATATCGAGATATGTTTTATGGGATGCCAAAATATACACTTTCTAATAATAAAATCTTCATGAAGTACTTTGACTTCAAACAAAACAATATGATGGATAAACTGACAAATACCGTTAAACTCCATTAGAATAAATTTTATCAACTTTTTTATGTAATTACTTACTTCTTGTTATACAACAAGAATAAATATTTATTTGAATTTTTTGGCTCTATTTATCCCTTATTATTCTGGAAAAATGAGAAAACATGCGTGCGTTCTAACCTACCACAATAGCGTGATTTGCACTCGTACTTTAAGTGAGTTTCTTTAATGTGTTTCTTCCTGTTATTTCCTTTGTACATGACAATGGCGTTCTATATTTAATTTTCTTTATTTTTTTGTGTAAGCAACGACTACGACTGTGTCTGCAGTAACAATAAAACTTTGGATTTTATGTAGACAAAGAAAATTAGTTTTAGTATTATGGAACTAAGTCGCTTTAATGTGAAATAAATGCAATGGTAAATTAAGTTAAGAAATGAGGTTAGAAAGGGAGTAAAACGAGAGCAAATTAAGAAAAATAATAAAAAAGCACGATAATGGTCGGATATGTATGTTTTAATTTTAGCTTTATGTGAAGTACAATAACGTCTTAATATTTAGGGCGGCACAGACTTTCTGAGTAATTTTAAAATTTGAATTAAGAATGGGCACCCCAATACACTGTCTTATAAATCTGAGAAATTGCTAAGGGCATGGAAGTGCGTCACTTTAATCATTTTAAACTTTACTCCTCGAGAAAAGCGAATGAAAAGAATACAACTCTATGGTACTACAAAGAAACTGTAGATGCCACAAAAATTCTGATTGTCACTTTAATTATTCAGAATATTCGGAAAATATTCCAGACAATTTCAGTATTAACCGAATTCAGGGGCGGGTCCAGCCCCTCTCTTTGAGTGGGGGGGGGGTGATATCACAAAAGAACAGTATGACAAGCGAAAGCAAGTTGTCGAGGGGGGGAAGACAGTGTGTCTTTAGTGCTTTATCTTGTTTGTGCTTGTTTCTATATATTATATGAGATTAGTGAGATACCCAAAAGATATGACTTCCACATCTATATTTATTCCAAAATCCTTAAACCAGGGCATTTTTTCCTCAACGAAAAACTTATTACGATGAATGTTTATGATGCCTTATGATATCAATATCTAGATAATAATGTTAAAAGCTCTGTTGAGATGTGTTTCAACATGACAGGAGTTGGAAAATTTACTACGTACCGAATATCGAAGAAGAAAAAAACGACTGGAATTGTTAGTGCTCCCAAGCCACATTCAATCACAGGCAGACGAAAAACCCTGTTGGAAGAAGATATATAAACTGCAATAAAAGGGGTTGTACATACATTTTACTATGAGAAGCAGATCCCAACCGTCGACAAAATTCTAACTAAAATCGATGAAGATCGGGATGTACCTGAAATTAAAAGAACTGAGCTCTGGAAATTGCTCAAAATGGAAAAATTGAAAAAAATCCATATAATAAAAGAATAAAAGAAAATGTGGAAGCTCGATCTCATGATCGGTAAGATAGAGGAATCAATTATAATTAATTTGAGCGAAGAAAGCTTCACTGACTATGATTAAGAATTAGATACGTAATGTTTACCAGCATATACACAATTTATTATTTAAATATTCTGTAACATATAAAAATTAGATACATTTGAATTCTTTTTTCGTATTTAATTGTAATTCTGCAGATGGTTTAAGAAATAAATAAAATGAAACGTCAAATGTCCTAATTTAATTAATAATAAAATGACCGATAGCCCCAAAAAAATTTTAATATGTTATATATGTTTAACTTTTTGTATTTTTGACAATGGATATTTTGTAAGTATTTAAATCATAACTTAGAATTTTTTTAGAACAAAAGGCTACGTTTTAGTCTGAACGTGCCTAAAACAATTTCTATGCCAAAATTAAAAATAATAAAAATACAGTTGTGATTTGTGGTAAATATGTCAGAATTATGTATATTTTCTAATATATGTGAATTATTAAGAAATCATAAGAAATGAAATAATATTATGAAAACTTTTTATTTTACGTTTATTACCGAAATAATATTCTATGCCATAAATACTTAATGATAAAGTAAACCTTCTTCCGACGCCTATGACAAGGATTAAAATCATTTTTAACACTTGACACTTCCAAATATCTATTGTTATCCAAACCAAACAGTCCATTATTGTACACCGTTATTTTTGATTATAAAATTTCTAACCCATTCCTATGAAAAATATATGTGTCTAACAGATTTTGGCAAAGTCACTGGACTGGACACAGGTAGTTTGCGAAGAAAAAAAGGGGTAAAAAATGGTATTTTACTCTTTCTAATTTTTGAATAAGCTATAGTATAAGAGGCAAAATCGAGTCTATTTTCCTGAACTCAAAGCTCTTGCGAGGGGAGGGGGGGGGCGATGCATTAACTTGATTTATTTTATAAAGAATATAGAACTAAAATTAAGAAAACCTCAAAAAATCGGAGAGGACTTAGATGGAATCTCTATAACCAGGTAGAGGACCTAGAGTTTATATGTTTTCTAACGGAACACGGAAAATTTTATAAGCTACAATCAACAAGTTTAACCAGACAGTAAAATAAAGATAAATATAAAAGGATTAAAGGAAGTAGACTAATTCGCATACTTGAGGTTAACCATGGAAAGAAAGGATGCAATAAAACAGATATTCAAGCAAGTAAAACAAAGGCACAGCATAAATCCAAGTCATTAAAGAAAATTTGGCAAAAAAAGATATCTCAGAAATTACTAAAATTAGAATTTTTTACAGTAGTGTTAAAAGCATCTTTGGTACGAACTTTTGTAAACAAATCACGGAGAAATATTCTGAAAATATACTGGCCATATAAAATAGCTAGTACAGAACTGAGAGGAAAAACAAAACAAGAAGAAAACAATCCGGAAGAAAAGATGGAAATGGATTGGCCATTAAGAAAAGACCAAAGAAATAGGTTCTTTATTACCAACCGAAGGGAAGAGAAATCTGGAGAAACCTGGAAAAGAACTATAACAAGAGAACATAAATGAATCGGACTAAGAGAGGAATGAAGAAAATGCGTTGAAAATACCTCAGACGTACGAATGACCAAGAAGATGCGCAGATCTAGCCAACCACTTATCCATTATAGGCTTAGAAATGCAAAAGCGCTCAATACTCCATCAGAAGTGATAAGGTGATTAGTTAGGTATCTTATTTTTTTAGGGGATAAAGGTAAAAAAATTCAAACAGATTTTAAATACCGATTAATCAAAATTAAAATAGTAAATATTCTATTAGGTTGTACATCAGTTGTTGTCCATTCCAATTCAACTGCTTTTAGTTCAATCTGACATTTCTGCTTGCAGTATCTCCAATGGTTACACGTCTGAGTGACATTTATCTTATGCATTTTCAATAAGATTTAGGTCCAGAATTTCTCGAAGCTATAATGTGTTCTGTTCTGAATATTCATCACTTAAACCTGATATTTATATATTTTATAGCCACATAAACAATTGAAGTATACCTGTAGTGGTGACATAATATTATCACAACTCCCACCCGACGTTGCAAGCCTTATGATGCAAGGGCACCTATTTTGCCTAGCCATGATAGAAACAATCGACTGTGTATTGCCTAATTTCGATCATTATTTTAGATTTTACGAAGCAGAGTGCAACAAAAATAATTGTTGTGCAGTGTTATCAAATTTTTAACAAAGGAGCACCGTGTTTCTAAAAATATTCACTAGCGAATGGTCGTTGAATATAAAGACGAGACTACATTATATTCGGAAGCATAACATTGGTCAGAACGGTTTCGGTGGGGTTGTGAATTCATTGAAGATCACGTAAAAAGAGATAGATCTTTAGACGCAATCTATCTCGATGTTTGCAGTAAAGTGACAGCAATCATTCTCAACGATCGTCATATAAGAGTTAGGGTTTTTTATAATTCTTTTTGATAAGCTAGGCATAGTAAAGTATATGCCAAATTTTTACTCTCAAATAAAAAATGCTTGAGCATCAATTTTCTCAAAATCATTTACATATCTTTGGATTCTCTGTAAGTTAGTGACATGAGGGAGACGGAAATATATCACTGGGATTCAGAAATAGAACGAGAATCGATGCCATGGATGCATAAGGTGCTCAGCCACAAAAAAGATCAGCACACAAACTTCAGTTGGAAAGCTCACGATCACCATCTTTTGGAACTAAGCAGTATTTTTTTTCAATACATTAAAAAATTCCAGATCGCCCAAACTTAGTTCACATAAACTGAATGGCCTTTAATAGACAATAGTATGATATTGGAGTCGGCCAAAATTGATAAATTTATGATGCTGAATATGATTTGCCTCAGCTGGGGACATTGTTTTTCAGGTTAAGTTAGCTATAAAAAAACTTGAAAAAATAGAACCGTAGATAGCTTACCAAATCTCAATTATTAACAATATTATGAAACAATATAATTAATTAATGAGATATGACGAACTACTACATATTGCTAGTGAATCCAAAAATTTACCAAGATCCTTGATTCGTTCAAAGTGAAATTCGCATTTATAAATTGTTTATTCGATATTAAAAAGTATTTTATAAGCATCGACATAAACAGTGAATTTAAAGAAATAAATTTACACCCAAAAAATAACTATACCTCCAAATTTAATTTTTCTCTGCTAAAAAAGAGACATAGAGTTAAAATTTTTTGGCTTCGGAAATGCAAAACCAGATTGGCTACTACCGGAATACATTTTTCCAACAAAATGGAGCAACTTTCAACGTCACGAATGATTCTTTAGTAGCTCTTCATGATTTAATCCTTGAAGAAGTAAGAAGTCGCTGAGGGGATATCAGCTGGCCACCTGCTGATTTTTTTCTATCGGGCTACTTAAAAGGTAAGATTTTTAACTCATTACCACCCAACATATATGTTCTAAAGCAAAGAATCACAGAAAAAAAAAGTAATTGAAAGAAGAAGCGGATAGATGTGTTGTTTCTCATAAGTAAAAATTCAAAAACTTCTCTATAATTTAATAGGAATTAAACAAGTCTGAATTAATTCTGATGTATTATTTATTTAGAATCAAAAATAAAAATATTCTAAAACACCCCTGGTAATATATTTCTCGTTTTAAATGCTTACATTTTTTTTTTGACTGCTTTATTTTATTAGACAAAGTTCAGATAAAACAGTTTGGAGGTATAAGATTCCATTTTAGTAGATTTTCATTACATTGCAAATTAAAATTTTTTAAAGTATCTAAAATAATTGACTGATTACATTAAGAAAACATAAGTCTTGATTTTTTTGTTATTTGTAGAATAAAAAATGGTCAAAACCACTGTAGTATATGTAAAAATTTAAAAATATTTCACGCACCATAGGAAGAATGTAAATTCCAAATTATTATAATTTTAATTTTTGTTAATTAAATAGTAGTAGTAGTTTTGAGTTATTCCAGTTCTATTTTTTGGGAGCAATTTTCTGATTAGAAACGCTTTCAATAATTTTTTGGTCCATTTTACTTCATATGAATTTTTGGTGAAATTTTTCATGTTGAACCTTGAATTCTCTAATTGGAACTTTTATGCTAAAGAACTTTGTTCACCTCCGCATGACTTATGAGGATGGTTCGATAAGTTCTCGGCTTTATAAAGTAAACAAAAGGTTTTTGAAAATGTTTTTATTTATTTTTCAACATAGTCCCCTTGTACTTCAATACATTTAGACCAACGATGTTCTAACATTTTAATACCCGTAGTATAATGCGATTTGTCCAACTCTGCAAAATAAGCGGTTGTAGCTGCTCTGATCTCGTTATTTTCGTCCAGCGAGCCATTTTTTTCAAGTTTGGGAAGAGAAAGTAATCGCTGGGAGGCAGATCCGGCGAATATGGCGAATGTGGATGCACTTCGAAACGTAGGTCATGGAGTTTTGCAGCAAAAACCATAGATTTGTATGCAGGTACGTTTTTCTGATGGAGAAGGCAAAATGTGGACGTTTAGCCATAATAACATGCTGCAAATGGTCCAGTAGTGATGCATAATACTCCCCGGTGATGGTCTTGCCTCGTTCTAAACAGTCTATAAGCACCACGCCACGTGATTCCCAAAAAACTTTTGCCATGATTTTTCCTGCAGACGGAACCGTTTTTGCTTTTTTTGGCGCACTTTCACCTGCCCCCCACCCACTGTTTAGACTGGTGCTTTGTATCTGGCGTGTAATAGAGGATCCATGTTTCATCTGCAATTATAAAACGTCGAAGAAACTCAGCAAGATTGCGCCTGAATAAGTCTAAACACTCTTGCGAAGTGTTCATTCGAAGGCGTTTTTATGCCAAGAACATCATGTAAAATGTAGTGGACACGATCTATCGAGATGTTTGCTTAACCAGCACGCTCTCGTACTTTCAGTCAGCGGTTATGAAGTATGACATTGTGAATTTTTGTGACAATTTCGTCAGTTGTAGCGGTTTTTGGGCGTCCCGAGCGCTCGTCGTCTTAATTGATGTACCACCAATATTAAATTCAGCAGCCCATTTTTTTACTGTCGAAAACGAAGGAGAAGAATCCTTTAAAGTAGAATCTAACTCATTTTTAATGTCCGTATGAGTTAATTTTTTTAAAAAAAGTACTTTATAACCGCTCAAACTTCAATTTTATCCATCTTTCACAAAATATCGAACCTTATGTGTTCACTATCGCCACAAACAAGCAACTGAACGCAAACCTCTGAAACTTTGTAGGGCGTCATCTCAAGGTTAATGTTTACAAAATACTATAGTTATTTGATCCTACTAGCGCCCTCTCTGTTTCAGGCCGAGCACTTATCGAACCATCCTCGTACAGTCAAATGTGGAGTGGAGAATAATTATTTTAATTTAAATAAGTGATTGTTCAATAGCTTTTAATACTAATTTTGAAAATAACACTCCTTTGCTGGTAGAAAAATACTTAAAGCATTTGTATAAATTAAGAGACACTCTTAAATATCACTTTTCGTATAGAAACAGGCCAGAATTTCTGCTGGCAGCAATCGAGTAAATCAAAGGTGACAATTTATTTTTCCTAGAATGAGTCACGTCCGGTCCGATCTTGCTAATTTACTTTTTGTTAGTTGGCCGAGCGAATTAAGCTGAACTTGAATTGAGGAACGTGATTGGATTGGACTGCGTTGATTCCAAATGACCCTTAGGGTAACCTTATAGTTATATTAAGTGCTAAGGCCACTAAGTGATTTTTTTTTGGTTAAGGATACGTTATAAGTTAGAAAGTAGGTGCTATAATTAAATCTTATTGTTTTAGTTTGATAAGATGGTTTTACGGGTTTTGGATAAAGTAAAAAATTGTCGATAAAAGATGATTAAAATTTAATATTTTTATATCAAAGGGGGATGGAACTTAGAATATACTTACATTCTTTAATAATAGAATTATAACAATAAGTACAAAGTGTTTAAAATGTGACCTTGATAATCAAATCAATCAGTGATAGTAACTTTGATTTTTGTCTTGCTTTCACGTGTTCTTGTTAGACTTTGCGTTCCTTTGATTGCTGATCATTTTTCGTCCATAATGAACGAATTTTGGGATGTGCTGAAAATCATGTTAGAAACAATCGACATTCGATGCTGTTTTTAGAGATAATTAAGTGTTTTTACCGCATGCAAGATGCGACACGTTTTCCAGCACCATAGCTTTGATCTGAGCGATTCGGTAGTCGTCAGTTTCCTTCTAGAATGCGAACTTTCTCCGACGTCTTCACCGCCCACAGTGTTCACCTTATTACATGGAATCCGTATTTATTATTTCTATTATTCTATTAAATCAATTAATTTTGGCAACGTAAGAATGAAATTTCACATGATTTGTGTGTGTTGCACCAGCGTCACTTACGGTTGTAACAACTTCTGTCTGTTCTGTACGAAGAAGTTTGAAGTATATGGGACAAATACTTTAACATTATTTGTTGTACCTTTGTCTTTCACTTTCCTTTGACCTAGGTTCATATACTTCTGAATATAGCTCCGCAACAACTATTTCCATCCTTTTTTATCTTGAGCTCTTAGTGGCCATTATTTATCTGCTACTTTCGTTATTTCTTCCAATTATTTTGGTGTTAATCCTATGTTTCTCCTTGTCTCTCTAGGATTACTCTCTAGAAATGTTTGGGTCTATCTACCATAGCTACGTTTGACAACTTGGATCGCACACAGTCATTTATTTAGCTATTTCATCTATGTCTTATTTCAGAGTTTCTAATTTTGTATTTCAGTGACCTTCCACATAGCATAGCCATACTTTTTTCTTCAAATTTATAGGGGAATAACTCAGTGTTCGAGAAAGTATTTTATTTTTCCGAATGCAGGCCATATCAGACGGATTATTTACTTCATTTTTAGTCCTGTATCTACAACAGCCAGATGTGATTGTTGATCATTCCATTACATTATTAGGGTTATCTGTTATCAGGACTATGTCATCAATGAATCTTTGATAGTTATGATCCATTGATGTCCACACCTTGGTGATCTTACTTCAGCCTCATGATGACGTTTTCGGGAGCTAACATGATAATTTGGTTGAGAAAGTATCTCTTTCTCTCACTTACCGTTGTAATGGTATGAAATTAGTCTTAGTTGATTCGTTTGGTTTAACAAAAATGGTGAATTCTCGTAAATGTTCTTGATAATTTGTATGTACCTTGAATCTATCAGCGCATTTTTCAGGAAACACAAAATAGATCCTGTCTCAATGGTGTTGACAGCCTTTTGTAAATCGCTAAAAGCCAGGTAGATTGGCATATTATATTTGGTGCATCTTCCCATCAATGATTATGGGGTGATAACATCTTTTCTTAGGCCAAATTGGTAGGAATCTATCTTTCCTGATAAATTGTTCGTTATTGTTTCAGTAAAAAGTTCGACAGTTTTCGATATTGGTGTTATTTATTTCTTAAAAATCGGTAATCTTCCTCGTCTAAGACTCGATTGAGTAAGACCACTAATGTCTTCTATGCATGAGTGCCTCCCATTCCCAACATTTCGACTGTGATTTTATCTTTTCCAGAGAATTTGTAAATTTTTTATTTGTCTAGTGCTCTCCTAAAGACGAACCGCATCCCAATCAAAAGAGGAGTAACACAGGAAGATATAATCTCTCCCAAATAATTTACAATGGCCCTAGGAGACTTGTTCGAATCATTAAATTGGGAAAATAAAGGGATAAACATTGATGGTAGATTCCTAAATCATCTGAGATATGCAGATGATATACTCTTGATCGCATCCGACTGGGAAGAGCTTTAGTCAGTGATAAACGACCTCCATGAAACATCGCTCCAACGAGAATTAAAGATGAATCTCAGAAAAACAAAAGTAATGTCAAACTCAGACGAACAACAAGTTATAACAGTAAATGCAACCGAAATAGAACAGGTCAAGGAATATATACTTAGACCAGGCCATAAGAGCGAGTAAGGACAACCAGACAGCCGAAATAACACGAAGAACTCGATTGGCATGGACGGCGTTCGGAAAACTCTCCTCTGTTTTGAAAAATCAGAAAATTCCCTTATACTTAACAACCAAAGTATTTGATTGTTGTATATTGCCGGTTCTAACATACGGAGCGCAGACGTGGACCTTTACAAAATCAAATTTGGACAGAATCCGCAAAACTCAAAGGGCTATGGGACGACACATGTTAAGAATATTACTCAGAGATAAAAAACGAAATGAGTGGATAAGAAGAAAAACCAACGCAGTTGACGCTATAGAAAGAGCAGCATCACTAACATGGAAATGGGCCGGCCATAACGATCGAATAAAAGATCACCGAAGGAATTCAGAAATTGGAAAATGGCGCCCATATGAAGGGAAAAGATCCAGAGGCAGGCCACAGATGAGATGGAAGGATGACATACTCAGACATGCCGGCTTGATGTGGCAAAGAAGAGCCCAGAATAGAGAGATTTGGAAACAAATAGGGGAGGCCTATATCCAGTTTTGGAAGGATGAAAACTAGGCTAAAATGAAATGCAAATGAAGATGAGTGCTTTCCTAACTTCGCTGCATGTGATTTTTTGTTTTCCTTTTGAGCCTAAATTTCGAATCGTTTATGTTTTATACGATTGTATATACGATCAGAAGAGGAAAATAGTTTGGTATAAAACTTTTCAATAACTTCAACTAAATCTTTTTTATTTTAAACAAGCACATTTGTTTCATCTCTTGTTTTAATTATCTTTGAACTATATGTTTATTCACAACTCAGATTCCCGAATCTTCTAAAAGAATTTTCATACTACAAGTTGTAATAAAAACAAGAAAAAGGAATAATCTGGCAATTTTTAGATCTTCTGTCATAGGCGTTTCATGTTAAAAATAACGAAATGGAATTTTCTTAAAAATTCCAGACCTTCTTTTATGGAGGTCTCATGAGGAAATTAACAAAGGTAAAATTAATTAAATAAATTAAAATAAATTATAAACCTAAAACCCTAAAAACCAGAAACACAAACCAATATTCTGCAGTGTATACCGCTATGGAATCCGTTACAATATATTAGAAAAAAAATTTTCTCTGATACAAAACATTTGTAATTGTGTATCTAGACTGTAGTTAATAAATATTTTTTATTTTATTTTAACAAGAATTTTCTGTATTATAGATTTTTGCGTTTTCAAAACAAAATTCTGATTACAAATTTTATTGTCAATTTTCACATTGTTACATTAATTGAAAATCTCTACACTAGGAAAATTGTATTTGTATTTTATTGAATTGTATTAAATCTGTAAACTGAAGAAGTCACAAAATAACTATAAAATTATATATTTACGAATAAAAAGTCTGGACATAATTGCGAAAATGGATCACAAAACGCACGTTTTCAGAGTAGATAGTATAACCTTTACTGATTTTGTATAAAGATACGAATACGCCCGAAACTCAACGAGTTGAAAAAGAACTTGCTACATTCGAAGAGAAAAAAATCTTTTCCTTTTCCCTTTCTTTATATTCCTTTTCCTTATTTCTGTTACAGAATTTCTAACTTAGATTCTGGGTTCATTTTTAATTATTAACATAATTATCAATTGTCGACCTCCTCTTGATTGTTAAAAAATTACTTTTTTTATGAAAAAGACTAGTTTATAAAATATACACAAAATAGTTTTTAAGTGGGAATACAATATTTCAAACACTTTATTAAAAAGATATAAACCAGATATACCTTAATATACGTTTTTATAACCAAAATAATGTTAAAAATTGATTCATTGCTTTTGTGCATGACTACCAATCATTCATTTTTAATATTTTTACCAGACACTTTATTGCTTATTCCTACATAAAACGACCTTTTATAATAACGTTATATTTTTCTTTTTTTTTTTTCTTGTTAATTTATGTGAGAAAGTCAATGTTTTGTTATCATATAAATGTCTAGTTTTTCATTATAAAACTATATCATATTAAATATGCATCGTTATATTTTAATAGGGGCCGATAAAAATCTCTCGTATCTAATGGCACAATAAAATGTCAACTCTATAATATAATAGTTTAATCGGATAATAATATTTTACCGTTAATGTTGTTATCTATGTAAATAGTTAATTTAATACATGCGATTATGTTGCACTAAAGGAATGTTTTAGATAGTAACATACTTAGCAATAAAATTCTTCTATTTTATATTGTAAATAAACTATTTTTCTACCAAAATTGAACCGATTTTTCCAAAAAACTGTTTTACAAATATCGCAAATAATGATTTTAGATTTACTGGTTTTAAAATGAGCTTTAAACGAATTGATATTTTATTTACACAAGTGAACGTATTCACCTCTTACTAGATAAATAACATCAGCATTTACACCGGGTTCCAAAAGTATACATCAAGCTACCAGCAATGTACAATTTTCGATGGTTTTACAGATTATCTTCGTTATTAGTAATAAAATTTTTATAACAAAAATTGAACCGACTTCTAAAAGTGCGCTAAAAATGAAAAATAACTGTACATTTTTATATGAAATTGAAATTTTTGAAGTCGGCTCCAAACTAATATCTGGCAAAATGTCATTCGCATAAATAGATTAAAATATTTTATTTGTAATTGCTTTCTTACCATAATTTGTATATATTAGTAGTTATTTATTTAATTTATAAATAATTTGGCGCCGACTCCAAAAATTTTCATTTCATATAAAAATTTTTAGTGATTTTTACTTTTTAGCGCACTTTTAAAGGTCGGTTCAATTTTTTTTATATAAAAATTTTATTTTTCGATTTTTAGTTTTGAATTCATTATGCCATCCATAAATTATCTGAACTAAGTACTAATCGAGATTAGTGTACTTCGCAATGACTCCAAGGTGGCAAAAAAGTACCCATTTTATCCAAAGTTGTAAATCACCTTAAAATGAACCACTAAAAATTCTGCGACTCTTAGTTTTCCAAATACCAGTAAAATTGTGTCAACCAAATATTTAGTCTGTCATAGTAAATCCACTATCTTAAATTTCAAATTAATTTTAAATTGGTAATATATGCCCCAAAATCTTCCAATATCGATATTTAAAGAACTAGAGACGTAAATTTCAAAGCCCGATATATCTTATACTGTATATTGAGTTTTTTATACGCTCCAAGAACCCCGAAATATTAATTTTAGACAAAATCGGAAAATGTAAAATTTTCAGTTCCTCATATTGTATCTTATCAATCTAATAGTTGTAAAAAATTAACATCGTATTTGTAATACTCCTCCCCGAAAACCTCCTAATAACAAATCTGAAAAAATGCGAATAAGGTAAAAGTTTCAACCAACCATATTGGATCCGCCGTATTGAATTTCAAAAAAATAATTTTAACGTCTTAATATAATCTTAATCTAAACCCTTCAAAGCCCCCTAGTACCAATTTTGGAAGAAATCTGCAATCCTTGAAGGTACCCCTTTCCTCTCTTTACTCAATTCGAGGTTCTTCGAGAATCTCTAGAAAACCCCAATAAACTCTGTCACATTAAAAGAAATTTCTCAGAGACCTATCACTTTCCCCAACTGTCCAGAAGGGAAAATGTCGTATGGAAGAGAATCGCTATTGGACACTGCAGAATGACTCATTTCTTCCTTCTTAAAATTGAGGATCTCCCTCAATGTATGTCCTGTCGTTCCCCTCTATCTATAAAACACATATTATCTGACTGTCCCTCATACAGAAATGCTAGAGAGAGGTATCTTACGTCTAATAATTTTGCGACAGTTATGTCTTTTGATCTGACTAAGGCCAAACGCTTACTTTGTTTCTTGAGGCATATTGGTCTTTACAGTAAAATTTAAATGAATCCAACAATTTCTATAGAAGGCGCTAAATGGTCTGAGATATTGACGCACATTTAACCGTTAAATTAACTAACTAACCAACTAAACTCTTCAAAGCACCCTAGTACCACCTAGTACAGATTATTTAAAGGAACTCGTAGGGAGATGGTTAAACTATTATGTACAGCAGTTTTCAACTCAATTATTTTGTAAAATGTAAAATTTTAGTCAGCTATATTGAAATCGCCATATTGAATCCTTGAATATACTTTTAAGTTCATAATTTACACCCTTAAGAACCCCCAATATCAGTTTAGGAGAAACGAAAAATGTAAAATTTTTAGGACGCCATATTGAATCCGCCAGATTCAGTTTTTCAAAAAATATTTTAAATTCGTAATTAACACTAACAAAAATCCCATAATACTGGTTTTAAACAAAATCGAGAGATGTAGAAACTTTAATTCGCCATCTTAGTTCCGCTATATATATATATATATATATATATATATATATATATATATATATATATATATATATATATATATATATAAATATATATATATATATATATATATATATATATATATATATATATATATATGAAGTAAAATACGAACAGTAAATACAAACTTCTCTCCATCATATCCTTTCTGCGTTAGAGGTTGCACAATTAGAATAAATTGTTATAAACGCAATTTATCCTATTCCACCACCATCGAGATGATAGCCTTCCTGTGCCACCATACGAGAAGAAAGTCAAAATTTACCCTCCCCGCCATAGTGATACGGCAGAGGTACATGTTTCGTCTCTACTAGACTCATCAGGGTACCGATATGCATCTGGCTGTGCAAAGAACAGATCGGAAGGAAGCATGCAAATACTAAACGCGGTTTCGTCGATCTCCCGCCAGATTGCGTATATATGTTTATGCGGCTTTCACGGATTCCTCCGTGTGCGATGCAATAGTAGTGGATATATCCACATTATGCCACTGTAGTGCTGAAATCGCATTCAGCAAACGTACAACTATTTGCTGCTCCGTGTATGAATGAAATAAAATGCGAACAGTAAATACAAACTTCTCTTCATCATATCCTTTCTGGGTTAGAGGTTGCACAGTTAGAATAAATTGTTATAAAATGCAATTTATCCTATTCCACCATCATCGAGATGATGGCCTACCTGTACCACCATACCGAAAAGAAAGTCAAAACTTACCCTCCCCGACACAGTGATACGGCAAAGGTACATGTTTCGTCTCTACTAGACTCATCAGGGTACCGACATGCATCTGGCTGTGCAAAGAACAGATCGGAAAGAAGCATGCAAATACTAAACGCGGTTTTGCCGACCTCCCGCCGGATTACGTAAATATGTTTATGTGGCTTTCACAGATTCCTCAGTGTGAGATGCAATAGCAGTGGATATATCCACATTATGCCGTTGAATCTATATATGTCGGTACCTTGATGAGTCTAGTAGAGACGAAACATGTACCTCTGTCGTATCACTGTGGCGGGTATGGTGGTACAGGTGGGCCATCATCTCCATGGTGGTGGAATGGGATGGATTGTGTTTTATCGCAATTTATTCAAACTGTGCAACCTCTAACACGGAAAGGATATGATTGGAACGAAGTTTGCATTTACTGATCGCATTTACTTCATATATATATATATATATATATATATATATATATATATATATATATATATATATATATATTAAATAACTTCAGATCCGTAACGTGCGATCCCAAAAACTTCCCCATATCACTTTTGAAAGAAATCGAACAAAATTAATTTTTTATCCGCCATATTGAATTTTTTAAAAAAAATTTCAGATTTATGTGCGACCCCGAAAACTCCCCTATACCAGTTTTGGAGAAAATCGGACAAAATTGATTATTTTGTCCACCATATCTGCCTTATTGAATTTTTAAAAAGATATTTTAGATTCGCCATGTGCGACCCCGAAAACTCCCCCACATCAATTTTGAAGAAAATCGGACTAAATTAAATTTTTTGATCCGCCGTATTGGATCCACTATATTGAATTTTTTAAAATTAATTTCAGATTTGTTGTGTACGACTCCATACCAATTTTGGAGAAAATCAGAGAGAATTAATTCTTTTGGCCGTCATATTGTCAGCGCCATCTTGGATTTTACTGCACCAATTTCGTCCAAGAAAAATATGGGACCACCGAAGCAACTTCCTGAACATAACGTAAAAAAATTCATTCAAATCGGTGACGCCGTTCCGGAATAATCGATATATACATAAAAAAATACATAGTCAACGAATTGAGAACCTCTTTCTTTTAGAAGTCAGTTAAAAAACCTATCGACTTCGATGCCAGACTGAAAAATATCGCCAGTCAAATGACATGGATACAATCACAGGAGTAGTGCGAAATTATTAAAAATCAAAATTTCAGAAGAAAAAAAGAAATCTATCTGCCGTGTTTAAATAGTTGTTTATAAGTATTATTCTTTCAAACAGAGACAAAGAAATAATATATACAGTTTGTTTCCTGCAAATACAACTCTGGCCCTCTCTCCACATTGTAATTAGTTATACACTATTTTACCCATAACAAATAATATTCTTTTAACTAAACACAATAAAACCGCTTGTATTCTCTTTATCTGTTTCCGAACTATATTGTGTCCATCCTCCGTCCGCAGCTTGAAAACACAACACAAAATGTATAGCTTTTATACGTCAACTGCACGCACTGTGTATTATTTCATTAAAATATGGAACACTCAAATTCTGTTTGCAGATGACACTCTGTCGACGGGTCTTGGTGACTGGGAAAATTAAAAGCTGCGGGAAAAGATAATTGCTCATTGGTGGCAGCTTGTCGCACTAATGGAGTCTGAAAAGATGATGGGTTAGAGAGGTTTATGTGAAATTTAGCATAAAAATACGTGTTTAATTTTAAGAAAAAAGTTCTTTAAAATATAAATATGATGTAAATTGCTCGCAAGGGGTAATTAAAAGTTTTTTTGACATTATTTTGTGAGTGAATTAACAAGAGGATTTTAAATACATCTATATTAGCTTACTATTTTAGATACAAAAATGTCATTTTCTGATAAAAAAAAATGACGCAAAACTCGCTTTTCTTTTTTAAGTATAAATTTGTTTTAAACTTATAGGCCGGCGGAATTAGCAACTGGAAAAATTTATTGTTAGTTCTTTAAAATATAAATATGATGTAAATTACTTGCAAGGGATAATTAAAAGTTTTTTAGACATTATTTTGTGAGTGAATTAACAAGAGGATTTTAAATATATCTATATTAGCTTAATATTTTAGGTATAAAAATGTCATCTTCTAATAAAAAAGGACGTAAAACTAGCTTTTTCTTTTTTAAGTATAAATTTGTTTTAAACTTATAGGCCGGCGGAATTAGCAACTGGAAAAATTTATTGTTAGTTCTTTAAAATATAAATATGATGTAAATTACTTGCAAGGGATAATTAAAAGTTTTTTAGACATTATTTTGTGAGTGAATTAACAAGAGGATTTTAAATATATCTATATTAGCTTACTATTTTAGGTATAAAAATGTCATCTTCTAATAAAAAAGGACGTAAAACTAGCTTTTTCTTTTTTAAGTATAAATTTGTTTTAAACTTATAGGCCGGCGGAATTAGCAACTGGAAAAATTTATTGTTAGTTCTTTAAAATATAAATATGATGTAAATTACTTGCAAGGGATAATTAAAAGTTTTTTAGACATTATTTTGTGAGTGAATTAACAAGAGGATTTTAAATATATCTATATTAGCTTACTATTTTAGGTATAAAAATGTCATCTTCTAATAAAAAAGGACGTAAAACTAGCTTTTTCTTTTTTAAGTATAAATTTGTTTTAAACTTATAGGCCGGCGGAATTAGCAACTGGAAAAATTTATTGTTAGTTCTTTAAAATATAAATATGATGTAAATTACTCCCAAGGGATAATTAAAAGTTTTTTAGACTTTATTTTGTGAGTGAATTAACAAGAGGATTTTAAATATATCTATATTAGCTTACTATTTTGGATATAAAAATGTCATCTTCTAATAAAAAAGGACGTAAAACTAGCTTGTTCTTTTTTAAGTATAAATTTGTTTTAAACTTATAGGCCGGCGGAATTAGCAACTGGAAAAATCTATTGTTAGTTCTTTAAAATATAAATATGATGTAAATTATTGGCAAGGGATAATTAAAAGTTTTTTAGACATTATTTTGTGAGTGAATTAACAAGAGGATTTTAAATATATCTATATTAGCTTACTATTTTAGATATAAAAATGTCATCTTCTAATAAAAAAGGATATAAAACTAGCTTGTTCTTTTTTAAGTATAAATTTGTTTTAAACTTATAGGCCGGCGGAATTAGCAACTGGAAAATTTATTGTTAGTTCTTTAAAATATAAATATGATGTAAATTATTGGCAAGGGATAATTAAAAGTTTTTTAGACATTATTTTGTGAGTGAATTAACAAGAGGATTTTAAATATATCTATATTAGCTTACTATTTTAGATATAAAAATGTCATCTTCTGATAAAAAAGGACGTAAAACTCGCTTTTTCTTTTTTAAGTATAAATTTGTTTTAAACTTATAGGCCGGCGGAATTAGCAACTGGAAAAATTTATTGTTAGTTCTTTAAAATATAAAAATGTTGTAAATTATTCGCAAGGGATAATTAAAAGTTTTTTAGACATTATTTTGTGAGTGAATTAACAAGAGGATTTTAAATATATCTATATTAGCTTACTATTTTAAATATAAAAATGTCATCTTCTGATAAAAAAGGACGTAAAACTCGCTTTTTTTTAAGTATAAATTTGTTTTAAACTTATAGGCCGGCGGAATTAGCAACTGGAAAAATTTATTGTTAGTTCTTTAAAATATAAATATGATGTAAATTACTCGCAAGGGATAATTAAAAGTTTTTTTAGACTTTATTTTGTGAGTGAATTAACAAGAGGATTTTAAATATATCTATATTAGCTTACTATTTTAGATATAAAAATGTCATCTTCTAATAAAAAAGGACGTAAAACTAGCTTTTTTTTTTAAGTATAAATTTGTTTTAAACTTATAGGCCGGCGGAATTAACAACTGGAAAAATTTATTGTTAGTTCTTTAAAATATAAATATGATGTAAATTACTCGCAAGGGATAATTAAAAGTTTTTTAGACTTTATTTTGTGAGTGAATTAACAAAAGGATATTAAATATATCTATATTGGCTTACTATTTTAGATATAAAAATATCAACTTCTGATAAAAAAAAAGGACGTAAAACTCGCTTTTTCTTTTTTAAGTATAAATTTGTTTTAAACTTATAGGCCAGCGGAATTAGCACCTGGAAAAATTTATTGTTAGTTCTTTAAAATATAAATATGATGTAAATTATTAGCAAGGGATAATTAAAAGTTTTTAGACATTATTTTGTGAGTGAATTAACAAGAGGATTTTAAATATATCTATATTAGCTTACTATTTTAGATATAAAAATGTCATCTTCTGATAAAAAAAAGGACGTAAAACTCGCTTTTTTTTTAAGTATAAATTTGTTTTAAACTTATAGGCCGGCGGAATTAGCAACTGGAAAAATGTATTGTTAGTTCTTTAAAATATAAATATGATGTAAATTACTCGCAAGGGATAATTAAAAGTTTTTTAGACATTATTTTGTGAGTGAATTAACAAGAGGATTTTAAATATATCTATATTAGCTTACTATTTTAAATATAAAAATGTCATCTTCTGATAAAAAAGGACGTAAAACTCGCTTTTCCTTTTTTAAGTATAAATTTGTTTTAAACTTATAGGCCGGCGGAATTAGCAACTGGAAAAATGTATTGTTAGTTCTTTAAAATATAAATATGATGTAAATTACTCGCGAGGGATAATTAAAAGTTTTTTAGACATTATTTTGTGAGTGAATTAACAAGAGGATTTTAAATATATCTATATTAGCTTACTATTTTAGATATAAAAATGTCATCTTCTGATAAAAAAGGACGTAAAACTCGCTTTTTCTTTTTTAAGTATAAATTTGTTTTAAACTTATAGGCCGGCGGAATTAGCAACTGGAAAAATGTATTGTTAGTTCTTTAAAATATAAATATGATGTAAATTACTCGCAAGGGATAATTAAAAGTTTTTCAGACATTATTTTGTGAGTGAATTAACAAGAGGATTTTAAATATATCTATATTAGCTTACTATTTTAGATATAAAAATGTCATCTTCTGATAAAAAAGGACGTAAAACTCGCTTTTTCTTTTTTAAGTATAAATTTGTTTTAAACTTATAAGCCGGCGGAATTAGCAACTGGAAAAATGTATTGTTAGTTCTTTAAAATATAAATATGATGTAAATTACTCGCAAGGGATAATTAAAAGTTTTTTAGACATTATTTTGTGAGTGAATTAACAAGAGGATTTTAAATATATCTATATTAGCTTACTATTTTAGATATAAAAATGTCATCTTCTGATAAGAAAGGACGTATAACTCGCTTCTTCTTTTTTAAATATATATTTGTTTTAAACTTATAGGCCGGCGGAATTAGCATCTGGAAAAAATGTATTGTTAGTAGACTTCTGACTAAGTAGAAACCTTTAGAACGATAATAGTAATTATGTAGTATCTTATATCTCATTTTCTTTTTTGGGGAAAATTTTTTATTCCACAATTAAGGTGGGGGAAAACAGTTTTTTCGAGTTCTAGGAAACGCTACTGTTTTTCAGTAAAAAAGTTTTTAACAAAAGTTATGCGCTTTGAAAATACCTACAAAATAAGCTAAAGCTCATCCACATCGGATAATTCGTTTGTCAGTTATTGCAAAAAAACCTGTTAAAATGGCTGTTTTTAACCGACTTCTAAAAGAAGGAGGTTCTCAATTCGTCGCGTATGTATTTTTTTATGTATGTACACCGATTACTCCGGAACGGCTGCACCGATTTGAACGAAATTTTTTACGTTACGTTCAGGAAGTTGCTGCGGTGGTCTCGTATTTTTTTAGATGAAATTGGTGTAGTGAATCCAAGATGGCGCCTACAATGTGGCGGACAAAAAGACTTAATTTGGCCAATTTTCTCTAAAATTGGTACGGGAGAGTTTTCGGGGTCGCACATGACAAATCCAAAATTATATTTAAAAAATTCAATATGGCGGATCCAATATGGAGAACAAAAAAATTTAATTTTGTCCGATTTTTTTTTCAAAATTGATATGGGGGAGTTTTTGGTCTAGTACATTACGAATCTGATATTATTTAAAAAAAAATTAAATATTGCGGATCTTAGATGGCGGATTAAATACTCTACATTTCTCGATCTTGTTTAAAGTCAGTATTGGGGGATTTTTGTTAGTATTAATTACGAAATTAAAATAATTTTTGAAAAACTCAATCTGGCGGAATCAATTTAGTGTCCTGAAAATTTTACATTTTTCGACTTTCTCCAAAACTAATATAGATAGTTTTTGAGGATGTAAATTATGAATTTAATAGTATTTTCAGGATTTAATATGGCGAATACAATATAGCTGACTAGAGATTTTACATTTTTCGATTTTGTCCAAATGTGCAACTGAATCGTTTTTGAGGATGTAAATAGCGAATATAAAATTATTTTAAGAAAATTTAATATGTCAGATGCAATATGACCGTTTAGAAATTTTAAATTTCTGAATTTCATCTTAAATTGGTACTAGGGGGCTTTGAAGGGTTTAGATTTAAATTAGATTAAGACATTAAAATTATTTTTTTTGAAATTCATTATGGCGGATCCAATATGGTAGGAAGAAAATTTTACCTTATTCGCATTTTTAAAATTTGGTATTACGGGTTTGGGGGTAATGTATTACGAATATGAAGTTAATTTTTTACAACTATTAGGTTAATAATATACAATATGAGGGACTAAAAATTTTACATTTCCCGGTTTTATATAAAATTGATATTGCGGGGTTCTTGGGGCGTATACAAACTCAATATACAATATAAAATATATCGGGCTAAAAAATGTACATCTCATATGCTTTAAATATCGATATGGGAAGGTTTTAAAGCCTATATTACCATTCTAAAATTAATTTTAAATTTAAGATAGTGGATTTACTATGACAGACTAAATATTTGTTTAACACAATTTCATTGGTATTTGGAGAACTCTAAGAATTAAAGAATTTTTGGTGGTTTATTTTAGGGTAATTTACAATTCTGGATAAAATCGGTACTTTTTTGCCACCTTGGAGTTATTGCGATACTCTAATCTCGATTAGCACTTAGTTCAAATAATTTATGAATATCATAATGAATTCAAAACTAAAAATCGAAAAATTGAACCGACTTCTAAAAGCGTGCTAAAAAGTGATAAAATAACTATAAATTTTTATATGAAATTTTAAATTTTTGAAGTCGGCGCCAAATTATTTCTAAATGAAGTAAATATCTACTAATATATACAAATTATTTTAAGAAAGCAATTACAAATAAAGTATTTTTAATCTGTTTATGCGAATCACATTTTGTCAGGTATTAGTTTGGCGCCGACTTCAAAAATTTCAATTTCATATAAAAATTTATAATTATTTATCACTTTTTAGCACGCTTTTAGAAGTCGGTTCAATTTTTTTATAAAAATTTTATTTCAATTGTTAATAAACAGTAGAAAAATATATTGCATTAACTTTAGACTACACCAAAAGAAGCCTCTTGTTGTATACAACAAGTATTCAAAATTTCGAGTAAAACATTTAATAGTTTTTTGCATAGTGAATTTGTTTATAACATTTTATGTTTTTTTTTATTGATTATTCTCAGCGGTCTAAAGATCGTACAGCGATCTGCTGATGCGCAAATGAAAGCTCGAGACTTATACTAACAATAACAAAAAGAACCAAAGTTGTTGTTGATTTTAAATTGTTGAAATAGATAAAAAAATTTGTGGTTGGTTTTTTCATTATAAACAAATAGAATAACTTTTCGACAATTGTTAATATCGCAATTCCAATAAGTGAAATTTTGGCGCATATTTTGAAAAAAAAAATGTACGATCACTAGAAACTGAGATTTTTTTTTCAAAAAGTCGCTGTTGCGTTGTTTATTATTAAGAGATTATTTAATGGAACTCATTGGGAGATGGTCAAATTATTGTATGCAGCAGTTTTCAACTCAATTATTTCAAAATTGTGGACGTTGCAATACTTTAAAGTTGTACCTACTCCAAGAGTCAGAAAGTAAGCAGTGGAGGGGGGGGGGCGTTCTTTCAGCCAGCGGCGCGCAGAAAAAAACGTGACTTTGACGCTTTCCATTCATTTCGCTGGAAAAACTTGGATTATCTCGGCGAATATTGGTCGTAGAATCTTTATTTATTTTTCAATTTGTGGTTTCTCGACGAGATATGAACAAGGGATGATATGTTTTTGTAGTCAAATTTTTGTTAAACACACCAATAAACAAATTGTTGCGCTTTTCAAATTGCGAAAAAAATGTTACAGTGGTCAACAGTATTCTACTAATTAGAAATATTAAAAACAGATTGATTTAAAGGGTACCATTAATATTTATGGAGTTATAGCATGAAATCAATTGCGACTGTCATTTGCTGCCAAATTATTGGTTATAGAAGAAAAACACATGTTAAATTTTTTGTTCATTTTATTGGACGAATATTTCACATACAAAATTTCATTCTCAGTTTCTTAGACATCGATGGACACTCATTTTCGAAATCTTTATCGGTTTCATTGTTATCATTATGATTTACAGGCCAAACGGCTTCGCACTTCCTCCAGAGATTATTCACTCATACCAGGCACACAAAGACACCAAAAGTATGAAGCTCTGTGGGAACCCTTTCCATGTTATCGGGTCCTAGGTGACGTTGTCTGACCTATTTCCTACGAACTTTCGGATGGTTCTCGCGGTTGCAAAGATAACTGCTCTCTGCATAGGTTTATGCAGATGCTCACTAGAGCCCAGTCCATTGATGTTCTGCAGGAGGTTCTTTGGTATCACTCTAATTGTTAACAGTATTATGGCAATGGTTTGGATGCTGTTCATTGACTATTGTCTTCGGATTTGCACCTCCAGATCTTTGTATTTGGCGATTTTCTCGTTGTGTTTTGGCCTTAGGTTGTTGTTGTTAGGCACAGCAATGTCGATTGGTGTAGTTCGCCTAGAAATTTTATCTTTTTATATAATGTCTGGTCTATTATGAGCTACTGTATGATCCGTCAGAACCGTTCGGTCTCAATATAACTTGAACTGGCTGTTCTCAAAAATAATTATCATTACAATTATCATCATTATTATCACTCTCATCGTCACGATCATTATTACTCTTATCATCATCACTGTCCTCATTGATATAATTACCATCATCATCATCATCATTATTATCATAATCGTAATTATTTTCTCCCCTATTACTTTCATCAATATAATAGTCAAATGTAGTTTATTTTGCATCAAAAAGTAATAATGCTATCAACAAATATTGCTATTTGCTTCATGCTATATCTCGATAAATATTAATGGTACATTAAAAATCAATCTAATTTTTAATATTCCTAATTAATAGTATACTGTTGAACATTGTAACAATTTTTTCGCAATTTGAAAAGGACGCAAGTACGGTAAAATTATAATTATGCATAAAATGTATAACAGTGCAACAATTTGTTTATTGCTATGTTTAACAATAATTTGATTACAAAAACATATCATCCATTGTTCGAGTTTGAAGCGTATGAGTCACGTTTTTTTCTGCGCGCCGCAGGCTGAAATAACGCCCCCTCAACTGCTCTTTTTCTGACTCTCGGGGTAGGTGCAACTTCCAACTATTGCTATATCAATAATTTTGAAATAGTTGAGTTGAAAACGGCCGCATACCATATTTTAGCCATCGCCCTATGAGTTTCTGCTTAAATAATCCCTTAATGTTAATAAACAACGCAGCAGCGATTTTTTGAAAAAATACTCTATCTCAGCTTCGAGTGGTCGTACACATTTTTTTTTTTCAAAATGTGCGTCAAAGTCCCAACTATCGCGTCCACTTATCGGCCTTTCTATATCAGAAATTGTCTAAGAGTTGTTCTATTTGTTTATAACGAAAAAACGAACCCTAATTTTTTATCTGTTTCAACAATTTAAGATCAACAATTCATTTCGTTCTTTTTTGTTATTGTTAGTATAAGTCTGGAACTTTCATTTGCGTATCCGCAGACCGCTGTACGACCTCTAGATTGCTGGGAATAAACAATAAAGAAAACAAAAAGTTATAAACAAATTCAATGTGCAAAAAAACTATTGAATATTTTCACTTGAAATTTTGCACATTTATTGTATGCAACAAGAGGCTCCTTTAATTGCAGTTTAAAATTAATGGAAAATTTTTTTTTTTATTATTTATAAACAATTGAAGAAACAGCCATTTCAGCAGGTTTTTTTGCAATAACTAACAAAAAAATGATCGGATTCGGATGCACATAAATTTTGTTTAAAACTTTTTTACTGAAAAACTATAGCTTTTTCTAGAACTCGAAAAAACTGTTTTTTCACATCTTCATTGTTAAATAAAAATGTTTTCCCAAAAAAAAGATGAAACATAAGATACTACAAAATTATTATTATTATTCTGAAAATTTCTGCGTAATCAGAAGTCTACTAACAATACATTTCAAAATCACCTCGTATGAGACTCCGCCGGCCTATAAATTGTATAAGTGAACAAGTTTAATGTTGACGCTGAAAAAAAGTTTTGTTAATTTATGTGAACCATCTTTTTAAAGTTTTTGTGCTACTACTTTTAGTTACCCAAGAGTTAATATTTCATTGAGTTTAAGTAACTAATGATACATACATCATTTGTAGGAGTTATATTTTGGCCGACTATATATCACTATTTATTAATATTTACTATAAATAACTATGTATCGGTAATATATTTCATCTGCAAACAACTAAATTCGCAAAATAGGACCACTTCCTATAAATAAAAGAGAAATATATAGCATTCCTAAATGCGTCAACGCCTGGTACTTATTCTAACGATATACGACATGAATTGAAGTCGATTCTCGTTGGTAATAGCGATCATTACGTGCTTGTTGAATAATGTACTATTTATAAACCTACATACATCAAAATATCAAAGCATAGTTGCTTTCCACGTCTCATATAAACATTATTATAACGTTACTGTTTAAAAATACATTTGAATATTTGTAAAGTGGATTTAACCATATAAACAAACCGAGCACACTCGTGTTTGTAATTTATTGGCAAACCAATACAGACAGGCCGCTTTAAAGCAAACACTTTTTGATTAATAAAATTTGTCAGTGCTGCAGAACACGTACATAAATATTACAAACGAAAACTAAACGAATGGTATATCCATACTATGAATGGCTGACTAAACATAGACATTGTTAAGTATAGCAGTTGATTTTAAAAAATGCAATTTTAAAAACTGAAATATATACAGGGTATGCAACTCATGAAAATACAGATTCTTATAAGGAATGTATTGCCTCTATTCTAAGTTATGAAAAAAGTACGACTATAAATGAAATATTTGGAAACATCCAAGACTACAGTAATCGAAAAATTCTGCCCTAAGGATGTAAAAGAACAAAAATTAAACCAAAGAACAAAACTTTTAATGAAGCAGAGAATAGAAATGGAAGACAAGAACACACAAGAATATAGAACCCTAAACAGAGAGATATCAAAAGAAAGCAGCAAGCATAACAGACAACATAATACGAAAAAAATTAATAATGTCATAGAGGAGAATAGGAATTTGAAAGTAGTAAGAAACAGTACACCAGGAAGAAAGGGAGTACAGAAAGTCAAGGATATACACGGCAACATAGTAGCACACAAAGAGGAAATTTTACACTCTATCAAATTTTTCTACCAAGAACTTTATACCTCAAACCGATATTCCAAAAGTGCTAAATCAGGGATCGTAAAAAATTCCAGAAATAACCGAGGAAAAAATCACGAGTGCCCTAAGAGCTATGAAAAACAATAGAGCTCCCGGAGACGATGAACTGGTAATAGAGTCAATCAAAGAAGGAGCAAACGATTGTTATTAAGGTGATGTTACAGACCTTAAAAATTATAGGCCGTTCAGCCTCCTAAGCCACATATACAAACTATTTATCAAAATACTCCCAAACCGTTTGACAAATAAAATAGACTCATTTCTTTCGAGAGAGCAGGCGGGATGCCGATCAGGCTATAGGACAAATGACCATCTTCTGACCGTCAGAGTTCTTATATAGAAAAGTATTGAAGATAATAGACCACTGATGTTTGTCTTCGTTGATTTCGAGAAGGCCTTTGATTCGATAAATCTACGGAAACTTCTAAAGGCATTAAGCGAATGGCGCGTCAATCATCGATACTCCGCAATTATCAAAAACATATATGAGAATGTCACGGCAAATATCAGAACATCGGCAAATCAATGCACAGATCGATTTAATATCGCCGAAGGGCAAGGTGACATAGTCTCTCCAAAATTGTTTGTTGCACTGCTAGAGAATATGTTGAAAAAGATAAATTGGGATTCAACAAGAATCAGCATCGATGGCGAATTGATAAATCATCTCTATTTTGCAGACGATATTGTGTTAATAACAGAATATATATAGGAAACACAAAATATGCTAGATACGCTAAACGATGCATCAGAAAAAGTCGGTTTGAAAATTAATTTATCGAAGACACAATACATGACAAACCTATTAATAAGTAGTCCCTTAAACATCAATAACATAAATCTAGAATAAGTGCACATATACAAATACTTGGGATATGAGATCGGTATTGGGCTAGATAATCAGATGCACGAAATTCAACGAAAAATAAGTTTATCGTGGGCGGCATTCGGTAGACTCAGATATATAATGAAATTTAATCTTCCTATATGCTTGAAAAGAAAGGTCTTTAACCAGTGTGTCTTGTCTGTTCTTAAGTATGGGAAAAAAGAACATTAACAGAATACATGTCATGCAACGAAAAATAGAACGGTCAATGTTGGGAGTCGCTCTTAGGGATAGAATACCCAATTACATCGTAAGAAACCGAACAGGAGTATGAGACGCGGTGAAATCTATCTTACATCTTAAATGGAACTGGGCAGAACATGTGGCTAGGGTGACTGATGGACGGTGGATAAAGAGGCTTGTGGAATAGAGGTCAAGATATGAGGCCTGTAGAAAAAGCGGACAACCTCCTAGTCGGTGGACAGACGACATAAAAAAAAGTGGCTGGAACTTGAATACAAGTGGCATAAAATAGAAAGAGATGACTGAAATTAAGGGAGGATTTCATTCAGCAGTGGACAGGATAAAAAAATGATTGCAATAGTGTGTCAGTTTGTCCGCTATGTATTTTTTCTATATATGTATATCAATTACTCCGGAACGGCAGCACCGACTAAATGAATGAATTTTTTTACGTGATGTTCAGAAACTTGCTGCGATCGTCTAATAACACTTAGACAGAAATTGGCTCAGTAAAATCCAAGATTGCGCTTATAATATGGCGGACAAAAAATTCATTTTGTACGATTCTCTTCAAAAGTGCAATGGAAAAATTTTCGAGAACTCACGTAAAAATTTAACATGGCGGATTAAAAATTTTATATATTTCGATTTTGTCCAAAGTCTATATTTGTGAATCTTTTGGGGTATAAATAACAAATTCAAAAATATTTTTGAAAAAGTCAATATGGCATTCTAAAAATTTTCTGTCTCGATTTTTTTCAAAATTGGTACTGGGGGGTTTTTGAGAGTGTAAATTACGAATTTAAAATGATTAAAAAAATTTAATACGGCAGTCCGGATTATGTTTGAAAAGGGTTTTCAAGAGTGTAGATTAAGTTTAGATTAAGAGTACAAAATTATTTTTTTTTAAATTCATTATGGAAGATCCAATATGGTGGGTTGAAAGCTTTATTCATATTTTTTTATAATTGGTATAAGGAGGTTTTCGGGATCGTAGGTTACGATTCTGAAATTAATTATGGTGAACTGAAAATCTTATATTTTTCTGAATTTAAGCAAAATTGACATTAAGGAAATGTTGGGGCGTATATTGCGGGTTTTAAATTAATTTTCTTCAACTCAATATACAAGATTAAATATTCAAATTAAAAATTTACTAGTATTAAGTTCTTCAAATAACGATATTGAGGGTTTTGGGAGCTTAGATTAGTAGGAATCTAAAATTAGTTCCTTAAAATTCAAGATAGCTGATTTACTGTGACAGACTAAATATTTATTTGATACAATTTCATTGAATACTGAAATTTGGAGAATTCTCAGAATCAAAGATTTGTTGTTCATTAGTGTGGTTTATAATTGGATAAAATGGGTAGAAAAGTTTAAAAAAAACGCAATAAAATTTTATATAAAAGCTACAGTAAACAAGCCACTATAAATAAAGTATTTCTCAATCCTTCTATATCAATCACATTTTGTCAGGTATTAATTAGGAGCCAACTTCAAAAAATTCAATTTTATATTGTTATTTTTCCCTTTTTAGCGCATTTTTAGAAGTCGGATCAATTTTTTATAAAAATTTGATGCCTGCAGGTTACGAATTTCATTCAAGCGCATATCTAAATACTTTTCTTCATATTTTAATATACAGGGTGCCTCAAACATTTTTACCAAGTCAAGGTTAAGTTTTTTAAATCGAACACCTTGTATGTTTCTGTATATTTCATATTTTTCTTCATTCTAAAAGAGAAGCAAGAGGAGATTTTGTAATAAAATTATATTAAAAATATTATTGAAAAGATTTACATGGTATTTTAATTAAATTTTTGATTTTCTTATGTGCAGGGTGCCCTTTTAAGGTATTTGGAAATATGAAAATTATGGTTCTTGGGTTTAGACCGTGTCTAATTAGAATTATTATCCGAAAGGGGGATCTTTACTCCAAAAGATTTGAATACTGATCCCTGAAGATGCCTCGTGAAATAGTAGGCAAAACGTCGGATAATAAGTCTAATTTGACACAGTCTAAACCCAAGAACCATGCTTTTTAACTTGATGAAAGCCGTGAAAGATTTCGTTCTTTATATTTGGAAATAGTTAACTCTTTGTCATATGAACAATTTTTCAAATAAATTCAGTTTTATAGAATTTATAGAAATTTAGACCAATAACGAAAATCTTTAAAAATTGGCGTGTCCAATGTTATTTTGGCAATGGTTATTAAAATCCATATTCGTTCAGTATCAGTATTGCACTTTAAATATCCGTACAAATAGGGACATATTATTATATATGGCAATACTCCTCAATTACGAAAAGACGTATCAATATGGTATTACTTTTATCAGCAAAAAAAAATTTAAAAAAGTTTGATCAAAATAATTTTTTTTTTTCGAAATTCATAAAGTACCGCTCGGGACGAGTGCTCCGCAGACCTCCCTCCCACGCTACGCCACTGATCGCTTTGAACCTATGTTTCCCTATTTAATACATTACATTTTCAGGTTTCGACTTTTTATGAGGTCATCAAACTTCACTTCTCAATAATCCTATTACAAAAATTGAGTGATGTCAGTATTTTTTTTCTAACAGATGTTTTGAAAGTCTTTTAGAAGTGTAAGCCAATACTTTGTCATTTTAGTAATAAAATTTTAAATATAATCTGAAAATTTGTGCCGTTAGACAAGTTGCTTGTCATCATAGACCTTTGGGGAAACTGTTAAAGAAATGCGTTAAGGCCCGTAGAGGCATTTTATATTTTTTGTGGTAAATGATTTCTGGGAAGAGAACACATTGAAATTTTTAGTTTTATTTTGTTTTTGGTTAAAACTGATTCCATTTTTTTAGAAACACAATTAATTGCTGAACTAGCTATTTTATTATACTTACATATTTATTGTGCAAGGCGGGAGTTAACCGAACTTACCTAGAACAAAAGAAAATATACATTAATACCAACTTTTTTTATATATTTTACTAGCAGTTGCCCGTTATGGTTTTGCCCGCACTCAAGCCCCCTGAAGACTTTAAGAAACACGGCCAATGAAATTTTGTTGACCCCCATTCGTACATACGTTGCAGTCACAGACCCTTGCTTTAAAAGCTTCAGCACAAATAGTTCAAATATAGTTAATTACCTCACGCAATTTACCAATAATGGAATAAAATTAGATTAACTTTTTACAGTGTGAATATTTTAAAGAGCACTAGTTTTTAGATATTGTTATGGGCCATCTTTTGAAACTAAAGTCGAGTCCATACCTCTACTTTCTCACTTAGTAGGTGCTTACCGTGGTTTTGCCAAACTTTTCCCAAAATTTCATTATTTTAACTTTAATAGTATAGGTTTTTCTTTGATTTTTAAAATGATCTGCAATAAGTCTGTAAAGGAATATTTATTTGAAGAACTTCATTTTCTCCTTTAATGAACTATTAATTCTCTCTCAGTTTTTTCTTTGAACTCTCAGAAGTCTCAAACTGCAGCGTAAACGCTTTACTCCCTAAATAGCTTTTAAAATCAAATACAAATAGCAGACTAATAATACAAATCTTGAAAAAAACATATTTTTTACTACAATAAATCTATTGGACAAGTTTCACTTTATCGATAAAAAAATGCAATCTAAATTATTTTAATCAATTAATATTATTTGTATTTGTTGCCTTGCTCTCTATTTTTGGCGTGCATCCTTGGAAGATATGCCAGCTCACTACCCGTTCCGCGTTTACTCCATGTTATCCGATGACCCTCGGAGGTTTATGCGTTCCTGTGTTTGAAGATGCGACTCTTGAATTTTTAATTATATGCTCCCAAAAGGCCCCTTTACTAGAAATAAATTATGAAATGTTTTATAAATTGTCTGAAATTTAAATCAGACGGCACATTCGAGGTTCTGAAATTTCCCTCCTCTAAGAGAGATGGTTGCACATGACCTTTTCTTTCAGCCACACTTCCGCAATATGCTCTTTTTCCACAAATGGAAATTGATACCTCATCAGTCACTCACCTTAGATTCGGTGAGATGCCCTAAAGACGATTGGAGTGTCTTTTTATTATTCAACACCGGCAGCGATGTGAATGTTATAAATACCGGTAACGAATTCCAATTTTTTTAGCTTTATTCAGCCTAAATTTAAAGGGACCATTAGGACCTCAGTCGTACCCTTGATTGTATTTCTCATGATCTTTTGAATAAAAAGCTTCATAGATACGGTGTAAGAGGCGTTCCCCTCGATTTGCTTTCATCGTCCCTGTCAAATAAAAGGCAGGTAGTCGCATATGGTGGAGAGCTTTCTGAGCCAATGGCGGTAGGGTGTGGAGTGCCGCAAGGTTCGGTATTAGGACCTCATATTTTCATTATATATATATATATATATATATATATATATATATATATATATATATATATATATATGTATTAACTGGTTATTGTCCAGAACACCTGACCTATAATTAAAACCACAGGTATAAATAAAGTAGTGTAATTACACTTATCGGTATATATTACACTGATCAGTACGCTTCGAAATTTTTCAAGTATTTTCAAACTGTCAGAATATAAATTTTCTATAAAAATACATATTGTTAACTTTATTATATATAAACAATTAAAACATATAATTAGGAAACATGCACTTTCAATTATAAATATACAAAAATTTTAAAAACTGATACACACAAAGGAAAACGAGAATTTTACGAAATGATGGAAATTTAAAAAATCCGAATCCCATAAACAATGAAAGAGACATAAAAAATCGAAATCTAATTTACTTTAATATTTTAAAATAAATTACAATAATGCAATTTCTAAAATGCATAAAACAATCAAAATATAGTTTTTCTTCATCATTTTTCCTAGACTGGATAAGGGTAATTATTGTCAAAAAAATGTTTTGTTTTGGGTTAAATAAACTTAAATTTTGTAAGTCACCTAAAAACTATACCACTTCAACGTTATTCATATTGCGCAAATTCTTTGATTAAAAAAATAAATAAATAATAATATACTGACTTAACATGTCGAAATTGCTGAGAGGCTCAACAACTTAAATAGCAGAGATGATAGTCAGCAATTGCCTAATACTTGGAAAAACCTGCTTACGAAACATCAGCCAAGAGTAGGTAGTGAAGAAACGGATCACAACTAGGTAACACGATTCCAAACACTGGCAACAGGGCTGATGACACACAGCAGGGCTCGCAACCTGATTGGCCAGAACCATTCAGCAAACAAATGAAACCCACGTATACACGGGACCGACAGCACCCGAGTCGCAGGCGTCAGTTTGCCCACAGACGCCAAACAATGAGCTTTAAAAATGGTGAATGAGATCTCACCGAAACGTCAGCTGTCTTACAGTCCTGAGAAGGACTCAGTATACACGGGCTATCCGAGAACCTTCGATTACACATCACACCCATGAGAACATCCGACATAACATAAAGAAACATGAAGACATTTATATTCGCCATATCAAAAGTCGTGATTAACTTTATTAGAATGATATGCTTAAGTTATAGTTTTTTATTGGAGCTGCCATTTTGGTTGACTGAATTCTTCTTCTTATTGCGCCCTCTCCTTCCGAAGGTTGGCGATCCAAATGGCAATTGTGGCTCTGGAAGCTGCAGCACGAAATATGTCTGTAGATGAGCGATCAAACCATCTCCTCAGGTCTTTCAGCCATGAATTCTGGCGTCTTCCTACTGATCGTTTACCCTGAACTTTACCCTCTATAATGAGTCGAAGTAGCTCATATCTTTGACCTCTCAGCACATGACCCAAGTATTGAATTGTTCTCTCTTTAATGGTGTTTAGCAGTTCTTTTTGTTTATTCATGCGCTGGAGTACTTCGTTGTTAGTGATCCTTTGCATCCATGAAATTCGCAACATCCGCCTATATATGTACATTTCAAAAGCCTCTATTCTTTTTTCTGTTTGTGGGTCCATTGTCCAACTTTCGCATCCGTAGAGTAAGGTAGAGAAAACGTAGCATCTGACCATACGAGTTCTGAGCTCTAGACTAAGGTCTGATCTTGTAAAAAATGTTTTCATGCTCATTAGTGTTTTTCTCGCTTGTTCGATCCTCGATAAAATTTCCTTCTTCGGGTTACACTGGCTGTTGATATTAACTCCTAGATATTTCATTGATGTTACCTGTTCTATTGTTTGTCCCTTGACATGCAGACGTACATTTATTGGCGCCTTTGAAAATACCACTATTTTGGTTTTAGAGACGTTTAGATGTAAGCCGAACATTTCGCTATGATGTACTACGGAATCTATTATGCTTTGTAGCTCTTGTACGCTGTTTGCTATTAGGACGGTATCATCAGCGTACCGAATGTTGTTGATCATAGTTCCGTTAAACTTGATTCCACCTTGGGCATCGTCTAGTGCTTCTTTAAATATGGACTCGGAATACAGATTAAACAGGAGCGGAGATAGCACGCAGCCCTGTCGGACTCCCCGTCTAATCCACATAACTCCGGATGTTGTTTGTTCTACTTCGACTGTTGCCGTTTGGTGCCAATAGAGTTCTTAGATAATGTGTAGGTCTTGTTCGTCGACGCCGGTTGTTCTCAGAATTTCAATCATCTTTTGATGGTTAACGCAGTCAAATGCCTTTCGATAGTCTATAAAACATGCATATACATCCACGTTCATGTCTCTGCAGCGTTGTGTCATTACATTTAGGGAGAAAAGAGCTTCTCGTGTTCCCATTCCGTTTCGAAATCCGAATTGAGTGTTATCCATCTGATCTTCGCACTTCCTGTAAATTCGTGTATGGATGATTCTGAGAAAAGTTTTAAGGACATGAGACATCAGACTTATTATCCGGTAATCATCGCATTGTGAGGAATTAGGTTTTTTTGGCAGTGTTATAAATGTTGACTTTAGCCAGTCTAATGGTATTTTGCCGGAGTTGTATATGTTATTGAATAATGATGTTAACAAGTCTAGGCTTTTGCTTTCGTTGTCTGCAATTAATTTAAGTATTTCGACGTTGATTTTGTCTGGACCGGTAGCTTTACCATTTGTCTGTGCTTTTATTGCATGGCGAACTTCTTCTTTAGTTATTTCTGGGCCTTTTTCATTTATTTGACTGACTGTGGGTGGTGGAACACTGGGTCTATCATCATCGAAAAGTGTTTGAATGTATTCTTTCCATCTCTCTAGTCTATCTACTGTCCCCAGAATTACCTCGTTATTATTCCCTCTTAAAATTGTTTCTTGCCGCTTTCTGTGTCTGCCTGTCATTTCTTTTACTTTCTTGTGGACGTTAAAGGTGTCATATCTTTTCTGAAGTTGTTCGATTTCTTGACATTTTGTTGACATCCAATCTTCTTTAGCTTCCCTGCACTTTTTCCTAATGATTTTATTGAGTTGCTTGTATTCTGTTGGGTTTGTTTTGTGTTTTCTTCTTTCATTCATGAGGTCTATGATTTCTTGCGTTATCCATTCTTGCTTTCTGTTGTTCTTTGTAAATCCAATGTCTTCTTCTTGAATATTTGTTATTTTAGTTTTCAAAGCATTCCATGTTCCTTCAACGTCCTCTCTCCGTATCGATTTCTCCATTGTTTCCATTTCTTTCTCGATCTTGAGACTAATTTCTTTCCTTTTTATGGGGTTTTTCAATTGTGCGATATCTATTTTTCTTGCTACTTTTTCCCTTTTGACTGAATTAGATACGTACTATTTACACCATTATTCAGGCTAATAAAATTACATTCTATTAGTAAAAAACCTCATATTCTGGCCAATATCCTTTCGGTATCAAATATAGTACAGTATAAATTTTGTATTAATCTTTAAACTCTAGCATATGGCGGGTTAAGAGTTTGAAATAATAACCAATATCAATAAACAGACCGTTCTATTTTAAGCCTTTCTGGCTTCAATGTTTTCGATTCAAAGTTATGTACATTGGCGTACTCTATTACGTTGAGTTAAATTTAGACTCAATATTAAAATATTGGAATTCCATTTCATTATTAATGTAACCAATTTATTTCTAAATTTCATTTTAGATGTATTCATTAGAAAAAAGATTATATCAAGAAGGTATTATCGGGATTGCAAAGAATGGAATTTAGTAGACCTCAGGGAGGAGGGGAGGGTTGACGTTTTTTATAGGCTATATGTCACTTCTACAAAATTAATGATGTAATAATAACAAAAAAAAAAACAATTTTCCATCGACTGCATTTATTAAAATTATAAAAGATAAAAAATACAGCAGTGAGATCGAGGTGATTTTAATATTTCACAATGTACTGAATTGTTACGAATTTTTTAACTTAACAAAAATATCAGTTTTTTGGTAAAAAAAATGGGTTATTAGTAAATCCCGAATATTATCATCTAGAAAAGGAGTTGCTAGAGCTCGAAAAGGATCATTTTGAAGAAAATATAGATCTAACTTTTATCAAAGAAAAATGGTTCGATTACCCTATTTCAACAATGCCTGCCCCGATATTAACCGTTTCTTTATACTGAGTGTGATTTTCCTCAACCCAGCCAAGATTTAAAATTATAAACACCTTACACCACGATAAATACAGTTGTATCAATAAATGATTTTACAAGCCAAAAGTGCAAATATGTTGAAAGCAGTTGAAGATAATTATTAGGTACATTTAGAGAAAAATATACAATGCGTATCACTTTCCTGATCCACGTACGTCCACATGGACATATACATACTTACATACATACCTATATATATATATATATATATATATATATATATATATATATATATATATATATATATATATATATATATATGGAGCAAAATGCAAACTTCGTTCCAACCACCATGCCGAGAAGAAAGTCAAAACTTACCCTCCCCGCCATAGCGATACGGCAGAGGCACACGTTTCGTCGCTACTAGACTCATCAGGGCACCGACATGCACTTGGTTGTGCAAAGGATGGTTTCAGCACTACAACGGCATAATATGGATATATCCACTGCTATTGCATCTCACATGGGAGGAATCCGTGAAAGCCTCATAAACATATATATATATATATATATATATATATATATATATATATATATATATATATATATATATATATATATATATATATATATATACTAGCGACCCGCCCCGGCTTCGCACGGGTGCAATGCTGATACTAAATACACTACAGAAAAACTGTGACTATTTATTTTATTTTTACAACAATTATTACATCGGCCTCCGACGCGCTATTTATAGGCACGCTGCCGCCGCCCCGGTCGGCCAGTACCGCCGCAAGCGCTACTTCCCGCAATTTTAAATCTGTAATATCTTCGAAAATATTCATTTAAATCTTGTGCTGTAAAGGACCATATAGATCTATATTAAATCAACAATGTATTTAAGCTATTTAATTGGATAAGGATTAATGCTGTATTGGTTAAAATCGCTTCAAAATTTGCCATTATTTGTCGTAAAAAGTAAATGACAAAAAAATGTTATTGTGGGATATCCATGAGAGATAGACATATACCATCGCGGAGTTTTCTGGAGACCTTTTCAATGTGTACAAATAATTAGTACATTATTTTGATAAATCTCGTAGGGTTCAGCCTGCGTTTGCAATGTAAGCGGAAAAAAATATGATAATTAACGACATCACATTAGAAACCTCAAAAATAACAGTATTTCTCCACTATTTAATGGATGTTATTATACATATGAACCTTCCTCTTGAATCACTCTATCTATTGAAAAAAACCGCATCAAAATCCGGTGCGTAGTTTTAAAAATTTAAGTATACAAAGGGACATAGGGACAGAGAAAGCGACTTTGTTTTATACTATGTAGTGATATACGTACGCTCCTGAAAATACATATAGACTACGCATCGCAATCGTATATTTCGATATGTTTAAAATACCTTTATAAACACTGAATGAATTTATAGGATTTCAAAACGGTTAAAAAAATTGCTTATTGCATTTAAATCATTAGAGTTTATTTTCACAACTTATTTAAAGTTATTTTAGACTGATTTGAAAGTATACCTACCTACATACGTCCAGGTAGATTATCAAATAAACACGAGTGTGAAAATATTAGGTCAAATGTATACTAAACATAATTACTAGATAAAATAATTTAACAAAAAAATGTGTTTCAACTGTAGTTCCATAAAAACGTGTTGTTGCTTATTTGGATACCTTATTTAATAGGGCATGTTTCCTTGGTACGTCTAACATTCGAAGATCTAAATTACAGCGCATGTGCCTTGATAATCAGTTCGAAAAAGGACTTATTCTGTCGCTGCAAAATATGTGAATATGAACAGGTCTGTATTTATCATACAGAAATAGCTGAACAGGTACGTTCGACCGATCAATAGTGATTATCTTCCAGATCATAGTTAAACACGTGTGCTTGCGAAAAATCAACATAATATCAAACGCGGATGCAAGGGGGCGGGGGGATCCCCCCAAGAGGTGAGAAAAATAGACTTGCCCTGTCTCCTGTATTAAAAACGTGAATGTTGCTGGTACTCCTCTCCTGTCGACATTTCGCTTATGCTTGCCATACCGTGCGATCGTCGCCCCCAAGAGCTTCGAATTCAAAAAAATAGACTCTCCCTGCCTGCTTCATTAGGAACGTGAATATCGCTGACACCTACCCCCGTCAAAAACTCACTTTCGCTTGCCTTGCCATACTGTATTCTTATAATATCGCCGCACCCCCACACCAAAAAAAAAGGAGGCTGCATAAGGTAAGTATGCAGGTGTACCAAAACTTCCACGATGTTGTTTGGAACTAGCTTTCAACTTTATGCTTTAAAATTCACTATCTACAAAACAAAAGAAATAACAAACGCAAGTAGCATGTGGGTGAAATAAAACTCGTGGTAGATTGTTATAATAAAAATCTTAAATTAAAATTCAAATAGTTAAAATAAAAATCTTCAATCAAAAGATCCAATTGTAGTGTAAACTGGATTTTACAAAATATAAAATAAAATAAATCAAACTAGAATAAATATACAGAGAAAAAAGGAAATAAATACAACTGGTTTGCTTGCGTCTGTCAGTTGTTTATTTCTCGCTGACTGACAGTTGTGAAGTTTAAACCCATAGGGTGGTTGCCTGCAGGTTGGTCCACAGCAATGTTTGAAGCCGCAGGTTGGATACCTATAGGGTGGACACCTATAGAGTAGACCCCGATTTCCTGAGGCCTAGACTGATTTCTGATTAAAACGTGCTTAAGACTAACAAAATCCCTGTTTCCAGGTTGTGTCTCGGTAAAACAGCCAAAAAAACGCCAAGCAAGCAAAAAAATACTCAAACCAAACAACACTATACTGCTATCGCGACACGCCAAATAAAATTCCAATCTCATTTCCAGCAAAATGGCTGTAAATTAAACGGGATGGAAGTTTTTTGTCTTTTTTTGCTGATTCTAACAGGAAAATGTAAAGTGACAGACACATTCTCGCCTTTTTATAACGAAGCCTGAAGCTTGCGCTGTATAAGCTTCTTTTTTCCCAAGGGAGCGAGTCGAAAGGAATTTTAAACGAGTAGCAACACGACAGAAGAAAGGACAGTTCAAAATAGTGGACTTAGACAGCTTTGTTATCTAACTGGTCGGTGGCATTTTCGGTTCTAAATCAAATAGGAATCAATTGTTTTTTTTTTAAATTCTAAATTGAGAAATAAGCATTTCCCGCTAGCCATTAGCAACACGGTATTAGATGCCCGTCCAAACTTCCAAAAATGACAACAGAAATAGCAAAACTACATTCAACTGCTTAAAAGAATACGAATTGCCTAAACGTCAACTAGACAGTGACAAATAACCTAACAAAACATAAACAAAATATCACAAAATCTATGAAATTATTCCAAATAAAATCGGGAAAAACTGGTATAAGAAAGGGCAAAAGTAAGAATTTCACTTGAATAACGGGCAAGAAAACAATATCTAATAAAAAAAAAAGGTAAATAAGTAGTCCTTATCTAAATATAAACAATCTAATGCAGTTACGTAGCGTCGAGGAATTTACGAATCAAGCTAAAAATGGAAATAAATTTAGGCTGTATATCTTATAGGCAAACTGCAGAATGATAAAGAAAATAATAGAGCTGGGAAGAAAATTTGCAATGAAGAAAAATCAGGATGTCTAGGGATATAGTAAAACCCATGAATGCAATATGCTATCATACGAAGGATATATGAAAAATGCTTAATGAAAATTATATTGTGTTGCACAAAACATCACTATTAACAAAAAAAATGGGGTAAAATTAACCAAATTAACCATAATAAATATAAAAAGAAATTTTAACCGTGACAAATGTGTAAACAAATTAGAAGATATTAATTTTTTAAGAATGGGGAGTAGAAGAGAGCTGGCAAAATATTGCGAAATGCATCAACGAAGCAGCGGAGGAAGCGATTGGAAAGCGTAAAATTAATGTAAACGCGACAAACCACACCAAACCGTGGTTTTGTCAAGAGGTAAAAGAACTCTCTGAATCAAAACGGAAATGTTACCTAAAATACAAAAGCGCACCGTCGGAAGAAACTCACGCAGAATATGTCCAAGTAAGAATCAGAGTAAACGCACGAATAAGATCAATCAAAAGAGAACATTGGGCTAATTTTACCAGCGACATGGACCACGACTTGTATGGCGCTCAAAGGAAAATATGGAAAATGCTTCGGAACAGAAAAAAACAAGTTAACGAGTTCGTGCAGACCAAAGGAGTACCAATAGGGACATGGCAACAGTATTATAAAGAGCTTTACGATGCTGAAGAAATGCCGAATATAAATGAATACGAAACAGATATAATTGGAACTGTCACCGACGAAGACGTAGAAGCAAAACTCAAGAAATTGAAAAACAGAAAATCACCCGGGCCGGACGGCATCCCCAACGAGCTTTTAAAATATGGAGGCCCCGAACTGGCAAGGAAACTATCGCAACTATTTAACAAAATCTTAGACGAAACGGAAACACCAGACGAATGGCATAATAGCATCACCATACCTATATTTAAGAAAGGACTAAAAACCTGCCCACAAAACTATAGAGGAATAACTCTCTTAAACACAGTAATGAAACTTTTCACGAGTATTCTCAAGGACAAACTGGAAACACAAATTAAGAATAATGAGGAACAACAGGGCTTCACAAAGGGACGGTCAATAACAGACGCAGTGTTTATAATAAAACAAATAAAAGAAAAGGCTACAGAGTACAGTATGCCAGCGTATATCTGCTTCATTGACCTAACAATGGCGTTTGACAGAGTCCGATTGGGAGACATTCTACATATATTAATGGAAAATAAGGCACCAGCGAACATAACGAAGATAATCCATAACCTAAATAACAATAACGTAACAAAGGTCAAGGCAGGAGATCAATTCACTGAAAATATCCCAACACTGGGAGGAATTAGACAGGGTGACAGTCTGAGTCCTTTTTTGTTTAATCTCCTCATGAATAAAATCATAAACAAGGTAACATGTCTCAATCTCGGATACAGACTGGGCAACAAAAGAGTGGGTTTGGTGTGCTACGCCGATGATGTAGCAATTATTGCTGAATCAGAAAACGATCTACAGAGACAACTCTTCCAGTTTTTCCAAGTAAGCCGCCAACTCAATATGAACATTTCTATCAGCAAAACCAAATGCATGACAATCGCAAAGGATCCACTCAGATGTAAGCTGGTGGTGGAGGACAATCCCATAGAGCAGGTGATGCAATTCAGATACCTAGGCATAGACATATCAAGCACCCACGACCCAGTTAAAGACCTAAGGAGCCAGATTAACAAAGCATCCGCACTATCAGGATGCCTACGAGATATAGTCTGGTCAAACTCGTACATGCGCAAAGATAGCAAAATTAGAATCTACAAGACTTGTATCAGACCCATCATGACATACGGCACGGAAGTCCGTGAGGACACTAACAAGACGAAACACATGCTAAGGGTGGCCGAAATGAAAACACTGAGAACAATAGTGGGGAAAACAAGAAGAGACAGAGTAAGAAACACAGATATCAGAGAACAATGCGGGATACAAGACATTGTGAGATGGGGAAGACAACGTAAGAGGCAGTGGTACAACCATGTAAGACGGATGGACGAGAACAGGCTTCCGAAAATAGTCCTAGAAAATAACCCGCCCGGCTCAAGACCTCCCGGGAGGCCCCCTAAAAGGTGGAAAGATAGTTGGCAATCTACCTCTCAGGAAAAGATGCAGAGGCAGCTTCAGAATTAACAGATCGACAGATCTCCAAGAAGTAGAAGAAGAAGAAGAAGAATTTTTTAATCTGAAACCAAATCTATCGTAAAGTATGGCTCCAAATAAGAAGAAAATCCTATATATTTCGTATATAAAAGGTCAATTTAAAACTGAACATTGGCCTATTTACCACATTTTTCATTGTTCATAACTTTTCCAAAATTGATATAACGATAGCGATTCCTTTGAACGTATTTATTTTTGTAAAATGCAATGCAATAATGAATTTTGCAAAAATTTGCTTAAACAAATTATTTAAACAAATTTACTTTGCAAAACCAATAACCAGCCTGGCTTGAGCAATGATTTAATAGCCTCAAAATATCCATGGTTTATCAGAACTGTCACTTAAAAGCTTATCGGTCACTGTCTCTTTTATGGAAACTCATGAAGTGGCCTGCTTCTAAGCCTGATACAGATTCTATTCAAAATGTGTGGAATGAACTTTGTAAGAAATGTATGTGTCACTATGGAAAAACTTATCGTTGGATTACACATAAAAGTTGGTTAGCACCATGTCCCAATGTCAGATCGAAAATTAGTGTGACCAAAAACGTTAAACTTTTTAACTTTAACTTTTTCTGTAGTTACACCACCGCTCAAAAGTATACGCTGACCTACAAAAAAAAACAAAAAATTTTAAGTCTTATATTTCAGAAACTCTTCTTCTTCTTTAGTAGCCCTACAACCCGGGGTGGGTCTTGGCTGACTGCACCACTTGCTTCCATCTCACACGGTCGTCCATGATAGTTGGGTCAGTTGGCAACCCCATTGTTCTTAAATCTGACCATATGTTATCTCTCCATCGGATTCTTGGGCGTCCTAAGGGTCTTTTCCCTGTCGGAGCCTCTTCCCAACCCAACCTATGGACATGGCCAGCCCATCTTAGGCGTTGGGATTTAATTTATTGTACGATGTCGCTAGCGTTATATATCTGTTTGACCTCGGCATTTGTTCTTATTCGGTATTGATTAGTATTGGGGTCGTGATAGGGTACAAAAATCCTTCTAAGGATTTTCCTCTTAAAACATCTAAGTTTCATTTCGATTGCTTTTGTCAGCGTCCACGTCTCACAGCCATACATGAGCATTGGTCTAATCACTGTTCTATATATCCTGATTTTTGAGGTTCGTGTTAAGTTCTTAGATTTGATGGTGTTGTTGAGACTGTACATACATCTGTTTGCTGCCTGAATTCTCCCTTTTATCTCCTCTGTGATATCGTTATCTGCGGTGATTGTCGCTCCGAGATATTTAAAACGCCCCATTCTTTCAAAGTTATATGTGTCTATTGTTACTTTTTGTCCTATTCTATCTCGATTCTTTTGTCTGTTTATGCACATGTATTTGGTTTTCTCCTCATTGACCAGTTTTCTTTGCCTCTATCTCTATTTTGTTGAAAGTTTCCTTTATATTGGTGATGGTGTTTCCAACAATATCAACGTCGTCTGCGTATGCTAGTTGGTCCATTTACTATTAGTTCTGTTCTAATTTGTGTTGTTCTCACTACTTTTTCCAGGATTATATTAAAGAGGAGGGGTGACAGTACGTCTCCTCGTTTTAGTCCACTGTTTATTTCAAACGATTCTGAGAGTTGGTTACCTATCCGTACCCTGGATCTACAGCCATTTACGCATATTTTAGCGGGGTGGATCAGTTTTTTTGGAATCGAAAGTTCTACCATTGCATTCCACAGTTGACCCCTTTTAATGCTGGCGTATGCTTGTCGGAAGTCGATGAAACGATTATGGATAGTTCTATTGAATTCCCATCCTTTTTCAAGTAGCTGTCTTATAGTAAAGATCTGATCTATAGTCGATCTATTTTTCCTGAATCTGGCTTGGTATTCCCCTAGAAAATTTTCTACAAAAGGCGTTAGTTTACTTAATAGGATATTCGATAAGATTTTGTATGCCGTGTTAAGTAGGGAGATTCCTCTATAGTTGGAGCACTTGGTTTTGTTTCCCTTTTTAAGGATAGGGATTATTATGCTTTCGTGCCATTTTGCTGCTGTTTTCTCTTCTTTCCATATAAGTGTGATTAGTGTGTGTAATTGTCTATGTAAAACCTCCCCTCCGTACTTGAGGAATTCGGCCGGTATATTGTCGGAGCCTGGGGATTTTGCGTTCTTTAATTTGTTAATTGCTTTACTGTTTCTTCTATTGTTGGGTCCTCTACCGGGGGGTCCACCCCAGTATATATATATATATATATATATATATATATATATATATATATATATATATATCCTCTCTATGTTCTTCCTCTTGATGTATGTTTAGTAGACTTTGAAAATATTCTTGCCATGTTTGGAGTATTTTAGAAACTATACGTCATAAAAGACTTTTGCACCTCCCATTTGAAATCTCTTGTGACACTCTTTCAAGGTCGTTTGATCATTTTTTTTTTGAATAAGTACTGTTCCTTCTGCGCATGCTTGAAATCGTAAAATTTTGAATGCAATTTTGACCGTTTGCATAGCAGCCATAAATAAAAGTATCATTAAAAATTTAACGCCATTTGAATGATAATTGTATAAGCTTTAAAATGAGACCCGGCGCGTTATTTTTAATCAAATTATTGTGAAAAATCACCATTTTTCAAAAATTGCTAGAAAACTACGCACTCTACAAAAAAAAAGTTGATGGAAAAAAATGTGCCATTTTGGATGGAGAATCCAGTTATAATATTTTCAATACAAAATTTTTTTTTAATCTTTTTTATGATTTTTTTGATGTTTGACAGACATAAACATGTTTACTTATCTTTTCTTTCAGTTTAATTGCTTGTCGTGACTTTTTCAGTGTTTTTAAGTGTTAGAAATTACTATAAATGCGACGTTTCCTATTAATATCAAAAACTTATTTCTATTGGTAAATATAGTTTACATATTGAAAATAAAAAAATAATAATTTAGGCAACCATATATTCATACTTTTATGTATTCAGAATTGACGTACCGATTATCATACGATACTCGTTTAAATAATAGAACTAGAAAAGGATAGCATACAATTGGTATGGGTGTATCAAGAAATTAAATATCTACTGTTTATCAACACTTTTTTAAATATAAAAAAAGCATTATTACTTTATTCAGCGTTCAAAAAACCAGTCCCTAGTTCTGACGTTATGCTAATCTACAGGGGTATGTTCGAAGTTCATTAATTAAAAAGATCATAAAAAATTTTTGTGTTAAAAATATTATAACTTGATTCTTCATCCAAAACGGCACTTTTTTTCCTTTATCATTTTTTTATAGAATGCGTAGATTTTAAAATAAAGTATATTTTCGAAAAATGGTGATTTTTCACAAAAACAGCAATAACTTAGTAAAAAATTGGTTATAAATAACGCTCCGGGTCTCATTTTAAAGTTTTTGCGATTACCTTTCAAATGGCGTTGAATTTTTAACGATATATTTATTTACGGCTGCTACGTAAGAGGTCAGATTTCCACATAACATGCGCAGAAGAGACAATATATATTCCTAAATAAATTTGTTCAGGGGACTTAGAAAGTATATCACAACAGCTCTCAAACGAGAGACGCAAAAGTCTTTTATGACGTATAGTCTCTGAAATATAAAAACTTTTAAAATTTTCATTTTTTTTGTAGGTTAACTTATACTTTTGACTAAAAGTATATATCTGGTCCATAGGTTTTTATGGAACTAATCATATACTATCTAACATTTGGTATTGAAAAGTATACGTCAATCCAGATTATCTCTAAATTAATGATATATTACTCTATTCGTCATTCCGCAAATAAAACGTAATTTTACACAATAGAAAAGGTCCTATAAAGTAAAACAAAAATAATAAATTACTTATTTCTTAAAGTTATATATAAAAAGGCAGGACGGTAATAAGTTTACATAGTATAATACTTATGGCCCAAAAAACTATATAAGCCCTGAAAAGGTCTGCCATTGTTTATTTTATTTTTAGGCTCTCTTTCCATTACTCTAACAAGGCAGACACAAGAGGTAAATCCCTTATCGGGATTTATTTCGTTACTTTCGCCCTGGAAACTTTAAATTACGTGTTTTAGCCGCACGACTGCCTAACGGTCAGTGACGGATTCTAAACGAAGGAAAAAACAAACAGCCTGCTCTTTGGGGAAAAGTAAACGAATTTACAACTTTAAAAAGTAAATAAAATCGACTGTATACGGCCCAACGTAAGTAATTTAACACTTATTTTTATAAATAGAAAAGCTAGTTTCCGCAAAATACGAAAAACATTCAATTTCTTAGAAAAGGCTATTCATTACTTTTAAACGTTTAATATTTTTGTAGAGATGTGTTTGTTTGAATCATTTGAACCAGTATTTATAACAAGTTGTGATTTAAACTAGTGATGCCGCGAGATGAGACAAAATTTCCACTCTCGTCTAGTTTGAACCTAATCTGGTATCACTCGGCAGTATTTTTTCTAATTTTTATTAAGTCGATTTCTTAAATAATTTTGAAACTACATTTTCAAAGGTAAATAAAATTGATTACTCAGATGATTTTAACATTAACTTGTTAGAATTTAGCCATACTGGGGTAAAATATGAATCGCTTTCGCTCAAACTATCTAAAATTTGAGATTCTGGTAGTCCTTGATGAGTGGATCAAAAGATTCAGTACGCGCCAAGTCTTAAAACCTTAAATTTCAAGTATATAATCCCTTGGAGTTGTGCTCTTCGTGCGTTTTGCAGTAGCGTAAAGCTCAAGGAGGTCAAGCCTATTGAACTTACGGAAGGGCGACCTTCTCTTTGACCTTAAGGATCAACTTTTAAGGTCAAGTTTTTTTTATTGAAAATCAAATGGGGTTTCCATAGTATCAGAGAGTTTGGAATGTGGGTGGTAAGTGTCAGAGGGTCCGGAATGAGTGCAGTACATGCAGTTAAACAGTAGGTTTACGCTTCTGCATTCTTTCTTATCGGTACTTTTTGGTTTTGTTTTTGTTAAATGAGCTCTAAGTGTATTTCCTGATTTAAAGGCTGTTTTTATATTATATAATAATAAATATGTATACATGTATATAATAAATAACATGAATTGCCAGTAGTTATAATATAAAAACAGCCTTTAAATCAGGAAATACACTTAGAGCTCATTTAACAAAAACTAAACCAAAAAGTACCGATAAGAAAAATGTGTTTACAAAGTTCCATGTGAGTGTGGTGAAATGTATGTTGGAGAAATAAACGACCACTAGAAGTTAGAATTAAGGAACATAAACTCATACATTAAAAGGGGAAACGTCGAGAACAGGTATTGCAGAACACGCATGGGATAAACAACACCATATAAAATGGTCTGAGGCTGCGACAATATATATGGAACCCAACATGAAAAAAACAAAATTTATACAAGCAGCTTACATTAAAAACAATAATGGAATCTTCAATAAGCCGAGTGTTGAGATACCTAATCTTTGGCAATCACTACTTTGTAACATCAAATCATTGAGGCGTGTACAGTGAAGCGAAACTTTACGCTTCAGTGGAGACAGTCCCCATATAAGCTCCTAGTCTTAAAACAAAACATTCAGTTTATACTTGATAACGTTTAGAGATACAACCTAATTGAAACGTCGTAAAAATAAATAAAAATAAAGACAATGCAAGTCCGACAATCACATTTTAGTAAAAAAACAACTCAGGTAAAGTTACTGACTTCTGGAATAGATATATTTAATTTTGAAATTATTATCAACAAAATTATAAAAAAGGTATTTATTTTATGATTAAACCAATCCCCCAAAAAAAATGGTGAAGGGAGAAATTCTATAAAAATTTGCAGTAATTAAGAATTTTAGCATGGCCAGGTTTAAAAAAAGACAGAAGCTTCATTGTTAATTACTATCAGCGTGAGGCATTTAACTGTATCGTACAGTAATGACAGAGCATAACCCAGGTTTCATATATATTGTTAAAACAAATGTTAGGAAATATATAAAAATTCTGTTTGCTTTCTTTTTGAATTTGAAATTCAAAGCATTCAAAAATACAAAATTAACAATGTTATGACCATCTCTATGACTTTCACTACAACACTGGTTGCTTTTTTGCTAGGATTGGGGTCACAAAAACCTAGACAGGCGCCCACCCTAGTGAACTCACTAATTGTTTTAGTTCTACTATAGTTTTATGAAACAATCTAAGTTATAAGAGAACTGGCAATACTGTACCATAGCAAATTATGTTAGGAAACGCTGACGATATGTAGCAAAAAGAATACTCCTGGTGGAAATTGCATCACTTAATAGAATATTCTTTTTTTTTAGAATTTTTTTTCCCTAAATATGTGGCATCATAAAAAAATTTTACACGGTATTAACAAAAGAACTCCCAATATTTTTGAATATTTACAAGAGTTTAATATTTTTGGCCACATTATCTATAAGATGTATTAGTTTCCAAGGAATTAACTTTTATAAAATGGTATTTTTACAGTTTGTTAAATGATCTCAGCATTTTCCAAAAAAAAAATATTTATTTCCGGTTTAACAGGATTTCCATAAAGTGATTATTTCTGAACCTGCAAGGAGATCTCCAGTGAGACAGTGTCACTTGAAAAGCTATGAAAATGCTATGTTATGGTATATAGATCAGGGGCAGCCCCTGTCTTTGGGGGAGGGGCGACGCTATAACAATATTTGAAATTAATAAAAAAATCAAATTAAAAATATGAATTTATATGTATAAAAGAATTACCTGTAACTTAGTTTTAAAAAATTGTAACCTTTGTAGATATGAAGAAGAACGTATGATAAATAAAAAAAAACTTTAAAAAAGCACACCATGTAGAACGAAATGTCAAGAGAACTTGAAAATTTTTGTCTTTCATTTTAAAAACAAGAAAACCTACAACCAAGAAAAAAATAAAGAAAAATATAAACAAAAGGTTTAAGTTATAAAAATAAAGTATATATATATATATATATATATATATATATATATATATATACACTCAAAACAAAAATTCAAATCTTGAATGATTTGACAAGAGAACTTAACAAAAATCTCATCTGGTAAGTTCATTTTATCTTTCGGTCACTGTGGTATTAGCCCAATCATTTTAGATGACGGACTAGTAGCAAACGATCATGACCAGGGCACCTATCCTCGAAAGTGTGATGTGAATGGCGATAGGAATGGCGATGTGAACTTTTTAACAGTAAAAGCCGTATTCTTGAAAAGCCAATGTTGCCAGATATGAACGTGCTAAAACCCGCAGATTTCAGAAAATAAAATTGATGACAGATTGAATTGACCTGTCCGACCGAAAATGTCCGTAGAATATTTTGTTGCCATTTTAGGCAAAAAATAGTTTTGGTACTTTAAATTAATCGTCAAAAGTAAAAAAAAATACTGCTGTTGTTATTTTTGTGAAGTTATTAATTGTCATTACAATATCTGCACTTTACCTAGATTAAATTTATCGTAAATTGACACTCAAGAACTGTTAAACAAAAATGCATACAAAGAGCCAAGTACTTGAAGATTCTAATATATAAAGAAAAAGGGATATCAAGAAAAGCAGCAATCATATATACAAAGTTATATACTGACAGTAATTGCAGAAAGTCAGCACAGATAAAGCTTGAAACGGTGGAACTTACAACAATACGTAGTATGACTAAAAGCCATCATCCCAATCCACTACGGAAACTATTCAATCAGTTATTTATTGTATGAATTCACAATGTGTCCAGCCTCTTACTGCAAAATGTTCTGTCCTGACAAGTAAATTTGAAAGAAAACCTGAAACTTGAACAATGATAGTGAAACTGTTTATGATCAGGGACCGAAACCAAATGCCAGACAGAAGACGTCCATTAAAGATACTGGCGGATCTCACATTCAACTTTAAATATATATATATATTATTTTATGTACCATAAATAAGGTTTTTATGCTGAAGGACCTCATTCGTTGGTCTGTAGGGTTTATATTTATATGTCTAGATAAATTATAATCATAATATTTATTTCATTGTAGTGTCGTATAGTGTTTAACACAGTTTAATTAAGTTAAGTGATGTAGTTAACATAATTTAAATATAAAATTTGTTACTTATTTAAATAAAAGTTTCAGATAGCTTACAAATTGTGATTTCTCAAATTTATTATAAATTGTGTCGTGAAAAGAATTATGTTAGATTTAACTGTTTAAAACTAAGATATTCGACTGTTATGGACACAAGTATTTATGTTAAATCCATAAGCAGAACTGGCCCTAGAAAAACATTTTTAAATAGCATGCTCATACAATTGAGTTATGAACAAAATCTCCTGTAATAATTTTATATGTCTGTAAAATTTATTTAATATTTGCGAGACATATTCAACTTTTTAAGGATATTTTATTAAAAAATTTGAAAATATTAAAAATATATCGGGGTACCACCTAATTAACGTTAAAACTGTTTATTCAGAAAATAAAACGTCTTAAAGAAACGGTTCGTCAACATATTATTTTTTTTTAATTCGAGTTATTTTGAAGAACCAAAAATAAAATAAAAACTTTTAATTCTATTTTAGTTTTTGAAATCCGTTCGTTAAATATGTCATTTAGCGGCCTTACATTTCATTTGGGCATGTTTCACCGTTCGCTTATCTTCCACCGGGCGAACGAGGATATGAGTGATGAACATTTCAAGAATGCGGGTTCGCCACCTTTTCACCGTTCACTTCACGTTCCCCAGTTCGAGGATAGGGCCCCAGTGTGAATTAAATCATCATGCGCGGCGACTTATTAAAAATGTCGTTAGACCTTAACAGTGGCTAGAGTCCCAATTGTCGGTAGACACGAAAACTCGGGGTTAGTTAGGTATCGAGGACCAGAATCTAGCTTAATCTGTCTCTAACGGTCTCAGTTACCCATGTGTCTTTAATCCAAAGAAACCAACTCCTTTTCGACCTGAATATCTTATCTCGATTTTTATTGTTTCTTGTAACATCATTGCCCAGAGCTACTAGTACGATTGTATGGAATCTATGAAATCAACTGAAACTAATTTACCATAAAATTTAAGCGGGATTCTTCAAAGAATAATTTTCCTAATTCCCTCGTATATTTTCCAAGAAACTCAGTGCCTTTATACTATCATCCCCTCACGTCATTTGGTTCGTTTTGCGGGATATTTAATGTTTGCCACTACCATAAATTATTACTGACAGAATATTCGTCAAAAGAATACGTTAACGCGAGATGTTCTTTCCGTTATGTTTTCGAAGTTTTGTTCGTTTTGTTTGTTTTGTGTGAGTTTACAATGCGGTGTAGGTTACAAATTTCCTGTCGTTATGTTCTCAAGTATTACCGATTTATTTTAGGATTATTGGTTGGCATGTTTACAGTTTAAAATGCCCTCGAAAACAGAATTTTCTATAATGAAATTATGGTTATTATGATGATTATTGCCGTTGAGTTTTGATTTATATGGTTGTTTATATATCACGAGAAATGTCGAATATGTAGTAATGTAAGAAATTTGTTCTTAGTTTGTAAGAATTATTTGCCAAGGAATGGTTATAATGCCTCCAAACTAGTATTTTTAGAACCAGGATGTTAACATAGTAAACTTTCGAAAATTTTCAAATACCATTCTTAATAATAAAAATATATGGGTAACCATATACGACCAGTACTTACGGATTGTATTACTTTGATTATGATCATAATTGTGCAATTGTACACAAGTGTATATCATTTCAAAATACTAATAACTTTTCTGTTTTTCCTATTATACGAGGTGTGGTTATAAAATAACGAAACAATTGTTGTAAAGCATTTTATATTAAATGTACACATATTTGGTTATTATCACCTTCAATATACATCCTTCTTCTATCCCTACATTGCTCTATGGCAAGTTTCTATTTTTTGAAACAGTGCTGAAAGTCTTCTTCATAGCTTCAACAGACTGAAATCTTGTTCTTTTCAATGCAGGTTTAACCTTGAGGAAGAGATAAAAGTCACATCGTGCAGGTCTGGTAATTAAGGCGAATGGTTTAATACTGGAATATTGTACTTGGTTCAAAACTATGACATTCTTTTACAATTCGGGTAATTTTTTTCCTATTCTTTCATGGAGTTGAGTAAGAATGTTATGTTTATATTTAGATAGATTTAAAAGATGCAACGTAAATTATCGCTATTAATAGGTTTATAATTTAAATATTTGTTGCTTACCTTATCATTCAACAACTAATTACAAATAACTAATGCTATTTTATAAAAGTAATACAGTTTTGAGGGCGTGATATACCTTATAAGTACTCTTATATGAAAAGAGACTGTTCTCAGGGAATTTTATAGCACTAACCCTTTTTCCTGAATATTGAGGAGATGTGATCGTATTATGGGTTTTCTGTAATGTATATTTCTATGATTCATTGTAGCATCTTTAACGTTTGATCCCTTTACATCCTTAGTAAGGGTGAAAATATAAATATATAAACAGCTGTCAAAGAAGCTTGGTAAAACGTTAGATATCAATACTGTACCTTTTTTCCATACTCTCCTTGTGACTGTTTTTAAATTATTATTGAACTATTGTAGTTATTCGAATTAATTTCCGGCTTAGTTCTGACATTTTTGTGACGTTAAAACTGACAAGCTCATAGTGCCAATCATAGCTGTCTGCTATAGCATTTGACATCACTGGTTGAATATAAATTTTCTGGAGATGTACCGTAAAATGAAAAGATGCAACAGAATATTAGATAGGGGACTTTTAATCATTTTACATTATTTATCGTTCTGTACATAAATTAGTTAGTAATAGATTCAGGGTAAATGTTGATTGGTTGCATATCATTATTTTACTAGGCATATGCAACATCAGCCATTTTTTGTATGCATTTTATTTAAATTTGGTTTTCGGCAAAAATTGTTCTTTTTCTAAAAGACCGTTGTAAAAGCAACGACGTGTGAGCCATTAAGACTCTTTTGGAGATTTTGCCCCACCTGAAAAAGAGATAAAGTGAATTGTTTGTCCCTGTAGTTATACCCTTGAGTGGTTTTTGGTGCTGCATGCAGTTTGATATTGTGGGATTTTGGGCTAACTGCAGTAGAAAGTAGGGTTTAATAACCTACTCTTGGGAATCATTCACGCAGTTTCGTCGGTCATTTTTAACAAGAAACACGTTACCTGCCGAATAACAAAAAAGCCTCCAGCTAAGAGGTAAATAATTCATTAATATATATATGTATATATATATATATATATATATATATATATATATATATATATATATATATATATATATATATATACATATATATTCATGCAATTCTTGGTGTAATTCCATGTGATATGGATGATACCTATATTTCTTGGTAGTACGATTAGCGGTGGATTGTGATGTTTCACATAATGCTGCTAACTGACGGCTACCAATATAAGGATTTTCCTACAATAATTGTAGTTCTTTTTCTTCATTAGTTACTGGTTTGTTGACCACTTTACGTTTTGGATAATCAACAGTACCAGAAGAATCAAATCTTTGCATTAAGTTTTGAAAAGTATGGGTATTAGGCTGGCGTCGATCAGGATACTTCATTTTGTAAATTCTTTGAGCAAGAAGGCAATTTTTTTGAGCCTCTCCTATTGTATAAATCATATCTATTAACTCATTCTTTGGAAAATTCATTCATTCAACTACACTACATAAAAACCAAAAGAAGCGATTGCGGTTATAAATTTGACACACAGAAAAATGTTCTTTTACATTGTTTTTGCCATGGCTACTATGATAATGAAGACTATTTCTGTAAAAAAGTATGGAAAATAAGAAAAACTGAAATATCTCAAAAACTGTTATAAATAGGTATAGGATATATTGAACAAAACTTTTAGGGTTTTTATTACTCTATTAAATAACATAAAAATATACAGGATGTAGCATTTAAAAAAAAAAGATATTTATTCATTTAAACTTGTTCAAATTTGAGCCGATGTGTTCAACACCCTGTAGCTTTTATTGCAAATATTAGGTAAAAATTATGTTAACTTATCCTTGGCCTTGCTAAATTCCAAATTTGAATATACTTGTCACAAAATCGAAAACGTTATTTAGGATTGAATTGATGCTTGAAAATGTGACTTTTTTTCTTTAAACTTAATTATCTCAGAAACTATAAAGTTTTGTTATAGTAAACCCTTAATAAAAAAGATTTAAAATTATAAGCTAAATCGAAAATACGATTCGTATATAGGGTGTTCTATTTAAAAAAATACAACTTTATGCTGTCCTAGTTTTTTGGCTCACCCTGTAGAGTCCTAAATATTTTTAAAATCTGCGTAAAAATAAACTGTATCAAACAATAAATATAGTTTCTTTGTTAATTTCACCGAAAAGGCACAAACCTACTTCATCCAATCGTTGACTCACCCTGTACATAGTCACTTTAAAAAGTATTGATCAAAACTTTAAATTTAATGTATGATTACATTAGATTCAACGGAATAAATTAATTTAGATTAATGTAAATTATTAAATTAAATGCATTACCTAAAACGTATTTTTTAAAGGTTTATGAAATTTGCTTCCAGCACATTTACCTTCAATTTAATGCATTTCCTTTTTATAGTTTAATATGCATGGAATATAGGTAATTTTAAAACTTCAAAAATCGACAATCTCGTTGAAATTCAGTTCCAAATAAAAAAAAATATATTTAAATCACAAAATATATTTTTTATAACATATCCGGACAATTTATTCGAAATACAACGCATTTTTTAAACAAAAATTGCAATAATTGCCGGAAAGTCCTAAATCAGTGTAATTTAAAACGTCAAAACACTGCACGAAATATTTTTGCGCTTTTGAATTTCGACTCGAAATAAAAATGAGCCAAAGCATGCAGATATAAAACGGAAACAGAAAATATTTTTTACAATTAGCCCCAGCATTTATTTAAATTACACTGTTTTATCTTAATAACTCTTTCGTTTTAGATAGTCTGTAGCGCATTCGTTTGTTGGTGCATCATTAATAATCTCCCACAAATATAAATTTCGTACTGTAATAATTGTATGAAACAAAGGATGATGAAATTTATCGTACTTCCGAGCCGTGTAATCAGGTTTTCATTTTCAATGAATGCTTTTGGAATAATAATAGAAAAAGCGGATGAAAAGAATAAGATGGGAATAAATATGCAGCAGGCCTTTCGTGTTCTTTTTTCGTCCAATTTATGAAGTCGACTAACGGTTCTTTCGAAAGGGTAAATTGTTACAGAATTTAATAAAAACACAATTATTATACCTTCCACATTGCTAAAATACGTGATATACACCAGTGTATAGAGAAATATTACCCGCACACCAATAGCGACTATGATTTAAAAGGAAATTTGAAAGACAAAATTTATCCCAAATACGATACTTTTATTGGGTTTCTCGTTAACTATTTAGTTAGCAGAAAACTAATGTAGCATTCGCGAGCTGTTTTTTAGAGAAATTACGAATATGCTAAACAAAATTTAAAAATTTTCTTTTGTTTTGAAGATACAGGATAGAATTCAAAAGTTAACAATTTCTTTAATACCCTGTAAAGTTCTTGAATGAATGAATCAAAAAGCGGTGGTGATACTAGATTATTGATGTCTAGACCTGTATTGGATCCTTTACATCCCACCATAGCTGCAAGTTATTCGAGACCGATCGCCTTTGCGAATCCAAGCAGCCTCGTTAGTTGAACTTGCCTAACTGCTTCCAGTAACAAAACTGTATCTCCGAAATATCTCTGTCTCAGTCCGTTGAGTGCTGGACACTCTCTGAGGACATGGTCAACAGTTTCATCCTCCTCTAAACACCATCTGCACGTCGGGTCGTCTTCGACACCGATTCTGTAAAGATGGCCCCTGAGGTGACAATGTCCTGTCAACAATCTCACCACAATTCGCAACTCTTTCCTTCCCAAAAAGAGAAGCGCCTTAGTACGTCGTGCACTAGGCCCAGTTATATGTTCCTTAACACGCTTCATTTCAGAAGCTCCCCTCCACGATTCAATAAATTTTCTTTCCAGCAACGATTTTAATTCCCTTTTGCCAATAGTAATTGGGACAGGTAATATTGGTTGGAGTCCATACGGTTCAGTCGCCGAACCCAACTTTGCCAGACGGTCTGCTTCCTCATTCCCGTGTATGCCCGAGTGACTCGGGACCCATACGAGTCTGATTGTGCTGCCGTTCCTTGTCATGCCATTTAGTACATTCGTGTACTAAGACACCAGTCGCGACGTTACGACACTGGACTTCAGTGCCAATATCGCAGCCTTACTGTCTGAGCATATATTTATTACTCTATTCTTGTCTATGAACCTCTCACAGAGATGGGCACATTGTCCGAGAGGGTAGTACTCTCTGACTCCTGTACTCCTGCCGAATACTCCGGCTCCAGCTCTTTCATCTTGTCGAGATCCATCAGTATGCCATCAGGATCCGTTTTTCTGAAGATTTTGTTCTCCTTCCCAATCCTCTCTACTTGGTAGAAATATCTTCAGGGACAGGTTGGGTTTTAAATGCGGCGTCATGTAGTCTGTGCGCATGAGAAGTGATGGACACCTCTCTACCTGAGTAGCCGCCCGTTCCAATTCCAAGATGTCCCAGGCAACTGACACGATAAACGATAAACCGTCTTCACGGTCTCGTTCTCTATGTATAAGTGAAGAGGAGGCAGGTTCATTAGGACTTCCAAGCAGTCCTCATCGCACTCAATATTTCCACACAAGTCATTCTCTGAACTTTATCAAGTTGAAAAATGTGTTTGCGCTTTGTTGTTCTATGCCACCATACAATAGCGGCGTACGTTATCATGGGGCGGATCTCCATAGTGTACATCCAAAATAGCACTTTAGGTGTTAGTCACCATGTACACCCAAAGGCTCGTTTACAAGCCCAGAAAGCACATACAGCTGTCTTGGTTCGAGCCTCAATATGATCATTCCAGCTCAGTCGTGAGTCCAGAATTACTCCCAGGTATTTTACTGTCCCCTAAAGTTGAAGAGTCCTTCCCACCAATGTAATTGTGGGAAGTCTCCCCGTTTTCCTCTTTTTTATAAAGAGTACTATCTCGGCGTTGTCCGAATTTATTCCGAATCCCTCCCTGCGGCACCATCGTTCCGCGATCCGGAGGGCCTGCATCATTGGCCCCTCCAGGTCCCAGATATGGTGACCAGGGTACAAACTCAACACTAAAATCCATTGATCCTCGAAAAACCTCGGGATTAGAGTAATACGTCGACTCATCGTGTTCTCGTAATGCGAGCTCCACAGAAACGTAGTCAATTAAATATAATGTTTAAAATATATCGATTTGTCTCACTTTTTCATTGTGCAGTTCAATCTCTCTTCGATAAACGCTGCTTAATTAAGCAGCTGCGTTAACAGTCTCAAAAAATGAATATTGCAAAAAAAAAAACATTTTTCATATGTTATGCTGACAACGTATATTTTTTAATGCGGTCCTCCGAAAGATTTAATTTCGTAAAACCTGCTTTTGTCCAAGAAGTTTCTCCTCCAAATATTCTCTTCTTCTTCTTCTTCTAGGTAGAACCGAGTTCTGTTATCTACACAATGCCTCATCAATCCTCGTTTAATGTCGAAATCCAGCTGTCTCTCCATCTTTTGGGGGGCCGTCCAGGCGACCGTTGGGTGTTTGGTTTCTCTCTCATCATGGTTTTTGCTAGTCTGTCATCGTCCATTCGTTCCACGTGATCTCTCCACTGCCTACGACGGTTTAGAACCCACTTCACAACATCCCCCACTCCGCTGTCCTCGCGTATTTTTGCGTTTCTTATTCTATCTCTTAAACTTGTTCCCGTGATCATTCTCAGCGTTTTCATTTCTGTGGTTCTCATAATTTGTTTTATCTTTGTTGTTTCATTTCTTGTTTCTGCGCCGTAGGTCAGTATCGGTCTTACACAGACCTTGTAAATTCTTGCTTTGCTCTCAACCGTCATATATTTATTGTTCCAGATTATGTCTCTTAGTGGGCCTGATATCATGGCCTCTTTGTTGGCTTGTGTGCGTACTTCTTCCGTTACTTCCCTGTTACTTGTTATATGTGCTCCCAGGTATTTAAACTTCCCAACTTGTTCGATACGTTTGTCATCAACCATTAGTTTGCATCTCACCGGTTCTTTTGCTATTACCATTGCTTTGGTTTTCTTCACAGATATTCTCATATTATACTGTTTGGCTGTTCGATTGAGATGGAAAAGCATTCTTTGTAAGTTGTCCTCGCTATCTGCTGTCAAGGAAACATCGTCTGCAAAGCATATAATCTGAACGGTGTTGTGTCCCATGGGTACCCAATATTTGTGCTTTTTACCTCATCAATGATTTCATCCATGATTACATTGAAAAGTGTTGGACTTAGGCTATGGATAGTGGGATTTTCTCTGTTAGAGTGTTATTTGTTTTAATTACCATGGTGTTTTTGGAATTCAGTTCGTATATTGTGCGTATGATTGCCTCGTCGACTTGTTTTCTTCGCAGTAATTCTGTTATGTGTTCCAGTTTGACTCGGTCGAACACTTGTGTAAAGTCCACAAAACAAATGAACAGCGGTTTATCGTATTCGATAGATTTTTCAACCAGCTGTCTGATAATAAATATACCGTCGATAATAGAGCGGTTATTCCAGAAGCCCTGCTGTTCTTCGCACGCCCCTAACTTGTCTACGATCCGTTGTGACAGTATTTTGGTTAATAATTTGGCTGAACTGTTCAGTAGGCTGATTCCCCTGTAGTTTTCGGGTTGTTTCTTTGATCCTCTTTTGTGGATCGGAATTGTGATGCTTTTCCGCCATTCGTTGGGTACTGACGTTGTGCGGAGTATTTTTTGAAATAGAACAGAGTCTCGGCTGATACAATACTTTTGTACTATCGTTAGCGAATGATTCGGTATTGTATTTAGTAAAGGTATGTTTCTATTTGTGCGTTCTGTTTATACTTTGTTGGGACCGGTATTTACATAATACTAGTCGATGGTCGTCTTTTCCCAGGTCTGACGAATTCAGCGTTCTGACATCGAGTATTTGGTGGGGTGACACTTTTCTGTTCATTATTATGTAGTCTATGGTTGATTGTTGTTCTCGGGTGTTTCCCCATGTCCATTTATATTGTCACTTATGTGGAAAGAAGGTGTTATTTATTCTCATCTCGTTTTGGGCGCACAGTTGTATGAGTTGTTCCCCGTTATCATTTAGTGCTACCTCATTATATCTCTGCATTACTCCTGGAATGTGTTCGTTACCTATTCTTGAGTTGAAGGTAGTTAGTAGATCTTGCAGTTTATTGAAAAATGTTTCTCTGACCTCTCTGGGTTTACTGATATCTGGTGCGTAGACGCTTATGATGTTCATCTTTTCTGGTTGTAAGTTGAGGATGATGTGAATGAGACTTTCATCGACGTACTGTATGTCCTCTATGTAGTGTTCGTATTTTTCATGGATGAGCAGGCCCACTCCTTCTTGGGCTCTTTCTTCCTTTTGTTTCCCAAATATTAAACAAGGAAAATAAAATAGAACATTTTTAATTTCACCACCATGTTTATTAAAAAGGTCGAGGTTAAATATACTAGTAAAAGCCCTTTTTTCTCGACACGGATTGTTCTATTTTTCAATATATGTTGGGATTCAACCTAAAAAAAGAGTACGTGTGTGATAGTATGGTAAGAAATATGGGACATACAGTTCTGCGTGTTTCCGCATACTATCGCATTTTCTATACCATAAAGCATAAATGGCATCAATTAAAATCTAGGGTACGCTCGATAAACACCACTTTTGCACAAACTCTAGCATAGTAGAGTTGATTAGAAAGAATATCATAGATCAAGCACACGCAGAAAGCTGGACATATTCAGTTGAATAGGTTATTGAGATTGAACATTTTTATTTATCTTTACATGATATTGTAGATCCCTTTATCATTAAGTTGAGTGAGGACAGCGACAGTAAAACTGAGTTGGATTTATAGCTTTTACGTAATTTTATAACTTTTGCATTCGATACCACAAATAGGTTTTAATGCCCCAAGTAGCAACCATCATTATTGAAGGCAGGAGCCAAACGATAGATTTTGAAACATACTTTACTTACACTGACAGAACTTATATGGAGTGTGTATAGCTGGAGCACCAGTCATGCTTGAGTCGACGTCGGTCTTTTAGTCATCACTGAATAGAGCCACCACAAAACCAAATAAATGGTGATATGAAAAAAACAGTTTTTACTTATTTAGGCATTTATTCAAACAAAGTTGATGCCCTGTCTCCAAAGAAGTTTTAAAAAAAACAGTTTCAAAAACAACGCATTTAAAATTTTTGAAAAAATTTTATAACTATAACCATTCTTTTCTGCCCACTTTCAATTAGCAATATTGAGGCTATAAAGTTAGACAAGCTACTATATTATCCTCAACCAATTCTACAAACAAGCAATAGGGTCCGGTCATATTTTGAACGCTTTGAAAGCGAACCTCAGTGTTTTCAAACCTTCATAACTTATACAATTTTTTGAAAAAATTTTCTTAAGGTAAATTATATCAAAAAAAACTTTAAAAAATTCTTCCCGAAACATTGGATTATCCTTTAATGCTAATTATTTTTTATTACAAAAAACTTTATTATAAAACCGAAGATACAATAAAAGCAGTCAAGTCTTCTTCTTCTTCTTCTTCTTCTTCTACCTTCTATAATAGGTCCCTGACCTGTTCCTTCTTCGATTTTCCTCATTCTGGACTTAAATTATCGCTCCACCTTTTCCGTGGTCGCCCTCTACTACGTGTACCACTAGGCGATTTATCTCGTGCGATCCTTACCAGTCTATCCTCTGTCATTCGGCTTATGTGTTTGTTCCATTGTGTCTTACGTTGTAGGACCCACTCATTAATGCAGTCTGTGTTGCATGATTGCCTGATGTTATCGCTTCTTTCTCTGTCTAGTAGCGTTTTTCTTGTTATTCGTCGAAGTATTCTCATTTGTGTAGTCTCCAATAGTTGTTTCGTTTTTGTCGTCTCTGGCCGTGTTTCTGAGGTGTATGTCATAATAGGTCTAATTGTGGTTTTGTAGATCCGAACCTTTGTTTCTTGTTGTAAGTGTTTTTTTCGCCAGATCACGTCGTTGGGGCAACCCGCCACTTTGTTTGCTTTGGCCACCTGCCCTCTCGGCACATATCACAGCTTCATCAGCGTAACAGAGAATTTTTATTTCTGTATCACCCATTTTATATCCTCTACCAAGTCGCACCTCCTTTATTATTTCGTCCATTATCATGTTAACCAACAAAGGACTAAGCGAGTCTCCCTGTCTAATACCGCTGTTGACTGGTATGGGTGTTGATAATTTACCGTTAGTGCGAATCTGAACTTTATTGTTTGCATATATGTTTTCGATGGTCTGAATTATATTGATAGGAATATCTCTCTTATATAACAGGTGGATTACGTCATCTAGCTTTATGCGATCGAATGCTTTTGTTAGATCTATAAAGCATAAAAATGTTGGTTTATTGTATTCTATAGATTTTTCGACTATTTGTCGTAGAATAAATACTGCATCCACGCAAGACCTTCCTGATCTAAATCCCTGCTGTTCGTCTTTCAGTGTTGTAACTGAATTAATTTTATTTTTGATTACTTTCGTAACGAGTTTCAGAGTTGTGTCCAGTAGATTAATACCCCTGTAGTTACCTGGTTCTTGTTTGTCACCTTTCTTAAACATAAGCATCATTGTGCTGGTTCTCCACCTATCTGGTACTTTGCATTGTGTCAGAATTTTTTGAATGAAGCTTGTGAGTTCCTGTGTTAGTCTCTGTCCTCCGTATTTCAACAATTCGTTATGAATTCCGTCTTGTCCGGGAGACTTTCTATTTTTTAAGGATTTTATAGCTTTCTCTACTTCTTGAATGGTGACTTCCACATTATTCCTTATTGCTGGTATGTTGTTTTTTCCAATGTTAGCATCTCCCTCAAATAATTTTGTTAGGTAGTCTATCCATTTCTCCTCTGATATTTTGTTTGTTTCGGAGAGTTCAGATATTTCTTTGCGCTGTTGTCTTATCAGTCGCCACATTTGTTTTTGTACACTATAGAAGTCTCCTTCCATTCTTTTAGAGAACTGCTCCCAATGTTCACTTTTTAGTTGTCAATTTGGTCAAATTACAGCTGTCATAATATAAAATAAAATAAGTAATAAAACCGATTCTTCGTCATTTTCAGTTATTAACTGGACCGGACATAAAATGAAAAGCCTTTTGCATATTTATTCCCATCTTACGCCTTTCATCTTCTCTTCCAATTATTATTCTAAAAGCATCCAGTCGAAAAAAAAACTGATTACACGGCTCTGAAAAACGATTATATTTCATCATCCTTTGTTTTCCAGTTAGAGTAAGAAGATATTTATATTTTAGGTGATTATCAAAAGAAAATGCTATAAAGATTAAAATACTGGGCTATAAAAATAAGTTATTATATATAATTTAAAGGTATTTTTTCACTTAAATAAATTTATGTATTTTTTTTTCAAAAGAAGATTTTTGTCATAAGAACGCAACGTATTATAAAATATATCATTAAAATGTTTAATGAAAACTTGAAATAAACAATTCCAAATATTTCACTACATCATAAAGGTCATCGCCGGTGAATGTTATCAGTGTTTCTATAAATTTTTAAGAATCGTGTAAAATTTTGTCTCGTTTTCCATCTCCTTCTACAAGCACTGCAGGAAATTCCTTAAAGCGCAGTAAAAGCAATATATGGGTAAAAATAGATATTTATGTTTCTCTAGCTATTAATGATCGGCAGACGTGATTTCAGGAAGGTAGCACTAAACTCCTGATGTCCTTTATTTTAAAGATTTATGGTAAATTATGATTAATTTGACTAAGTTGGACCTCTTTCAGATAAAGCACATTGGCACGTTTCGTACTTTGAGCAGCTAAAAAAAATCAAGCAAGCTATGTATCCTCCTCAGTATTTCAAATTTTCAAAGCTCTTAGTTTTTAGTCAGCTTTCCAAGAACGTCAAACAGGGCTTTTCTAGGTTTTCTAGTGGTTCACTTTACTTTCTTAATTACAGAATGACTCTGGTGTGTGAGTATTAAAAATTACATCGCTGATTGAAAGTATATATATATATATATATATATATATATATATATATATATATATATATATATATATATATACCAACCAGGCTGCGAGACCTGCTGCGCGTCATCGGCCCTGTTGCCAGTGTTTGGGGTTGCGTTGCCGAGTTGTAATCTGTTTCGTTACTAAGTGGTACTGGTTGTTGTTTTGTAAGCAGATTTTTCCAAGTATTAGGCACTCGCTGGCTATCATCTCTGCTATTTAAGTTGTTGGGCCTCTTTGCAATTTCAAAGGCTTCCCTTATAATTCTTGTGGACAGGTTTTCACATCTCGATAGCATTTTTGTTCCTGAGAAATTTAGCTTATGTCCTGTGTTTAACGATTGTTGGGCCAGAGCAGAAGAAGTTGTTTTTTGTTTGACAGCGTTTATATGTTCGTCTCTTCTGGCGTTTATTTGGTTTGGCCTACGTAAGATGAGCTTCATTCTCCGCATGGAATCTTGTACACTCCCTGGTTTTCTAAAGGGATTCTTTCTTTAGGTGCTGGCAAAAGATCTTTTAATTTACGGTATGTGGTGAAAATGGTTTCAATGTTGTGTCTCCTGAGAATTTTTGTGATCTTGTCTGTGGTGCCTCTTACATAAGGAACAAATGCTTTGGAGCTATTCTCTTAGTTTTCGCGATTTTTTGGGGCCAAGTGTTTGTTTTTTAGAGCATTGTCTATATGTTTTTTTTATAACAGTTTTTTGTTAGGGCGTCTTGCAGTATGTTCATCTCTTTGTGGTAATTTTCTTGATCTGTAAGGGACTGCGATGGAAACGCAAGAGATTTCACTACTGCAAATATCGCACCACTGCACTACACACTGCACCCCGCTTCAAAAATCTGCTTACAAAACATCAACCAGTACCACTTAGTAATGAAACAGTTTACAACTCGGCAACGCAACCCCAAACACTGGCAACAGTGCCGATGACGAGCAGCAGGTCTCGCAACCTGGTTGGCCAGAACCATTCGAAAAACGAATGCGTCCGACGTACTCACGAGACCGACAGTATCCGAGTAGCGGGAGTCAGTTCGCTCGTAGACGCCACACAGTGAGCTTTGAAAATCGTGAATGAAATTTCACCGAAACGTCAACTGCCTTACACTCAGAGGAACTCAACACATACACGGAATGCCCGAAAACCTTCGATTTCGCAACATACCCGTGAGAATATCAGACACAATATATATATATATATATATATATATATATATATATATATATATATATATATATATATATATATATATATATTATTAAAAATAAACTATTTCACGGTCTATTTATTTGGAAAAGTTATTTTATTCTCCTTATGACCGGTAAAGGTAAAGGGAACAAACACTATTTTCTCTGCAAATTCCACTTTGGTTCTCTCTCCATACTAGTTTCGATCACCTAATGGTCTCATGGTCTCATCAGTGGAGCTCTAACGAACCGAGAGCAAAATGCACAGAAAACAGCTGTCTACTTAAAATCCCCATATCATGATATGGGGCTGAGCAAGCTCAACTTTAAAATGTCGATAACTTTGTTGAAAATGGTTTTTTCACAAAACAGCAAAATACGTGTACATTTCTTTGGTTTCTATAATGATATATTTTACGGAAAAAACATGTTTTTTTAATCTCATTGCATGATTTGAAAAAAAAAATATTTATTTTGTTTCACCGTGCGTTTTAGCATTACAATTGAAGAAGTATATAACCAGGAGACCTCGAAAGAAAATTCGTCAAAGAAAATGAAGTTTTTCAGCAAATTGTGCCGCAATTTTGTTAATTTCGAAAGTTTTTCGGTTTTCAAATGTTATTCTGAAAGTTTATACGACTCATGTGACCTTAATCAAAAGAAAAAACTGAATTACGTCGATTGATCATAAAAAAATCATTTTGAATAAAAAATTACTTTCATTTTTCTTCACTGAAAAAGCTCCAAGCACAACTTTAAAATCTCGACAACTTCTTAGAAAATGATTCTTTCGCAAAACCCACCTTATACACTTTTTTGGATTTTACACTGTTAAAAATAACCTTAAATTTAATTCAAATATAATCTTCTTCTTCTTCTTCTTCTTCTTCTAGGTAGAACCAAGTTCTGTTATCTACACAATGCCTCATCGATCCTCATTTGAGGTCGAAATCCAGCTGTCTCTCCATCTTTTGGGGGGCCGTTCAGGCGGCGGTTTGGTGTTTGGTTTCTCTCTCATCGCGGTTTTTGCTAGTCTGTCATCGTCCATTCGTTCCACGTGATCTCTCCACTGCCTACGACGGTTTCGAACCCACTTCACAACATCTCCCACTCCGCTGTCCTCGCGTATTTTTGCGTTTCTTATTCTATCTCTTAAACTTGTTCCCGTGATCATTCTCAGCGTTTTCATTTCTGTGGTTCTCATAATTTGTTTTGTCTTTGTTGTTTCATTTCTTGTTTCTGCGCCGTAGGTCAGTATCGGTCTTACACAGACCTTGTAAATTCCTGCTTTGCTCTCAACCGTCATATGTTTATTGTTCCAGATTATGTCTCATAGTTGGCCTGATATCATGGCCGCTTTGTTGGCTTGTGTGCGTACTTCTTCCGTTGCTGCCCTGTTACTTGTTATATGTGCTCCCAGTATTTAAACTTCCCAACCTGTTCGATATGTTTGTCATCAACCATTAGTTTGCATCTTACCGGTTCTTTTGCTATTACCATTGCTTTGGTTTTCTCCACAGATATTTTCATATTATACTGTTTGGCTGTTCGATTGAGATGGAAAAGAATTCTTTGTAAGTTGTCTTCGCTATCTGCTGTCAAGGCAACATCGTCTGCAAAGCATATAATCTGAATGGTGTTGTGTCCCATTGGGTACCCAATATTTGTGCTTTTTACCCCATCAATGATTTCGTCCATGATTACATTGAAAAGTGTTGGACTTATATATGTATTTAGAAGTTTAAAATAGGAGAAAAAACTTAATTTTACAAAGAATTAAAAGATCCTAAGTTGAAAGACCGATTTACGAAATTTTTTGAAAAACTCAAAAACCTCAATAAATTAATGATGTAAAAATATCGTAAAGTTCAAGAAAACTAGGTAATTTATTTATTATACAAACACATTTATAGGTTTTCTTTACCTTGCCGGAAGTACATACCGTAATTTCGTGTTACCAAATTTAGGTAGAACAAATAAATAAAATTCATTTGCAAGTTAAATGCGTATAGCCAAAAAATTATAAACATAAATCTAACGATTACCTAATACCCTACGTATTTACGAATTTGATATGTGGCATAACAAGCTAATTTTAAACAAGCTCACTTAAGCCTAAAATGTTTACCAAAAAAATACATATTTCACAAATAATTTTGATATGTCCTGTTTTGAATTTAAATTTATTCATTTCACGTAAAATATTGCACCCTGTGATATGTTTTCTTAATTTTCTTATTAAAACTGCAATGTTGACGAAAGAATTGTTACAAGAGAATACTATATGCATACCAAGAGTTTCGTTCTAGAGGCAATATTGTCTTTGAATGTTAAATTTGAAAGTAGTATCTTTAGGAAAAATTTGACTCTACCTCAAAGCAAATGGCGTCCGATATTAATGATTATATATAAAAAAACTTGAATCCAGCTCTTTGGGAGCTCATATCTCCGACGAGGAGGTTTATATGAACTTGTAGTATCCCTTTCACGTGTTTTTTTTATATCCGGGAGATTTCCCATATTTTTCTGGACACCCTGTATCTTTAGAAGATATTAGGACTAGTTGTATGGTCGATAATAATTATATTTGGAAGTTATATGCCATCGTTTTCTCGTTGCATTACTTAACAAATACAACATGCTAATCTATATATCCATTGTATGACTTAGAATGTTTTTTTTTGGTATATAAGCAAGATCTAATAATACTTGCCGATAAAAATCAAGATTTTAAATCCACTTGTCGACAATAATTATAAAATTAAATTACATTTGTAGTAGTTTTTAAACGACTTCTAAAAGAAGGAGGTTCTCAGTTCGTCGAGTAAGTATGTTTTCTTATATATGTACACCGATTACTCCGGAACGGCGGCACCGATTTGAAAAATTTTTTTTTACGTTATGTTCAGGAAGTTGCTGCGGTGGTCCCATATTTTTTTGAACGAAATTGATGCAATAATATCCAAGATGGTGCTAATAATATAGCTGCCAAAAAGATTAATTTTGCTTGATTTTCTCCAAAATTGGTATGGGGGAATATTTTGGATCGTATACAACGAATCTGAAATTATTTTTAAAAAATTCAATATTGGGGATCTAATATGGCGGACAAAAATTTAATTTTGTCCGATTTTCTTCAAAATTGGTGTCGGGGAGTTTTCGGAGTCGCACTTAATGGATACCAAATATTATTAAAAAATTCAATAGATGGATCCAATAACGCGGACAAAAAAATCAATTTTGTCCGATTTTCTCCAAAATTGGTACGAGGGAGTTTTCAGGATCGTACATAACTAATCTAAAATTATTTTTAAAAAATTCAATATGTCGGACGAAAAAAATTAATTTTGTTCGATTTTCTTCAAAATTGGTACGGAGGAGTTTTCGGGGTCGCACATAACGAATCTGAAGTTATTTTTAACAAATTCAATATGGCGGCTCCAAGATGGCGGATTAAAGATTCTACATCTCCCGATTTTGTCTAAAATCAGTATTGGGGTATTTGTGTTAGTGTTAATTATGAATTTGAAATATTTTTTGAAAAACTCAATCTGGCAGATTCAATATGGTGTCCTAAAAATTTTAAATTTTTTGATTTTCACCCAAACTGATATAGAGGGTTCTTGATGGTGTAAATTATGGATTTAAAAGTATTTTTTCAGGATTCAATATGGCAAATCCAAGATAGCAGACCAAAAATTTTACATTTTTCGATTTTGTTCAAAGGTTGGAATGAATCGTTTTTGAGGATATAAATAGCGAATATAAATCTAGAAATTTAAAATTTCAGGATTTCATCCAAAATTGGTACTAAAGGGCTTTGAAGGGTTTAGATTTAGATTAGATTAAGAGTTAAAATAATTTTTTGGAAGTTCAATATAGCGGACGCAATATGGTGGGTTGAAAATTTTACCTTATTCGCATTTTTTCAGATTTGGTATTAAAGGGTTTTCGGGGTAGTGTATTATGAATATGAAGGTAATTTTTTACAACTATTAGGTCGATAAGATACAATATGAAGGACAGAAAATTTTACATATTCCGATTTTGTCTAAAATTTATATTGTGGGGTTCTTGAGGCGTATATAAACTCAATATGCAGTATAAAATATATCGAACTAAGAAATTTACATCTCAGGTCCTTTAAACATCGACATTGGAAGGTTTTGAGGCCAATCTAAAATTAATTTGAAATTTAAGATGGTGGATTTACTATGACAGATTAAATATTTGTTTGATAAAATTTTACTGGTATTTGGAAAACTCTAAGAACCAAAGAATTTTTAGTGGTTCATTTTAGGGTGATTTACAACTTTGGATAAAATGGGTACACTTTTGCCACCTTGCAGTCATTACGAGGTACACTAATCTCGATTAGTACTTAAATCAAATAAATTATGGATATCATAATGAACTCAACACTAAAAATCGAAAAATAAAATTTTTATAAAAGAAATTGAACCGACTTCTAAAAGTCACTAAATAGTGAAAAATAACTATAAATTTTTATATAAAATTGAATTTTTTGAAATCGGCGATAAATTATTTGTAAATAAAATAAATAACTACTAATATATACAAATTATGGTAAGAAAGCAATTACAGATAAAGTATTTTTAATCTGTTTATGGAAATTATATTTTGTCAAGTATTAGTTTGGCGCCAACTTCAAAAATTCAATTTTATATAAAAATTTATAGTTATTTTTCACTTTTTAGCGCACTTTTAGAAGTCGATTCAATCTTTTTATCAAAATTTTATTAACACTTAAAAATGCTCGTTGGAATCTCATTAACTACAAAATCTGAAGTCAAAAATAAAATAAACATATGTATTGAGTCGTTACCCACTGACCCTAAACAACGACAAAACAAACTTGCTTTTACAGAGATCTCCTGAGATTTAATCGGAGGTTTACCGTGTCTCATTGATTTAAATCTATCGCCAAATTAATATTTAGTGAAATTTTAACCCTTAAGTAATATGATGTGTATCCAAGGAAATTTTAAACAAATTGTATACTGAAAACAACCATGGATTAGTTAGAACAAAAGTCAAAATTCATTTTAAAACTGACAGGAATAAATTTCTTAAGAAGCAGCGTTACCCAACCGGACAATTTCTAAAGTTAATAGAAATTGAATATCAATGCGAACTAGAGCAAATATTAAAAACAAATACAAAAGAAGAAACGAATATTAACAAACTTGCAGATAAAATCACTAATGCAGTAACCTCTTTAACCAAGAAATTATGTTTACGAACAAACATGCTCACAAAATCTCGTGACGAAATACTACAACAATATACCTACTAGAAGACAGAAGAAATAGAATAGACAAAACATCAAACTTTAAGGAACCAAACAAACCATAGAAGAAAGAAATTCGAAGATATAAAAGAAAGTAAAATACAAAAATCATAAAAGAGACAATTAAAGACATCTGCAACTGAAAATACTATGTTCCAGCTACCTAAGGGAACACAAAAATCACGCAAATAGTAGATGAAAGGAACATAAGAGTTCCAAACAAAAAGAAATTATCAAGGCAGTTGAAACAATCTACACCAACTTATACGCATTTGAAAGGCGAAATTAACAAGAAAAGAAATACACTCTGAATGTGGGATGCGAAAAAATACCAGAAATTACTAAAGAGAAAATAAACACGGCCCTAAACCAAATCATTACAGAAATGTTAGTCAGGAGGGCAGTCATAAAAAGATAAAACAAAATTTTACTAAACAAGCACATCAGTACACCAGGGAGATACCATCTCTCCTGAGCTGTTTTTGGTGGCACTCAAAGATATTTTCAGAATTAGAATGGGGAAAAAAATCTGGGATACACTACGCTGGGAAAAGTAAACCAACACGCAGAAACCAGGTAGGAAACCAAAAATTATAGTCGTAATAGAAGAAGAAAAGAAAATGAAATGAAGATTGGCAGGATATATTGACAGACTCCCTAAACACAGATAAGCATATAGAATACCAGTATAGAGATCTAGATGAACAAAAAGAAGTGTCTGATGAACACAAAAAGCATATGTGGACGATATCAGACAGGTAGTGGGTAAAGAATGGATAGGTGTGGCACAGTATACGGAGACGTGGAAAGGATTAGTAGGGATCTCTGTCTAGGAGTGAACAAATGTGGAATAAGAAAGAAGACATTCCTGTCTTAGCATGCTAGCTAGAATGAATCGCGTGATAATTGTCAATCCTAACATACTTGCTGAGTTAAAACTAAAATGCATTATAAAGCGAAAATTTATTTTTAAAAGTTTTTGGGACAATATTAACATGAAAAATTACAAAGTTTATATTATTAATTTATTCAATATGCCGGCGCCCACCTTAACTCCCCCCAGTTACCTATGGACTCGCTACTGCTCCCTTGAAAGACCTTAGTGCCCACTGGGGGACGTTACCGTTCCTGTTGGGAACCTACGCCATAGAATTACCGCTTTTCCTTTATTTCGCATAAAAAGAAAAAGAATATGGCAATTAACTATTATTACATTTAGTTTTATTATATGATTATTTATTATATGTTGTTTAAATTACTAAAGCAAAGTATACATTTACAGAAAAAGGATAGTAAGTGTAACAAGGCATATCTCAATTTATATAAAGTTTTTATTTGTTCTTTTTCGTACAATTTTGCAAATTCGCAGTTTAGTATCATTCCAGCTTAATTTAGGTTAATTTAATCAACTATAATATCTTGTGTGATAGATAATATTGATACAAATAAACTAAATACTAAACTACAGGAGCGTAAGGCGAGTATTACGAACTAATTTAAATAGTAGATATTTCTTTATGGCGCTCAACACGTATGCTTGCTCTGCGCTGAGCTACTCTTTTGGAATTGTAAAATGGAGTAGGACGGACATCCAAAACCTGCAAAGAAAAATAAGGACACTTCTAATAAAAGCACAAAAACATCACCCTCGGAGTGCTATTGAACGTACAATGCTTCCAAGACACCAAGGAGGAAGAGGATTGGTGGATATTGGTAAGCAGCTCGACCAACAAATAATAAACTTACGTTCATATTTTTATTGGTTAGCGGACTCTTCCACACTACATCGAGCAATATGCCAGACAGACGATTCAACGCCGCTACAGTTGAGGAAACAAGATATTACTTCTCACCACCAAACAGACCAAGAGAAGTTACAAACCTGGCTACAGAAGCCACTTCATGGACGGCATCCAAATGAGGTTAATCAGGACAATGTCAATAACTCAGCGTCAAACTACTGGTTGATTTCAGGACAGATGTTTTCGGAAACGGAGGGCTTATGTTAGCTATCCAAGATCAGGTTATTTCGACGACGAACTATCGGAAGTTCATGATTAGAGATTCCTTAATAGAAAATGATCAATGCAGATATGGCTGTCGAACATCAGAGACAATCCAGCACATAACTGGAGGATGCCAAGCGTTTGCCGCAACCAAGTATAAGGAAAGACACGACTCAGCCGCTAAGATACTCCACCAAGAGTTAGCAGAAAAATTAAACCTATTACAGGTAGGAAAAGTGCCTTATTACAAATACAATCCACAGCCTATTCTTGAGAACAACCAGTTCAAGTTATATTGAGACCGAACGGTTCTGACGGATCAGACAGTTGCTTATAATAGACCAGATATTATACTAATAGATAAAATTTCTAGGCGGACTACACTAATCGACATCGCTGTACCTAACAACAATAACATAAGACCAAAATACAACGAGAAGATCGCCAAATACAGAGATCTGGAGGTGCAAATCCGAAGACAATGGGCAATGAACAGCGTCCAAACGATTTCCATAGTACTGTCAACAACTGGAGTGATACCAAAGAACTTCCTGCAGAACATCAAGGGAGTGGGCCTTAGTGAGCATCTATATAAGCCAATTCAGAAAGCAATTCTCCTAACAACAGCGCGAGCCGTCCGAAAGTTCCTAGGAAATACAACAGACCATGTCACCCAGGATCCAATAATATGGAAAGGGTTCCAACAGAGCTTCATACTTTTGGTATCTTTGTGTACCTGGTATGAGTCAATATTCCCTGAAGGGAGTGCGAAGCCGTTTGGCTTGTAAATCATAATAAATATTGTTACTCTTGCCTAAATAAATTTAAAATTTGTAGACAATTAATGAAAAAAATATATGGTTGTAAGTTGATTCATGCAAATGTGAAGTGCATATTTTTTTGTGGAAAACAATAAGTAAATTGATTTACCAAAATACTCTTTCTTTCATGATGGATGTTATAGGTCTATAAAAACTGAATATGTCTTAGTAACAACTTTGAAAAAAGTGATTTAATCTTTTTAGCATTTGAAAACTATTTTGCCAAAAAGAACTAAATTTTTCTATTCTTCGCCTTTATTCAATTATCCACAGTATTGTAAAGAAATATTTACTATTACGATATACTTTCTCCATGTAGAATAAATTTTTGGTGATAAAAATTGAACATTAAAGTGAAAATTGAGATACCTATCCAGCCTTCGTTAAACAACATGTACCTTATTTTAAAGAAATTCACAAGATAAGGTAATATATTCTCACTGAAAAAAACATTATGACTGTAACTTTTACGAAGATAAATTTGTATGTACATCTTCCAAACCCGCTCCTGTGCCTAAAATAGCCAAAGTTTAGTCATTACTAAAATGTGTAAATTTTTCTAATCCAATAAAAATTAACACATTCTTACAAGGCTATATAACTTTTTTCAATTTTAAAGCGAAAAATGAGTGTTTATACGTAGTGGACATAAAGATATTTGAGAATCAATGAAATCGAGAAATAAAGCCCATCGAATACCGCTAGATTTAATGTAATGGCAATCGAAAACACCTTAAGCACGGTTCTTATGCTTTGATAATCTTATTTATGACCTAAGAGAGTTACGGCATGTCGAAAATAACTCCTGCTGTTCGAGCCCGCTGCTGGTCTGGATATTTACGATAATATTGCCCATATATTAAAATATTCAGGGCGTATGGCTGCATGTTATCGCTAATTGAACGAAAAATAGTTTTATGGTTTTGGAATGGGAAAAATAAGATACAAATTTACACACAATAAAAAATAAGAAGTGGTAAAAACAATTTATCTATGACGCTATAAAATATCTCATTTCTCACCCGAACATTTAGCCATCAAGAAACCTAATAAGGAATATTTCAGATCACGTGATAAATGTCATAAATATATCTAATATTTTTGGAATTAATATTAGATAACTAAAACTAACCTTAACTTATTTTTTCTCATTAAAAACGACCATCATCAATAGTTGTTGTATAATAATTTTTTGCACTTTAGGCAGGGTCTTCGTATTTTTCCAATCTCTTGATACATTTTTAAAATATTTATATTATACATATATATATATATATATATATATATATATATATATATATATATATATATATATATATATATATATATATATATTTGTATTCTTGGGGTTAGGTTCATTTTTCATTCATTTTAGCCTAGTTTTCATCCTTCCAAAACTAGATATAGGCCTCCCCTATTTGTTTCCAGATCTCTCTATTCTGGACTCTTCTTTGCCACATCAAGCCGGCATTTCTGACTATGTCATCCTTCCATCTCATCTGCGGCCTGCGTCTGGATCATTTCCCTTCATATGGGCGCCATTTTCCAATTTCTGAATTCCAACGGTTGTCTTTTATTCGTTCGTTATGGCCTGCCCATTTCCATTTTAGTGATGCTGCTCTTTCTATAGCGTCAACTGCGTTGGTTTTGAGTGATATTCCTAACATGTGTCGTTCCATAGCCCTTTGAGTTTTGTGGATTCTGTCCACGTCTGCGCTCCTTATCTTAGAACCGGCAATATACAACAATCAAATACTTTGGTTCTTAAGTATAAAGGAATTTTCTGATTTTTCAAAACATAAGAGAGTTTTCCGAACGCCGTCCATCCCAATCGAGTTCTTCGTGTTATTTCGGCTGTCTGGTTGTCCTTACTCGCTCTTATGGCCTGATCTAAGTATATATATTCATTCACCTGTTCTATTTCGGTTGCATTTCCTGTTATAACTTGTTGTTCGTCTGAGTTTGACATTCATTTTGTTTTTCTGAGATTCATCTTTAATCCTGGTTGGAGCGATGTTTCATAGAGGTCATTTATCATTGACTGCAGCTCTTCCCAGTCGCATGCAATCAAGAATATATCATCTGCATATCTCAGATGATTTAGGAATCTACCATTAATGTTTATCCCTTTATTTACCCAATTTAATGATTTGAACAAGTTTTCCAGGGCCATTGTAAATAATTTGGGCGAGATTGTATCTCCCTGTCTTACTCCTCTTTTGATTGGGATGCGGTTCGTCTTTAGCTCGTCATCAAGTTGTACTGTCATCGTTGCGTCTAGATAGACATTATGCAATAGATTTTTGTATCTCGAGTCTATTCTGCTATTTACCAAAGCTTCTTCAACAGCCCATAGTTCTACGCTGTCGAAAGCCTTCTCGTAATCAACAAAGGCCATATACAGAGGCAGATTATACTCGTTAGTTTCTTCTATTAATATTTTTAGTGTATGCAGGTGGTCGCATGTTCCATATCCCCTTCTGAATCCTGCTTGTTCAACAGGTTGATATGTGTCGAATTTGTTCGTCAATCTGCTAGTTATGATTTTCATGAAGATTTTGTATAACTGGGAGAGAAGGGATATAGGCCTATAATTGTCCAGAGTCGCCGGATCTCCTTTTCTATATATCAAAATTGTGTTAGCGTTGTTCCATCACTGGGTATCCTACCTTCGACAAGACATCTGTTGAATAAGATCTTTAAATATTCCTTAACTTTTCTTCCTCCTTCCTTAAGAAGTTTTATTAAGACTTTATCACCTCCCGCTGCTTTATTTCTTTTCATATCTTGTATGGCTTTATCTATTTCATTCTCTGTAATATCTGGCAGGCCTTCAGAATTCACATTTGTTATTGTCTTTTTTAAATTTTTTATAGTATTAGCCGAGGGAGGGTTTCTTGGGCTATATAGATCTTCATAGATCTTCATAGGATAACTGAACAATACTATGAAGATCTATGAAGGTCAGGTTCATACGTGGATGTAAAAAAAAAACAACGTGTTTTAACGTTTTGCCTTTTATTTAAGGCTTTTTCAAAAAGTTTTTTTATATTATCATCGTTAATTTAGTAACCTAAAATTTAAAATACACAAATTATGGTTAAAATTCCACACATTGACAGAAGAAGTTAAAAGGTTAAAAGAAAATTCCAAAAAAAAAAATCAAAAACATATTTTACAATGAAAAACTTACATGATTTTAAAATTATTTAAATCTTTACAAAAATGTGTAGAGAGACACCTTGAGCTTACCATTTCTGTTTCGATACTGACTGATAAAAAGTTTTGATTGTGGTATGGGAAAAACAATTCCTTTTTTATTACACTATTTTTTAAATCATTACTTATAAATGTTCTTAGAGGATATTCCCATCTATTGACTTTTAAGAGGGTATATTAATTTTCAATTAGATTTGTGTAAATGTGGCTTAGGTTACTTATATCCGTTCTGTCGTTAACTGAATTTTGTTTTTTATTTATTTCCATCATTTCCTTTACTTTTGTAGTTAAAGGAATGACCTGTTTCTCGTACATGTTTATATAATGTAGCCGTAGCATTCTTAGTAAATTTGTGCCCATTTAATCTATTTTTAAGTAACTGTGAGTCATTCCTATATATTTTTTGAATAATGGTGCAAAGAATTGAGTATACTTTTCAGTTTGGTAAAAAAGAGTTTAACTTATTTTGAGCTTTTTGGTTCTGAATATGTTTAATTTTTCTGAAAGTACGTTTGTATACGGCAAAACAATAAATTTCGATATATCATTATTGTTGGGATGATTGTTAGAATTATAAGATTTGTATATGCGCTTTTTATTATGTTATCAATGTCCCTGAGTTTAAAGTTGTTCCTTAGTAAGGTCTCTTTCATTTTTCTTAAAACAGGGCCTCTAAATTCAGAGGAAGTCAAAGTGATGGCTCTGTCTGCTAAACCAATAATAACACTCTTTTTCTGAGAGATTGCATGATTTGAGTGGAAATTGAAGTATCTCCCTGACCGTGGGTTTAGTATACCACTCAGTTAAGATTTTAGTCATATCTAAATAGTTTATTTTGCCGTCTTTCTCTATTTCTGATGTGAATTGCAACATGTTGTGAAAGCTGTTAAGCGCTTGGAGGACTTCATGTGTTTTATTAGAAAGAACAGCCATTAAATTAAAGAATATTATATTGAATTTCAACCTTTTGATAAAACTTCCTTCTTAATATTTCATAACAAACTGAACAATGGTGGAGGAGATTGATGAGCCCATAACACAGTCATCCATTTGTTTGTAAAATGTATTATTATATAGAAAGTAATTTGTTTTTAAGGTAAGGTCCACAGCTTCCATGAAATTATTTTTAGATGAGGTTGTGTATTGTTTTAGAATTTCCCATTTTTCAGATAAAATGACTTTAACAAGTTCATTTAGGATGTTGGTATAAAGTGATACAACATCCAAAGAGATTAGTTTGTAATTATGTGAAATGTTTACATGGTTGATAAATTTTTTAAAAGTAAAAGAGTCCTTAATAAAATATTCATTTCCTCTAGTTATATTTGAGATGCAATTTGATAAAAATTTTTTATAGATTATAAAAAGGTGATTGTATGTAAGATACGATTGGTCTTAAAGGTATGTTTTATTTGCGAATTTTGGGAAGACCATATATTTTTGGAGGAACAGCATTGTAAATATTTAGATTTTTGGCTTGATTTTCAGTTATTTGTTTCAAATTTAACAATTTTTTTATGAAAGTATTATTTGTTTTTGGTATAAGAAAGTTGGGTCACTTTTACTTTTCTTGTGGATGGTATCATCACTCAGTAATAAGTTCATCTTTGCCTCACAATCAACGGTGTTCATAATCGCATTTGTGTTGCTTTTGTTAGGTTTGAAAACTGGAATTTAACGGTTATTTTTTACAAAGGTTTTTGTTTTGTTTAGTTTTTTTTACTACTACTGCTAGAATATGAAATAAAATAATAGAGGTTTTTAACATAGAAAAACATAAACACACACCGAAAAAAAAAGAAAGTCCTTTTTTTATTAGGATTATTATATATTCTAAATTTAAAAATATATATCTTGATTTGTTACAATTATTTTTACTTCCCTGCGAATAAACTTGCTGCAAAATTTTTAATACACGGGTTGCACGATCGAATTATAAACGTCAAAATTTTTATTGCCTACCGGATGCAAATTTTTAATTTTACGTTTTTATTAGCGGATTAAAAAATCTAATTTTTCCAACTTCTAAAATACTTTGTCTACTTCTAAAATTAATCTTTCCTTTCCGAGGTGTTAATCAAATTTTTGCTACATCTACATTGTCACAAACTTTTTACAGCTAGACGTAAACCCTCCGACGCGTTCATTTTGTTTATTTTTGTATGAAAGTTTTACGCGATAACCTGCTTTTACGAAACCATAAAACATGTAAGACCCGGAATTTATGTTTCAATAAAGACAATCTGTAACATTTCAGACACGTTGTAACCATGGAGATCGTTAAATTTTTAAATATATAAATAGTATGTATTGTTTGTGTTAATTATTTACAATTAAGTACCTTTCCAGCCTTATCATAATAGCAGACCAAGCTGTTGTCTTTTTGAATTTAATTATAAAATACGAGATATATTACAGACATTTTATATAGCCTTTTGAATAGAATTATAAGGTCTAATCCTTATGGTCCATTTCTGACCTACCTAAATCTTCGTAAAGCATAATTGCAAAACTACTAGTTACCCCTTGCGGCTTCGACCGCTCATTCGATTTGACCACTTATAGTAATCAAGTATACCAGGTTCGCAAAATAAATCGATCGAATCAAAAAATCGCCCAAACGATAATTTGCTGCCAAATAGTCGTTAATTCGTTGTGAAACAAAAAAAAATTCCTTTTTTATTTTTAACAACTATTACATGTTTTGCTAACTTGATATAAAGTTAGCGAAATACCTACACCTAAAGTCCATAATTTATGTCAGTATCTCATTTAATACCGGTCATCAACGTGACGAAGCGACGGAATAAATATCGCATGCAACTATACAGTGTGACCCAGTAAAGTCTACATCATATGGAATTTTTTTTAACTAACTTTATTCGAAATTTGACTTTGACATCAATTTCTGCTTCGATCGAGATGAAAATTAACCAAAAATAAAAATTTTATAAAAAAATTGAATCGACATCTAAAAGTGCGCTGAAAACTAAAAAATAACTGTAAATTTTTATATGAAATTGAAATTTTTGAAGTCGGCGATTAACTAATACCTGACAAAATGTGATTCGCATAAACAGATTAAAAATACTTTATTTATAATTGCTCTCTTACCATAATTTGTATTTATTAGTAGTTAAATATTTTATTTAAAAATAATTTTCCGCCGACTTAAAAAATTTCAATTTCATATAAAAATTTATAATTATTTGTCACTTTTTACCGTAGTTTAAGAAGTCGGTTCAGTTTTTTTATAAAAATTTTATTTTTCGATAATTAGTTTTGGATTGATTATGATATCCATAAATTATTTGAACTAAGGATATTTTATCCAAAGTTGTAAATCACCCTAAAGTGAACCACTAAATATTCTTTGATTCTTAGAGTTTTCCAAATACCGGTGAAATTGTGTCAAACAAATATTTACAAATATTTACAAATATTTAGTCTGTCATAGTAAATCCACTGTATTAAATTTCAAATTAATTTTAGATTGGTAGTATAGGCCCCAAAACCAAATATATATATATATATATATATATATATATATATATATATATATATATATATATATATATATATATATATATATATATATTGTACTGCATATTGAGTTTGGATACGCCCCAAGAAATCTGCAATATCAATTTTAGACAAAATCGGGAAACGGAAAATTTTCAGTCCCTGATATTGTATCTTATCAACTTAATAGTTGTAAAAAATTTACTTCATATTCGTAATACACGACTCCGACAACCCCCTATTACCAAATCTGAAAAAATGCGAATAAGATCAAATTTTGAACCCACCATATTGGATCTGCCATATTAAATTTCAAAAAAATAATTTTAACGTCTAAATCTAATCTAAATCTAAATCCTTCAAGGCCCCTAGTACTAGTTTTGAATGAAATCCAGAAATCTAATTTCTAGACCGTCGTATTGCATCTAACATATTAGATTTTATTAAAATAATTTTATATTCGCTATTTACATCCTCAAAAACGATTCAGTCCCACAAATATAAAATTTTTAGTCCACTATATTGGATTCGCCATATTGAATCCTGAAAAAATACTTTTAAATTCATAATTTACACCCCCAAGAACTCTCTATATCAGTTTAGTAGAAAATTGAAAAATGTACAATTTTTAGGACGCCATATTGAATTCACCAGATTGTTTTTCAAAAAATATTTTAAATTTGTAATTAACACTAACAAAAATCTCTCAATACTGATTTTAGACAAAATCGAGAGATGCAGACCCTTTAATCCACCATCTTGGATCCGCCATATTTAATTTTTTTAAAATAATTTCGGATTTGTAATGTGCGATCCCAAAAATTTCCCCATATCAATTTTGAAAAAATCGGACAAAATTAATTTTTTCGTCCGCCATATTGAATTTTTTAAAAATATTTTGGATTTGTGATGTACGCCTCTGAAAACTTCCAACATCAATTTTGAAGAAAATAGTGGACGAATTGAGAAACTCCTTCTTTTAGAAGTTGTTAAAAAAGTAGTCACTTAATTAGCATTTTTTTTCCAAAAAATTCAAAGGTTGTGTTATATCTCAAAATATCGAAATAAGTTATTATAAATGCGATGTTTAGCCCTTATACGAAATTTCAGCTATATAAGGTGATTTAGATTTTTTATCCATTTTTTGTAAAGTGCACCACTGTTGCAAAATAAGACTCAGCGCAACCTACCTAAAACTCCTTAGTTTTGACAATGCTTTATCTCAGACATATTGGGTATAAAGTAGCGCCACATTAAGCAAATACTTGTATTATGTTGATATTCATGGGGGTTGCATATAGTTGCAGAAGAAGTATTCACTCTGAATGTGGTATAAACTTTTCACGTATTTTTCGATTTCCCTTATCACTATTAAGCCCACGCCATTCCGGTGTCGAGAATCCGTGTTTCCGGAGTAGTATACTTTGTGATTCAGGATAATGCATTGTTCTGTGCTTGGCTACCACGTTTTGTCCTATTATTTGAGTGTTGAATCTGGTCATCTCTCTGATAATGTTGTGGATCTTTCCACTTTTGTATGTTCCAAGTCGCTATTTTAAAACACTCTTGGGACACTTTTCTTCCGGGGACTGAGGACCATTTGTAATATTTCCTTTGCCATGTTAATTGTACTAGGGAGATTTAATGAGATGATTTACCCTAGCCTTCCTCATCGCAGTGCCTGAACCGCTTCTGACTTCATTTGTTGCACGCTTCAAGATGTCACAAAAGCAACTGGTTCTATATTTTTGAGTCTCACTTGCAGTTGATAATAGCCTTGGTGCTATCCAGGGCTATGCCGATTGGTCCGCGAGAGGTATTTGATTTCCCTCCTACCACCCATATCTGGGAGGCATTCCCCTATTCGTCACATGAGGAAGTGTCCGTTAGAGGTTACAGCCTCCCCCGAGTCATACTATACGCCTCTACATATAACTTCATAAGTTTTTGCATAATTTAATTTATTATTAATTTTATAATTGAAACAACAATATTAATACTTTTGTATAACGTAAAAATGAGTTTAAAAATGATGTAGTCAGCAATTTCAATAAAACAAAAAAAGTTTTTTAAAATCCAATCAAAACTAAAAAAGATAAATTATTGAAAATTTCCCTTAATTTTCTTCAGAAATATATTGTTATAAGTAACAGCCAGTTGTGAATCGAAATTCAGGATTCAAACGAAAATTTAACTTTGGTATGCACACATTCATAAAATAGGCTCCTGGCCGCAAATTAAAATTTAACGCGGTCATTAGATCGGGCTTTTGGTATTCACAACTTGTGTGATCCTTGCACATTACCGCAAACTCGTAATTTATTACAAGGGAAATTACATACCTTAATGTTGAAAACATAAATACACAGTATTATTGTGTTTATTATGTTTATTTCCAAATTCTTTCGGAAGCCATTTATTTCAGACGCATTTTCAAAAATATTTTTAAAAAATTCTAATTTACCAGGCGTATTAGAAAAGTTCTCTTGCTACCGATAAAATAAGAGACTTACAGATTTTTGATAATTATTATCAGAAATAAATTATTTAATATTTTTTCTACATTAAATTTAAAGATTTGATACTTTAAATCGTGAATAATTTACATTTACTTCAAATTTAAAGCAAATTCATTGAAATATCAGTTCGTTGTATATTAAATTTGATTAAATGGTATCTTAAATTTCAACAAAGTAACTGAAAAGATATTTTTATGTCTGTACATTAAAATTAATTCGAACGAGGGGGGCCGTAAAGTAATTTGAATTGGGCTGCGGTGGGGAGGGAGAGTGGGGGAACCCAATATTCGACCAGGTGTCCGTTAGGGTCACGCCTCCTGAGTCAGCGTGCGATATTGTGTCGCTGTGAGTGCTTCGGTTCACCCGTGAGAATTTTTTTAGTAAAACAACTTTTTCCATTTCGCCGAAACATGATGCTGTGAAATTTTGTTTCCTGTTGGGGAAATCGGCCGCGAAAACTATTGTAATGCTTAAAACTGCTTATGGGGATGCTGTCCTAAGTAAAACCAGAGTCTACGAGTGGTTTTCATGTTTTAAAAATGGAAAAATGTCAGTTGAAGACCAACCCCGTTCAGGATGCCCCTCAAAGTTAAGAAGTGACGAAAACGTCGACAAAATCAATGCCCTCGTTCGTGAAATTCATCACCGAACCATTGATCAACTCTGTGAGATGTCTGGAATGTCATGGAGTTAAATTCAGAGAATTATATCCAAAGATTTGCACATGAGAAGGGGTGCGCTTCAAAATCAGCTCGAAGAGGACCCTGAATTTTTTTCTAGGATGGTTACTGGTGATGAATCGTGGTGCTATGGATAGGACCCCGAAATAAAGCAGTAATCAAGTCAGTGGAAGACAGCTGCCTCTCCTCGTCCCAAAAAAGCTCGCCAAGTGAATTCAAACATCAAGACAATGCTCATTTGTTTCTTCGATTGCAGGGTGTTGTGCACGAGGAGTTCGTTCTCCCAGGCCAAACTGTCAACCAGAAGTTCTACTTGGAGGTTTTGAAAAGATTGAGGGAGAGTATCCAGAAGAAAAGGGCAGATCTTTGGCGAACAGACGACAGGTTCTTCAATCATGACAATGCGCCAGCCCACACCGCCCTCTCCGTAAAGCAGTTTCTGACCAAAAACGGCATGACACAGATTGTTCACCCACCCCTACTCAGCGGATCTAGCCCTCTGTGACTTCTGTTTGTTCCCCAGACTCAAAAGGGACATGAAAGGAAAGCGTTTGGCCATTGTAGAGGAGGTAAAACAAAAATCGCTGCAAGGCCTAAAGGACATCTCGATAAGTGAATTTAAAAATTGTTTTGAACAATGGAAGAATCATTTGGAGAAGTGCGTTATGGTCAATGGAGAATACTTTGAAGGTGACCAAAATTTGGTGTAAAAATATTAAGAAATAAATAATTTATGACAAAATTACCGTTTCTTTTTGGGTCCCCCTCGTATATATCCTAGTATTAAAGGAATTTACGTTATTATTTAACATACATTGCATGAGATTCCGAGAGATGGAGCAACTAGTATTGAACTTTTTGGTTAGTATGATATAAGTTGCTTAAAGGACTCAATTTTCTTATGGTGAGGTGTACATATCAGGCCCGTACTGATGGGAACTAATATCTTCGAAACTGGTCTACATAGCAGACACTACCTATGAGAAAAATGTCCACCTTTTCCTGGTAGTTTCAGAATATCTAGAACTCATATTAATGTTGATGCTTTAAACAGGTGATAACATATCTCAAATTCAATTAACACTGGCTGTATATTTAATGTACAGACTCACTTTAAAAATTAATGATTAAATTTTAAATTTAATGTATGATTACATTAAATTTAATGGAATATATTAATTTAAATTCAGGTAAAAATTTAATAAACTTTTATAAAATTTGCTTTCCTAACATTTACCTTAAATTTAATAATTTTCCTTTTTACAGTGTAGTCTCTTTTAACTGGTTATCGTCTGCAACGTTACGTCATAAGAGGTATTTATGTATAATACAGGAGATACATGCTATTAGTGCAGTACTCGGCGACATGTATTTAACAAAATTAACTTCTGCTTGGTCCCAAACAATGACATATTATCCATGGACGAAGTTTGTTCGCCTTTCAACAATCGACAGTAATGCTTTACAGTCAAATTCATATTGCCAAATTGTGTTTGACACGTATGGTGAGTAATGGTGAATTTTAAACAACCTCTAAATTTTAGATTAATTTTTTTCGTTAAATTAGATGTTAAATTATACTGAATATTTATACATATAGTACACAAATAATATTGTTAAAATAATTCCATTATTAAGTTCAGCAATATCGGAAACAACTCTTACATTTGCAGCTATCTCATATGAATAGCCAATGAAATATTTTAATTCCAGTATTGTGCCGAGTAGCAAAGGAAGATTTTTCAGAAAGGCTGTTCAAGATTTGGGAGTATTTTGCGTTATTTTTAAATGTCTGTTGCAGTTAAGTATTAACAGTTTACCAGTTTCACAGATAAATATTATTATTAATAGGTTAGATATATCATGGAAATGGTGAATCATCTTCGAGCATACTGCTGGATACAGCATGCAATGTACTTCGCGCGTTGCATGGCAAAGATTGAGAGATGGATGGCGAAAAAGCGGTAGTGCTTTCTCTCTCGCTACGAACCGCGGTTGATCTGCGCGTCTTGTATTCCCCTGTCTCTCTTTTTGCCATATAATGCACGCAATACATTCATTAGTATGTAGTATATGTTCGAAGTGAGTAATTGATCAATGAATGGCAATATGCTGTTGAATATCAGGTTACATCATTAAAAGACGATGGGTTTTCAGCTAAATATTATGTATGAACCTTTGTGAACTCATCTAAAGGATTCTATTTTGTTGCTGGATTCCAGTTATGTAAAAAAGTGCTGTCTCCGATTACTAATCTAGAGAAAAATGAGCTCTACATTCAAAAACCACAATTTTTGGAATCTTACGGACCAAACCGACTTGGAATTTTAGACCTACTTTATTGATATTTTATTAGGGTCTAGTTTATCCTGTAGAATTGTCAAAATGCTTTAAAATAATTGTTTCTACTTTCCTGTAAGCATGAGGATTAGTTCCTGCTACAGACTTTTCATTTGTTGAGTCATCTTCCAAGAATTGACGACTGTTCTGATCGATATTTTACTTTAAAATATTATGGTGTTTTATGCTCATTTACAGCAATCATCACTCTATGAGGGCAATTATGTACCATTACTAAAAAATTGATAACACTGCGGTATTACAATTTCAAAAAACTAATTATTTTGTGGTAACCCACTTCATTAAACACATAGGGTAATGTACAAAAGATCTGATAGGTCAAAGTGCTGTAGAGAGGCAAAAACGTCTACAATCTACAATTTACAAGATACGAGAGGGGCTTGTAAATGAAAAATTACAATTTCGTCCTATATCTTAAAAACAGAGAAGGCAAAGAAAAAGTATTTTGTTACGTCTTTTGTTTAACAAAAAAGTAGCAAAGTAGCATTCGTATTAAATAGGATGCTTAAGAAAAGTTAGTTTCTACAGACATTGAAAGCAAACGACAGTATTTCTTAATAGGCATAAACATGATTCTTACAATTCGATGAACTTAAGATACCAAAATAGAATTTTTCTAAACAGAAACTCAATTCTTAATAAAATATAAATACAGAGAAACAATTTTAAATATTATTTATTTTTTAAATTCTAGTGATTATTTGGATGTTTCTTCATCAATGTACAGCTTTTTCCATAACTAAATTACTTTTAAAATAAAATTAACCTATAACGAAACTCTATATCTCACGAATGTATATGTGCTCACGGTCATAAATTAATCTTTCAACCGCAAAATAAAATATTACACGTGGTAAATAGGGTGAGCTTCAAGCGCTCATCATTCGTATAATCTTCGCACCTCATTCCAAAATGTGCTTAAAATTTTAAATTGTATTTTTGAATAATTTTTGGTTAAGCCCAGCAAAATCCAACAGGAAAAAAATGTTTAAACTATTTTATTTAAAAAATTGTACATAAAATAATGTCATTATTTATTTTTTGCTTTTGAAGACAAAAATCTAAATATCGGATTAGAATTATCGAGAAATTCGAAATTTCGCGTACGAGACCAAAAAGTGGATGACTGAGACCAGAAATAATTTATTTCTCATCTCGATCTCATGAGACGAAACAAGAATAGCTCGTCTAATCTTGTCTCGCAATGCAACTAATAAAACGTAAATAAGGAGATTGCTGTGAATTTGAAAATATTTTTTGCTAAGCTCGTAGTTTTAATTCAAAATATTCAGTTTATACTTGAAACGTCGTAAAAATAAATAAAAATAAAGACAATGTAATTCCGAGAACAACATTTTACTCAATCTTCAAGACTGTCTACAACCTTCAAACAAACGATAAGAAGAGTGCCTGGAAATTGGATACAAGTGGCACAAAATAGAAAGAGATGGCTAGAATTAAGGGAGGCTTACGTTCGACAGTGGACAGAATAAGCTAAATGATGAATCAGTCATCATATGTGCATTCCATCGACCCTGAAATCGTTTCTCTATTGTCAGAATATCTTGGTAGAATCGTTGACCATGTCCTTCACTCATGTCACCAAGATTTTTCGGAAAATTATCTAAATTGCAGTGAAGAAAGTGTACTTTAATCCTCATGTTGCATTCAAGTTACTGGAAGCGAGACAACCTCTCTTCAATGCGCACAGAATAATCGTCACTCTTTCTATTACCTAAGAAATTTCGAATAACCTAAATGAACGAATCTCATGTGTTCTTCTCAATTTCTGACATTGAACTGTAGAAATTAAGGTGGTTCACCAATTTGCTAATTTGTGGGGCTTCAAAAATTCTTGTTTTGTGCTTTTTTGAACTCAGATTCGGAAATTTCCTTGAAATATACTGAAAACATTCATACATCAGACCAATCTCGTTCCACAAGAGGTACGTTTATAACATTACGGCTACCTGGAACTAGTGCTTCCGTAGGTCATTCTCTTCTTATATAAGTTCTGCAATCCCATAGGCATATAAAACAACGGTATTTGGTATAGTCTCCTTTTTGTCCCAAAAGGAAATTAACGATCTTAAGATCAACGCAAATTACCCATTTATGTTCGTTATACTTTATCTTATTCAAGACTAATGCTATTGTAGGGTATTCTTCTTTAACTTTGGTTGAATATACGATTGGTAGGAAGCCTAGTTTCTTCCCGTTATGAAATAGTATACACTTCAAACTGCATTTTGATGAGTCGATAAATAAACGTCATTTGTTTGTATCATATCTCTGCAAGCCCATGGCTTTCATCAAACCAGAAATATCAGTATAATACACAAAATCATCCTTTTTAGCGAAAAAAAGAAGTAAATCTTTTTCGCGAGTACGGTAATACGAAACTTTAGTTTATTTAATTAGGAGATATCTCTCTTTCAACCGGAAAGCTAGTAATCCGGAAGAAGTTTTCGACAGTCCAAGAACTATAATTAAAACATTAGGCACATTTTGATTGAATGATCTTATTTCCAAAAATTTTCTGGCTCGAATTCGTTATTGCTCATGCAGCTCAGCTCGTTCAATTCGTCAGAACTTTCTTTAGATGTAGATGGTACTGATTGGCGCGGTTTGTCTTATTGATACCTTTTATATTCACAATACAAAAATAGCAGTTATCGTGATGATTAACAAATTCACGCCAGATCCTTAGAGATTGGAACTTGTAAGAGGTTCTTTTCTTAACGGTCCATAAACATAATTCCTTTACGCAAATTCTGCATCCAATACTGGACACCCAACATTTGTTATGTGTACCAATTGAATACCAAAACAGTCCAAATATGCTTGTTTAACAAAGTCTGACACACTGAATCGAAATTTTTCAACAACATATTCACCATATATGTAACAAAAACAATTTGAATCGGTAATGCAAACGCTTCTCGACGAAGACATGATAGAGATTTACGTAAAACGCGAGCGTAATAGATATAAATAACGTAAACAAACTCAATATGAAGGTAAGAATGAATTAGCTGTATCACAAGAAGTCGAGCTGATTCAATAAAACTGAACTTAGATCCGAAATCAGTGATCTCATATTACTAAACAACCATTAAAATATTTCATGCAACATAAAACAAGTTCGATTTTGTTGTGCTATTCGCAGTGGACTGCATCATTCTCTAGTACTAGTATTTTTATTTTTAATCAACACAAGCTAGACAAAAACAAACACTAAAAACCAGTCTTTTAGTAAAATGTAGGTTTCATACTAACGAAAAATTAATTGTTATGCACAGTAGCCATAAATTAGACACCTAACCGCAAATTAAAATTTAATATGGTCATTAGACTGGGCTTTTACCGTCCACCACTCGTATGATCCTTGCACATCGCACCGAAAACGTAATTTATAACGGAAAATTACATGTATGCTGAAAACATAAATGTATGTAGTCAGCATTATTTCGTTTATTGTGGCTTTTTAATTGTCGTTGAGCGTTATTTATTTTACGACGTATTTGGCATCGAATTGTATCCTAAATACATATATGTGAAACTAACTTTTTTTGAAAAAGTTACTTCAAAAACTAAAGACGATGGACGTGAATTGCCAATACTCCATGGAAATTAGATCAAAAAAAGAGCTGTTTCGTTCACAAAAATGTAACATTGTTTTTTTTTTGCTGGAATGTGTTTATTTCGGCATCCTATAAAACATATCTCGATGGTAAGACCTGTGCAAAAAAAATGGCGGACCAAAAATGGTCTCGATTTTCGGTTGTTTGAGTTTATTTTGAAAAGTAAAAGTTATGTCGAAAAATATTTCAAACAAAAATTGTTTCTTTTTTAATACATTTACTAACAAATTACCGATTTAAAATTTAACTTAAATATAGATATAGTGGGCCAAACCCGGAATCTTATATTTATTTTCCGAGAAATTCGAAGTCAAAGTTGAAAATTCAACCTCAATTTTCCGCTTCTCTAATTAAGATACAATGCTAAATTTTATTGGAGATTATTTGTATTGTTTTATATTTTGAAGATCTATTTAGAAAAAATTTTTTCAATCGTGGGTCGAGAAATTTTGCAAAAACCAATTTTTGCACCAAAAAAATTTCGATAACTTTTCACTGGATGGAGATAAAAATTTTTTATTGCGTGCATTGGATTTAGATGCATCATTTCCGATCTCAAAAAAAAAATTAATTTTTGATGAAAAAAAACATTTTTTTTTTTTCAAAAATTCATAATGGGTGGCAAATGAATATTAAGGGCTCAAATTTGCAGAAGATGCTTTTTAATACTTGTACTTTACCTGTGAATTTTTTGGATCCAAGAAATACACTTTCATACGATCTGTGAACCTTCGAAAATTGAGCCGAATCTAATCGAAAATGACTGCTGCAGGCCGCTATCGGTGGGTTGCCATAGTTCAGGCGCAGGCCAACAGAACTGTGTCGTCTGCATATCTTAAGTTGTTAATGCTTTCACTATTAATTCTTATGCCCTCTCTCATTCCACTGATAGCTTCCCTGAACAGCATTTCCGAGTACGTATTGAATAACGTCGGCGATAAAATACAGCCCTGACGAACTCCCCGTTTTATTGTAAATCCTTGTGATGTTTCGTTGCCTACACGTACAGTCGCCCTTTGCTGTGAGTAAAGGTTTCTAATAAGGCGTAAATCCTTGTCATCGATACCAGATTCATTTAATATTTGAAGCAGTTTGTGATGTTGCACTTTGTCGAATGCTTTCTCGAAATCGATAAAACATGCATAGACATTGCAGTTTACGTCCCGAGCTCTTTGTATCAAAATTTGAATAGAAAATAGAGCTTCTCGTGTTCCAAGTCCATTTCTACAGCCAAACTGAACATTGCTAACGTTTTCTTCAAGTTTTCTATATATTCGAGAGTGAATGATACTGAGAAGGATTTTCAGCGCATGGCTCATTAAGCTTATAATTATGTAATCAGAGAATCTGGTAGCATTTGTTTTCTTAGGAAGAGGAATGAAGGTGGAAACTAGCCAATCTCCAGGCAATTCGCCAGTTTCGTAAATTTTATTAAGTAGACTTGTTAGGAGTTTAAGTTGGTCATCTTCAAATAGTTTTAGTATTTCTGATTGTATATTATCCGGCCCAGGTGACTTATTGTTTTTTAGTCGTTTTATTGCATATGTTACTTCGCTGAGTATTATTTCTGGTCCGGAAAATCCAAGGACATCTGTTTCTGTCTGCTGTTCTTCATCGAATAATTCTCCCATATATTCCTCCCATCTTTCAAGTATTTTTTCATTCTCGTACAGCAAATTGTTGTGTTTGTTCAGTACTGAATTATTGCTGCGTGAGTTGTTTCCTCTGGTTAGGGCTTTGATTTTCTTATGCAAGCTAAAAATGTCATGTTTTTGTTCTAAGGATTCGATTTCTTTACATTCGTTTTGTAGTCACAACTCTTTTGCTTCCTTGATCCTATTGTTAATAACTTTGTTTATGTCTTTGTACTTTCTTTCATTTATTTGTCTGTATTTTCTTCGCTCTTCCATGAGTTCTAATATTTCTTCTGTCATCCACGGATGTTTCTTTATATTTTTTCCTGCTTTTAGTTTATTATCCACTATTGAATTACAGATATTTTTTATCTTCTTCCACATATCATCCACGTTTATGTTCTCCTTGTTAATATCCGTGGTTATGCTCGTTATTTTGTTGTTTAATTCCTCTTTGACTTCGTCTCTTGTGGTGTTATCTTTCAACCTCTGAATGTCCGGTCGTTTTTGGAATTTTCCTTTCCAGATCTTTTTCATGTGTAGCTTAATCCGGCTCAGCAAGAGATTATGGTCTGAAGGGACATCGGCTCCCGGATATGCTTTTGCGGATTTTACGGAATTCTGAAATCTTTTGTTTATGACGATATAGTCTATCTGGTTTCTTATCACTTTTTGGGGACAATCAGCTGGAGACTTCCATGTGTAGAGTCTTCGAGACGGTAAATGACAAAAGGTGTTCATTATCGCACTGTCCATTTCTTGGCAGAACTGAATAAGACGATCCCTTCTATCATTTCTTTTGCCCAGTCTAAATTGGTCTACAGTATTATCTACTACTCCCTTGCCTACTTTAGCATTAAAGTCTCCAGCAGGACATTGATTTCTTGTTTTTTGGTGTGTTTAAGAGCTTCTTTTAGTTGTTCATAGAAAATTTCTATTTCCTGCTCTGAGCTTTCCGAGGTTGGAGCATATGCTTGTACAATATTCATATTAATTGGTTTGGCATTGGCAAACTGTCTGCACCTTGACTTGAAGGGTTGTCCATAGACGGCTTAAACACAAAATCCAACTCCTATTGAGCATTGGTATTTTTTTGAACAGTAAAAACCATAAAAAAAAGGTTTTTTGCCTATATTACAAAAAATATTGAATGAATCACATTACTTTCAATGGACCATTCGTAAATAATTAAAAATCCACAAAATGGTATTTTACAGACTCCTATTGGGCATTTTTTCACCGAGAAAATCTTTTTTTTAAATTTGCACCTTTGGTAATTTATAGTATTACGCGAAGATTTTTCTGGAAATGATAGTTTATTGTGTAAGTTACACAAGCGGGAGATAAAATTTGCCGTATTAGTAATTAGTAGTCTAATTGCACTATAAACCCTTTAGAGTATATTTTGTCTTTGCCACCGTATTAACTTGATAACTCCGATATGAATTTACTAAGCGGATTCTGAATATAGATATTATAAGCTACAAATTAGTGTCTGAATCTGAGCGAAGCAGAGGTAGTGAGAGGTTACAAGGAGCGGAGGAGAAGAGAGCCACGGGCTGCACACGTCAGATGCTACGACCACAATATGTCTCACATATGGACTTGCATCGCATAATTTGATCAAAATTTATTGCTTGTTTAAGAAAGACAGTTTTAACAGCAAATTTTGCAGATCTCTTTGCAACTTTTTATGCCATATTAGAGTCATTTGGTGTGGCTGATATCTTCGTTACTTTTTTATAGGATGATATAAAACTGTGATTCTGGAACAGAATATTCCAGAAGCTTCAATTCACCCAAATTTAAACACAGTGAAAGGATTGTGGTTTCTACAATTGTTTTTATGAATTCAAATATTTATTTCAGCTTCTTTTCAGTAGATAAATACTCATCTTTCGTAGATGGAAAACAAGTGATACTGTTCAAGCGTTTCTGCTTCAGGTCGTAAAGATTGTGAGGCCCTAATATATAGTTACCAGAAACTTTTGCATTACTGCAATGAAATCTAAATAAAAAGACTATTTATAGAATATTAATTTAAACCATTGAAATAAAACTGCAAAAACTGGAAATCATTTAATTTAAAATGGTATTTAAAATAGGTAATAAATTACAAAAATTATTACTTCATGTATAATTAAAGTAGTATTGCACATTTACATTTTCAAAACACTTAAGTTTCTAATTTTCTCTGATGCAAATTTCACTTTCAGAGCTCAATGCAAGTATAATGCGAATAGTGGGCGCCAAAAATCCGATATAATGATATTAAAATTTAATTTGCATGGGCACGTTTTGTTAAGGTGGCAAAACGTCGGTATTTTGTAAATTTAAAAGCTTAATTTCTATAAAAAAAAATAAACAACCAAGAAAAAAAATTTATAGTCACGGTTTGTTAGGAGTTGTACAATATCTAAAGCACTCCATTGATTTTCAATAATGATTACATTTTCCAGAAAAAGAATGGGATCTATCTTTATATTTATCAAATTTATATATTTATGTCTTTTTCCAATAACTAGAAAATTAGTGGGCCGATTTTAATGATATTTATAGAGTTACGGAATGGGTCTTTCAAAGGAGATGTTGATTGAATAATAATTTTTGTAAATAATATTATTAAAGCACTATAAAAAGTTGCAAATTTAAAACAACAATAATTTGGAATGTGATTTCTATAAATGGACACGAAACTAATTAAAAAACTTTTAATACCCATATCTTTGCACAATGCCATATAAAATATTCTGGCTCTAATACAACCATTTAATCCATTATCTACAGGTGTCTATCTGTTAAAACGTACCATTTTATTTTTGTATTCGGCTAATGTTGGATCAATTTTCTTCTCTTGTTTATTACTATTATAATTTCCTTATATTATCTCATTACTATTGTAAACTTTAATTTCTAAATGTCTTAATAATTTTAAGAAAATTGTAGGGGGTCAACTGATTTAAATTTTGACATACTACAAAGTTAGCATAAAAATATTTTTTTGTTTTTTTTTATATCCATTGAGACATTTTGACTTTTAATTTTGACGGCAGATTTTGTGTTATAATTTTCAAGTTCACTTATTGTTATTAAATTATTTATTGTCATTTCTGACTATTATTTTGCACACACACTGTTTCTTCTTACCCTTACATTTTTTACTTTAGATTGGAATCTCTCCCCCTCCCTCGAGCATCATCATCAATAATTTGTAGATGCAAATTTAAAAATAATATCCTCCACACGATTCGAAACTTTATTGTATAGGAGTAAAATGAGAATTAATATCCACAAGGTTATTTATTAAAATTATAAATTGTAAAATAAATGTAACAAGGGATATCATGCATTATTATTATGATTTCAAGCCAAACGGCTTCGCACTCCCTCCAGGAAATATTAACCCATACCAGGTATATAAAGATACCAAAAGTATGAAGCTTTGTGGGAACCTTTTACCATGTTATCGGGTCCTAGGTGACGTGGTCTACTGTATTTCCTACGTACTTTCGAACGGTTCGCGTGGTTGCAAAGAGATTTGCTTTCAGAATGGGTTTATACAGATGCTGACTAAGACCAAGTCCCTTGATGTTCTGCAGGAGGTTCTTTGGTATCACTCCAGTTGTTGATAAAATTATGGGAATCGTTTGGATGCTGTTCATTGCCCATTGTCTTCGGATTTGCACCTTCAGATCTCTGTATTTGGCGATCTTCTTGTTATCTTTTGGCTTTAGGTTGTTGTTGTTAGATACAGCAATGTCAATTAGTGTAGTTCGCCTAGAAATATTATCTGTTAGGTTTAACTTATTGCTAACTCTTGGTGGAGTATCTTAGCGGCTGAGTCGTGTCTTTCCTTATACTCGGTTGCGGCAAACGCTTGGCATCATCCAGTTATTATCTGTCCAGAAATCAACCAGTTGTCGACATTGTCCTGATTGACCTCATTTGGATGCCGTCTATGAAGTGGCTTCTGTAGCCAGGTTTGTAACTTCTCTTGGTCTGTTTGGTGGTGAGAAGTAATATATTGTTCCCTCAACTGTAGCGGCGTTGAATCGTCTGCCTCGCATATTGCTCGATATAGTGTGGAAGAGTCCGCTAACCTGTGGAAATATGAACGTAAGTTTATTATTTGTTGGTCGAACTGCTTACCAATATCCACCAATCCTCTTCCTCCTTGGTGTCAGTCCGCTAACCTGTGGAAATATGAACGTAAGTTTATTATTTGTTGGTCGAGCTGCTTACCAATATCCACCAATCCTCTTCCTCCTTGGTGTCTTGGAAGCATTGTAAGTTCAATAGCACTCCGAGAGTGATGTTTTTGTGCTTGTGTTAGGAGTGTTCTTATTTTTTTTTACAGGTTTTGGATGTTCGTCCCGCTCCATTTTTCAATTACAAAAGAGTAGTTAAGTGCAGAGCAAGCGTACGTATTGAACGCCTTAAACAAATTTCTACTATTTAGGTTAGTTCGTAATACCCGCCTTACCCTCCTGACAAATTCGGTTGTCAATTCGGCTTTCATAGCGCGATTGTCAATTCTTTTAACCTGTTTCTTGTATTTGTATCCTTGTTCTGCTTCCATTGCAGCTATAGTTTCACCGATCGGTATTTCAAATGCTCTTGGTTGTATCTTACCTTTAACGATCAATTTATCAAGTCCAAATTGCATTTCGATATCTCCGAAGAACTTCTCTACAATTTTAAGCATTTGTTTCAGCTGGTCTCTGGTAGCAGCCATCAGTTTAAGATCATCCATGTATAGAAAATTATTCACTCTTACTACCTGGTCGTTATTATCTTTAATACTAAAGCCGTATCTGGTGGGGTTCAAGCGGCTTGATAGTGGGTTCAATGCAAGGCAGAACCACAATGTACTAAGTGAGTCGCCCTGAAATATTCCCTTTCGTACTGGAATTCTGCTAGTTTCGATGGTGTCCCTGGATAGCACTTGCAATTGGATCCTAGTTCTCCAGGTAAACACTATGCATTCTAAAAAGGAAACAAAATTATTATCGACCCTATACATTCTCAATATAGTTAGTAGCCATTCATGTGACATTGAGTCGAAAGCCCTCTTATAATTCATGTAGGCAGCCAAGAGATTTTTTCGGTTGGTACAAGCTTGGTTACATATGACAAAGTCAACAATCAATTGTTCCTTGCATCCCATTGCTCTCCTCGTGCATCGCTTCTGTTGATTTACAATGGTGTTAATGCATTATTATTATTATTACTATTATGTGTAACTATCAGAAACAGTTACATAATAAATAAAGCAATATATCCTAATACGATATTTAGTATGTGTTTTTGACGTTTTAAAGCTTAACCAAAACTTCAGCGAAATCACATTAATTTACTAAGAAACTTTAATTCGACAGCATATTCATTAACGGTTGAACCGCTTTTACTTTACAGCCATCTCCACTATATTCTGAAAAGTTAACGTTTCACTTCATAGTTTCAATTGCGAGAACTTCGCCCGAACTTCAATTATTGTTGTTTCAGGCAAGTTTAAACTAAACACATAAAGTAAATTCATACGGCCCAAGAAATGTAAAAGCTAATAAATTCCATAGACGATGAAATAAATTTACCATTATGAGTGTAAGTTTGTTTCCAAGTTTTTCAAACGAAAATGGTGGTTTGAAGGATTTAATTTTAAAACAATTTCGAGAAAGTTGTTAATAACAAAACTCATTAAAAAAGGTTTTATGGTTAATAATAAAAATAGCAATTTGGCAAGTCTCGATTTATGTTGCTTAGTCATAGGTTTGTTTTCTAATCAAACAGTATTTAAATTAAACAGGGAAAAATGAAGCCAACAAATTTTATGTATTTTTTTACCAACATCTTTTGTTGCTCGTTTGAATTTAAAAATATGAGGGGCACGGTAAAATTTCAGATTTATATCTAACAAGGAAGGTACCTGAAGTGTCAGAATCCGATGATCATGAAACTTCAATATGTTATAGAGGGTACAAAAATAAGATACACATATTTTCTTTTATCCACCGAGATTCATTTTAAAGGGATAAAACCACCCCTAAAGTTCATCTTTAAAACAGTATTTTTGAAATATCTCAGATTCTAAGTAACAGGAAAATTAGTTATTGTTCGAAATGATTTTAAACTATGGTTTTTTACCCCCAAGAATATCATCCCTTATTTTTTATAAGGGTAAATCATCCATTTGCTCACGTAACTTAATTCTAAAAATGACGAAATTTAATAAAATTGCTTGAAAATATTTTTTTTACGAATCCCATAACTAATTCAATCTTTGGGGGTTTCCCAAAATAAATAAGTAAAAGAGGGAAGTCACCTCCAAATACTTTATTTTAATATCCCAAGTTCTAGTTAAGATAACTCTACAAAATAAAATGAAAATTATTTGTTATTCGAAATTATATTAAACTATGGTATTTTTACCCCACAGACATAACTCTCTATTTATTATTAGGATAAACCATATATTTGCCCAAGTAATTTAATTGAAAAAAATACGGAATTTAATGGATTTTTTGAAAATATGTTTGGGGATTGCAAAAAATAAACCAGTAAAAGAGGGGGAGCCACTCAAATACTTTTTTTTAACATCTTAAGTTCTGATTGAGATAATTTTACGAAACAAATTGGAAATTACTTGTTATTTGAAATGAAACCGTATTTTCACCCTCAAGGGTATCATTCGAAGGACATCATTTCATACATGTATAATTATTTTTAAAGTTGCCAAATTTCAGTTGATATGAACGTTACAGAACGTACTGAAATTTTTTCTTTTAATTAATGAGAAAATTTAAAAAACTTATTTCATTGATTAAGCATTCATGTATGTCTATAAATTATTATAATTCATGACAAATAGTGATTTCTAATTCTGTGACGTGTATTTAAATGAAAATTTGACAATTCTAAGAATAATAATATATGTATGAAATGACGATTTACTTTTTTAAAAAATTAAGAATAATATCCTTGGGGGTGAAAATACCTTAGTTAACACAATATCGAATGACAAGTAATTTTAATTTTGTTTTGTAGAGATATCTTAATTAGAACTGTTGATACTAAAACTAAAGTATCTGGAGGTGGTTCACCTTCTTTTACTACTACTACGTCACCTTAAGTTACTTATTGTATTAGTAAAAAAAATATTATCAATAAATTTGGTTTAATTTCGTATTGTCCAGAATTAAATTATGTAAATTAATTACAAGATTAACCCTCATGAAAAGCAAGAGATGATATTAATGGGGTTAAAACAACATAGTATAACCTCACTTCAACTAAAAAGTAAGTTCCACTTTCTTTTGTAAAGTAAAAAAAAAATTAGAATTTGAGACTTGAAAAAAAAAATGCGTTTTGGGGGACTCACCCTCTTTTACTATTTCATTTTTTGAAACCCCAAAACATGTCAACGTGAGTTAATTATGGTATGGGTGAAAAAAAATACTTTAAAACAATTTCGTTAAATTTCATAATTTTTAGAATTAAATTACGTGCGCTAACAGATGGTTTACCGTTATAAGAAATAAAAAATGATATTTTTGGGGGTGAAAATTCCATAATTCAACATCATTTCAAATAACATACAGTTTTTTTGAGTTTTTAATTCACAGTAAATTTTCCTTAGAAATATTTTCACCGAACTTCCTTGAAAAACCATATAGAATATTCTATGCCAATATTAATAGTACAAAACAAGCATACGACAGCATTAAAAGGGGTCAACTGTGGAATGCAATGGCAGAATTTTCGATTCCAAAAAAACTGATCCACCTCGCCAAAGTATGCGTAAATGGCTGTAGATCCAGGGTACGAAAAGGTATCCAACTCTCAGAATCGTTTGAAATAAACAGTGGCCTAAAACAAGGAGACGCACTGTCACCCCTCCTCTTTAATATAATCCTGGAAAAAGTAGTGAGAATAACTCAATTAGACCAGAACTAATAACAGTAAATGGACCAAAATTACTACTAGCATACGCGGACGACATTGATATTGTTGGAAATACCGTCACCAATGTAAAGGAAACTTTCAACAAAATAGAGATAGAGGCAAGGAAAACCGATCTAATGGTCAATGAGGAGAAAACCAAATACATGTGCATAAACAGACAAAAGAATCGAGATAGAATAGGACAAAATGTAACAATAGATACATATAACTTTGAAAGAGTGGAGCGTTTTAAATATCTCTGAGCGACAATCACCGCAGATAACGATATCACAGAGGAGATAAGAGGGAGAATTCAGGCAGCAAACAGATGTATGTATAGTCTCAACAACACCATCAAATCCAAGAACCTAACACGAACCTCAAAAATCAGGATATATAGAACAGTGATTAGACCAGTGCTCATGTATGGCTGTGAGACGTGGACGCTGACAAAAGCAATGGAAATGAGACTTAGATGTTTTGAGAGGAAAATCCTTAGAAGGATGTTCGCACCCTATCACGACCCCAATACTAATCAATACCGAATAAGAACAAATATCGAGGTCAAACAGATATATAACGCTAGCGACATCGTACAAGAAATTAAATCCCAACGCCTAAGATGGGCTGGCCATGTCCATAGGCTCCCTAATAACCGCATTACCAAGTTAATTTGGGAGGAGGCCCCGACAGGGAAAAGACCCTTAGGACGCCCAAGAATGCGATGGAGAGATAACATATGGTCAGATTTAAGAACAACGGGGTTACCCACTGACCCAACTATCATGGACGACCGTGTCAGATGGAAGCAGGTTGTGCAGTCAGCCAAGACCCACCTCGGGTTGTAGGGCTACTAAAGAAGAAGAAGAAGAAGAAAACAAGATAACACAACTCGACTGTAAAGTAAGGAATGATAAAATTTCTAAGTTTTGTAAATCATGTATAGTAAAATGTCACCCTTATTTGAACACAATCTATAAGCTCATTTTTATTTTCTATACTAAATTAAAATAAAAACTAACAACTCGATATCAAAGGAATGTTATGGTCTAGTCTCTAAGTGTTTTAATTAAAGTATTGCCTCATTGTTCTTAAACAAACGAACGGAGAACGAGGGGTCGTTTAAGTTTATAGTGTTAACTTTATTTTCTTAAAGGTAATTGTGTTCTAAATAATTTACGTCCTGTGTTTAAAAATAGAATTCATAGAAAATTAATTTCTGTACGTGGTAGTTGATTTAATAGCGTATTTAATAAAACGTGAAAAATACAGAGATATTTGGTAAAAGTTATATTAAATGATAGCTCAAATAGCACACGAAGGTATTTAGGAAAAATTGCTGCAAATGAGGCTATTTTGATATGAGTGTAGTAACTCGAACATACGTGAACCAGCAATACTAAACGTGAAATACCTTAACCATTTTCTTAACATATATTTTTTATTGTATCGATACCTTTTTACAGAGACTTCTATTTTGAGCTGCATTTACATCTATGATAACTCAGCACAGCTTATTTGTGATATCCAAGTGATTAATAGTGGTATCTTCATGTTAAAACAATGATTGTTTGATATTTACGAAATCTCCTATCAGCCAAATCACTCGCTTCACGGAACGGTCAGCGTAGAGCCCATGAAGCTGGTATCGCAAATTAGGTAACATGTATTGCCTTATCACTATGGTTTTAAAGAATAATATCGAGATCACCATAAGAATAGGACAATAATAATTCCGAATAATCGGCAACTTCCAGTCTCCATAACCCTAAATTAACTTCTGGATATTTTATGCAAAAACGCTTCCATTCTTTTTTTTTTAATTCGTGAAGTATCCGGCAGGTCCCAATCAGAAGCACTCTGCTTCCTTAATGTCGTTAGTAATTTAAGCTTCTGTTTTAATTTGTGTGTCACTTTATTATTCCAAACAGCGCATTTGTGTCGAAAATTTTTTCTTACCAGACAGTCTTGATGTCCAATTCTATCTAATATACTATTGACATCAGCCTTAAAGTATTTCTTTTACCAGTTTCACCGCCTCTAGATAGTATTTCTGTGTATCAACATATGTGTAAGACCCTCGAACGTTTAGATGACTTAAAATCTTTTCGTTAAATATCCCCACTAAAAGCGCAAAATTTCTGTACATTTGTCTACCGCAATCACCTTTCCAACAACTTGCTTGCACTCTTGTGTCATCAGTTAGTTTATCAACATACACAGAACCGTTTCGGTTCTCCAGCATTATATGTCCTGAGATTTTCAGTCTCCCGACCCTTCTATAATATTAATCTTTGAGTGGCAGATTGCGCTTAGACATTGCGCTCTGTATCTCCCTTATTCATATGAATTTAGGTCCTCCTCTTCTCCTCTTTTCTGCTGATTTTCATCTAATTACTTTTTCTGAAAACGTTCTGCACCCATTCCTTCCACGTGACACCAGACCAATTGTAGTCGCTGTATTGGGTGGTTATATTGACTTTCATTATATTCTTTATTCAGTCATTCATGATTCTCTTTATCCATAAAATGAAGACCATCCTTCTTGAAAAGGTCGTTTCTAGAGCAAGTAAGGGTCGCTCTAAGTTCTAGTTTAATTACTAGATTTCACATCCATACAGCACTAATTTTTGAAAATGGAAATAAATACCTGATATTTTCTCTCCGTTAGGATGTTTTCCGACCATAAGGGTGAAATCAAATTTACCATCATCCTTTTTTCATCAGAATTCGCTCTTTCACTTCCTTTTCCGTATATATATATATATATATATATATATATATATATATATATATATATATATATATATATATATATATATATATATGTACTGGTGTTTTTCCGGTTTTCAATCCGTTCGTCAGTAGAAATATCTTCACGATGTTTCGCCAATTTCTCAACTGGCATTTTCAAGTGATGCTTCCTTGACGGCTGCTCAACTTAGAAGTCGAGGAAGCATCACTTGAAAATGCCAGATAAACCAGTGTCGGGAAAGTGGAAGTGTCAATTATGAAAAACCTGTTATAAGCTAACCTGTCACTGAGGATGAAGAAAATGTTTTTACTGTACTTGGTTCAGTGATCAAAAATCTCAGTATTAGGCAGAATAATATATAATATATAATACTAACATTAGCCAAGCAAGTGTTTCAAGGATTCTTAACAAATACATATTTAATCCTTATAAAACCCAGCTTTATCAAGAGCTTAACGAAAATGCTTTTGACAACCGAACTGAATTCTGCTTGTGGGTGTTAGATAAAGTGGCAGAAAATGAACACTTTTTTGACAAAGTGTTGTTTAGCAATGAATGTACTTTTCATAACAATGGTTTCGTGAATAGACACAACTTCCATTGCTAGAATAAGTGGTCGGTTAATATGTGGGGAGGGATACTGGATCCGTACTTAATTGGACCCTACTTTTTTGAAGAACCTTTAAATGATTTGATGTTTTGCGATTTTCTTTTACACGAATTTCCAGTGTTATTAGAAGATATCCTTTTAAGTATTAGAACAACTATGTGGCTTCAACTGGATGGAGCTCCGCCTCATTATCATCGTGAGGTTGGGGAATTTTTAAATGTCAACTTTCGAAACAGGTGGATTGGGAGAGACGGATTTCAAAATTGGCCCCCGAGATCTCCGGACTTAAAATCCACCACATTTCTTTTTATGGGGATACATAAAAGAAATTATCTACAATGCTCCCACAACAACACCTCAAGATATGAAAAAACGCATAAGAGACGCTTTTCAAACTGCAACCCCGCAAATGTTGTCTAGAGTTAGCAGTGGTTTTGAAAAAAGAATATGTAAGTGTTTGGAAATGGATGGTCGACATTTCGAACATCTACTATAAATATTTTGCTTCTGTTTTTTGTTATCGTCAATATGTTATTACCATTATTGCTGTTATAGCCTGTAGGACGACAATAAATCGCGTTCAGAATTTCTGAACATTTGTAAAGATATTCTTGATTATTATTCTTATAGTTGTAAATTACCTGTCATTTCCAAATGCCATAGGCAACTAGATATATTAGAATATCTATTCAAAAAACACAAAATGGTACAGAAAACGATTATTTGGCGTATTCTGTAAAAACGCGAAGACAGCTATAAGAACACCCTTATACCATTCGATAGATACATTTTTTGGTAAGGTTTCAAAGATTAGCCCATATAAACAGACAGAAAGAAAGTAACATATATCATTTTTCTTCACGTCTGTAAACTTTCATCGAAATCGGTTCAGCCGTTTCAAAGATTAACCCGTACAGACAGACACTTCAATTTTTTTTATATGCATAGATCTATAGATTTTAAACTTCTCTTAAACATGAGTCTTTGTACTGAGACGGTGTCGTATGCCTTTGTTAAATCAACAAAAAGAGGTGTACTTCTGCTAAGGTTGTTATTTTATTATCATTCATTAGTAAAAGGCTGTCTATCAGGATTTTGTCTCCAAATTTCGCGAATAAAATTTTTAGTAGTTCAGCAATTTTTGTGTGCTATTTTTTAAGACTTGTAATCGCTACTTCATCTGTCCCTATACATTGACCCTGTACATGATAACGTTAAGGTGAATTGATTGTGTATTTTTCTTTGTCTTCTTTAAGTTCTTTGGAGTCCTATTTTCTTCATTTATCTATATGTTTTGATGCTAAGTTCATAGAATCCACTTATTCTATAACTAATTTTGTCAATTTTGTTGACGGGGTTAGTGCTGACTTCCTAATTTATGCCATTATTAAAGAAAATTTTTTACCTTTAATAAATAACGGTCTGAGCCAAACTCTATCCCTCTGAATATTCTAGTATCCTTTACAATCCATTTTCTATTTTGTTTTATATCTTTATATAGTCAATTACAGTTGGAAGTCTTCTTGTATCTTGATGCCAGATGTACTTATGAATATTTATCAAACAATCAAAAGCTTTTTATAAATAATAAACTATCCATTTGAAATTGTGTTAACAAAAAAATATTTCTCACTTTTAGGCCAACCTTAAATAAAATAGTTTTTTGCTTTTACTTTATATAATATTGCAAAAAACAAATCAGACAAGACTTCGGGAGCAACAACTAAAAAAGCTAGAAAACAATCATCTCTCTGACCTTTCATGCGACAAGTCGCTGTATTCGTATTACTTTTAAAAGTAACAAGAGCCTTCATTTATTTCAATGTAACTTTCGTGGAAAAATGCACTGCAGAAAAGCACAAAAGTTTAAATAAAGAATTATTTTTAGACCTGGCTAGGGAGATAAATAGAGATAGATGAACATGCATTGCATGTGAATATCTAGTTTAAAAAGGGATAAATAGTTCAAATTAGTTTGCTCAAAACATTTCAACATTTTAGTAAGAAATTACTTTGTTCAAATTTGTCGAGTCATGGTCTATTTTTGGGCTGGAAAATTTAACACGTATTAGATTCTCCTTGAAATTTAAGTATAACAGTACGTTTAAAAACGTTTGAATTCCGATATTCTAGTTTTATGTGGTTAGCTAAGTCTTATTGTTATTAATAAGTGTAATTACTATACGGTACTCGGTCAACCAAAATATAAAATAATAATATTTAAAATTCTATAACATTTGTATGGAAAGTGAGTTGGACCTATAAGATTATTTTCGATAATGCCAGCCCACACATTTACAATTCACCTTTGTTGGTGTTTGTTTTGAATTATAGCGTGCGGGTTTTCATCAACCCAAAAATGTATTATGCCATCTTTTATAAAACCGGCCTCATCGGTAAAGAAAATAAGGTTAAAAGAAATTAGGTTTAGGTTATGTTGCTAGATAAAGCACCGGGAGTATTGCAGTCTCGCGAGATTATCAATCGGAGACATAGCGAGTACTTTTTCAACGTGCAAAAAAAGTATGATAATTTTTTTTTGGTATTTTCAGATCGCCTACAAACCTGAAATTCGCAACGAATATTCCTGGACTTCTGATGGAAAATAAAAGTTATAATTATTTTTAGATTTATTCTACCAATTTAAAGTCTGTATCCACTGTACAGATATAGGCAAAAACGGGATAATTCTGAGTTAGATTCTTGTCTGTCGAATACGATTCACGCTAGTAAGATTGCTTGCGGTGCAACCGAAGATTTAGTCCGGGAGCCCAATGGCTTTTCGTAGTCGATAAAGAGACATAGCTCCACCAAAATCATTTATATGGCTCCCAAAGAGAGCTGTTGCGAGTTTTTAAGCCTTCTTCTTCTTCTTCTTCTAGGTAGAACCAAGTTCTGTTATCTACACAATGCCTCATCGATCCTCGTTTGAGGTCGAAATCCAGCTGTCTCTCCATCTTTTGGGGGGCCGTCCAGGCGGCCGTTTAGTGTTTGGTTTCTCCCTCATCACGGTTTTTGCTACTCTGTCAACGTCCATTCGTTCCACGTGATCTCTCCACTGCCTACGACGGTTTCGAACCCACTTCACAATATTCCCCACTCCGCTGTTCTCGCGTATTTTTACGTTTCTTATTCTATCTCTTAAACTTGTTCCCATGAGCATTCTCAGCGTTTTCATTTCTGTGGTTCTCATAATTTGTTTTGTCTTTGTGGTTTCATTTCTTGTTTCTACGCCGTAGCTCAGTATCGGTCTTACACAGACCTTGTAAATTCTTGCTTTGCTCTCAACCGTCATATGTTTATTGTTCCAGATTATGTCTCTTCGTTGGCCTGATATCATGGCCGCTTTGTTGGCCTGTGTGCGTACTTCTTCCGTTACTGCCCTGTTACTTGTTATATGTGCTCCTAGGTATTTAAACTTCCCAACCTGTTCGATATGTTTGTTCATTAGTTTGCATCTTACCTGTTCTTTTGCTATTACCATTGCTTTGGTTTTCTCCACAGATATCTTCATATTATACTGTTTGGCTGTTCGATTGAGATGGAAAAGCATTCTTTGTAAGTTGTCCTCGCTATCTGCTGTCAAGGCAACATCGTCAGCAAAGCATATAATCGGAACGGTGTTGTGTCCCATTGGGTACCCAATATTTGTGCTTTTTACCTCATCAATGATTTCGTCCATGATTACATTGAAAAGTGTTGGACTTAGGCTATCACCCTGTCTTATTCCTATGGATAGAGGGATTTCCTCTGTTAGAGTGTTATTTGCTTTAATTACCATGGTGTTTTTGGAATTCAGTTCGTATATTGTGCGTATGATTGTTTCGTCTACTTGTTTTCTTCGCAGTAATTCTGTTATGTGTTCCAGTTTGACTCGGTCGAATGCTTGTGTAAAGTCTACAAAACAAATGAACAGCGGTTTATCGTATTCGATAGATTTTTCAACCAGCTGTCTGGTAATAAATATACCGTCGATAGTAGAGCGGTTATTCCGGAAGCCCTGCTGTTCTTTGCACGCCCCTAACTTGTCTTCGATTCGTTGTGACAGTATTTTGGTTAACAATTTTGCTGAACTATTCAGTAGGCTGATTCCCCTGTAGTTTTCGAGTTGTTTCTTTGATCTTCTTTTGTGGATCGGAATTGTGATGCTTTTCCGCCATTCGTTGGGTACTGACGTTGTACGGAGTATTTTTTGAAATAGAACAGTGAGCTCTGTGACATGGCTGGGGCCTCCGTACTTTAGCATCTCATTCGTAATTTGGTCGGTACCACGTGATTTTCTGTTTTTTAATTTCTTAATTGTCAGGTGCATCTCTGCTTCACTGATGTTAACATCTGTTAGTTCTGTGATTTCTTGTTGGTTTTCATCTACGTTGTTTTCTGTAGCTGGTGCCTGGAGTAAGTCCTTAAAATGGCTGACCCATTGTTGGCTGTCGATTGGACTTAGTTGAACGTATTCATTGATTGGTTTTTTTCTGTTCCTCAGCATGTTCCATGTTTTCTTCTGTCCTCCATATAGGTCGTGTTCCATGTCTTTTGAATACTTTTCCCAGTATTCTTTAAGCCAACACATATAAAAAAAGAGATGTTTTCGTCCGTGTAATTTTATGTCCGCATAGTCGAAAAGTTACTATTTTATTTTAAAATTGCACAGACGAAAACTTACGTCTTTTTTTATATTTGTTGGCCTAAAAAATACGGTAGAGTTCTCTTAGGGAGATCGTTGGTGCCACATTTTACTTAAACTGTGGAATTCGTGGTTGGTTTGGTTGCCGATGCCGAATAATGCAACATCTATCCTTGGGGTAGCACGTTTCGTGTATCGAATTTTAATATATTCCTTTTTTAATTTACTGTCGCGCCATCACATGGCGGTTTTACACAACATTGTTGGTTTGTGTTGCTCTTGCGTTATTGAGTGATCCATCGTGATGTCGCCACTGTGTTTTATTTACTATTTTTTAATTGTGAAATCTGTTTGTAGGACATAGATGCAAGATGATGGTTTATACCGAACGCAATGGCTTGATGAGTCCCATACTAGGACGTAATAGCGCTGTCGTCAATTTTCGGACCCGAAGCTTTTTCATTATGTTGGAGATATCCGCCCTTTTTAATAATTATTTATTAATTATAAACGTTTAATCATAGGGAAAAAATTTGATAGCCATGTCTCTTCATTGGCTAAGAAACTCACTGAGCTCTCCTATTAAAGCGAAGTTTCACCCCACTAAGGGTGCTTCTATGCATCTATGAAGAAGAAGCAAAGGAGAAATTATATGAGTAATATTCGTGGATGATAAGGTGGCAATCAAAGCGTCCGAGAGCACTTGGATTATCTGGAAGCTAGTCTGAAATTATCTGAGGTATCTCATAGCCTAAGCAACCAAATCAAGGTACCACTTGCGTGGATGTCAGGTTACAATGGAATACAGAGAATTTTAATTGCGGATTTTTTGACCAGAGGACGTCCAATAATCACGTTTGTCAACCATAAGTCTGTATTCAGCATACCAAAAGACCAAAACCAGTTTTTCTGGACACATATTCTGAAGAACAAAGATTGTACAATAATGCTGAATGCTATATATATATATATATATACATAGTTATATTATATATTGAATTAAAACAAATATCTCTAGTACAGCATAGGCACACCCCAGGTTTCTATAGAGAAGGACCCATGTACAAACTATGTGAAGAAGCCAAAAAGAGCAAAGGACCCCCTCCCCCATGTTAGATATCAACTCTTAGGAAGCTGGTAACCAGAAAAATTTATTCAGAAAGCTTCTTTAGTTAACAATAAGACTGTTTACTTAAACCAAGTACTACCGGAAGTACAATAAGCTCACAAGACTTTATATTAAAGATTTCTATTTCTCTATGTGCAGATAGAGGACTAGAATCTACTTGCCTAAAGTTAAAATTAATCAATAAATGAGTTTCATTTAAAATTGAACTGACATTTGGGAATTTCATCGAAGATTCAGTAAATTTGTCTTCCAGCAACAGTTTCAGTTTCCCCTGACAATGGTAAATGGAACATGAAGAATTCATTTGGGTCCGCATAATTCAATAGCAGAACCCGTCCTTTCTCAGGACCCATACAAGCTTGATAGTGCAGCTGTTATTTGTCAGATTATCTAGTACATTCTTAGAGTAATACAGTTTTCGTGAAGCTACGATACTAGACTTTAACGGCAATATTGTAACCCTACTATCTGAGCAAAGTCACCTGTAAACCACCAGAACTCATTTTTGGGAAGACTTTGCTTCTCCTCCCAAGATAAGGTAGAATTATTAGGTTCATTATTCCTACACAAACCACTTTTTGAACTTTGCCAAGTTAACGGCATCGAGCAGATTATGATAGTATACATTCAACAAAGGACTATCGGTATGCACCTCCGCCTCAATATAGTCATTCTAACTCGGTCTTCAGTCTAGAATTACTCCCGGATATTTCACAGTTTACTTATATTGAAAGGTCCTTCCAATCAATGTATTTATGAGCAATCTCCTTATTCTCCCCTTTTTTGTAAAGAAATCTCTGCATGGCATCATCTTTCGGCTATCAGAAAGGCCCGCATTATTAGTCCTCCAGGTATCGGACGTCATGACCGGGACCCCGGAAGATCAGATCATCGACATAGGCCCGTGAAAATAAATCAGCAGCATTTATTTTATATAACAGGCTATCCACTACAATATATTTCATTATTTTCGGTTTATACATATCCAGTTTATCTTGAAAACTAAAGGTTATATGAAAAAAAGTTTCAAACAAAAGTTTTAGATAATCGAATTACCTATAGATTTTTTATATAAAGTTATAGGTGGCGCCACTACTTATCGAGATATATTTTTTTCGTAAAAAATGACAATCTTTTTGTTTAAAATATAACCACATTAATTTCCATGGAGTAATTTGTATTACTGAAATTTAGAATTAGTGTATTAGATCATATATCATATTTAAACTAAACGTCAAATGGCTTCAAGTACAAATTGATTACAATGTATTCAGTCCTAGTCGAAGCATTAATTCATCGTTAATTAAGATATAAGAAAAGTATTCATATTAACGTATTTGAATAATTTTTCCAACTATCAGTATTGAAAGTATATTCAATTCTTCTACACATTTGAAGAGGAAAAGTTGTATCTCCTCCTATGGAAAAGAAAGCTCCGATGTCCAAAATCAGCTATATTTTGTATCTGGCTGAAATTTTGTTAGTCATTTGTAAAATTCTGTTTGCTAAACTCCTGGGCTAAAATATAGCCTCAAACTTACCAGAAATATATTACCATAAACTTTTAGTGATTTCCATTTTTAGATAAAATTAATATTTTCTTTTATCAATAAGAGAGTGTTATTTAAGCAATATCGCACAATCGGATAAAAGCTATTTATACACCAAAAAGATAATAATATAACTTTCATGTTGTAACACACGTTTTTCGTCTAATCTATATAATGGGTTATGTTCTTTATATACATAATTTGCTACGGAACTAGGTATTTTTTTAGGAAATCTAAACTTTTTATATCATATTATGTATGTTTTATGCAATATCAACAACGATAAAAATTCTGTTTCCAAACATTGCTTTCTTTAGGAAATTATCAATATTTATTTACAGGGTTGCTCAATACTGTGGCAAAAGCTAATAGCTTTTATATATATATATATATATATATATATATATATATATATATATATATATATATATATATATATATATATATATATATATATTTATGCGGCTTCTTCGAAACTTTTATTAGAAAAAAAAATAAAGCCATAAAAAAAACTTAAACTATTAATACGACTAACTAAAATATAAGGAATATCGGTGGTTAATTGTCATTATCCAGCAGATGTGCTTTTAGGTCTTTAGCATACCAAACCCTAAATTTCTTTCTGACTCAGAAATCCCGTAGGACAATGGTGATAATTTTTCTTCCAAACTTGTTGGTTTAAACTAAAGCGATCATCATGACGTCGAAGATTATACCTAGGCTGAACTTTCTCATACGCCTGGCTTAGTCGCTTGTGAATGTCGGAAAATACTTTTTCTAGAGCTTGAGATCTATTGTGAAGATCACAGCCTGTAGAATCGTCACCTGTTGATAAGGAAGAATTTGAAGAAAACTGAATTTCACGTCCAAAGACCACAAAATTGGGAGTCAGACCGGTGACCCCATGTTTAGCAACTCTAAGGGCACAGGCTGCTTTAGGAAGAATCTTATCCCAATTCCGGTGATCTTCATTCACGTAACTGCATAGAATCGACTTTTTCTTTGCTTGTGATATCGCCCTCCCCCCCCCAAAAAAAAGGAAGCTGGATCCGCCCCTGTTTATTATAGACTAAGAAAAAACCTTTAACTGTTATCTTCTTAAGGGGTCTTTTAGGTTACAATTTAAAAAAAAAATTATTCATTTTTTTAATAGAAAGAAAAGAGATATCATTTTATAATTTTGCACATACATTTATTCGTACTCTAAGTATATAAAAATATTTTTTTGGATTTTTTTATGGGTTTTTTTACCCATAACAATTTAAAAAAAAAAAACACCAAAAAATTACGGCGGACGTGATTCCAGGTGACTGAATCGTCTGAAAAGAAAGAAAAAATTCCAAATTAATCTTTGTTCAAGTGCCGATGGTCCGTACCGGACTGATTTTTTTTCATCCAAAAATAACAAAATGGCGGCCATTTGAAAAAAAAATCCATTTTTAAGGGTGAAAAATCGGGTAAAAATCGAAAAATTTGTTACCGATCAAAGTGATTCCGGTACCAACCATAGACACTTGAACAAGGATTAATTTGGTATTTTTTTTCTTTTCAGACGATTCAGTCACTTGGAATCACGTGCGCCGTCATTTTTTGGTGTTTTTTTTTTAAATTGTTATGGGTAAAAGAACCCATAAAAAAAATCCAAAAAAATAAATATTGCATTTGCATACTTAAAGTACGAATAAATATATGTGCAAAATTATAAAATGATATCCCTTTCCTTGCTATTAAAAAAAAATAACAAAAAAATTCTTTTTTTGAAAAATTGTAACCTAAAAGACCCCTTAAATGATATTTTAGTTACCCGTTTTTTGATAGTACGATTTTTAAATTTGATTAAGTGTTAATATTATTTATTAAAAATTGGCAGAATATTCGGTGTTTTTGGAATAGCTTTTTCTTAGGTGTTAATAATCGCAGTAAATGTGGTCATGAGCATTTACAGATATTTAAAATTATTTGCTGTTGATTCACTAAAACAAATTTCTTTTAATAAAATATTTTTGGAAATATTTTTTAATTTATCATTTAAAAAAATTTATTATCAACAGTTTTTTTCCTAAGTATTGAAAATATTTACCTTATAAAATGAATATTTTGTTTTTCTGTCACGTCTTACCAAAAACAATGAAATTTTTGAAAACAACTTATACAAAAAACAAAATTTTATCTACTACTATCCAAGGCAGGTAATAAAATTATCTTTAAAATAAGCTACATAAATACAGGGTGTCCTATTTGAAAATAAGTTGCAAATGAGTTTTGATTTTTGTTAAGGTTGAATGTCTGCAAAAAGCACCCCTCTACGTTTTTCATATAAAATAAAACAAATATAAAACACTTCAAACGATTTAATTAATCAACAAATAATATTGGAAAAAATTCGTAAAAAGTGAAATAATAGGAAAATGAGGTTTTTTTGAAAAAATTTTGATACATACCCCCTATTTCGAGGTCGTAGAACACGGTTTTCCATAATTTTTTCTCAATTTTGCGGAAAACAAGGAAAATAACTATTCACTTTAGGTTCAATTTTTTTCACTAAATCGTTAAACTTTTGTTATAACAACGAATTCCACAGTGATAGAAGCTTCTGCATTATACAAAAATTCAAAAATATGCACTTTTTCTATCGAAAAAATCTGAAAATTACCACCACAAAAATCACAACAAAATCAAAAGAAAACGGCCTGCACCAAAAAATAATAGTTTGCATAGTTCGCTAAAGATGGCGTACTGTTGAAGTCGGCGATGTTGCCAGATTGCAAAAACGATTTCTTTAAATATTCTTCTCTTTCTGTTTGAATTGGAAAGAAAAAGTTCCAAAAAGAATGTTTTCCTTTCCTTTGATTATTGAAGTACTATTAATTACTCTTATGTCTATGCCTTCGATGTACGATTTTGACTCTAAATAATAAAGGTTTTAAGGATTATAGTTGCTTTTGTTTGTCTCCCTCCAGATACCAGTACTTTGATGTGCGATTTTGACTCTAAATAATAAAGGTTTTAAGGATTATAGTTGCTTTTGTTTGTTTCCCTCGAAATACCAGTAGTTTTAAACGGATAATATGAATTGATCATATTGCTTATGTCCGTTAGCAGAAAGTGTCGAATGGCAAAGCTTGTCCCGCCTCCACGTGGTTTCTGCTGGACAATGACATTTTTTTAATTAATAAATCTAGGTCAATTTAGGTTAGTTCTGGTTAGTTTAGGTTAGTTCAGGTTAGTTCATTTCAGTTTTTTAAAGTAACCAAGACTAATGTTAACCTGTACTTATCAGAATTAACCAAAAATTTTGGAATGTTAAGATTCATTGTACCCCTTTTTATACGTTACAAACATTAAACTATGTTGCTAACTGTAATGGGTAAATTTTAAAGTTTATACCAGGAAACTTTAAATCTAGGTTAATTTAGATTAGTTCAGGTTAGTTTCTGTTTTCCAAATTAACCAAAATCAAACTAAACCTGAACCAACCTATCTTAACCAAAACCAACCAATATTGAAGGGTTAAGATTATTTTTACTTAGAAACTGTTCTGAATATTAAAAAAAATGAAACTATGTTGTTGACTGAGAAGGACAAATCTTAAAGTTTATATTATGAAGAAATTTTACATCTGGCGGCCAGTTTAGATATTCTGACCGTTGATGACGTTTTCGAGACGTGTTTTTGATTTTTCACAGAAAAAAATAAGTTTTTCTAAATTGATTTGCTAAAATTTGTGCAAAAATAATTGAAATATATTACGTACAATATTTTTTAACTAGTTCCATTGAAAATAAATACGTAAATTCGGTTTTTAACTGAAAAGAAAGTGTTTTGTGAAGTGATGCTTTTCTTTTTTTGAGTTTTCCGGGAAAGTGAGGAAAAATAGTGAAAAATCAAGGCCAGAATTGTGTTCTAGGACCTCGAAATAGGGGGTGAGTATCGAAATTTTTTCAAAAAAAACATAATTTTCATGCTTTTCACGCTTTGCAAATTTTTACCATAAAATTAACTGGTATCATTACAACAAAAGAAAATTTCTACATTTCATCCAGGACACTACTTTCTCTAAAATATAGGTGATTTTAATATTTACCCCAAACATAGAATTTAGAATACCTATCCAGGACACAAATAAAATCCAGACATGGAAATTTTGCTCCACTAAATTGAATAAATTTAATTCCAGTGTTATTCGTTACGAAATTAAAAAATTAAAGATAATAACTAAAATAAAACGAAATAATACAAACCAAAGCTGCAGCGTCGTAGTACGCCAGAAGTTCTGGATAAACCAACAAATCATAATCCATGTTAGGGTACGTTAAAAGATGATATCCTAGATCCAGGATGAAATGAAAAGTATTCAACTAACAACACACAAATCACAAAAATATAACAATCCACTCGCGAAAATTATTTACGCGAAAAGTTACCGACCGGATTTTGTTCTCGCAGAGTTTTTAAGGATTAAATAAGGATTAAAAACGAACGAAAATGAAGCTAACCTGCACAAAACACCTTCGATTAATCAAAGTTAATTTAATCCAAACCGTAAGGCAATGTGGGGCCCAACTGGTAAAATCGTATAGTTTTTTAGTCAGGCGGACATGTTTGTTTATATTATCGCATGCCTGCCGGTTGAAATAAAGCATAACCCAAGATCGTAACGCGCGCGGGGCAATTTTTCAGGCGTTTTCAGGCGCTGAAAAATACGGGAACGTTGAAAGGTTGGTCCCGATACGACCGATTAACTGTTGCTTGCGTATTGGCAGGATTTGAAACATGTACTTGCCTTCAATAACTTTGTAGTCCAGGTAAAAACGGGTTTCTATTTTTGATTACAAAATGGAAAGCTTAAATGGAAGAGCCAATGTAGGAGTTAAGTCAGTTCTTTTTTAAGACTTTGGGTCTTCATTTTTGTAAGTTATTTAAAAAAAAAGAGCTTATATATACCGGGTGTCCCAGACCACGCGTCCATCCCTTTTAAAATCTAAGGATATGGGTTTTTTGAGAATTTCAAAATTTTGTATAACTGTGTCGAGTATGCTCTTTTAGTTGGTGGGACTTAAAACTTCCAGTTCCGATCGGAAGTGAGTTTTTCAGACCGGAAGTTCGTTTTTTTACGTTTTTTTTAAATGGGACATACATAGTGTTATAACGGAATCTGATTCTACGCAACAAAAAATTAAACATTTGTTTAAATATTTTCAAAAATGTCTTATTTGACCTCTAAATGATCTTTAAATTTAAGTTCTTTTATGTACTTTGCTAGCCGAATTTTCGAAGAGACCGCTGTGATATATAACAGTTCTGCGTCATCTCAAAAGACAATGTAATGTTGAGGACTCCTAATCATATTTTTACTGACAACAAAATTTTCTTAGAGCACCATAAAAACGGCTGGTCGACTTAGAAAGCAGCCGTCGAGGAAGTGTCACTTGAAAATACCAGCTGAAATGTTGGCAAAATGTCGTGAATATATTTCTATTGACGAACGGGTCGACAACCGGAAAAACATCAGTACACATTCCACCATCCGTGAAAACCAACGATACAACATATATATGTAGGTTCAGGCAAATTTGTCAGGAAATAAATACTAGTATGCTAGAAATTATAAGTATCAAAAATAGAAAGTGTCTTAAAAGCGTCGGAATTTATGCCTAAATAAAAATTTATATATCTGCGAGCATTAAAACAAACAACATCAGTGAATATGGAAGTATGTCAGTAAGATATTTATTTTAGCGTAAAGATATTTGCACTCAAAGTAGTTTGTGATATTCTTGAAAATATATTATCTATGCTGTTTGGTCCTTCGAGCCAGATATCAACCAATTTTTTTTACTATTTTATAATTTTTGTATTATTTACTGTATATGGTACCGAATAAAAAGTTGGGTTCATGCATACGTATGTATGATACAAGAAACTTTACATCAGTGCTTAAAAGACAGCTAGATTACCTAAATTCTCGATATTCCACTGAACACTTGTTTTCTAGCAAATTTAAAAGACGAATTTTCACATTCTGGAAAAAACCGTGAACTTTTACAGGGCGTCTTCACTTTAAACATGCTTCTTTTAGTCTTCATCTGGCGTTTTTCGAACTAACATTGATCTATCTTGCATTTAGTAGCTTAGTTTTTAGATGAGTAAATGTCAACATAGATTTCGTGTGGAATTAGATATCAAAAAAAAAAAAACTTTAATTGCAGCTATACTGCGCCCTTACCGGACATTGTATGGAATGTCCAGTCTTTCATAAAATCTCCTTAAAATATTCAATAATGCATAATTCTCTCTCCTGAAAAGTGAACAGGCTTCTAAACCTGATTAAGGCAACCAACTTGTTCTCATGGAATAGATATCAGGCAGCACAATAAATCACTAGACGGCAGTGTAAGAGCTTTTCCACCAGGGCACGCTGTATCACAAAATCAGTCAATTCATAATATAGAGCTACAATTTGTATTTAACTAACACAATGTTATTTCAAATACAAGAAAAAGTCAACACCATTCAGTATTACTCAGTTATTTCACTACAAACAACCATCTATTTAAATAAATAAATGATATAAAGAATTTTTTATGATAAAATGCTTGAGAGAATCGATATTTTTAAAACACAAAAATATATTCTCTTACTAAAAAAATGACATAAGCGCCTAAATAAGATTAAGCCTTAGTAATAATAAAATATGTTTAACAATTTTATTAATATATATAATAAAAGTATCATTTCAAAGAGAAATTGTTTGAAAATATTTTCAAGTAACTGAAATGCCCAGACTATTTTTGCTTTTCTCTTTTTTCCGCACGTATAAAGGCAATTAAAATTTATTTTAGAGCGTGAAATGAGACGTAATGCGAATGTTTACTTTACGATTGGAAAAGTGATTTAGTCCATGTTTCCTGCTGAAGAAAATATAACCCTGTGTAGGGCAATTACTAAATGGGGCTATGTTTTTTAGAATCCACCTTACTTTTCAAATGATCTGCTAGAATATAATATAGTACGATACTTGATTCGACTGATTATGACTGCGTTTTTGATTTTTATTGAAACGTTTACTTATTGATACATAGTTTCTAAAAATATGATATAGAGAACGGTAGACAAAGTTTAGCGACGTTAGCGATACCTCGGGAAAAACAATTCTAATTACACTACTTAACGCATTTTAATTTATTTTTTGTATCTTATGTGAAAAGTGCATTTCCTTGTTAATTTTGGCGCGCTAAACCCAAAAATGACAGTGAAATTGAAAACTTAGTTGCATTTTTGCTTTTCTTTTGTGAATTGATTCTGGAACATGTCTAACAAGAGTTTAGCAGTAATCGGCAAGCATGGAAGCATTCGACTTCCCTGGTACCTTTCCTCCATTGATATATCTTGATCACGAACTTGACATATAAAACTGGACTGCTCATGCATAAAACCTCCCTTATATTAAAAATGACGCCACCATGCTCCGTGCAAATAATTGGTTTGACAACAATGAATTCCCTAAGTTTTTATTATATTAGTGAAAGTGTATTTTTGACATTGACTGAATACTTTTCATTTTGACAATAATTTATTTTTGATTTTGCTGTTTTATGCATTTTATCACATTTTATATAACGTTTTACTGAAAATTTCAAATAGAACTTAAATTTTAATTTTTTTTTGGTATTTTAAAAAATGCGATTCTTTATCGTAAGACGGGCAAATACTTCATCTGGTAAATTGGGCTTTATTTAATTGGTAAGTTATAAAGCATTCAAATTAGGTCTTTGTCTCGATACCTTGAAATTTATGGTTCATATATCAGTTATTTCCTGCTATTGCTCTCGGTCCGATACAGCTCCACTGACGAGATCATGAAGTGATCGAAACGCGTATGGAGAGAGAACCAGAACGATATTTGCAGGAAATAAACTATTTGCATATATATTTTTCATATTCTCTGCCTGAAAGAAGAATTACATATATAACAAAGCATTAACCTTGTTAGATCTTATCTAACAGACAGAGTCCAAATCGTGCGGGTTGGCGGGGTGTCCTCAGAGGAAAGTGTTTTATATAAATGATCTACCCAAAATGGATTCTGAAGTGAAATACACATTTTTTTGCCAATGGCACCACAATCCTCTACGGCTTGTACTGCGGGGGAGGTGTTTGAGGGTACTGTGGGGGCACAACAGAGAGCAGAAGAGTGGTTTGAGGCAAATAAGCTTATCCTCTATAATAACAAAACCAACAGGGTCATCTTCTCACTAAGAGATCTAGGAAATATGAATGAGGGAGTGGATGAGAACAATATTAGGTTTTTGGGAGTGAACTTGGACCCAAAACTACTTTGGAAACCTGACATCGAGCTATTATGCAAAAAATTAAATAAGTATATTTTCCTTCTGCGAAATATTTCTAACAGTGAGTCTCGGGAGACATTGAAAACTGTACGTAAGACAGTGAGAATTTTAACAGCTCTTGAGTTTAGAGATGACTGTCGTGGGGCATTTAAAAATCTTTAAATCTTGACAAAACCTCCGTTATTTAAAAAAAAATATATTATGTCCTATAAAACTAACCATGACATTCACACATATGAGACTAGACACAAACAAAACATTGTTCCTACCGACTGGAGGTTAAAGAGGTGCCAGATTGGAGCAGGATACCGGGCAATAAAATGTTTCAGTATATTACCGTAAGAAATTAAATATATGGATGAACGTGACTTTGAAAAAACCATAGAAAATATTTTAATTCAAAATGAGTTTTATAGCACAGAAGAATTTTTCACTTACCACTTTGTCTAAACTACTTTCAATCCACGATGCCATGTGCCATAGTGTGTAAATTTTATTAATGTTTTTATTTTGTAACGTACATCCTGTATGCTTTGCTTTAACCATGCGATTTGTGTAATTTTAATCTTTAAACTGTATTTGTATTTTTAATCTATTTTAAAATGTATATCTTTGTTTTTAATAGTAATAAAAATAATAATAATAACCTAATAACAACAACCTAGTGCCAAAGTACAACGAGAAGATCGCCAAATACAGAGATCTGGAGGTCCAAATCCGAAGACAATGGGCAATGAACAGCGTCCAAACGATTCCCATAATACTGTCTACAACTGGAGTGATACCAAAGAACCTCCTGCAGAACATCGAGGGACTTAGTCTTAGTAATTATCTGTATAAACCTATGCAGAAAGCAGTTCTCCTTGCAACCGCAAGAACCGTCCGAAAGTTCGTAGGAAATATAGCAGACAACGGCACCTAGGACCCGATAACATGGAAAGGGTTGCCACAGAGATTCATACTTTTGGTGTCTTTGTATGCCTGCTATAAGTGAATAATCCCTGAAGGGAGTACGAAGCCGTTTGGCTTGTAAATCATAATAATAATAATAATAATATATTAACGGATCAAATAAATACAATCCATTTCAAAAATAAAAAATACAAACACTATTTAAAACAGAATTAGAATTAAGAAACTTACAAATCTAAGAATGAATTAAAGTGTTTCACAAGACAAGTATTGACAATTGACAATATTAACTAGTTTTTCAAGAATTGCAATATTTGTAATTTAAAGACATTAACTGGCAAATGAAAAATATCAATGTCAGTAGAAACTGAATTCATTTCCCTACACATTCGAGAAATAGGACTGTTAATGCCATAATTCGTTCGGTAATATATCACCTCAAACAAATCGTGCATTCTAAAAGCTCTTGGAGGAACCGATAATCCAATATTATTCAGTAGTTTAGGAGAATCAATACAAGATTTAACAATCTTATAAATTAGAACGAGGTCAAGATATATGCGCCTCAAACACAATGGTAGCAACCTCAAAGCATCTCATATACAGACCGCTCCTGCTGCATTCCCTTTTTAAAGGCAATGAAACTTAAAAACTTTCTTTGTACTCTTTTCACTTTTTCTTTGTATGTAAAATAATGAAGTGACCAAACTTGGGACGCATATTCCAAAACTGATCGAACTACAGAGCAGTATATCTCTTTAAAACAGTCTACATTATTAAAATCTGTAAGGATTCTCTTCACAAACCCGAGCAACTTCAAACTTTTGTTCACAATATTATCAATATGTGTGTTGAAGCGAGAGGCCCTGTCAAATGTAACACCCAGATCCTTCACACAGTCAACACGATTAATCGTGTTATCATCAAGAAAGTAATCAAAAGTTATCCAATCCCTTGTACGATAAAAACTTATAGCATAAACATATAAGGTGCATAAAATTTAATTTACACCATTCAGAGAATCGAGCTAGATCCCGCTGAATGCCCTCGCAGTCGTTGCCACTCCCGACAACCCGAAATATCTTTAAATCGTCTGCATAAAGAAGACATATACTGAAAGTTATGATGCATTTAATATCGTTAATAAAGCAGTTAAAAAGGAGCGGGGCGAGGTGAGCACCCTGAGGAACACCAGAAGTAACATGTATATCAGATGATTCACAGTTGTTAATTTTTACTCGCTGTACTCTATCAGACAGGTAACTATTTATCCATTGTAGAAATGATCCATGGATGCCCAAGCCTTCCAGCTTGTAAATAAGAAGTTGATGGTTAACCCTGTCGAAAGCCTAGGAGAAGTCAGTGTAAATAGTATCCACTTGACACCTCCCCTCCAAAGCCTCCACCAAATACTGCTCATAAACAATTAGATTAGTAGTAATTGATCGATCTGTCATAAAACCATGTTGTGAAGTCGCTAACACATGGCTAAAAAGAGGACACATCTTTTGGTAAACAATACCCTCAAAAATCTTACTAAATAGTGAAAAGTTCAAAATTCCACGATAATTTTCGACGTTAGCTCTGTCTCCATTCTTATGGATTGGCGTAATGTAAGTAGTTTTCCATACTTTTAGAAAAACAACCGTTGATGAAGAGATATTAAAAATCTGAGCCAACACTGCAGACAAAACACCCTGACAATTCTTAACAAATATGACTGGTATCCCGTCGGGCTCGGTACCCAATTTACTGTTCAAGTGATCAATGGCATTAAACACGTCCACCGGCTCGACTTGAAGGAAACTAAGGTTTACAGTTTTTGTGTAATTAAAAGTACGGTTATTGCAATGTTCATGAGCGTAAACTGTGAAGAAAAAAGCTCTAAAGAGCTCTGTTATAGTGGTTGAGTCTTCCGCCGTAACATTATTATGTGACATTCTACATGGAAGAGAAAATTTTGTATTCTTGGCATTAACATACCTTCAGAAAAACCTACTATTAGACTTTATAGTATATACGTAACTAAGCAAGAATTCAAACACTGATAAAACGTATTGAATATTATATCAACATTATTTTGCATCATTAATGAGGCCCAGTCAAAATTTGCCAAGAAAAAGTTCATTTCCAAATAATTGCAGTGTTTAAAATCATTATAGTAATATTCAAAATTCAGTTCATCAAATTTTGTGGGTAGCGGAAATTTTAAATATAGAGCTGGATAATAAACATCACAACGCGTAATGGGTTCTGTGCAAATGACAACTTTAACATTTGGACTACTGCTAAACACCAAATCTAAAGGGTGTTTTTTATAGAGGTATAGAACTTTAAGTTGGCAACACTTTTTTAACTGGCGGCCATTTTGTCAGCTCTCAAGTGATTTATGTTTAGTTTGGTTTGGAATTTCAACATGACGCCTGAACAACGCTTCCAAATTGTGCAAATTTATTTTGAAAATCATGGTTCTGTTCGAAATACATATCGCGCACTACGTCCATTTTACGGTCAACATAATCGTCCGTCAGAGCAATTAATTCGATTAACTATGGAACGTTTTCGCACCACGTTTATTCTAAATGATAATACGCATCCACAGAGATGTTGCACAGTGCGTACAGAAGAAGTCATTGCTGCTGTAGAGCGTAGCGTAGAGGAAGACCCGAATCAGTTTATCCGCCATCGTGCACAAGAATTGGATATGTGTCCATTCACTTTATGGAAGATTTTGCGGAAAGATCTTGGTTTGCGTGCTTACAAAATCCAACTCGTGCAAGAATTGAAGCCACACGATCACCTAGCAAGGCGTAGATTCGGTGAATGGGCCCAAAACAAGATTGCCGTTGATCCCGATTTTCATAAACGAATTTTGTTTAGCAATGAAGCTCACTTTTGTTTGAATGGATACGTCAATAAACAAAACTGCTGTATTTGGAGTGATGATAATCCCCAAGTGTATGTTGAGACACCGTTACATCCAGAAAAACTGACTGTTTGGTGTGCTCTATGGGCTGGTGGAATCATTGGTCTGTACTTCTTTAAAACCGATGCTGGTCAGAACTTAAACAGTCAATGGTGACCGCTATAGAGCCATGATTACTGACTTTTTCGTTCATCAATTGAACAACCATGATGTGCAGGAGCTGTGGTTTCAACAAGACGGCGCAACATGTCACACAGCTCGTGCCACAATTGATTTATTGAAGGAAACGTTTGGTAACCGCATAGTTTCACGTTTCGGACCCATGAATTGGTCTCCAAGATCGTGCGACTTAACGCCGCTAGACTATTTTCTGTAGGGATATGTGAAGTCGCTAGTCTACGCCGATAAGCCCGAAACGATTGATCACTTGGAAGACAACATTCGCCGCGTTATTGCTGATATACGGCCACAAATGTTGGAAAAAGTTATCGAAAATTGGACCTCTAGATTAGACTACGTCCGAGCCAGCCGTGGCGGTCATATGCCAGAAGTCATATTTAAATTATAATGCCAGAAGTTTATCTTTCGAATAAAGTAAATTTCATGTCAATTTAAAAAATTCATCTTTGTTTTATTCCATTTAAAAGTTCTATACCTCTATAAAAAAACACCCTTTAGTATAGTGCCAGAGATATTCGGATATGAATTCAGTTGGTACATATTTAAGTATGCTGACAAATCTGATTGTTTATTTAAGTTTCCCATGGGAATAGCCCCAAATATTTAATTTTTCTTTTTATATAAATTTCTATTATACTCATTTTATGTTACCTTTGACGTATGATACACTTGTTGTGACTAACATGAGTAAACTATTCTATTCCATATTATTCTAATGTGTTCTATTCTATTCTGTTTTTCGAGAATCTATCTTCGATATTGGTAATTTTAGATGAAAAAATGTTAGAAAAAAAACATATCGAATTCACAACCACCTTTTTTTGAAATCGTTAAAAAATACTAAAAATAAGCAAAGTATTTGGCTTAAAAATCGGTTTCTTCGTAAAGAAGAACAGAAACCAAGAATATTAGTGTTTTTTTTTTCTATATCGATTCTGAAGCTAAACCTGCATAACAAAACACGACAGAATCATTCAAGACCAAGTCAGAGAGAGCGCCAGTTTCGTTTTCACGTGTGATCATGTTTAAAATGCCGCAATAGATACAGCAAATTCAATTTGAATTCGCGTAACACGGCAGCCACAAAACAGATCTTTGATAATGCAGGAAACAGCGCTCCGATCTCGATTGGCACACTTCGCCTCTCTATCTCTGGTTTCTGTTTCGTGTCATTGTAATACAATGTTAAACCCTATTATTATATAATATTATTCGGCTCGAATCCAAGAGGAAATTTAAAGAATATTAGGTTTAGTGCTAAAATTGTTTTATGGTAAAGTAGTGAATTATGTTATATACATTTTAATGAAGTATAACCTAAATAGAGAGCACGTTTGACTTTCTGTGACCTCGATCGTTGCCGCAACAAATGAAATTTAACGACAATTCCCATTACACTGTAGGAATGCGTTCTTTACTTGATGTACAATAATAACCTAACCCGATGACCATTTTTGTTTATTTGAAAAAATATAGAGGGTGTCTCTAAGAGTTCTTTACAAAATGCTGGTGCAAACTCGTGATGATAAAATGTGAAGATCTAGCCAAATTTATCTTAGTTCCAACGTTGGTGGTCTCCTAAATAAAGGATGTATACAGGGTATCCGGTTAGTACCTCCTAATTTCTCAGAGAGGTCAAAATAACACTACTTTGTAACAGAAAATAAAATTCCTAAAGTGCTTTTTAACGGAGATACAGAGCCCTAAAAGGGCACCTAGCGATTTAACTTATCGGCTCAAAGTTTTGAACCGACTTCTATAATTTAAGGAAATTTTAATATTTTATAGAGGCCATAAAGACTCATTAAACCATACTACAGTAGGTGTTTAAATCATCAGAGAAGTCAGGAACTCACACACTTTACGTACAAAGATTTATTGTAAATGTGTGGACTGGCATCATCGGAAATAACCTTGGAGGTCAATTTGTTTTCGAAGAAAGACTCAGTGAGGAGATTTATTTACAAATTTTGCAGCAACATTTAAATTATGTTTTATGATCACCAAGATCTCCAAACCTAAATCCCTTAGACTTTTACTTCTGGGAACATCTGAAAGAACCAATTTATTCACCACCAGTAAATACTGGAGAAGAACTACTAGCCAGAATAGGACAGCACTCTTACGAAGTCCGAAATATTATTTGTAGTGCATCGGAGAAATATTCCGAGAATAAGAAAATGTATTGAAGTCAGGCCCGGATCCAGGGGGGGGGGCGATCAACCCCCCCCCTCCCCCATGAATTTTGAGTTCAGGAAAATAGACATTTCAGTTTATATATTTCTTAAACCATTTGCAGAATTACAATTAAACACTAAAAAGGGATTCAAATGTAACTAATTTTATATTTAAATTTTACATTGTGTTTACTCTGGTAAACATTACGTATATAATTCGTAATCAAAGTCAGTGAAGCTATCTTCGCCAATTACAATTGGTTCCTCTATCTCACCGATCATGAGATCGAGTTTCCATATTTTCTTTTATACTTTTATCATATGGATTTTTCACAATTTTCTGCAGTAACTTTATTCAAAAAAATCTTTCAAAAGTTCAGTTAAATTACTAATTTCGTAAGTTGTGTTATTTCTAGCAACTCTACCTTTTACTTGAGAGAGATATTTCCTTCTCCAACGGACATTTTCTGGAAGATCTATAAGAAAAAATTTTCCATTTGGTTTTTCGCAGCAAAAATTAAGTTATCTGAGCAATTGGCAGAGCTCAGTTCTTTTAATTTCAGGTAAATCCCGATCTTCATTGATTTTAGTTAGAATTTTGTCGCCTGTTGGGATCTGCTTCTCATAATAAAATGTAAGTACAACTCCTTTTATTGCAGTTTACATCTATTCTTCCAACAAGGTATTTCGTCTGCCTGTGATCGAATGTGGCTTGGAAGTACAAACAATTCCAGTCGTTTTTTTCTCCTTCATTATTCAGTACATAGTAGATTTTCCAACTCCTGTCATGTTGGAACACATCTCAACAGAGCTTTAACATTATTATCTAGATATTAATATCTTAAGGCATCATAATCATTCATAGTAATAAGTTTTTCGTTGAGGAAAAAATGCCCTATTTTAACGATTTTGGAATAAATATAGATGTTATATCTTTTGAGAATCTCACTAATCTCAAATAATATATAAAAATAAGCACAAACAAGATAAATCACTAAGGACACACTGTAAGGTGTACTTTTCTCACTGCCAGAAAATTAAACTGAACTATCAGAAATTTTATTGTTGCAGTAAATTTATAAATGCTTATAATATTTAAATTTAATTAAATATGATTAGATTTGCGGCAGTCCTCAGTTACATGCGACACTGGAGCAGGTAAGTTAGAGGTTTCAGTAACAATTTTATTACTCTCTCTAGTTCTTGAATAGATTATAGGAATGTGTATGCTTGCGATCGCCCCTTTCCTTCCCAAGAGCTTTGAGTTCAGGAAAATAGAACCGATTCTGCCATTTATATTAGGAATGTGTATGCTGTTGGAACTCCCCCCCCCTCCGTTGACAACTGAGTTTTCTTGCGATAGCCCCCCCCCCCCGAGAGCTTTGAGTTCAAGAAAATAGACTCGATTCTGCCTCTTACACTGGAAATGTGTATGCTGCTCGCATCTTCCCCCCTGTCGGCAACTTTTTTTTTCGTGTGATCGCCCCCCACCTCTCCAAGAGATACAAATTCAGAAAAATAGACCCGACCCTGCCTTTTACACTAGAAATAGAAATGTTGCTGGTGTCTCGCCCCCCCCCCCCTGTCAACAACTTGATTTCACCTGCCATTCTGTACTTGTGTTATCACCGTCCCCCTTCACCAAAGAGAGAGGCTGGATCCGCCCCTGAAGTAGGAGGAGCTCATATTGAACATTTGCCAAAATAACATTTAAACGTTTTCACTATTTTTTTTATTTTAATAACATTGTAAATTAATTGAGTCCCGATCAACCTTTTGAAAGGTTTCTGGACTTGACAATGTCAGAGCTGGAAATCTTTCAGCATAACATCATATAGCCTTCGAAGAGTTAGCCAACGCTTCCCCATAAATTAAAGCATATCCGCCCACTTTGCGTATTTTAATTTTGCCTCTTTGTGTTTAGCACTAAGAACTTTTAAGTTTTTCGAATAAAAACCGATTTATCTCGAAAACCGCCAGTTTTATCGAAATAACTTAAAAGTACCTTTTGTGAAGAGAAATGGCCAAAGTATTTAAAAATCTAGTTTTCAACGTTGTAAAATGACACCTGTCAAAAATTAGGCTTAACAAGTAAGGCTGCAAATCCGCTCCTGACTTCTCTAATGATCTAAAACAGCTACTATAGTATGGTTTAATGAGTCTTTATGGCCTCAATAAAATAATAAAGTTCCATTTAATTATACAAGTAGACAAGATAAATCGCTGGGTACCCCTTCCAGGCTCTGTATCTCTCTTAAGGGCACTCTGGTAATTTTCTTTTTATGATAAGCTCTTAGACGTGTTTTTATTAACTCTTAATTTGTCTATTTATCTAAATGTACTCTGAGAATGACGGTTGAACGAAATACAAAAATAATAAATTAAAAGACCACAAAAACAACAAAAATAAAAAGAATAAAAAAAGAACTGAGATGTTAAATTCTTTTAGCAACCTCCTGGCAACCCCAAATAAATATTTCCAGAGCATAAAAGTTTGTCATTTTGAACCCGCCATCTTGGATATTGAATAATTGTAATTCTCATTACAGATTCGTGCTAAACGATTCCAAAACCACCCGAGTAAGTATTTTCAGAGCAAAATATTAGCTATAAAAAAATTATAGTCCACCATTTTATATCCACTATCCTGGATATTGGAAAAATAAAATTCACATTACATATTTAGGAAAAACCAACTAAAAAATCCTTATACGGATAGGGGTGTTTTGTTCTAGTTAGCAATCAAAAGCACTATTTCAGATTACCAGCAACTACCAGGAAAAGATTGAAACTTCCATTGGTAGTGTACCGCCATCTATAGACCGGTTTCGAATTCATTGGTTCTCGTCAGTACAAAGCAGGCTAGTACACGTCACAATAAAAGTGAAGCAACTTATATAAAACTAAACAAAAAGTTCATTTCCCGGAATTTCATGCAGTAGATCAGAAAATTTTCTTTCAAGACCTATTTATACGGTGGATGTTGACAAATATATTTGAGGCTGATATACATAAATTTTTTTTAAATATGCATTTATTAATGTACATAATTACTTTAAAAAATAAGATTAAACTTTAAATTTAATGTAGGATTTCATTAAATTTAATGGAATAAATTAATTTAGATTAATGTAAACATTATTAAATTTAATGCATTACATTAACTGCATTTAATCAACGTTTGTATTATTTACTTCCAGCACATTTACCTTAAATTTAATGCATTTCTTTTTACAGTGGAGTCAACGATTTTTTACTCTAGAAGAGGTGGTTAATGCGTTCAAAATCAATGGTTTGGGGATATTACCATCACAGTGGCAAAAATGCTTTTTGTATTGATCCAATATTTTGAAAAACAATAAAACTATTTTAAATGATAAATATTCGTTTTTGTGTGTTCTTCCCGAAATATAAACGGCTCCCCTCGTATAATATGTTTTTTTAACAATTTGTACCCAAATAAATTTTTGCTTTTTTGAAATTTATTATACGTTAACAAACTACACAAAAAATGCAACAACACTAATATACAAATTAACTTACCCCTGATAACGTGGTTTTCTCATGCAGAGCGTTCTGGCAGTTGAGGGCGCTCTCCGGGTTGAAGTACGTTAAGAATGCGCAACCTGCAATTAAAATACACAATACAATGAGTCTTTCTCCCCCAAAATGTTTACCTTGATGACATTCATAACATTCTCGTAGTTAAAAATTGTTACAAACTTTTAAAGAGGTAAGATTTTTGATAAAGTAACAAAAACAAAAATATTTTGCTATATTCATTGAAGAAAAAATGAAAAATGTACCGATTCATTTAAAATGTAATTATACAGGGTGTTTCCAAATAAGTGCGAAAAATTTTAAAAAGTTTTTCTTGAGCTAATATATGTCTGATAACGCTTACTTTGCGAATAATGCGCACCCTGCAATTAAAATACACAATACAATGAGTCTTTCTCCAACAAAATTTTTACCTTGATGACATTCATAACATTCTCGTAGATCCAAATTGCTACAAACTTTTAAATAGGTAAGATTTTTGATAAAGTAACAAAAACAAAGACAAAAATATTTCGCTATATTCATTTAAAAAAGTATTGATTCGTTTACAACGTAATTATACAGGGTGTTTCGAAATAAGTGCGAAAAAATTTAAAAAGTTTTTCTTGAGGCTAATTTTTAGCATGAAAGTTAATATAAACATATGTCTGATAATGCTTACTTTACTGATAATGCGCAACCTACAATTAAAATACACCGAGTATTTCTCTTCGAAAATGTTTACCTTGATAACATTCATAACATTCTCGTAGTTAAAAATTGCTACAAACTTTTAAAGAGGTAAGATTTTGTGAGGTAAGATATTTTGCTATATTCATTGAGGAAAAAATAAGAAATGTACCGATTCATTTAAAACGTAAATATACAAGGTGTTTCCATATAAATATATGTCTGATAATGCTTGCTTTTAAAATACAGGGTGTTAAAATTGATTATTATTTTTAGTTTTTTAAATTTATATCATTTGTTTTTAAAGATAATAAAGTCAAATTTGGAATACAATCCTCATAAAAGAAAAAAATAGTGTTATGTGAGATAATATATAGAGTGGTAATTTTTTCAGAGTCTGTAAAATTTTACCCTCTTGAACTTTTTTTTTTTCGGGCGCCACTGAGTAAATTTGATTACTTATTAGCTTTGCCATCTTATTGTGTCTCTTAGTTTTTCTCTAAAAGTCAATAGCTTTTCCACAAAAGAAGAAAATACGTAATTAAAAAATCATAATGTATTTGTTTTAATTAATTATACTTGTTTTAACCAACAGGGACTAAGAAAAAAATACAACATAAAAATAACAAAAGTAACAAAATATTAAAAATAGAAATTATAAAAAAATGTTAAAAATGACCACTCTCAGCCATAATCCAAGAATTCGATCTTCGTCTCATTGAAGAGTGTATTCGTTGAAATAATCCTGGAGTATTTCTTATCCTTTCGCATGACGCAATAATGCGATTTCTCAAATCTTCCACATCTTCAACAGGAGATGCATAAACCAAAGATTTAATGAAACCCCAAATGCAAAAATCCAAAGGATTTAGATCCGGAGATCGGGCAGGCCAGTATTGAGTGCCACCTCGACCTATTCAACGATTTGGATAGACTGCCTCAAAGTGACGGCGTATCTTGATACTAAAATGTGCTAGAGCACTACCATACATAAACCATAATTCTAGTCTAACTTGAAGAGAAATCTCTTCGAGAAGGGCAGGTAACTCTTCCTCGAGTCAACAGTATTGGTCTCCATTTAATCCTAATGGAAGGAAACATGCGTCAGTTAGATAATTGCCTATGACTCCAATCCAACATTTATTGAAAACTGATGTTGATAATTGGCTTCAAGAATTGCATGTGAATTTTCTTCAGCCCAAACGTAATTGAAGGAATGAATGAAAAAATGGGGTGGTGATACTAGATCATCAATACCATCAGGACATGGTCAACAGTTTCATCCTCCTCCAAACACTATCTGCACGTCGGATCGTCTTCGACACCGATTCTATGAAGATGGCCCCTGAGGTGACAATGTCTTCTCAGCAATCCCACCACAATTCGCAGCTCTTTCCTTTCCAAGCAGAGAAGCTCCTTAGTACGCCGTGCGCTAAACCCTGTTTTATGTTCCTTAACACATCTCATTCCGGGAGCTCCTCCCCACGATTCAATAAATTTGCCCTTCAACAACGATTCTAATTCCCTCCTGCTAACAGCAATTGGGACAGGTAGTATTGGTTGAGGTCCCCCAAATGTGATTATTGTAAAAATTTCTTATGGATTTCCTTGAGAAGTTTGCCTCATCAGTAAACAAAATACGAAATAAAAAAGGGGAGATTGAGCGATAATTTGAAGTATAAATTTGCTGGATTTGGTAGGGATACAATTGGTATTTTTTTAAATTCGAAGTAATGGGGAATTGCTTATATTTAATATATTGGCAATTTTTCTAGTACTTGTTTTTTAATTTAAGAACAGCTTCCTCTAGCGCTACGGTTCTTATCTCTCGATGACATTAGAAGTTCAATTTAGAAATGCACCATTTTCTCGTAAACGCTGATGAACACGAACAAGTGGGTTATGATGAGGTAACCTATGTAATGGATATAATTCAGCATAAATTAGTTGAACTTTTAATGGATTTTCGGTAGCACGACCATAAACAAAATGTATATCTGACATTTCAACATTTGTAAATTCTGCCATCTTTTTCTACTTACTTTACAACAACAAAAAAAAACAATATGACAAATTTGACGTGAACTTATTTGACAACAGCGTACTATATGTTTGAAGGCTGTAGATAATATTGAAGATTGACTAAAATGTGGTTGTCAAACTTACATTGTCTTTATTTTTGTTTATTTTGTAAGCCGTTTCGATAAGATTGTATCTCTAATCCTTATCAGGTATAAACTTTATACTTACAGGAAATTTACAATCACTGTATGTGAGAAACGAAAATTCATTATCCTGTTAGTTCCCCGTAACCACAAGATCTCGAAAATCATGTTTAAGTTACTACGTTCATATTTTATACTTGTATGTTAATACCACAATATATCGAAAAACACAACATAAAATAAATATGACAAACATTTTTCATCCCCATTAATATAACAAAAGATACAAAAGTATATTAGAAATTCTGGAAGTAATGGGCTCTCAAAATCATTCCCGTATTCCAGAATTCTTAATACCTAACTTATTTAAAAGTTTAGAATAAGTTCAACTCCATCATACTTTATCATTCTTTGGTATATTTTCAAATAATTAGTAGAAACCAATGGAATATGGATTAATCTACAGGATATTCAGAACAAGAGGGCCAATCTTTTAACCATATGTATATATATGAATGGAGATGAATATGTGTGAACTATGACCTGAAAGATCCGTTTTGCCCTCCTTTTGCTGCCAAGTTTTTGGGGATGCCTCATCGACCACAGCAGGTCCATCAATTCTATTTCCCATAGAAAACTCAGAATGTGGAATGACTTCGGAATGAGTATTCGATATGCTCCTAGATATCACATTCTAAGAGATATGGATAGAGGTGTTATCCTTTTCCTTGCAAAATCTGCACTATTTCCTCTCCTACTAGTTCAGGCTTCTTAAGGATTAATTCAGGTGCATTGTTAGAATTCTAACTTAGTTTCTATTTACGCGAATTTATTCGTTGAATTTATTGTGGTAATAGTTTCCAAGAAGTATCTTCGCTTATCTTATTTTTTGTAGTTTTGTCCAAAAAAGTTAAGGTTCTTGAAATGGTGATTTAGCCCCCTTTTTTGCGAATTCGTCTACCACCCACAGGAGAGTAATAATTGTGTTGTTGTTGCTTAGTTCGTTTACTTCTTCTAAACATTCGCAGATCATCTTGGAGCTGATTAAATAATAACTCAGCACATTAATGAGACTGAACGCATTTCCTGATATTTGTATTAAGATTTGGCCAAACTTCTAAAGTACTTAGTTCTCAGTTCCGGATTCAAGCACTCTTAATCCATTCCTGTCCTTCGTTTTGTTTGGAATTCTATTTAATGGAATTTCTATTAAGTTTCTCAATGATATCTCTGTTTCGTTTACTTTTACGAATCAACCTTGTGTTAAAGTCTTGACCTAGTTGAACTTCTGTTCCATTTCATCATAGTGCATGTTCCAAGTTTACTGATTTCAAGATGTGTGATAAAGCCTTCGTTTTTTTGCTTCAGTATGGCAAGATGGGAGAACTAGGACCCACAAGCTAAATTTTCAAAATTCATTATCACCTTTAAAACTATTTGAAGATAGATTCTAATTTAGAATTAATTTGTTATTGTAAATCTAAAATGTTCAATAATTTAGTAATTATTTTGCGAGTTTATTAATAAAGAAGAGAAAAAAAAGTAGTTTAGGCTACTGGGATGCGAATCTACGATCATAAGATCAGGAGTGGGATCACTTAATTTCAAAATATTTTTATTAACAAAAATTAAATATATAAATGCATATTCATAAGAAACCAACTGAAGAAGCCTTATATTATAACGTTATGAATCAAAAGTACTAGTCCAGATTGCAAAAAAGTCACCAGGAAAGGGTGGAAACTTTTTCCATTGTTAGTGTACCGCTATCTATAAACCGTTTTAGAATTCTTTGAATTTGGTCAGTATAGAACAGACAAGTACACTCCACCATAAGAAAAGTAAATCATTTAAGCAACTTATATGAAACTAAACCTGCGCCATCTCCCAGAATTTCATGCAATCTGTATAGAAAAACCTCTTACGAGATCTGCAACTGGTATACCTAAATAAATAAATGTATATTCAAAAGAAACCAACTGAAAAAGCCTGAGTTCGAAAGCGGTCTTCAGATAGCAATGGGAAAAATTTTCCATCTTCTTCTTCACACATTTACAATAAGTTTTTGTTGGAATTAGTTTTGAATTATAGCGTGTGAGTTTTCTTCAGCCTTAAAATCTAAATTGTGTGAGTTTATTATACTATCTCTTGTAAAACCGGCCTCATCGGTAAACAAAATAAGGTTAGAAAAATTTAGATTTAGGTTATGTTGCTGTATAAATCAGTATTGAAGTCTTGCGAAATAATCATCCGAAGGCATAGCATGTACTTTTCAACATGGTACGAGTAAAGTAACTGTTCTGTTAGTTTCATGTAGAATCCATTTTGTAACATTGTTTTGTGTCGCGAGCTCTCTTATGATGTTTATAGGGTTGCCAGCAATATCTTGCAACATTTGTTCTTCTATGTGAGGGTCTTGTGCTCTCCTGGGAAGGCCTTCACGGCCACGTTACGGTAAAAATGATCTTGAATAAACATGTAAATAATTAATTCGTTAACTCTAATAATTATTTTCTAATCATCTTTTACCTGTTTCCTTTGGGCCTTGATTAACCCTTTCAGAGGTTTTTGGACTTGGCAATGTTCGAGCTGGAAATCTTTCAGTATAACGTCTTCTTGCCTTCGAAGAATTTGACAGCGCTTCACCGTAAATTAAATGTATATCAGCATACTCTGTGTAAGAATATTCTTCCATGTTTTAAAATTAGTTTTATCTAAAGGCAGATTTAACAAGTTCTGACAATAGTAATTTACTATGTAGGTATTAACAATTAACAATCTTATTTTTACCTGTTTGTGCTTAGCATTAGTAACTTTTGAGTATTTCGCATAAAAACCGATTTATCTCTAAAACCGCCAGTTTTATCGAAATAAATTAAAAGTACCTTTTTTGAAGAGGAATGACCAAAGTTAATACTTTGGTCAAACCGGCTCTGTAAAATGACACCTGACAAAAATTAGGCCAAAAAAGTGTGGCTGTAAGTCCATTCCTGACTTCTCTGATGTTCTAAAACATCTATTGTAGTATGGTTTAATGAGTCTTTATGGCCTCTATAAAATATTAAAATTTCATTAAACTGTACAGGGTGAGTCAACGATTGGATGAAGTAGGTTTGTGCCTTTTCGGTGAAATTAACAAAGAAACTATATTTATTGTTGGATACAGTTTATTTTTACGCAGATTTTAAAAATATTTAGGATTCTACAGGGTGAGCCAAAAAACTAGGACAGCATAAAGCTGTATTTTTTTAAATAGAACACCCTATATACGAATCATATTTTCGATTTAGCTTATAATTTTAAATCTTTTTTATTAAGGGTTTACTATAACAAAACTTTATAGTTTCTGAGATAATTAAGTTTAAAGAAAAAAAGTCACATTTTCAAGCATCAATTCAATCCTAAATAACGTTTTCAATTTTGTGACAAATATATTCAAATTTGGAATTTAGCAAGGCCAAGGACAAGTTAACACAATTTTTACCTAATATTTGCAATAAAAGCTACAGGGTGTTGAGCACATCGGCTCAAATTTGAACAAGTTTAAATGAATAAATATCTTTTTTTTTAAATGGTATATTTTCATGTTATTTAATAGAGTAATAAAAACCCTAAAAGTTTTGTTCAATATATCCTATACCTATTTATAATAGTTTTTGAGATATTTCAGTTTTTCTTATTTTCCATACTTTTTTACAGAAATAGTCTTCATTATCATAGTAGCCATGTAAAATAATAAAAAGAAACTACAGAAACAAACGGAATGTGGTTAAATATGATGAAATACATTATTCGTTATATTACAACGGCAATAGTTTAATTAAACATAATGTGAAAAAATTAACACAACAATAACGACAAGGCAAATACATATTTACTTTTATACTAAATTGAAACAAAAAAAATACCTATTAAATACTGAGATTAATTATTTCTTTTTAATAAGTGTTATTAATAAACGACTCTCTTGTGCAATGCACGAATTTAGTCTTTTTTGCAGATTTTCTCGGACCCTGGACAAAATTAGTTGCGTTATTGTTCTACAGGTATCCCTAATCCTGTTTCGCATATCTTCCACTGTTGTTGGTGGATTAACATACACCTTATTTTTAATATAACCCCATAGGAAGAAATCTAATGGGGTGATGTCGCAAGACCTTGGTGGCCACTCAATGAAACCCCCACGTCCAATCCATTTTTGCGGATATCGTTGGTCCAAAAACGCACGAACTTCACGATGGTAATGCGGAGGCGCACCATCGTGCTGGAACCACATACTGTCGAGCTCATCCCTATCGAGACCTTGAAGCAGTTAGGGTAGTTCTTCTTGTAGAAAGTTCAGGTAACTATGGCCATTTAGTGCTTCATTAAAAAAGTGGGGTCCAATAATTCGATTATGATGAATACCACACCAAACATTTAATGACCAGTGGTTTTGATGTTGCACCTCTCTAATCCAAAATGGGTTTTCTGTGGCATAATAATGCATGTTGCGTCTATTTACGGCACCGTTACTTCTAAAAGTAGCTTCATCACTAAACATTACCTTGCATAATAAATTTGGATTTAATTGAATCTCCGCATTTATTGTACGACAAAAGTTTACACGACTTTCGAAATCCTGTCCATGCAATTCTTGGTGTAATTCCATGTGATATGGATGATACCTATATTTCTTGGTAGTACGATTAGCGGTGGATTGTGATGTTTCACATAATGCTGCTAACTGACGGCTACCAATATAAGGATTTTCCTGAACATTTAACAATACTTTTAGTTCTTTTTTTTCATTAGTTACTGGTTTGTTGACCACTTTACGTTTTGGATAATCAACAGTACCAGAAGAATCAAATCTTTGCATTGAGTTGTGAAAAGTATGGGTATTAGGCTGGCGTCGATCAGGATACTTCATTTTGTAAATTCTTTGAGCAAGAAGGCAATTTTTTTGAGCCTCTCCTATTGTATAAATCATATCTATTAACTCATTCTTTGGAAAATTCATTTTACAATATAAGATGAATGCAAAAAAAAACCAAACTACACTACATAAAAACCAAAAGAAGCGATTGCGGTTATAAATTTGACACAGAAAAATGTTCTTTTACATTGTTTTTGCCATGGCTACTATGATAATGAAGACTATTTCTGTAAAAAAGTATGGAAAATAAGAAAAACTGAAATATCTCAAAAACTATTATAAATAGGTATAGGATATATTGAACAAAACTTTTAGGGTTTTTATTACTCTATTAAATAACATGAAAATATACAGGGTATACCATTTAAAAAAAAAAGATATTTATTCATTTAAACTTGTTCAAATTTGAGCCGATGTGTTCAACACCCTGTAGCTTTTATTGCAAATATTAGGTAAAAATTATGTTAACTTGTCCTTGGCCTTGCTAAATTCCAAATTTGAATATATTTGTCACAAAATTGAAAACGTTATTTAGGATTGAATTGATGCTTGAAAATGTGACTTTTTTTCTTTAAACTTAATTATCTCAGAAACTATAAAGTTTTGTTATAGTAAACCCTTAATAAAAAAGATTTAAAATTATAAGCTAAATCGAAAATATGATTCGTATATAGGGTGTTCTATTTAAAAAAATACAACTTTATGCTGTCCTAGTTTTTTGGCTCACCCTGTAGAGTCCTAAATATTTTTAAAATCTGCGTTAAAATAAACTGTATCAAACAATAAATATAGTTTCTTTGTAAATTTCACCGAAAAAGCACAAACTTACTTCATCCAATCGTTGACTCACCCTGTACAAGTCGGTTCAAAACTTAGAGTCGATAAGGTAAATCGCTGGGTATACCTTTAGGACTCGGTATTCCCGTACTTCAGGATTTTTTTTCTACGATAAAGTAGGATTATTTTGACCTCCCTGGTATGCTTCCGAGAAATTAGGAGGTACTCACCGAACACCCTGTGTAGCATCAAATTGGGATTATTTTAAACATTATAAAATACTTTTTACTTAGAGGCCACATTTATTGTATTGTATTTTCGATAACAGAGCATCAGAAATATTACAAAACTATTCTTCTTTTAACTTATATAGAAAAAAATATAGATTAAGTTAGACATGACACAATCCCTCTTTCAAACCTAAAACGCGTCGAGCTTTTACACCGATAAAATGGCATCCTGCTGCTAAAGAATGATTGATTCGAAAATTCACCCTTCGTGTTGAACTGGCGCTGTACTTATCAGGATTGTATTAAATTTGGTCTGAATCAGGTTACATTGTTGATTTTATATATCTGATAATGTTCTAAAAATACCACCATGCTGTAATACTGTCGGCGGGCCTCGAAATTAATTTTCTTAGCTTTCTCATAGAGCTCAGTGATTTTTTCTGTAAATATTTGGATTTCTTGTTATTGTTCACAAATGCTTAAGATTTATCTCTACACATTTAGACGTCTAACTGTCTGTCGATCTGTATGCCAGAATAGGTCAATCAATAGAGAGAAAAAATCTGTGATTCTGTGACAAAAATACTTTCAGGATACCAACTGTGCCATTACACTAAAAACAATCCATTGTGATATTTTGTTATATTTTCCATCTACCTGTCTGTCAATCTGTATGTCAGAATAGGCCAATCAATGCAGAAAAAGACTCTGTGATTCTGTGACAAATACTTTCAGGATACCGACTGTGCCATCACACTAAAAGCAATCCCCTGTGATATTCTGATATATTTTCTACATTCAACTATGATCCAATAATTTGTGACAAATAATTAAAACTAAAAAAAGGCACTTGTTTGTACCTTATTTGCCTATAAAACCAAAACTAATGAAGCAATCGCGATGGTGTAAATAGACGAATTGCGGAAAGTGAAAATATGAATAAAATGACCTTTGGATCGACTCAATCGGATTATTATTAACAGAAAAAAATCAGAAAATTCAGTTTTTTTTTTTAAATTCACATATCCCTCAGTTTTTAAGTAGTAACGCTGACCCTTCAATAAATAATAATAATTTTTATGTATTTTATATTTACCAAAACCTGGTGCTTCATTAATTTCTTGCACAATTGCCATTGAAATTTTCAGTCCATATTTTTTGGCGTGACTCGATGCGTCATAGATGGTCCGATTTTAATTTTGTAAAAAAATTTTCAAAGTAGAAGTATCATTTCGTAAGCCTGTGTTCTCATTTGCATCAAAAAGTCTGTAAAATACGTGAAAAATACTGACAAACATGACCGAAAACAGCGCAGTACATAAAAGTAGACAAGTAGTGGGGTAGGGTGGCAGCCGACGGGAATCATACGTATATAATACGCAGCAGCCGTAGTTGATCTACCAGCAAGCACAAAGATGCCAAATGGGATTTTGCCGAAAGTCTGCTAATTTTTACATGAAAACAAACGAACGAACTGATGTATTCACGGATTAATACAGAATCACATGTTCCTATCAGTGAAACATCACACTATAATATATATATATATATATATATATATATATATATATATATATATATATATATATATATATATGCAAAAGCCAACTAAACCGAAAGATTTAAGGCACTTTTGTGGGGCTGCAGTCAAAAAGAACTTTTTTTTAGTCTAGCTTTCGAGAAATTTTATTCTCTTCATCAGGACTTCTATAAGAGAGAAAATAACCTTCCTTAAAATTATTTATGGTAAAATAAAAACAAAAAAAAAACCTACCAAAAGGAGTATGTATAAAAAGCCAGGTTTTGTTCAACAGAAACAGTCATTATGTACTCTAGATTAAGATTATATATTATAATAAAAATAAATGTTCTAACAGCAAAAATTTTTTAAAAATTTATTTGAGAACTTAATTGCTAGCACATACATGTGAACAGAACATGTGATTCAGTATTAATCCGGGAATACATCCATTCGTTCGTTTGTGTCTTCTGTGCTTGTGTCCTGTCTCGTACTGGTGTTGAAAAAGCGCCGATGTTGTTTGTTTGTTTCTTATACTGAGTTTATGTTCTTCTAGTCTCGCTGATATTCTTCTGTTGGTCTGGCCTATGTATGTTTTATTGCAGGTGCCACATGCGATTTTATATACGCTTTGATTTTCTAGATTGATTTTGTCTTTTAGATTTCTTAAAGAAGAGCCTATTGTTTTATGTGGTTTTTAGGCTGTAGATATGTTGTGTCTCCGGAGTAATCTGCCGATTCTGTCTGTTGTGCCTTTTATGTAAGGAAGTATGGTGGTTTGTCTATCTTCGAGGCAGGTGGCCTTGTTTCTTGCATTGGTTTTTGTTGCAATTTTATTGCCTTATTTATGGTTGGTGTCTTGTAGCTGTTTTGCTGGAGGACCTTTTTTATGTGTGACAGTTCCTTTTCTTATCCTTGGTCATCAGTTAGGCGAAGAGATCTTGATATTAGGGTATTGGCTACGCCCTGTATTTTTGAGGAGTGATGGTGAGAATCAACATTCAGGTATCTGTCCATATGTCTTGGTTTTCGATATACTGTGTGTCCTAGATCTCCATCCATTGTTTTGGTTACGAGGACGTTTTGAAAAGGAAGCTGATTATTTTCCTCAAGTTCCAGAGTAAAATGTATCTTTGTGTGGATAGAATTAAGAAATTCATGGAGGCAGTTGAGCTATTGTTTGCCATGAGGCCATATTACAAATACATCATCAACGTTGCGACACCAGAGTTTGGGTTTTAGGTGGAATTTTTCAAGAGCTTTCGTTTCGAAATAAATCATGAGTAGATTTGCCACCGCTGGAAATAGTGAAGGGCCATCTGTCTGCCTGTACATCTGACCGTCACACAGAAAATATGCGTTTTTAAGACAATGTCAGGTGAGATCCATGATAAGAATTGGAAAATCCTCTCTATGAGCGATCTGATCCAGTGCTTCATCCATCGGTATGCTCGAATACAGGGATTTTACGTCGAAACTTGCAATGATGTCGTCCTTGTTAATTCTTACGCAGTGTAGAATGGTTAAGAAATGCTCAAAGTTTTTAACATAAGAAGCGGCATTCCCAACACGTGGTTGCATGAAGCCAGCAAGCTATTTTTCTAGTTTTTGAGTGGCAGAGTTGTAAGCGCTAACGATGGGTCTTAGAGGGGCATTTTTGTTGTGGATCTTTGAAAGTCCGTATAATCTTGGGCACCTGCTTGATTTTTCCCGTGGTATCAGTTTCTGTTTGACATCCAGTTCTATGGGTGAGTCCGTAATTTTGGTCTTTATTGTTTTCTCAAGATATGTAGTGGGATCCCTTGACACAGATTTGTAAGCAGAATCTCTCAAGATATCTTTCACTTTTGCAGTATAGTCTTCGGTATCCATGACTACCATTGCATTGCCTTTATCTGCTGGTATTATTATAATGTTAGCATTTTTGTTCAGATCTTTTAAGGCAGTAAATTCTGCTCTACTGTTTCGGAGGATTCGATGTTCTGAGAATTCTTGACACATTCTGCCGTATATGTTCAGCCTCGTGGTTGTCTTTAGAAGAAAGTGTAGACTCGATTTGTGTGATTATTTCCTCCGTAGGAATTTTTTTGGAACTATTGCGTAGTTGAAACCTTTACTTAAAACTGTTTTTTCAGTTTCAGTCAGTTGGTCTTTGGATATGTTGTACACTGTTCTGTTGTTGTTGGTTAGAACAGTGTACAACATATCCAAACACCAACTGACTGAACATATATATATATATATATATATATATATATATATATATATATATATGTATGTATGTATGTAGAGAGCGTACAGAAAATCAGGTATTGTCCAACAGTAACAGATTAACAAATTAAAAATTAATTTCTTCGAGAGCTTAACTAATCGTACGTGGGTGCTGTCAAACCGCCATTTAAGAATGGAAACGACAACTGACAGTCGACACGAAAAGTCCGTTTTAGTATGAAAAGAGGAATACACTGCTCATAAGTTGAAAACCACAAAAATTCGTAATTGCATCGAACGTAGATCACAAATATAAGATTGTCATAACAGCTAGGGTGTAATCTAATTGAACAATCAAAAGAGGAATACTCCGCACCGTGTCGGACAGATGTAAAAAGAACCATAAATAAAATAACAAAATTGTATCAGACTCTCAAGATTGAACTGTGAGGGACCGACCGCGGTCATATTGTAGTTATAGCAAGTACATTATACTGAGCTTTTCTATGTCCCATCTTTTGTTTATAAAATGTGATTCGTTATTTATGTGAATCATTTCGAGGAAAACTCCTTTATGAAAGTTGTTTTCTTTGGCTAGGATTTTCGGTCTCGCAAAGTTCATCATATGACCTTTATTTAAAACTCTGTGCTCGGTAAGAGCACAAAAAAACTCCTCTATTACAATCGCTCTTATGGAAACTAATTCTACCTGAAAGGTTTCTAGAAGTTTGACTTATGTACACCTGGTACAACGATTTTTTATTTTTCGAGTAAAGTAGTGCAATTGTTTTAACTTGTTTAGTAGAAAATTTATTTGATGTTTCATTTTGGAACTTATTTAAGTCTAGGAGTTAAATTTTCAATAAAGGACAACGACATGTAGATTTGTTGCTGAACCACGTCGTTGTTTTCAAGTGGCAGTGATGTTTGAGTTATTTGCGTATGTATAACAGTTTATTAATAATTGAAATTATATATCAATTTTGCAAAAAAATTGTTTTCAGCAACTGGAGACTGTCATTCCTAAAGTCAGGATGAGTAAGTTTAATTGTCAACGTTTTCATTCCCAATATGAGTATAATTTTCATTTCTGATGGGTGATAGGATTGAAAATTCTTGAATCTTTTTGAGCAGATGGGCTTCCTGTACCACCTGGCTTTTAAAAGCCTAGTTTCTGTGTGTGTTACCAACATGTTCAGGAATGGTATTTTGTATGATGAATCTTCATTTTCGACTGTGAATAAGATATGAAAACTGCATAAGTTAAACGTGTCTAGAGTTTCGTCTATTCTATGCTTGAAGGAGGTCATCAATATATGTCTTTTATAAAAAGGATATAAAAAGGAAGTTATTGCACGCAGTCTTCTATAAGATCATCTAAAATATAGTTAACCAGTATTGGTGATAGTTCACTTACTATAGGGATTACAAAGATCTGCTAGTATTTGTTAAATATTATTTATTAATCTCGAATTATAATGTCAAATCTGTCAATGCCTATTTTTACTAAAGAATTAATGAATCCAATTTTAAATACCATTTAAATGATGTACTTCTATGACCGAGTATACATTTTCAGCTTTTTTACAACTCAAAATTCTTTTTTCATGAATACCTAAGTCATAATCATACTAACTAAAAACGAAAAAGTTTGCATACATTAAAGTTAATTTTAGCACTAAGTCCAGCCTTATCTAATTAAATACTGCTCGCTGTTTTGCATTATCGACTGGATTCTTCGTAAAAACACCGAAGGAAACAAATTAAATTTTAAAATACACTCGACTTTCAGTCTGTAAATAATTAGACGATAAAAAAAAGATTGCACTTTCGTGACTAACTGTATGAAATAAAACTTCGTTTTAATTATTCTTACACATTTGCGTGTCTAGAGTGATAGGTGTTTTATTATAACATCACTATCTATTTTACTTGCTTATCTTTTAAAATAAATGTATAAAAAAATGATAAAAATTTTACATGAACATGCAGAAATTATCTTTTTCTATTCTATACACTCGGGATTATATTAAACTGACTTGGATATACTGAAAACAATTTTTTACCCTTGAGAGGTTATATGTAAAAAAAAAAGATGAAGAAATATGAGATTCACTACCTATGTTTAGGCACTCTGATCGAATGTGTCAATCAACTTAATCCGAATAGAAGCCAATTCATAATTGAATATTCTTTCATAAAAATATCAGACCTTTAATTTTCGTCAGGGCAACTCACGAATTGTTAGTTCACCACTCGTTAACGTTTCAAAAAATGGATCTCATTTTTCTATAGTCAAATATTATGTGAAACAATTATATATTTTCTGAGCTAAGAGTTTCATTAGCTTTACTTTTTCTATCTAAAAAGTTTCATCAGTAGATATGTAGGTATTTTAATCTTAACTCAAAGATTTATATTAACAATTTTTTACCCTTGAGAGGTTATATGTAAAAAAAAAATGAAGAAATATGAGATTCACTACCTATGTTTAGGCACTCTGATCGAATGTGTCAATCAACTTAATCCGAATAGAAGCCAATTCATAATTGAATAATCTTTCATAAAAATATCAGACCTTTAATTTTCGTCAGGGCAACTCACGAATTGTTAGTTCACCACTCGTTAACGTTTCAAAAAATGGATCTCATTTTTTTATAGTCAAATATTATGTGAAACAATTATATATTTTCTGAGCTAAGAGTTACATTAGCTTTACTTTTTCTATCTAAAAAGTTTCATCAGTAGATATGTAGGTATTTTAATCTTAACTCAAAGATTTATATTAACAATAATATGTCTAAAGTCTAGCAAGTCCTAAATTTGATTATGGTAGCGTACTTAACACCGGCCAGTTTTAAAATACTGTTCTTCCCTTTTGTAGTCACTCATAGTAAGGGTCTCTATCAACTTGAAATTTTACTAGAATTATTAGTTTTACACAAGCTATCAGGAAACTGGAATCATAATCTTTTTCTTCTGAAAAAGAATTTTTAAGGGATTTATTTTAATCATATTCAATTACGTTTTGAAGTCTTGAAAAAGTTAATGCAAAACACTTGAAAATATTTAAGAACATTCCATTTTCTGGAAACCATGAGGCTGTTAAGATCATTTTGTAGTTTTGTATGGTCGAAAATATACGAAACAACTCCAAAGATCTTAAATTCATCTTATCAAATTATAGACATTCTAAGCCGTCGCTTAAACAATAAGATAGATCGTTTATAAACATTGAGAAAAGTAATGGTTAAATATTATTCCATTGCAGAACTTCAAAAGTAGTCAAATATCTCTCTGAGAGTTTCCCTCCCACACGAACAACAAATAACCTCGAAGAAATTTACTCACTCATTAACTTATAAGAACGTTAAGAAAAGCCAAAGTTGACAAGTTACAATAATAAAAATTTATGTATTGGTTTACCAAAAACTTTCTCTGCATCCGTAGGGACAATATCTGTTTGCATCGTCCTGTTAATAGTTATTGCAATGAAATTTGAGATAACGCATCGTTTTGTTTAGGAAAATCTGCCCTTCGTGAAGCCATTCTGCTGTTTAACAGTGTCTAAACAAACTAAATAAGTAAACTTATCTTTACACCTGTAAGCTAAATATTAATTTTTAGATTTCTAACTTCAAAAACAAAGAACTTTCATACAACTTTCATCCCCTATTTTAAACCTTTAAAAGATGAATTTAAAAAAAATGATATAGTTAACATCCGTAGGGACAATATCTGTTTGCATCGTCCTGTTAATAGTTATTGCAATGAAATTTGAGATAACGCATCGCTTTGTTTAGGAAAATCTGCCCTCCGTGAAGCCATTCTGCTGTTTAACAGTGTCTAAACAAACTAAATAAGTAAACTTATCTTTACACCTGTAAGCTAAATATTAATTTTTATATTTCTAACTTCAAAAACAAAGAACTTTCATACAACTTTCATCCCCTATTTTAAACCTTTAAAAGATGAATTTAAAAAAAATGATATAGTTAACAAAATATTTACATTTCTTACTACAAAAATGAAGAACTTTCATACAAACTTCTATCCCCTATTTTACACCCTTGAAAGATGAGTTTTTAAAAAAGAATGATATAGTAAACATTTTTTCTAACTATAAACACATATACTAATTTTTACATTTCTAACAACGAAAATGAAGAACTTTCATTTCCTATTTTACCGCCCTAAGGGGTAAATTTCCAAAAAAGGTGGCACAGTAAACTTTTCTTTCCAACCATAAGTCTACATATTAAGTTTTATATTTCTAACTTTAAAAATAAAAAACTTTCATATAACCTTTTATCCCCTATTTTACATCCTTAAAACATGAATTTTTAAAAAAGAATGATACAGTAAACATTTTTTCTAACCATGAGCCTATATACTAAATTTTACAACCAAATGAACTTTCATTCCCTATTTTATCCCCTTAAAGAGTAATTTTCAAAAAAGGGTAACAGAGTAACCTTTTTTTCCAACCATAAGCCTATATATATATATATATATATATATATATATATATATATATATATATATATATATATATATATACATATATATATATATATATATATATATATATATATATATATATATATATATAAGTGTGATGTAGCAAACTAACGTGGAACCTCAATATTGTCTGCAATTCCTAAACTTCTTGAGTCAATTCTGACCGATGAAATCTTTAATACCTACAAGCGATACATCAATCCTGAACAGCATGGATTTTTTCAGGAACGTTCTACTGTAACGAACCTTGAAATTTAGCAGAATTTCCTAGTCTAATCCGTTGAACAAGGACATCAGATTGACGCTATTTACACCGATTTGTCTAAAGCCTTTGACAGCATTCATCATCTACTGCTACTCAAGAAGCTATCTGAAATCGGTATCTCGGGGAATTATTTAAACTGGATCAAATCTTATCTCAGCGATAGACGACAGCGCGTGGAGATGTGCGGGTTTCTATCCAGCGAAGTAATGGCTACTTCTGGCGTCCCTCAGGGATCACACATAGGACCGGTGCTTTTTCTTCTCTTCATCAATGGCGTTACCTCCTGCTTTGTTTCCTCTCAGGTCCTATTATACGCCGATGATCTGAAGTTTTACAGCATTGTTAACTCAAATAATAATCACTTACAAAGTGATCTAGATTATTTCGTCGACGGGTGTTTTTCAGATCATCTAAAAATCAACATCTCCAAATGCAAATCTATCAACTTCTTCAAGTGCGATCACCCAATTGTTAATTCATATGAAATACTGGGTCAACCGTCGTTTCCGTCGAATCTAACAATGACTTGGGAGTAATTTTCACGAAACATTTGCAATTCGACGCTCATATTGACAGCGTTGCGATCAAGGCTCTAAGAATGGTGGGTTTTATTAAGCAAAACTAGAGATATATTAATGACACTAGAGATCTGACTTGCTTATACAGCTCGCGTATTCACAGCATTTTAGAATACTGTTCAATTCTATGGACTCCCAACTATGTCACCCTCAAAAGTAGACTCGAGAGAGAACAGAGAACAGAGAACAAAATATATATATATAGCACAATTTTCCATCACACGGCTTAGTTTATAAAACGAGACTGATATGTGGACTCAAAAGTCTGGAGAGCAGAAGAAGAGAAGCTAGGTTTTTGTTCCTGTTTAAAATATTTAATACCATAATTGATTGCGACATATTGCTGAGAGAGATTAATTTTAGGGTCCCATCAAGGCATACTAGGCTGCAATGGCTGTTCCGAGAAAGCTATCATCGCACCAACTACGGCCAGTCCGCCTTCATAAACCGATTAAAGTTTAGCTATAACCGATTTTATATGGACTATGACATTTTCAAGGACTCATAGCGAAGGATTAACACGATTATAATGTGTAAATGATACACTTTGTTGTTCATTCTTCTTTTCTTTCTTTTTGAGTTTTGTTAGACTGTTTGTTTTTCTTTTTGTTTTTTATTTTTGTTCTGTGTCATAACATTTCGAATGTATCATTCTGCAGTGTATGTAATCAGATATATATATATATATATATATATATATATATATATATATATATATATATATATATATATTTATTTATTTATTTATTTATTTATTTATTTTTAGAAGCAAGATACCCAACGTATTGTTTACAAACGAACTCAGATATTTTTCGTAGAATTAAATTTTACTGGTAACACAAAAATATATTTCTTGCTATTTTTAGATAATTAGGCAACTGCTATAAGTAATTTTGGCTACAATTTTTATTTCTTCATTATTTCATTTCCCACTTTTCTAAAATTAAATGAGTTTTCACGTTTTACCATTCAATTCCACCCTTGTGCAAACCGCGCAATTTTAAATGAAAGAACTCAAAATAAGTTAAAAGCCGCGGTAAGGTAATAATTTTATTTAATTGTGGTGTTGCGGAATTCCTCTTTGTCCTTTTACCCTGGTGTGTGTGTGGTACGCCGGCAAAAAATGGCCGCGAAAAATTCCGGCTAAAACGTGAGCCCGCATGTAAAATAAATTACGAATGAAAATTTAATTTTTCGTTTTTGATGTCTAGCGTAAAAATATTTGGTTACATTCTAAAACGTGATTTAAAAAAATATGTACGAACTTTTTCTATATAAGACAAAATACTTTTAACATTATTTTAATATGAGTTGATATATTATTGAAATAAGGTAAGTAAGGGCAAATAATATTCGAGATTTGATTATCAGTTTTTTCAACGATTTTAACTGAAAGAATTAAATAACATAGCACGACGTGAAACTTGTACATTGAAAAAGAATGGTAATTTCTTACAGATTTTGTCACTGAATTCGAATCCGCTATCGGAATTGCTTCACCACTTCAGGTTTTTTAAATATCCTAATCTAGAGATACACAAATCTCGATTTTGGCTTATATTTGAGGTTATGATGCTTCATAACCTCAAATATAAGCCAGAATCGACGTAAACCTATATTTTAAAATGCTGTGTATAGTTTTTTGACAAAAAAGAATGTCGCGATGATACATAACTTTAAGTATAGGCAAAAATCGCGTTTTTTGCACTTTTGGATTCGGTTTCGGTAACCCAAAATCTATAAGAAATTACTATTTTTATTCAATGTACAAGTCTCACGTGCTTCCCTTCACACGCGGCTGCGTGTACTTTATAATTATTGAAACGCTATTTGTTTATAGCATTGAAAAGCACTGTAACGAAGTTACTCAATTTTTGGGCAGGAGTTCGCCGGGATTTAATTTATTTATTATACATCCGAAATATCTGATTTTTGCGGAAAAAAAATGTTTAAAGTTTCGATCTTGCCGGTATATAATTCGATTTGCGCCATGGTGGGAAATGCGATTTTCCGACAGTTTTTCGAGAGTCCATCTATAGTAATAGCGAGCCGTATACAGCAGTATCGTATGCGCGATCTCCTCACACCGTTACTCGTCGGTGTAGTGGGAGCTCGAGCGGGCTATTTAAGCTCGAGCTAACCATTAATTTGCGGACAGTTGTGTGCCAAAGTGAGAACGGGAGAAGGTAGAGTTGTAAGTATAAAGAAGAGAGAAGGAAGAAGAAGGAAGAGAGAAGCTACGCAGTCCGTGCAGGGTAATTCCCTCTTGGATAGCGTTGGCTCGCACAACGAAGAGTATTTAGTGCCCATCGTAGACCCTACAGTTCCAATAACGACACGCAGTTCAGGTCAAGAAAACAGTTGAGGCGCTAAATCCCTCAACGAAAAACGAGATAGTTGAGACGCAAATCCCTCAACAAGAAGACAGTTGAGACGCAAAATCCCTCAACGAAAAAAGAAGCAAAAAGCGCGCGACCATGATACAAATCTGATGGAGATCCGCTTCAACGGATTGTATCATTGGTGACTGGGATAAAGTCCCAGGGGAACATAGTCCTAATACTTCATCTTTCATACGAGCGATGAATCATGAAGTCGAGAAGATAACTTACATTGAAAGCGAAATGTAAGCAAGTGCGAAGCTATGGGTGCAGCAGCACCTAGAGCGGAAAAACCAAGTAGTGATGACCGGACGTTTAAAAAGGCTACGGCCCGGAAATCAATGGATACTCACAGTGCGCTTCTGTAGAATGTAGCTTCACTGCAGTAAACAGAAGTAATTTCATGGAGACCTTCAGTCCAAGGGGGGTTTTAGCCGGTAGGAATTCGGCAATACCTTCACACTTCGTGTTGGTATCTATGTAAGATTTCCCCTCCTCGAAAAAAAGAACTGCACGTTCTACACCCGAGTCTTTCTGGTCTAGCAATGTAGGTGAAGCTAGGCTCGTGTGTATATGGTGTTTCACCGTCCACAACCTTCCTTACGTCCTACCCCGCTAATAGCCAGCATTGTCAAGGACACTTGTAAGTACGGGGAATATTGTGTCATCCTACTGTTACTACCGAGGACCCTTATAAGTACGGGCAGTGTCGGCTCGTTTCCTAATTTTCGACCGCTATTGATTCACATTGTCGAGGGCCCTTGTAAGTACGGGTAATGTCGTTCCATCCTGCTGATGCTGTCGAGGACCCTTATAAGTACGGGCAGCGTCAGTTGCTTTATTTCCTTCCTACTGGCCCTATACACACACGCACTGCACGACGTCAGTTTTAATTTGTTTCCGTATTGAGCAGGAATGTGTTTTACCACCGCGTACGCTCCGACGTCCGTTGATTAAGACGCTTAACAACTGCCACCCCGACGTTTATCGCCGCCGCCGCGTGTAGAGACGCCACCGATCGATGCAGAGTTACTGTTACGCATATCGTCATCGGTGGAATTTTTAGTAAGAAGCGCTGTGAACAGCGTCCGCGGATTTTAGACACGAAACGCCGCGAATTGAAGTACGAGCCGTCATGAAGAGCGTCGCAAACGCGTAGTACGAGGTAACGTGAATAGCGTCGTAAATGGTTCCGCCGGGTTACCGTCTACCACTTCCGACAAGTACGAGCTACCGTGAACAGCGCTCATAACTTACTCTTGCCCTTCAGACTGTTTAATTGTTTATTTTGTTATACATCTTAGGTTGTAAGTTAGTTTTAGACCATATCTTTACAAAAGTATGGAATACAGGATACAGGATGTTTTAAAACCTTTTGTTTTATTACCTAGTTCCCATTTTTAATAGTTCAGGTAACAATTGGCACCCAGCAGCCAGCATTAGCACGCGCAATTGACCCCTGGTTTGCCGTTTCTCCACTGTAACAAGCTGCCCGATGCATAAGTGGACCCTCGACCACATTAATCCCGGGGGTGGCGCCCGAGAACCGACCACCGGGTGGCTGTTTTGACCATCGGGCAGTAAAACCGTTGGACAGTTCGGAATGCAGCGATTTCCCGATTGTAAGTAGATACCGCCAAACCGATACCCCCGCGCTGCGCGTTTTACCGATGACTATCTGTACGATAAATATCCACTGACCAATGTTCCGCTGCACGTATTACGATTAATCCCAGCTTGTAGCTCTTGACTTTAACTATCAATTGTTGAGAGCAGAATTTAGAAATATTTATTTAACCAAAAGTTAATCATTGGAGGAACAGAAAAATATTTTTTTTACAAAAAAAACAGTTTACTATTTATTAACACTTTTTTGTTTATAACTAATTACCTGACCATTTTTTGGGAATCCATCCTTGATATTTGTAAGCAGGGGGTTCAAAACAGATATAGAAAACTTTGGTGGAGCCATGTTCCTTCATCGGCTTAGAAAACCCACTGGAGCCCCGACTGATAGTTTAAGATACCTAAAGGTATACATAAACTACTGCAAGAAATCTTAAGAAGAATAACAAGAAAATCGTAAATATGAGTTTCGTTTTAAACAAACCAACAAACCAGCTGATTTAAATTATTACAAGAATTTTTTTTATAATAATGATATTAGAAAAATGCAAATTTTTCATAATTATATTTTTCGGTAAAATCTTCTTAAATGGCAAATGCAATATCACCAATTTTCCTGCAATGAACTTTATTTCATAGGAGAAAAATAATTCTAGTGGCCCTTCAAAATAGATACCAAGAATCTTTTTCAACTGATAATTGTAAAATGACAGTGCTATTGCAAATTTCTGAATAAAAAAAGTTAGACGATGCTAAATTTGGATCTGAATGGGATAGTCTCGCTAACTCTCGTGGAGAATGAGGGAAACCTCGGCTACTTTATAAACTGCAGTATGAAGAAGGAAAATATTCTTAAGACACAAACCAGAATGATTTTTTTATCTATAACCATGGTAATTTTGTTTATGTATTACAGTACGAACCTACTGTTATAGTGCTCTTCGGCATGTCACTTATGCTTATTCCCTTTTGTTAATAACACAGACCGACAAAATTTTTAACAAGAAATCGAACTAAACTTTCACGAAGGCTTTCGACGTGCTAAATCAAAATCTAGAATCCTAATCCCCTCGGCGCGTCAGATTTTCGAAATATTTTAACTTAAAACTGTAAAAACGGCCTTTTAGGTCATATTTGAGGTTACTTTTTAACGCTAGTTGACGTTTCTTTACAAAACTGAATATAACATGTTAAACTACCACTATTCCCCTTCCGAATCGTTTTTCAATGGCACCGAAATCTGTTTTTCTCGTTGAGATATCTTCTGTTGACAATATAAAATTGAGTGTTTTTGTCAAAAGACATCTCGCTAGACCCCGGTTATGCGAATTCGGGAGCCTGGGTTTGTGAACAAGCTCGCTTCGCTTGCCTGTTACTGGAAATATGACTCTCGCTGCGCCCGGGTTTTATATCTTTAGGAGCCTTAGTTTTTAAACAAATTCATTGCATTAGCCTATCTACTGAATGCCGTACAATTTTCGTGACGAAACCATTAAATTTGATATTTTGAAAAGTAGATATCTCGGCGAAAAACAATTTTGAAGGGGAAAAACAGTTCTTTAAGATATTTTATTGAGTTTTGTAAACGAACGTCATCTAACATTAAAAAGTAACCTCAAATAGGGCCGAAAATGCCGTTTTTTGCAGTTTAAAGTTAAATTATCTCGAAACCAGACATGCTGAAGCAATTCAGGTTGCAAAAAAGTATAGTCCAATTTCTGGTTTAGATAGTTGATCTAGTTTTGTCGGCCTGTGGTAATCTGAAGACACTGAAATGTTCTTCAAAACTTCATATTTACTTTTTAAAATATAAAAATGTTTCAGTTATGGCTATTCTTCTAGTATCCCTCGTAATTAAATAAAATAAATATTATTTTTTCCATAATATCGTACTAAAGGCGTCCTTTTTGCCGTAGTCTCTTTTGATATTATAATTTGTGACATGATCGTAACAAAAATAAATTTAAAACTCTATCCTACGACACTGTTAAAGGAAATTGTTCCTTGCAAATAAAATAAAACGCATCAGGAAATTGGATACAAAATACCCAAAGCAGGTACACACAGCTTTGAAGCTCAGGTGAAGCTATCTCCAGCATTAACTTTAAGGGACATTATTGCTACGTGAGACCTGATAAAGCAATTTCACTGAGTGTACAGTAAAGGACGGCTTATCGGAACTATTATCAGTTTACCGGGCCGAGATGGCAGTCCGGAAGAACATCATTATCAGCTACACAAACCATTATATTTCAAGAGAAGCAGCGGGGTCCCAATTACGAAATTGAACGAATCAATATGGAACGATGAGAGACTTCGATGTACTTTAGGACTAGGGAGGAAATAATTTAATTATTTACTTAAAAAATGCTTCTTTTATTTGATGAAGTTGCATATATGTGCTTATTGAATTGATATAAAAATTTTTAATTTTTAATAATTTGGTCTATTCTGAAACCAATTATAAGGTAAAGGAGAGTTATTTTAATAACAGGGTTGGTCTTGACTGGTTTTTGAACAGCTGGATCAGTTTACATTTCCTGAGGATTTAAATGGGATATACAAACTTGCCAATATCACAGTAGTATTGGAATTGCATTTGACAACATGTTCTAAACTTCAAGTAGATGCAAACTTACTTATTTTAAATCTAACACCCTATATTATTACATTTTTGTATTCTGCGTAAAATTCTGGACCTATTGCATGTGTAATATTCTATACTTAAGTCTCACCGTTTTGGATATATATAAGTTTTTATGTCAAAATTAACATTTACGGACCAAAACTTAACTATAAATTTTTCCTGTAAGAAAGTCTTTATTATTTAATTTGGGTTAGTTTTCTTATCGATGAAGATCGACCTCAGTAGTCTTTTTATGATATTTTGAAAATTATTAGTACAGAGGGGTTAAAAAAGGAGAATAAATATTTTATTTTATTTTAAAAGTCAATTTTTTCAAATAGATAGCCCCACCTTTTATAATTTTATCATATTAAGCATTAAAAATAAGGGTAACTTTATGTAAGGTTGCCTATTACAAAAATTTGTAGTTTTCAAAATATTGTCAATTCAACATTTTTCTGTTGTAAAAATGCTATACGGCTTTTAAGTTTTGTGATTAGTTGGTCATGGCGGCGAGGCGTGGAGAAAATAAAACAATCGAACCCTACCGAATTATTACTATTTCTGGCCATCTGGCATTCCTTTATAATAATCATGGCTGGGCCATTAAATTACACGCACGAAGATTATTTAAACGTATTTATTATTTATGGAGAATGCGACAGAGTTATTTCAAGAACATGCTAAACATTCGCGGATCCGATATCCAAAGAAACAGAAACCAACACTACCAACTGTTAAAAAAATTATAAAAAAAACTTTAAGAACTTTGGATCCATAAAAGCTAAAAGAAATAGAAAGAAACCATGAAAAATATATATACACACAGTTTATTTCCTGCAAATATCGCTCTGGTCCTCTCTCCATACGCGTTCCGTTCACCTCATGATCTCGTCAGTGGAGCTGTATCGGACCGAGAGCAACATTAACAGGAAATAACTGATATATGAACCATAAATTTCAAGGTATGTCGGCAGGATATTGCACTTGTCATCTACCAACTTCGATTTAAATAGTTTGTTATATATGTAATTCTCCTTTCAGGCAGAGAATATGAAAAATATTTTTTATATATATTTAAATACGGCAGAAAGATTTCTTTATTTCTTACTGAAACTTTGATTTTTTAGAAAGAAACCAGTTGAAGAGAATCACCCTTATATATATATATATATATATATATATATATATATATATATATATATATATATATATATATATATATATATATATATATAAGGTGTTTAAAAAGTGTGAAAAACCTTAAGGTCGAGGTCAAATATTAAGGTCACGGCAAGGTTAAATGGAATTCTCTCCAGCAATATCATTAAATCTAAGATGTCCAAGATCTTGCCTTAACTGGCTGGATCTTGGATTTGTCTTAACTGGCTAAATATTGGTCTTACCTAAGCTGATAAGTTTTTTGATCTTGTCTTAACTGTCTGCATCTTGATCTTTCCTTAACTAGCTGAATCTTAGTCTTACCTTAACTAGCAAAATCTTAATTTATCTAAACTGGTAGGATTTTTGATCTTGTCCTGACTATACCCTTAAAGATCAAGGTCATGTGTAGGGACTTTACAACTTTTATATCGACATTTTTTCTTAAGTAACTATTTACGATATTGTTAGTGGAATTCAATTTGACCTTCTCCCGGCGTTAAAATTTGATCTTAATCTTATCACCAAAATCATATGAATTATAAAATTTTCTGCTCTTTTCATTTCCGGAATAAAAATAGGGGTTCCTATTTGAAAATCTAAACATGACCTTAAAGGTCAAAGCCAAGGTCACGATAAAGATCCTTTTTATAATCTCCGGTTGATTTCTTACCCAGTTTAGTTTTAGTTAATGGGAGGTTCCACACATTTTGAACACGGTGTGTATACAATAAAATATAAACCTTACAAAAATACATAAAGTAAGGAAAATATCACTCAAATAGGTTTAAACATTGATAGTTTTTCTTGTATCATTAACATACTTGTCAATATGACAAATTACTAAATTGGACAAAAAATATTTGAGTTTATGTACATCCTGCAAGGAGTTTCCTTATATCCTTTGTAATTAAACTTTGCCAAATATCTGCAAAACAAAACTCTTTCAGCATCGGCACTATGGCCTCAGCTAGCCATATCAGTACTAAGAAATGCGTATACTTATCCATTGCATTTATTTACCATATTTAATGATGCAAAACATTCTTTCAATGTATGACAGAAAAAATATGAGTAAGTTTACCCCACGACGCATTTATATGTTCCATGCAATCGAGAGTCTCGGCCACCACGTAGGCAAGAAATTTCGTTTAATATATATATATATATATATATATATATATATATATATATATATATATATATATATATATATATATATATATATATATATATAACACTACTATACACATGTTTTTGCCATACCTAGATGAAAATCTGAAAACACAAAAAGTTTTATAACTTCAAAAGAAATAGTAGTGGCCACTCCATGACTTTAAATTTCTTCTTTTTTTCAAGACTTTGAAAGTAATTTTGCAGATATTTACAGTGTTTTTGGGGTCGTTATCATGTTGGAAAGTAAAAGGAGTACCTACTAGACGAGTACCAGACGGCAATACGTCCTTGTGTAGAAAGTTATATATTTTTTTCAAGATTCATTCTACTTTTACAAGGTCACCAACATGGGATTCGACTAAGAACCCCAAGCCATTACAGAGCCACCTCCATGTGTGACACTAGGAACTAAAAAATATTTAAAAAATTTTTCATTTGCTTTTCTAAGCATATACACTTTTCTATTCTATCCAAAAACTGTAAACTTCGGTTTGTCGATAAAAGCACCTTTTTCTACTAGGTAATGCTTCAATTTCTTTGTTGTCTTGCAACGGTTTTTTAGTAGAAAGTCGTCCTAAAATTTCATTTTCATGAAGTCTCCGACGTACTTATACTTTCAAATTATAATATATTAATTATAATTTTCAAATTTTTAATAATTTGCACAGTTATATCAGAAACACTGAAACGTCTATTATGTAAAGCAGTGTGAACATTATATCTGTGTTATTTAAGAGTTATTGTCTTCAGATATTCTTTATTTCCTCTACGATTAATAGAACCAATTTCCCGAATATATTTCCTAACGTTGTAATTAACAGTACATCTACTTATATTCGACTTTTTTGCAATTTGTTTTTCTTTAACGTCAACAAAATATCGTGTCATGTTTTTCATTAATTTTACAATTCTGAAATTTTTTGTTTCATAAAAAATATGAAAAAATTTTTTTTCGCTGATTTTTTAAAAATTATATACCTGTGTTCTTTATACATAAACACGTCTTTTTTTCTATTTACACTTTTTTTCTATCTTGTTTAGTTTTTTAAACATACGCGTTTCCAAAAAAAAAAAAAACTTTCTTACAAAAATTGATCTAACTTTGGTCTAAACGGACCAAATTTGACGTTTCACCATTTTAAAAGTGAAACAATACTCTTTCAAACTGTTTTAGTATTTTTATTCTGCAATATTGGCACTTAAAATTATAACAGTATAAAGATCATTAAAATGTTTTCAATTTTTTTACTAATTTATGGTACTATTTATTGAAGCTTTTTACCTAAATTTTAAGATGTCTTTGGAATTTTTGCGCTGCGATCATTTTTTTAGAAGTTATAGAACTTGTAGTGTTTTCAGATTTTCATCTAGGTATGGTAAAAACAGGCGCAGTTTGCATTTACTGTTCGTATTTTACTTCATTCTATACACGGAGCTGTATATAGTTGTACGTTTGCTGAATGTGATTTTAGCACTACAACGGCATAATGTGGATATATCCACTGCTATTGCATCTCACACGGAGGAATTCGTGAAAGCCGCATAAACACACATATATATATATATATATATATATATATATATATATATATATATATATATATATATATATATATATATATATATATATATATTATGTCCGATGTTCTCACGGTTGTAATGTGTTATCGAAGGTTAGGTAGGCTCCTGTAATCCTATGTAACGTTATAAACACGTTCTTTACAAATGAGCTTCTCACTCAGACTTCATTTTTTTATTGTGATGTCAGTTATCATCTCCTCTAATTTTGTACAATCCAGCATCACAATAGATAAACCGTCCGTAATAATTAGACTACCTAGTAAACTTTTAATATATGTTCTCTCAGTGTTTTCCAAAAAGATATCTCGCAGTCGATCTAACCTAATTTTCATTTAATATTGTAAAATATAGCTCTTAATTTTAATAAAGTTTGGCAGTAGAGTATATAGGTCGGATTATTAGATGCAAACAACGAATGCGGTGAACTTTCAAGTGGATCTCATTGAGCTGGGCTAATGGAGTATGACGAAGTTTTAAAACTGTTTGTTTTGAAGTTTATACGCTTTAGCTGAAAACTCGGTGTTTGTTAAAATCGTTGAATCTTATTGTCTGTAACTAGAATGGTTCACCTACATAAAAAATTGATGCCAAATATATTCTTTTAATATTTAAGGAAGTTCTATCTAATTGTAAGTTTAAAAACACGGTTATGTACTTTCTTTTCTGTTTACTACTAAATTTTAAATATTTTTTAAAATTTGCATTTTAATTTCATATTAATTACTTTTTATAGTGAAAAAAAATTGTTCTTCTTTTTAATTTTTGAAATGCAGTTTACTGTGTCTATAATTGCCGCAAATGGGCTTTATATAAGGCCAAAAAATTAAGAAAATAAAATTTTCTTTTTTCGACCATTCAACTTTTTTAAATTTTAGGTCAAATTAGAGGTCGGAAATTAAAAAAAAAAACTTTTGTTTTTAAATGAGAAATAGCTCATAGTAACAAAGATGTGAGAAAATTTAAAAAAAAATGTCAATTAACGAAACACTGAATAGGATCGAAGCCTTCGAACTATGGACACTTCGTCGACTGCTACGTATTCCCTGGACTGCTCATCTCACAAATGAAGAAGTTTTAAGAAGGAGTGGCGTAGAAAGACAACTGCTGGACACGGTAAAGCAGCGTAAAGTGTCTTACTTGGGACATATGTTGAGAGGATCCAGATACTCCATACCGAGATTGATTTTGCAAGGAAAAATAGAGGGAAAGCGCGGACCAGGCAGAAAACAACATTCTTGGCTACGAAATATAAGAAACTGGTGTGGAATATCGGACGCCGCAACTATATTTAGACAGGCCGAAGAGGGTGTCCTGGCCGTCTTATAATTTTAGACGAGGAATGGACGTTTGATCGCCGACGTGCGGCTTTGCACATGGCACCAGAAGAAGAAGAAGAATTAACGAAAACATTTACGTATTTAGAAATCAACGAAATTGAAACGAAACTAACTGAATAGTTTTTCAAAAATTGCGGTTATCGGTTTGAAAAATACCGTTTCGAAATAAACGCAATTAAAGACAAAAGACAGGAAATTCATACTTAAAGATCCATCGAAAAACACAAACGAGTATTTAAACACTTTTATAATTTCTTTAAAAAAAACACTTTGATCAGTTCCAGGGCCTTTGCTTTCTTTATCTTTTCTTTTTTTTATGTTATGTTTGCTGTCACTGTCATATTTGAATTGACAATTTTTTACTGAAGGTGTTGTGTTTTACATTATCTTATTTTGAGCAGTTTTGGTCTTATTATTTGAATCCATTGTCTTGTAATATCTTAATTAATTTTACCCATGAGGTTAAATTACACCTCGGTCAGTGCATCTTTCTCTGTTTATCGAAGTTCCCGCCAATACACCATCTCTGTTTCGTAGCTTGTCTCAGCGTTGTCGGGAGGGTCGACATCTAGTCTGCGGGGTCCACAAATAATCAGAAAATCGATAAGTGTTGAAAGAGAAAAATCCTTTTTTTTTATTTACCTTTTCGCAGGAAAATTATTCATTACTTGTTCTACATCTGTAATGACCGTTGGAGATATATATATATATATATATATATATATATATATATATATATATATATATATATATATATATATATATATATATATTTGAAAACAGCTAGTGGTTACTTATTCAATTTTGAGCCGAAAATGCTAATGCCTAATTATTCGCCTTATTGTACAAGTTTATTTCAGTCGATTGATTTTATCCAAATGTTCATTTTTGGGCTATCTTTTTTTTTTATTTCTAACACGCTTGGAGGAACATTGTGAATAAGGATGTTTGATATTTAAATTTCTTTCCGATATAATTAACTAAGCTACAAATTTTAAATCTGAATTATTTTGGTTCATCGTTTGGGATTTTGGGATGCAAAATATTTTAAATTATTCCGGCAATTGAGTTTAGTTGGTGAGTTACCTTACCCTTTACCTGTTTTGCTGTGAATTGGGTTATTTTTTTTGGAATAACCACGGAGACGGGGATTTTAGCAGTTATATGCACCCCACATAAGAACCCAGAATAAAATTCATTAATTGCAGTTTATTAAAGCAATCATTTATGAATTGTTGATTTATTAAAGTTTGAACTTTAACCTTAACGAGCGAGTTTAACGACAATTTGAATCCGGTCATAAAACGTTTCACATTTTTTCTCGTAAATATCTAAATTTAACCGTATTAGTTGATTATCAAGTTTTATATTTGATTTTAAGGTCATTGGTAGTTGTTTTTTAATGAATATTATTCAAATTTTCTTGAGTTTTTTTACTCTTTAACGGCCGTTACTATGGTGAAGCTTTAATTATCTTTTATATTAGTAAAGGTCAATTTTGAGAGTAGTTTTTGCTATTTGTTGTAAAATTTCCAATATTTTGAGACCCATTTGCGCTCTGGGTGTATCACGATGGCTTCAATTTAATAAAGAATAAATTTATCTTATATATTTTAAAGTGAATCCGAATTGTGTTCAATCTCTTGGCTCCAGCCTGGAGTTAAAATTAGAAAAAATAAAATAATATAGCTTCGTGATATGTGTGATGGCTCGAATATTTTCAGTTTGACTTCAGTGTGATTTTTTTGTTATATTATAATATATAGATATTTGAAACTGATCAAATTAGGTTAAAATTAAAGTTATTATCTATTTTATCCTTAATAATATTATTTCTAATTATGAGATAGGTAATTTAGTTGAGTAATTGGCTATTTTGTAAGGTAAATATTTTGTTTTATTTTTTATTCAATATAATATTAGTGATCACCCAAAACCTGACTAGAGGTTTATAATACGTTTATATATTTGAACTCTTAATAGTCTTGAGTTCCACAGTTTCAAGCAGTATATTACTTTAAATTAATTATTTGTTTTATTCGATATCAATTTCTTTGAAGGAAGTTCAAGATTTTAAATTTAAAAGGAGCGGAACTTAATAAATTGGTTATTATTTCTTGTGTATTTAATATCAATTCTTTAACAAAATTTTTTGCTTTTTAATTTAATTTTTATAAGTAGTCTTAAATGTTCTTTTCTGCAGTGTTCTTCTACACCGTTTTTTTTTGGTTTTATTATTACTTCTTTACCTTCTGGGTTTCTATTCTTTTTGTGGAAAACCTTCAGTTTTTAATTTACGAGCACTGATATTTAACTAGCAGCTAAATTTGTACGAGACCATAAAACTAGCAGTCTTACCAACGGAATAACAAGCATATTTTGTATTATTTTTTTTATGTTAAATAATAACAACCCAATTAATCTTTTAAATTAAAGTTCATCCCTTTCTTTTTTGTAAATTGATGGACAATTTCTTGATGTTCTATCCCACGATCTAGAACATGCAGAGTTTGCATTATATTTTGGCGCCAGTAGGTAGTAGAGTTTGTATCGTATGTAATTTTATTTGAACCTTTTTTATATTATAACATATTTTCATTAATACTTATTGAAATTATTTTACCTGGGTCAACTTCAATTTTTCTTTTTTTTTTTGCTTCAATTTATTTCATAATTTCATAATTGTGAAGTGTTATATTTCACAAAACTTATTGTAATTATTTGAAGTTAAAATTTTGCGACTGTGTTATTACTATTTATTAATGAGTTTTATTTGACCCACACTTGTGTACCTATTTTTTGTACTTGCCTATCTACAGGAGTGGAGTTGAAAGCTATTTCCTGACAGTAATATGAGGTTTCTGTCTTCAATCAAACTACATATGCCGTTACGCCCTGAATAACTCATCCCTACTCCACGGCATAGGGGTTAGCATATTTCGTATTAATTTTTGCTATTTTCTCATTGATTTTTTTCTTACTTAACTGTGAGGTTTTGGCGTAAATACCACCGTGGCAAAATCCTTTAATTTATTTTACTCCTTTACCAAACAAATAAGAAGTTAACTATTATTTATCTTGCCAATGAATACAGTTTTCATAACCCATTAGGCTCGGCCGTAACTTGTTGAACTGCCTTTAGTTATGAAACCACATACAAAACCACATTTGACAAATAAGCCCTAAAACAATATCCTTTGGAACAGTAAAGCAATTTCGGTGCCAATTTCTAAAATGTGAAAAATTTGCCAGGGTATTATTTCGTAATTTAGTGTCTTGGAAGGAAAAGTGGACTGCCATGCCAAATATGAAAAGGCACTTTAGAAGTGGGTCTTATATTTTAAAGCTCAAGAATTTTATGTGTGTGTATGTCTTGAAAAGGTTATATATTTAAGTCAAAAAAAGGTAAGTGGATATAAGTATTAAAGTAAGGGTAAGAAAATATAATTTTTGAACGAAATACGTGTATGGAATTTTTACTATATTTCGTCGCGTTTTGTAGTAAATTTGAAATAAAACCTTTTATTCATAGTCATATACTTTCAAATATGAATTGTTCTAGTTAAGTATTCTTGGGTAATTCAGATAGAAAAAAAAAATAATAAAAGCTCCTGTGTATTCCCTTTTTAAAAAATTATCGAGTATTGAATATCCACAATTCTCCCCTATTTTAGTTTACTGCGGTTATAAAAGAATTAAAATTTAAATAAATTCGAAGCTCTGTTCCAAAAGGAAAAAAATAAATTTCGCGATCCATTGGGTCTTATTAATCATGGTTCAGCTCTATTCCTCTTTCTTTTTAGTTAGCATTTGCCATCTATTTTTTGACTTAATCTTCTTTAAGAATTGTTGTTCAAACATTTCGATTTGGGCTTTCTGAACCCATTTAGGTTTTAACTGGTTGTACATATTTTTTAATCTTACATAAAATACAAAAATAGTACAACCCAGTATCCCAACACATGTCGCTAAATCAGCACGTTGACAAACTGGATCAATAATTGCTAAAATAATCATATTAATTGTTTTACTTAGTCGACAATGTTATTGTAAATATTATTACGTGAGGAAAATAGGTTAGAGATTTAATTTGTCTATATACACCATAAGTTTTGATAATAAATCAGTATTAAACCAAAAGGGTTTTACTCACCACATTATCTCTTACAATCTATGGAGTAACAAGTATAAGGGGTTGCTGTCAGTATAAGCAATTAGCACAAAAACAATTGGTTAGTATAACTACTCTACTATACATAAATATAGAGGGTTACTGCCAACATTAGTAAGTAAAACAAACATTGGTCCTTTGAGTAGAAGAAAGAAGAAAAAGGAACCAAAAACATTGGTCCTTTGAGCGAAAGAAGAAACACTGGTCGACCCATCTTATCAGCGGCATTCTCCGTGTGTTGGTTGTTGTTGAAACACCAGCGTACATCAGTGATTTAAACTCGTAAGTGCAAATATTTCATTTCCTTTTATCGAAAGTCTAACTTCGCCAACTGAAACCATCCATTATTATTTACGATTTTCTGTCTCTTTCCCATTGTCTATGTTCCACCCTTTAGGCGTAGGCTTCTTCATAAAATTCCATTTCTATCTGCACTGTTAAAAATAACCTCAAATTTAATACAAATTCATTCTACATTAAATTTAATGATTTTGTACCAAAAATCGACAATAATTTACAGCAATTCATTGAAATATTAGTTTGTTGTACATTAAATTTGTTTAAATGATATCTTAAATTTCAATAAAGTAACTGAAAAGATATTTCAACTTCTGTAAATTAAAATTAATTCACATATACCCTAATACCAAAGAAATTCACATTATTATTTAATATACATTGCATGAGATTCCAGGAGATGGCGCAACTTGTATTCAACCTTTTGTTTAGTATGATATAAGTTGGTTAAAGGACTCAATTTTCTTATGGTGAGGTATACATGTCTGCCCTATGCTGACGGGAACCAATGGGTTCGAAACCAGTCTAGATATCGGACACTACCTATGAAAAAAATGTCCACCTTTTCTTGATATTTTCACTATCTTTGAAATGGTCATCCAGAATTTCTCCACTCTCTTCACAGTCCCAGCTTGTTATTTTAGCCCCTTCAATGCTCTCTGTATTGATGATTTCACTCCAACTCCATTTTTAGTGTTGCTCTTGTCCACTGGTTACTCTTGTGATCTCTGAAGGTTATCCTGAACAAATTTCTTTCCTTCATGCTTAGATGTACCTGTATTTAAGTAATATTTTTCTATTTGGGCATACTTTTTTTTTCTCTATCTGTCCCTAATTTGTCATAGAATGTTCCTATTAATTATAAAGATTTTTTTGATCGTTATTTTTACTATAATGTGTGCGTTAGATACTGCATTAAATTTATAAGATTGTTTTCATTGACAACAAAAGCTAATCCATGTTATCGGTCATTTTTATACACAAACTTCGTTTGCATATATGTTATATCTCGTTTATCATTTTATTTATACAAATAATAAAACAGAAGTCGAAAAGAAAAGAGAAAAATTACACTATTTTAACTATTTTTCTAATATAATTAAAAATAATTTAAAGCACTTAAAAATCAAATTTGCCATTATAAAGGTATAAAGAAAATACGTGTATGTTAATTACTTGCTTTTTATGTTCATGGAAATAATCAACAGCATGATGGATATTCCGGAAATTGGACGTGGGAAAATGAAGTTGGAAAATCGCCAAGACACTAAATAGTCTCGCGGTAATTTTGTGTTTAAAGTCGGGCGGAGTTTAATTTTCTTAAATTGAATCATTTCGGAGTGAGAATAAAAATGTTGGACTTAGATAAGAAACATAAAGTTTATATAGGGTTTAACCTACAAAGAGTTCATTGTCTCTGAAACCAATTTTATGTTTTTGAAATTTCCTGCAATCGTTTCGTTTCTGCATTACAAATTGATTATTTGACAAGATATTTTATTCGTAAAATTATTTTTGTTTTAGGATGAATCAATGAAAAACTCTATTTTTCTCCTGCTTTGTTTCTAAATTTTAGTTTACTGTTTATGTTACTTTTATGATGATTTCTTACTATTCCTTGCTGTTTTCTTTCTGTTCATTAAAAAACTCTGTATTGACAAATATTGCCCAGATATAATTTTATATTGTATCATTTTGATGTGAGGTATATGAAACTTAAAATTCAATATTCGACAGGAGTAGACAAAAGTATAGCCTTTAAGTAAGTAGCAAAAGTTAAAGATTTTCAGGCCTAAAGAATTTTGTTTTTGTACGAGACTGTACCCGACACACGTTAAATTTCAATATACAGACTCATCCTTATACAATAATAACTTAAAATATAATAAATCTGGCAGCGCTGCAAATGTCTACACTGAATGGTCTATAGAGCAAACGTGTGCATAACATTCATATAATGTCTCATACCTATACAGTTTGTTATGTTGACATCCCAACACGTTGAGAAAATAAATAAAAATATTGAGAAATATATTTAAAAAAATGTCACATTCGGAAGAACTAACCTAACTAACTTAGGTTTAAATTATCGCGCGTTGCCAAGTTGTACCACTGTACCCCACTACGCGTCAGATGTTTTCAAATTATTTTTATTTAAAAAATTTGCATTTTCTAAACAATCAAGAAAATTCTGTTTTTTTCCAAAAAAAAAAATCATAATTTTTGAATCTACATTGCGTTAGTTTATAAAAAATATGGTAAAAACCGTTTTTGAGATATTCCAAAATGTATTGGCATTTTGTTATATGTAGTGACCTGCAGCATGTTAATTATGCATATTTTAATTGTTAATATTTCGACTCAAAGAAAGAAAATTTCGTTTTTTTTTAATTAAATTAAAGACATTTTTATTAACTATATATTCAAATTCGTAGCTTCACGAGTGAACTATCGGAAGGCATTAGGCTCATTGGAAAATCTATGAAGTGTTCCAGAAGAGAAATAGGAGGAAAACTTACAATACGTTCGGGTTGAAGAATATTTAATTGAAAGATACAATTACAGGACAATCTTCTCAAAGTGACAGCGTTTTCTACAAATTATTTTTGAATTTTGGTGAATGTGCCAGGTAAAGCAATGTTACGTTTAAAGAGTTGAAGATGGTATGAGGCTATTTGATTTGTCTACTTATTACTAAACGGCTTCATCAATATGAATTAAATTTTTGCATTGTGTACAAATAATATAAAGTTTTTTCGTGATAAATCATGTTTTCAAATATTAAATTATTAATTTGGGCGTGAAATTTCTCACATAACTCGATTTTTATATTGGTTTTGCAAAATAAGAATTGAAAATTTTTTTTAAACAAATTATTTCAACAAACTAATTTTGCAAAACTATTACATTGTTATGCCCATCAATTAAATTTGGTAATGTTAACCGCTGCATTCGCCAATAAAAATGTCCGGATATTTTTTTCCAGTTTACAAGGGATTTGTTCTTTTTTTTTAAATATTCCTCAAAGAACCATAATACTAGATCAAATTGTTAAGAAACGCTTACCTCGTTCGGCCCTAGCAAGATGCAATTTTAATTCTAGAGTTGTTTATACCGTATTCGACTTCTAAAAGTGCGCTAAAAGGTGAAAAATAACTATACATTTTTATATGAAATTGAAATTTTTGAAGTCGTCGCCAAATTATTTCTAAATAAAATAAATAACTACTAATATATATATATATATATATATATATATATATATATATATATATATATATATATATATATACAGATTATGGTAAGAAAACAAATACAAATAAAGTATTTTTAATCTGTTTATGCGAATCAAATTTTGTCAGGTATTAGTTTGGCGCCTACTTCAAAATTTATAGTTATTTTTCACTTTTTAGCACACTTTCAGAAGTCGGTTCAATTTTTTTAGTAAAAATTTTATTTATCGAACAACTCCGTACAGAATTGACCGTGATATATGAAACTAAAGAATTTAGATCAATTTCGGGACTTCTTGTAATTTGTGACTATCTTTCGCAAAACATCGAGCCAAGTGAGATATTTAGTGAAGTTCTAAAACTTTTAAAAATTTTAATTAATATTTCGATGGCATCGGCTGATGCAGAAAGATGCTTTCCTACCCTTAAACGGATAACAAGGTTTTTATGAAATACTATGAGCCAAGAAAGAGTTTATGCTTTGGCAATGGTTTCTAAAGAAAGATCTTATCGAAAGCATACCTGATTTTTACCAGCGGGTTATTGATAGGTTTGCTAATGCCAAAGATCGGCGTATTGATTTTCTTTATAAATTGTAAGGAAGTTACTATATTTTTGGGCATGAGTATGTTTGCCGGGATTTAATTTATTTATCCGAAAAATCTGATTCTTGCTGGAAAAGAATGCTTAAAGTTTCAATATTACCGATATATAATTAGATTTACCGTGCTATGCCGGGAAATATAATTTTCCGAGATTTTCAGAGCGTCCGACCATAGTAATTGCGCCCCGCATACAGCAGTATTGTATGCGCGATCACCGCACTCCGTCACACGTCAGCGTAGTGAGAGCTTGGGCCGACTATTTAAGCTCGAGCAGACCATTATTTCGCTGAGAACTGCACGTTCTCCACCCGGGACAACGGTCCAAACGGACTGACTGGGTCGCCTGCCGGACCGCGCCTTCCTGGTCTAGCAATGTAGGTGAGGCTAGGCTTGTTTCCTTACGTCCTATCCCGCTAATGGCCAGCATTCCGAGGACCCTTGTAAGAACGGGCAATGTTGTATCATCCTACCGTCACTGCTGAAGACCCTTATAAGTACGGGCAGTGTCGGTTCCTTTCCTAATTTCCTTCCGCTATTGGTCGACATTTTCGAGGACCCTTGTAAGAACGAGCAATGTCGTTCCATCCTGCTAACGCTGTCGAGGACCCTTACAAGAACGGGCAGTGTCAGTTCCTTTCTTTCCTTTCTACCGTCACCGATACACACACGCACTAAATGCTGTCAGTTTTTGTTTGTGTTTCCGCATTGACCAGGAATATATTTTACCGCCAGGTGCCCTCTGACGTCCGTTGATAAAGGCGCTTAACAACTGCCACCCCGACGTTTATCGCCGCCGATGCGTGTACAGACGCCGCCTATCGCCGATCGATGCCGGGTTATTGTTAGACATACCGTGTATACCGTCGTCGGTCAAATTTTAGTACAAACCGCCGTTAACAGTGTCCGCGGATTTTAGATACGAAACGCGATCATTTGCGTACGAGCCGTCGTGAATAGCATCGCAACCGTGTAATACGAGGTACGTGAATAGCGCCGGGTTACCGTCTTTAGCGCAACCGACCAGTACGAGCTATCGTGAACAACTCTCAAAACATACTCTTGCCCTCCAGACCGTTTAATTGTTTATATTATTGTCCATCTTAGATTGTAAGTTAGTTTTAGGTCATGTCTTTTTATAAAAGAATGGAATACAGGATACAGGATGTTTTATAACCGTTTGTTTTATTACCTAGTACACATAACATTACAGGTAACAATTGGCAACCGGCAGCCAGCACTAATACGCACAATTGACCCCTAGCCTGCCGTTTCTCCACTGTAACAAGCTGCCCAGTGCATAAGTGGGCCCTCGACCACATGAATCCCGAGGGTGGCGCCCGAGAACCGACCACCAAGTGGATGTTTTGACCTTCCGGCAGTCAAACCGTTGAACAGTTCAGAGAACAGAGATATCCCGATTATAAGTAGATACCGTTAAACCGATACCCCTGCGCTAAGCATTTGCCCGATGACTGCACGAGAAATATCCACTGGCCGATGTTCCGCTGCCGTAAACAAAGTAGATCCGTAGAGCACGATCGGCTCCCCTCCTAAGAAAAACGCGTCACAAAATAATTCACACAGTAAGTTATACGTGCATTTTGTTTTGAACGCTATATTTTTAAAATCTACTATCTTCTTTATGTTTAGGTATTTAAAATACACTGTAGAGTATCTTGTAAAATTAAATTTAAAAAATTTATTTTTAATAGCTTTGTCATGGTTCGAAAATTAAAATATTTGCACATTTTCTCAATTTTGTACACGGGAAACTTCTCAAAGGGTATGAAGTAATTTCACAAAATAACTTCATTTAAAACGGGAGTTCGTGCGTTACGAAATTTGCACTTAAGTTGTGTTTGCATTGCCCCCACATTTGTTTTAATTATGCATATGAAATATTTTGTAATCGAAGAATAATTTTGCATAGAAAGTTTTATGGGCGGCACGCGATTATTTTGGGATTTCGCCGGAAAAGTTTATTTCGTATATTTTCTGCTTAATTCTGTTTCGTGAGGCTTTTGGTCGTATATTAGAAAACCCAAAAGCCCAAATATGTTTTTAATTCGAAGTTATAGCTTCGCAAAAATTAGTGGGGGATTGAGAGTTTGCGAGAATGCCTGCGCTAATGAGATTTTCAATATTCCAATAAATGTGGCTGGATAAATTGTTAATTTTATATAGAATTTGGGGTTGTTTTAATTGCCTATTTTCACTGTTTATGGTGATAATAGAATAAATATTCTAAAAGATAACGTAGTAAAACTCGATTTTTACTTAAAATTCCACTTTTCTTGGCACGAATAAAATGATATTCAACATAAGAATGAATACAATTTCTTAGGTCTATGTAGGGTAAACCAATTTTGGATTTTTTAGTAATAAACAGGTAACTGAATAGTTGTTTAGGTCTAATTGACAATTTAATAAAGAATCGGTATATTTAACCGATTTCTAAGAGAGTCGAGTATGTTTTTTTCATGTATGTACACCGATTGTTCCGGAACGGCGGCACCGATTTGAATGAAATTTTTTACGTTATGTTCAGGAAGTTGCTGCGGTGGTCCCATATTTTTTTGAATGAAATTGGTGCAGTAATATCCAAGATGGCGCTGACAATATGGCGTACAAAAAATTTATTTTGGTCCGATTTTCTCCAAAATTGGTACGAGGGAGTTTTCAGAGTCGTACATGACTAATCTAAAATTATTTTTAAAAAATTCAATATGGCGGATTGAATATGGCGGACGAAAAAATCAATTTCGTCCGATTTTCTTCAAAATTGGTAAAGGGGAGTTTTCGAGGTTGCATATATCAAATCTGAAATTATATTTAAAAAATTCAATATGGCGGATCCAAGATGGTAGATTAAAGATTCTACATCTCCCGATTTTGTCTAAAATTAGTATTGGGGTATTTTTGTTAGTGTTAATTATGAATTTAAAATATTTTTTGAAAAACTCAATCTGGCAGATCCAATATGGTGTCCTAAAAATTTTACGTTTTTCGACTTTCTCCCAAACTGATATAGAAGCTTCTTGAGGGTGTAAATTATAAATTTAAAAGTATTTTTTCAGATTTCAATATGGCAAATCCAAGATAGCGGACTAAAAATTTTACATTTTTCGATTTTGTTCAAAGGTGGAACTAAATCATTTTTGAGGATGTAAATAGCGAATATAAGTCTAGAAATTTTAAATTTCCGGATTTCATCCAAAATTAGTATTTTAATTTTTTTGAAATGTAATGTAGGGTATGCAATATGGTGGGTTGAAAATTTTACCTTATTCGCATTTTTTCAGATTTAGTATTAGAGAGTTTTCGGCGTCGTATATTACGAATATGAAGTTAATTTTTTACAACTACTAGGTTGATAAGATACAATACGAGGGACAGAAAATATTACATATTCCGATTTTGTGTAAAATTGATATTGTGGGGTTCTTGAGGCGTATACAAACTCAATATGCAGTACAAAATATATCGAGCTAAGAAATTTACATCTCAGGTGCTTTAAATATTGAAAATTGATATTGTGGGGTTTTTGAGGCGTATACATCTCAGGTTCTTTAAGCATTGATATTGGAAGATTTTGGGGCCTATATTAACAATATAAAATTAATTTGAAATTTAAAATAGTGGATTTACTATGACAGACTAAATATTTGTTTGACTCAATTTTACTGGTATTTGGAAAACTCTAAGAACCAAGAATTTTTAGTGGTTCATTATAGGGTGATTTACAACTTTGGATAAAATGGATACTTTTTTGCCACCTTGGAGTCATTGCGAGGTACACTAATCTCGATTAGTACTTAGTTCAAATAATTTATGGATATGATAATGAATTCCAAAACTAAAAATAGAAAAATAAAATTCTTATATAAAAATTGAACCGACTTCTAAAAGTGCGCTAAAAAGTGAAAAATAACTATAAATTTTTATATGAAATTGAACTTTTTTAGTTGGCGCCAAATTATTTGTACAAATTATGGTAAGAAAGCAATTACAAATAAAGTATTTTTAATCTGTTTATGCAAATCACATTTCGTCAGGTATTAGTTTGGCGCCGACTTCCAAAAGTTCAATTTTATATAAAAATTTATAGTTATTTTTCACTTTTTAGCGCACTTTTAGAAGTCGGTTCAATGTTTTTATAAAAATGTTATTAAATTTATTTAATTCTAGGGATTCCAACAAATTTAATTTGGTGCCTTTATTTTCTGTATGCAAATTTGGAAATTTTGATCAAAATTATGGTTGTATTCTCTTCAGTGATTTGAATAATGAGAGTCTATTTTTTCTTTAATAAAACTACTAAAGTGTTCTAAATTCTTGTTGAAAAACTTCTGTCTTTTTTGTTTTTGTTTTGATGGTTTTTATAATATTACCAGTTGAATTGTTGTTTTAAAAGCCACACTAATTTTGTTTATTATTTGTGGGGTGTATCCATTGTTAACAGCAATTTGTTTAATAATGTTCATTTCTTTTTCAAAATTTACTTGGTTTAAAGGAACTGTAATAAGTCTATGTAGCATACTATGGAACGTTGACATTTTATGTTGTATTGGATTACAAGGAGAATTGTGGTATGGTTGTGTCCGTATGCGTAGGTTTATGAAAGTTTGAGAAAACATGTATGTTATTTTCCCGTGATATTGTTAAATCTAGAAAGTTTATTTTGTTGTCTATTTCTTTTTCTATTGTAATTGTGATGTTAGGGTGAATGTTATTTATAAAGTTGAGAAACTGTGTTAGTTGTCTATCTGTACCAGTAAAGCAAGTTAAGACATCATTGACATATCTATGCTAGTAAATAAATTTCTCAAAAATAGTGTGTTTGCTTATGAAATCTTCTAAATAATCCATGAATATTTCGGTTAGTGGGGGACTAAGAGGATTACCCATTATCAAGCCTTCCTCACTAGAAGAGACAGTTCCATTAAATTCAAAGTAATTTTGTTCCAGACATGTTTTTAATGATTTTAATATTTCTTGTTTTTTAATTATGTTAATATTTTTTAGAGAGAGAAGTTTTTCAACTAATAAAATTGTCTCTTGGATAGGGACACTAGGAAATAAATTACTGACATCAAATGAAATTAATCTGGCGTTATTAAGAAGGTTCATGTTTTTTAGTTTGTTAATTAGTTCTGACGAATTTTTTATTTGAAATTTTCCGAAAAGTTTATGTATTTGTTTAGAATTTCAATTAGATTTATGGATAATTTATAACAAGGTGCTGAGAAAAACGATACTACTGGTCTGATAGAATAGCCATCTTTGTGTAGTTTCATTAAAGAGTAGAGTTTTGGGGGTTGTGGGTTCACCAAAGTTAGTCTATTGAAATCCCTATCATTTAATAAACTTTTACAATTATGTATTACTGATTTGATGTTTTTTTATTTGAAATTTTGCTGTAAAGTTTGTGTATTTGTTTAGAATTTCAATTAGTTTTCTGGATAATTTATAAGAAGGCGCTGATGAACCCACAGACCCCAAAACTATACTCTTTAGTAAAATTACATAAAGATGATTATCCTATCATACTAGTAGTATCGTTTTTCTCAGCAATGGGAATAATGCATGCCCCTCAATCAGTCTTCACCAGGCTTGGAAGGTGAATGGAGATCATTACTGTAAAAACAAGCACAGTCATGTTCATCTTTCTGTGCGTTGTCGTTAACCAAGCTAGATTCATTGTCGCTGCTGTCTCTCTTAAAGAGTGTCTTTGTAACAATTTTCCTTCTCCTTTCTGGTGGTTTCTTTAAAGCATTTTTTTTTCTTTGATCCCCTAAAGATTTGGGGTAGAGTATAAGGTGTGACTTCCTGTTCTTTGACTTGCGCTTGCCCTGGCCACTGAGAAATTTTCCTTTCGGTGCAGGGGATGGAACATCTAATGGAAAAGACAATGACTCTGAAGATGGACCAGGAATTGCTTCAACAGACGGTAGCTGGGTGATGTCAGCGGGAACATCTGGAGCACTTATTATTGAATTTTCATTATTGACAGCATTATTGATTGATGGTGAGATTAGACTACTGGCTGCAGAATTCACTATCTTGCTGGACAAATTGTCATCTTAAATTGGAAACGTTTGAGGATTGTTGGGTGCGAGTTCTATATCTGTAATGTCTGCTGGAGCAAACATGTAATCAGGAAAGATATCCGGGTTCACAGTCCAAAGACCAGTATTTTTGAATCCACGACATGAATTTTGAACGTTAGCGGCCTTCCCTTAGCTTTATTAAATAAACCACCGATTTGCAGATGTGTCATTCCTCTACCTGGGTGTAATCTTAACCATGTTGTTATTTCCTGGTGAAAATATGTTTTCAGCGGACTGAAAAAACAAGCATCCAATAGCTACATATGATATGGTTAGTGTGGAGGTAGGCAAACAATTTCTATGCCGTTCTCTTTCGCGTAGTTTAAGACATATGTTCCCTTGCGACCAACATACCCAGCAACAACAAGAATAACCTTATCTTGAGTGAAAGATTTTACATAGCTATGGAAAAAAAACTGTAGATGTCATCTAACCAGAATCTTGAACTATCCCCAGCGTACCGCAGGAAGCTTCGTCGAAGAACTAATTTTTACATTTTTTCGTGGGAAAATCAATGTTGGGGGAATGTATGACCCATACACATTCATAAAACATACAATAATGACATTTGATCCTCGTTTAGCGCTCGTGATGCACCCCAGTAGCAGCAAGTATTTTCTGAGGTTTCTGTACTGTTGAAAGTCCAGTCTCATCAAGACTGTATATTAAGATTGAATACTAAACCTTGATAGACCAAAAAAAAATTGGACGTTTGTGATCTATTAAAAGCCTGTCCTCTAGCTGCTGATGTAGGCTCTGGTTTTCGCAAAAATATGTCTTTATTTCTCTTTAAAAAGCATTCTAGCCATTCCTCCCTTGCACTGTCTTTGTTTCTGTTAAAAGTGTGCGAAAACCCACTCGGCTTCCGGATTACAGTCTAAATTCCTTACACGAGAACAATAAAGAGTCGAATGTAATCAATTTTGCATGATTTTTCACACAAGTCGAAGAAATATCCTTTTATTTATTTTTAAAATGAATAATTATTCTTTATGTTGAACAGTACTAGTTTTTTTTTTGACATTGTCAGCAAATTAAGTGCCGAGAAGTAAAGTTTTTCTTTTTAGAAACTCAAAATGTTTTTGATAACGTATCGGAAAACCCGAAAAAATTCTCTAAATATAGATTTCTTTTAATAAAGTTCGCAATATAATTCTATAATATAATTCAAATAATAAAATACTTGAAGCAAATAGATTATGACGTCCTGTCCAAACAATTTCGCCAGATAAAGCATATTAATTTATGGCAAAATCATAATAACGGCCCGACAAATGTGAGTAAATATTAATTGGAACGAACACTAGAGCGGTACAATGTTGCTTGATCATATTCAGTTGAGAGTATTGAGTATGCGGACCACGCAGGGTTTAAATACACTATTTATCCAATTTAAATGTACTTATACAGTTACATTATGGGGAAAATTGAGTTAACAGTGGCATAGGTCCTTGTAGCGTGGGTAAAGTGGTGCATTATACTTGTTATTTATTGGCAAGAAGAAATAATTAAAAAATAATAACACAGAAAACACAAGTCAAGTTTGAAAGTGATTTACGAGCGGACGTCCAACTTTATGGACTACGCAGATATAATATATTATATTAGAAGCCTGCATGTTTTCCTATAAAAATAGAACTTGATGTTTTGGTTGGTAAAACCAGAATTAAAAACGATCAACTTTTTTTTAAAACTAAGTTATAAGTTCATTATTTAAAACATTCTTAATGGCCTGGTGATTAAAATGTAGGCTTCGTCTTTCCACACGAAATTTTTAGGGTTTTTTTATACCAGTGTCGTCAGTAGAAAAAAAAGAATAATAGTTATCCAAAAATTTATATAAAACATGTACTTGATAAATTAAAATTTATGATTTTTTGGAATATTTGGTTTCTGGTTGGTTCATCTAGATAGTCCAGTAGAAGTCAGCCAACATCCTTAAACCCCATCTACGTTGATAACGTATTTCCATATTTGATATGTTCTAATGGAAACTTTCTTCATGCTCATTGCTTACAGCTCCTTAATTCTCAGGGACAAAATCTAAATGTGAGTCTAGGAAATGAATTTTAAGTGACATATTGCATGCCAAAGCATTATATGTGAATAGAAGGTTGTTAATTAACTGTCTATAATTATTACTCTTATGATTGAACAAAAAAAATCACAACCACTTTCTTGAAGCATTACCAATGGTGATTTTTTTAAACCGTTAAACTTTTCTTCAAATCTTGGATATTTTATTAATTCATTGATTTGAGGTCTTACCAAAATGTCCTCTTTGAGTTTTGCATTAATCTGGAGAATTTCTCTTTCAAATACAAAAATCCATTTCCATTGCGATCCATCGCTTTAAGAAAGTTTTTTAAAAGGCCTAATTTGATATGGAGTGGCAAACAAAATACATCACGAAACTTTAGAACTGGTAATTGCTTCACATTTTTCTGTCCAGGAATTAGAGATTTACATGCAGTCCATGTTATTTATTATAGTGATTCGTTCTGTTGCAATCCAAGTAGTAGGGCAATACCTTTTAAATTGCCGCAGATTTTACAATAATATCTAATATACTGGATTCTTTAAGTAATAGTTTCATGTTCTCATAAGTTTCTTCCATATTAGAGGCGTGTGCCAGAGGAACAGAAGAAACTGTATTACCGTTACAGAGTAGAACTGCTTTTAAACTCGTTTTGTCGATAAACAAATGCTACTAAGAGGAATTCAAATTATATTTTTAAAATCATTACAATAGTTTGTTTCGAAAATGCCATGTTTCACGATGTTTCCTTTCAAACGAGATCCTAACAATTCTGCCTTCCTTTTTGACAAATTCAAATCGCGAACTAAATGATTTAGGTCTCTTTGAGTTACCAAATGGGGCTTAACTTGAATTTTTTCAAATTCAAAATCAAAATCATTACCATCATTAAAACTAAACTGGCTTGAAATAAAAAGTAGTGAAACGTCAATCCGAAATGATGTAGTCGAACTGGTATAGGTAAATTGTCATTATGAGGGACTAACCCTATTATTGAAGATAAATTAGCATATTTAACTATGTGTTTTTTCTTTGAATGTATGCCTTTCATTGGAGTAAGACAAAAATTGCAGTCCGAAACAGTATGTCGAGTTTCAGTCTACTTCATAGGAACAGTAAACGACATATGACGTGATTCCTCCTTCCATTCGATTAAATTTTTAACGTATGTCTAAAATTTGATTGCAAATGTTTAGTTGCAATTGTTCATTACCCTCCTATAGGGCGCACCTTCCGTATATGAAAAGGGTAAAGAAGTTCCACATAAACCAATTTCCAAGCCATAGGTAATTATCTCTTCTAAACCTATCTTCTTAGTACTAGTCTCTGGATCGATCTCTATCCTTCCAAGAATCCTTGCTTCGATTACACCTACACTTCTAATTAATCTTGGATTTTCTTTAGGGCTTAAATTATTTTTGTATGATCCTATTTCGCACATCCTTCGATAGACGCTAGTGAAAGTTTGGTCACATGAGATATTTCTTTCAGGATATGTTTCCAGATATAACCGCCTTGCTCCTTCTGCATTTCTTTTTGACTTCCCATAGCAAAAGTGCAAATCAATTCAATATTTCAATATTCATCAGCAATTTTGAAAATAATTAAACACCGTGTTCTTTTCAGATTTTTACTAATTTCACGTCTGCTAAAATACAAAAAAATCTTACTTAATAAATATTTTTTATCAAATAAAACTTTCCTTAAATATTTGTCAGATTTGACTAAATTTAAAGCATGGTAACTCGATTTTTTGCTTCTGTTCGGAAAACTGATTTTACTAAGTAACAGGCAGATTCACTAAGAAAGTTTAAAATTCAAATCCGATCTAATTTCCATGAAATATATCTTCTAGTTGGCCAATTTTGTTTTATTATGATACTGTCATAATTTATATTTGATATACCAACAAATAAACGCTTATATGGTGGTATTAATGATAAGAATCTAGCAATAAAGCCTTGAAATATCTAGGAGAAATAGTCTCCCGAAAATAAATAAAATCCTCCATTTTTTCGGTTCAGCAAGAAAAGAAAATGCATGTATTTTTAGGATTTAAAACTTGCTTTACTTATTATTGCTCTTGTCAGTAAAGAGGTTTTAAGGTTAGACCATGTTAGTGAATTCAGGGGTTAAATTCTACTTTGCGCCTAAACGGTGTGGTTATCAACTCGAATAGGAACTCTCTTTTCTGTTATGTATTATTTGGTCTTCAAAATGATATTTCTTTTCAATAAATGTCCAAACAAAAAAGATATGTGACTAATAAACTTTGAATTTCAGGTAAAGTGACCTCTGGTGGTATAATAGAGCAACAATTTTGTAACAGAATGATAGAAGTCATTAAGTGTAATCCCCGTACCAAACATCAACTTGATAAGGTAAAAACTGACACCAAGATGTTAAATATAAGAAAAAAAATTAACTTTGACAGGCTGTAATGTAAGTCGAGAAATGTTGTGTTATCGACTTTTTGTATTGTCTTGTATACGATGTCCTACATTAATTCTACCATGTCGTATCACCTTTCCAAGTATCCTGATACATTAGACGAACAACCTGTATAATAGTAACAACATTAAACGAAATACATACAAACTAACCTTTTCCGGAAAATCCGAAAATTATCTCAAACCACCAAATTACTTTGTATGTAAAATTATTCTTCGACTATAAAATATTTTATATGAATAATTAAAATAAATATGGGGGCACTGAAAGCACAAGTGCAAATTCGTAAAGCACGAACTCCTGTTTAAAATGAAGTAATTTTATGAAATTACTTCATGTCCGTTGAAAAGTTTTCCTTGCACAAAATTGAGAAATCTGCATGTAGTTAAAACTTTATTACATTTTGGCAATAAAACTAGAAGTAATAGGAAAAAGTTTTTGAAAACCTGTCTTACGGATCAAAGTAGCTAATAGAGATAAAAATTTTTTGATACTTATTTGCATTTGTCAGAAAATTTTAGTCGTTTTAAAAAGTTTCAATATTTCGTAATAATCCGAGAGTACATCCGTTCACTGGTTCGGTTTCTCGCGGAGACTTGCAGGAATTTACCCAATATCTCATTTATCATCTTCTGAACTTGCTGTTAAAGATGATTGGTTGGCATTGGCTCTGTGATGTTTTAGAAAGCACCAGTATAGACTCGGGCGTCGAAGAGATGTCCTAAAAATACGAGTTGAACTGTACTCAAACTATTCATGTAGATTACGTAACCATAATACTTTCCTTGCAGCGATGCCCTCAATTTTATCAATTCATATTATTTATCTAGTTGCTGAAGCAGGTCGGATCCAGCCTATCTCTTTGGGGGGGGGGCAAGCGAAAGCAAGTTGTCGGCGGGAGGGGGGGAGACACCAGCAACATTCCCATTTCTAGTGTAAAAGGCAGAGTCAGGTATATTTCTCTGAATTTGAAGCTCTTGGAAAGGGGGGGGGGCGAATACAAGAAAAAACAAGTTGTCGACAAGGGGAAAGATGCGATCAGCATACACATTCCTAATATAAGAGGCACAATCGGGTCTATTTTCCTGAATTCAAAGCTCTCTAGGGAGGGCTATCGCAAAAACAAATAAGTTGTCAACGGGGGGGGGGGGGTGCCAGCAGTATAGACATTCCTAATATAAAATGCAGAATCGGTTCTATTTTCCTGAAATCAAAGCTCTTGGGAAGGGGAGGAGCGATTGCAAGCATACACATTCCTATACTCTATTTAAGAACTAGAGAGAGGAATAAAACTGCTACTGAAACCTCCAACGTATCTGCTCCAGTGACGCAGGTAACTGAGGACTGCCGTAAATCTAATTATATTTAAATGTTATAAGCTTTTATAAATTTACTGCAACAATAAAATTTCTGATAGTTCAATTTAATTTCTGTGAGTGAGCAAAGTATACCTTACAGTGTGTCCTAAGTGATTTATCTTGTTTGTGCTTGTTTTATATATTATTTGAGATTAATGAGATAACCAAAAGATATGGTTTCCACATCTATATTTATTTCAAAATCGTTAAACCAAGGTATGTTTTCCTCACCGTAAAACTTATTACGATGAATTTTTATGATGTTTTAAGATGTCAATATCTAGATAATAATGTTAAAAGCTTTGTTGAGATGTATTCCAAATGACAACAGTTCGAGAATCTACTATGAACCGACTATAGAAGGAGAAAAAAACGACTGAAATTGTTAGTACTCTCAAGCTACATTCGATTACAGGCAGACAAAAAACCTCGTTTGAACAAAAAATGTAAACTGCAATAAAAGAAGTTGTACATACATTTTATTATGAGAAGCAGATCCCAACCGTCGACAAATTTCTAACTAAAATCAATGAAGATCGGGATTTACCTCAAATTAAAAGAACTGAGCTCTGGAAATTGCTCAGAGAACTTAATTTTTGCTGGGAAAAACCAGATAGGAAATCTGTTCTTATAGATCAACCGGAAAATGTCCAATGGAGAAGGAAATATCTCTCTCAAGTAAAAGGTAGAGTTACTAGAAATAACAAAACTTACAAAATTAGTAATTTAACTGTACTTCTGAAAAATGTTTTTGAATAAAGTTAGTGCAGAAAATTGAAAAAAGCCATACAATAAAAGAATAAAAGAAAATGTAGAAACTCGATCTCATGATCGGTGAGATAGGGAACCAATTATTATTAACTTGAGCGAAGATAGCTTTACTGACTTTGATTAGGAATTAGATACGTAATGTTTACTAGTGTAAACACAATTTATTATTTAAATTTTCTGTAACATATAAAAATTAAATACATTTGAATCCCTTTTTTAGTGTTTAATTTTAATTCTGCAGATGGTTCAGGAAATAAATAAACTGAAACGTCAAATATCCTAAAAATGTTGTTAATTAATAACAAAATGACCGATAGCTCCAAAAAATTTTAATATTATATGGACGAATTTATTTTTTTTTTATATGCTTAACTTCTTGTATTTTTAACAATGGGTATTTTGTAAGTATTTAAATTAAAACTTCGAATTTTTGTCTGAATATACCTAAAACGGTTTCTATGCCAGAATTAAAAATAATAAAAATACAGTTGTGATTATTATCTTATATCATAAGAAATAAGATAATATTATAAAAACTTCTTATTTTAAGTTTATTACCGAAATAATATTCTATGTCATAAATACCGAGTGAAAAAATAAACCTCCTTCCGACGCCTATGACAAGGATTAAAATCTTTACACATCCAAATATCTATTGTTATCCAACCCAAATCGACTATTACTATAGACCGGCACAGGCCTGCCAAAGACATCGGACCTAAAGAACACATGTAGTTAGTGAAGAAACAGAAGGGTAAAAAATGATTTATTACTCTCTCTAGTTCTTGAATAAACTAGAGGCAAAATCGGGTCTATTTTCCTGAACTCAAAGATCTTGGTGGAGTGCCCCCCCCCCTTGGATCTGCGCCTGTATGTATATATGTATATATATATATATATATATATATATATATATATATATATATATATATATATATATATATATATAGTCGGTTTATAACGTCCTTCTACGTCTTCCGATTTCTAGTCGCCACTGATCCCGATCTTGCCAAAGATCGTTATCCAGTTGCCTTATCCTGATTTCTTCGTCAATTCCTCCTCTCCAGCTTCTTCTTGGTCTTCCTGGTTTCCGTCTTCCTCGTGGTTTCCATTCTAATATCTGCTTTGGGAGCCGTTCTTCAGGCATCCTTTGAACATGTCCATACCACGTAAGTTGTTTGATTTTAATGTCGTCTACTATGTCATGTGTAACTCCCATAATCTCCAATAGTCTCCAGTAGTCCATTTCAGTAGCTCTTAGTTGACCCTCCGTCCTCTGTTTGATTTGCCACACTTCGCTGCTATATGTGATAATACTTTTTACTATCGTATTAAATATTTGATGTTTATTAGTTTTTGATACCTGCTGGTCCCATAGAATTCCATTCATCATAGCTATAGCTCTCCTGCCTTGAGTGCTCCTTTCCTTTATTGCTTTATCCAGTGTACCATCATTTGTTATTTTTAACCCTAAGTATGTGTAACTCTCGCATTTTTTAATACATTGCCCATCCTCCAATTTAAGATCTTGCTGAATCCCTCCAATACACATGTATTCGGTCTTTTTTATGTTAACCTCCAGACCCCACTTGTTATATTCTTCGATTAACTTCCTTGCCATGTAGTTGAGGTCATCGTACTCCTGAGCCACCACTATTTGGTCATCTGCGAAGCATAAGGTGTACAGCTTATTATCGTTTAATGGAATACCCATAGCACTACATTTCCTTTTCCATGGTTTAAGTACGTGTTCTAAATATATTTTAAACAATGTGGGTGATAGGCAACATCCCTGCTTAAGTCCTCGATTAACTTTAAATCCGTTCGACATTTGATTTTCCAATTTTACATGTGCATTACTATTTTCATAAAGGTTCTTGACAGCTTTAATAAGGGTCGCACTTATATTTGTTTTCTCGAGGGCTTGCCATAAGCGGTTTTGTGGTACACTGTCATAAGCTTTTTTAAGATCCACGTACAAAAGATGAACTTCCTGATTGTAAGCCAGCTTCTTTTCGATTACTTGGGTGATAGAAAACAGATGGTCCATAGTGGATCTTCCTGCTCTAAATCCGGCTTGTTCCTCGGCCTCCATGTCTTGGTATTCCAGTTCTATCTTTTCCTTTATTACTTTCCCGTATATTCGGCTTAAGGTACTCGTAACGGCTATACCTCTGTAATTTTCACATTCATCCCTTCTTCCTTTTCTGTTTATGGCGGATATTAGTGAAGTTTTCCATTCGCTGGGTACCGTGCTTCCATATAGGCATTTCTGAAATAAATTCGTCATCTGTTCATACAGCTTTCTAGTTCCGTATTTTATCAACTCTGCTGGGATATTACCGGGCCCTGACGCTTTTCCGTTTTTCAGTGATTTGCATATCTTAATGACGTCGTTTAGGTATATTCTACATGGGGAAGCTATTACCTGTATGTGTTGTTGTTTTTCCTCCTTCTGAAATTCCACCCTATCTTCCTGGAGCAGAACGGAGAAATACTTATCCCATTGTTCGAGTGAGATTGGTGCAATTACATATTTTTTCTTTTCCTGTCTCAGGGATTTTATAATTCTCCAGCTTTCCGTACTTCTCTGTCCCCCCAGAAACATGTTAATCTTGTTACATTTAGCCTCCCATGTTTCGTTCTTCTTTAGGACTATCTTTCTTCTAACTTTTGTTTGTAACTCTTTATATTTTATCTTGTCTTCGTTGGATTTTGTATTTAAATAGGTTTTGTATTTATCCCTTTTGTCCCTAATGTCTTGTTCAATATCTTCATCCCACCAATACGGTTTTCCTCTCTGTTTCTGTCCCCTTTCTTGGTACCCCAGTGCTTCTGTTGCTGCTTCCTGAATGCAGGTCTTGATGTGCTGATACTGTTCTTCCGTATCTTCAAACTCTACGTCACCCAGTTTAGAGTCTAGTCTGTCCTTATACAGTTTCTTAGTGCTGTCATGTTCTAGGCTGTCTATGTTGTATCTGATTTCCTCCGTTTTCCTATAGTTATTTTCGTTCATTATTTTTCCTTCGTGTCGGATTGGGAACGTTACTTTCATCTTTAGTAGGTGATGGTCATTTCCACAGGTTGCACCTCTATAAACTCTCACGTCTTGTACTTTAAGTTTTGTTTTAACTCGAGCTATAGCATAGTCTATAATAGTTTTTAATTGTCGGGTATTCTGGGTCCACGTATATTTGTGTATCATCTTATGCGGGTAAAATCCATTGAGGATCCGTAGTTCATTCTGTTCACATACTGTAATCAACCGCATTCCGTTGTCATTGGTCACTTGTTCGCCGAATGGGCCTACTGTTTGATCATGTTGTTTACTTCCGATTCTACTGTTTAAATCTCCAAGTATGATAACTTCCCTCTCGGTACCAATTTTTGTTATAATATATATATATATATATATATATATATATATATATATATATATATATATATATATATATATATATATATATATACCTTCTGTTTTTAAAGTCACACAAGATTCAGCTTCAACTTTATTTTCTCTTGAATTTAACCAAAATTGATTAAAATGGTCTTCTCTTTCATTACGTTTCCCGAAACCTTAATTACCCATATAATCAATTACTTGACCTTGACATTCTTTGACATTAAAGTCTTCTATAACTATTGTAGTATGACGTTTCCCGTTTATCTCAAAATTTGTTCCAGAATTGAGCAGAATTTTTCGCTTAATCACCATCTTTATCTGCTATGGAGACCTGCACTACAGACATTATTATTACTTCTTTCACTACGGTCTTGTTACCCAGAGCATTAATCTTTGGATTTCCAACTACATTACTAATATATACAACTTTAAAAGTGTTTGTAGAATAAATAAAATGTAATATGTATGTGCTTTAGATGTTTTGGTTGATCTCCTCCTGACCAGAAAAAATACGTCAGTTTTACAATATCGTAATGATGACAAATTTTCATCCATTCTCCAATATCATCCATTCTCAATTATGATAAAGCTTTTTATTCTCCAGTAGCTATCTTTTATTATACTTTTTTCTGTCTCTATTCGTTACTACGTTTTTTTTAAAGTACATTAATTAATTTAGATTTCAGGCGAAAACTCATTGCGCTCACGAAAACAATGCAAATTGCACAATGTACATTGATGCAAAAAAACAGCACAATTTATGCGGAGTCAGAGTTCATTTATTTAAATGCTCGACCAATTTGAATCAATCGACTGAAAGGTACATACCTTTGGTGCCAGCTTTTATTTTGCATGCCGCTTAAAGGTCACTTACAGAATCGTATTAAGGTTCTGAACATATTTTGATAACTTACGTCTGGTGGACAATTCAAATTAAAGGAAATTATATTTAGTAATATTATATTTCATTAATTTACTTCTAAATAGACAATTATTTTTACTTTATATACATATATACAATGTGTCCAAATTACTAATAATTGTATTGCAATATCAAAATCCGTAAGAAATATAAAAAATGTTAAATAGAAAAAGTTCCTAACAATTTTGTTGACAATTTATTATTGAACTTTTGAAAATCTGTTATAACTTCGTTATTGTTTATGTTTTTAAATCGGTAAAAATACTATTCGGGCACCTTCTTTCGAAAAATGTATCGAATTGATCAAACTTCAATTTAAACGTTATGAAAAGAAACTTTTGTTCTCACGTTGGGCGCCAAATTTGTTATCAAAAAAAAATAGTCTTTGTCTATAAATCACCCAAAAAAATTTAAAAAGGTAGAAAGAAATGTTTATCTAAACTTGTCAGGTGGCTCTGTAATGGTCGCTACCTTTTAGGGCTCATCCGGCTAGCTCGTCCCAAGGGAACGGAGAGTGGTGTAGGTAAATGCGCCACCTATTTTGGTGCCCTAAAGGTTAAAGTAGAGACCGATATAACAAAAAAACAGAAAATCTAATTTAATTACAAGAAAAACACCCAAAAAAATTTAAAAAAACAAGTATCTATATTTACGTGTTATGATGTAAATGTAACCAACGAGAGTGGCACAGCGCTTCTCTGTTTGAAGGAATAAACCTGGGACAGTCAGCTGGTTTTTGACAACTCAAAACTAACTAATTTGTCTAATAAAATGAGAAATTTTAATTTAATCAGTGTTTTGGCTATACTACTAACTATACAAAAGCAATTTAATATAAATGGCAACTATATATATATATATATAATATGATAGTATTAAGTGCACTCTACCCGCGTAAATAGGCCTGTTTACCTGAGTTAACAAATGTGCCCTTTTACATATGTGAAAGATATCAACTGCATACGGTTGCAAGATTTGATTAATTGTACCATATGAGGAAACACACTAGATCTTACCAAGGTAAGTACACTGATTATTCATTAATTTTATATTCAAAATGAAAAGAAAAATACAACGGCTTTAAATTTTACAGGTGATGCCGAAGGCATTAAAGTCTATGATACCCTGAAAACGACACAGACACATAAAACCTGATTAACGGCGGCTTCTTGATGTGCTGATGTTGAGGCTCTGGATAACTCGTTGTGGTGGTATGTAGCATGCAAGGCAGATGCCGTAGAGACATCCACAAGGAGGCCCCGATGGTCTGGTATGTACAGCAGCCAAGGCAGGTACCGTTGAGAAGTCAGCCAGAGGGCAACGAAAGGAAAAAGAAAAAGGGGGAAAAAGGCCTAAAACAAAAGATGGACTTAGAAAGAACTCAACCTTTTATGTTACGAATGAGGTAGGTTACTCATTCCTTTTCTTCTTAAACATACCCACAATTATTAACACTTGAGCATTAAAACAAAAATTAAAACAGACTTACCAGTGATGTTATGTGGCCTTTTCGTGATGGAACAGAAAAAATAGCAAAATTTGATGTCGGGTTTGTCCCCCGAATTAACCAAACCAAATCAGCATACAGCTGTTAACAACACAGTTACTATAAATTTGGTCAGGAACCCGAAACTTTCAATTCAAAACTAGCAAAATTGCCAAGTGACCTTTCCGGTGCAACTCTGCAAGGAAAGTCCTTATCACTCTCAGACTTTTTTTCATGTCCTCAGAAAAACGTCCACGGAAACGGCGGGAAAAGATACAGGAATCTGTATATCGACTGACAACTGACAAGCTTCAAAACAATGAAAAAAAAATAGAAATATGAAATTTTAAAATTATGATACGAAATTTTATTAGCAATTAACTAAGGCAATTGTGGTACGTTCAAGAATTTATATCAATAAACAGGCTTTGTTGAAGTGAAACTGTCTCGCAAGAAAAGTCGAGTAGATTCTAACCTTAAACTTTATTTATATTTGACACTAAGGTAGTTTTTTCTTTTTTAGCTTAATAGAATCTCTCATAGTCGCACGATAACTGATACAATGGGAAAATTAAACTGCCTAGAAGATATAGAAGATCCAACAGCATCCAGAGAGCTTAAACTCAGAAATCTGTCGATACTGCAGCCAAATGATTATCTGCCCACTCGAGGTCTCTCGATGAAGGTAACAACAACCGCAAAAGACAATTTAAATTAAGAATTTCTAACTAAATATTCTATACCGAGCCACTCTGTACAAGACTAATGCAGTTCTATATTTTAGGTACAAAGAAGAGAAGCCTTAGGAACTCAACAAAATAACAACAAGGACTATCGAACAATTACTATGGATTAAAATACCATAATTGTGAACCTAATTCTAATAAACAAGATATACTGCCAACGTTTTCTTTCATTTGCAAACATGTTCCCAAACCAAAAAAAAAAACAAAACACATAAATGATGAAGGAGGTAAGCGTAAAAATTATTAAATTTTAGATAGAAAATTAGACAGGAAAATTAAAACCGTAACAATACATATATATATATATATATATATATATATATATATATATATATATATATATAACCTGAACAAATTGCGATGAAAGCACAATTTATCCCATTCCACCACCGAAGTTTGCATTCACTGTTCACATTATATTTCATTTACACACCGAGTTGTATATAGTTGTACGTTGGCTGAATGTGATTTCAGCACTACAACAGCATAATGTGGATACATCTACTGCTATTGCATCTCACACGGAGGAATCCGTGAAAACCACATAAACATATATATATATATATATATATATATATATATATATATATATATATATATATATATATATGTTATGTCGGATACTTTCACGGGTGTGATGTGTAATCGAAGATTTTCGGGCATCCCGAGTATGTGCTGAGTCCCTCTCAGGACTGTAAGGCAGCTGACGTTTCGGTGAAATCTCGTAGACGCCATACAGTGAGCTTTGAAAATGGTGAATGAGATTTCACCGAAACGTCAGCTGCCTTACAGTCCTGAGAGGGACGATTACATATATATATATATATATATATATATATATATATATATATATATTTCGCCTATCATCTCGTATTTGGCTCATTGAAACCATATCTACAAAATGCCGTTGCAAAAAATGAAAAACTGTCGACGCTACAAGAGTGTTACATACAGATAGACCGACGCACGCTAGACAGAAAAGGAGTCTAAAATCTACCTCCAGTTCTTACCTCTTGTAATTTAAGGCAAAAATATAACTTGTAACGTTAAAACAACTTTTCGTTTCAGCCTCTATTGCATTCTAAAAATAGACCTCGTTTCTAACATAAAATGCCGATTGGATCACAATTATCGGCTAGGGAATTTTTTAAATCGAATATGTTTTTATTGAAAAACTTCTTCATTGGATTCACTAATCTCTGTTTCAATTCTTTACATTAAAACAAATAAATGATAATGAAAATATAGAGATGCCAGCTGTTCTTTTCTCTTTAAGCTAAATAAAGCAAAATAAATAAACTACTTTACAAAACATATTAAATTCTATGGCTTTTCCGTAGTTTTATTTTCTTACTTTTTTCTTTTCTTTTTGCTTCAGTTGGTGACATTTTAATCAAGAAAATATACATATAAAACCCTTTCCTAATACCTTTTTCATAAAAATTATTCAAATTACCTCATTTCTGCAGTAATAACTTTGGATCCAGATTCACAAGAACTCGATATGTTCCTACGTGACCTTTTTTCCAACAAGATGGAGCGTCGCCCCACTACGCTGTCCCTGTTCGTGCTTATTTGGATGAGGTTTTTCGAATCATTAGATAGGCAGAAGAGGGACAATTGATGGGCCAGACAGATCACCAGATTTAACCCTCTTGATTATTTCTTGTGGGGATACTTAAAAACTAAAGTGTACTTGACCCAGCCCGACAATTTACAGTCCTAAAAATTCGAATACGCCAGGAAGTAAGAAACATAATCGCAGATGTCATTGATAATGTTATGAAAAATTTATTCATCGACTTGGCGCTGTTATAAGATTTTCATGGGGCCCAGTTTAAACATTTAATTTAGATGTTACCAATTTTTTTTATATTTTACAGTTTTACAGTAATTTTTCTTCATTATTGCCTTGTGTAACCAACATCGATAATTACCTTGTCGTATGTAAAAAATATGACCTTTCTAATTCAATTTCAATTGAAACAAAAAATATTGATGACGTCATAGCTCCTTCTTGAATTACCCTATATATTTTGGTATCAGGCAAAAAAAATCTAAACTAAAAATAAAATTTGACGGGTCTAAAAGTTTTTGCCAAACAAGTACCTATTTAGTGTCTGTTCAATTTATTCGCTACTTTACGAAAACACAATTACAAAACAGAAATTGCAGCCCACCATAAAACTACCTAAAAGATGATTCAATTAGTGGAGTGATGTTGGCTATAAACCAACTCGAAAGTGACAAATAACCTAAACATAATATAAATGAAGTCTATGGAAAGATTCAAAATAATTTTAGGAACACTGCGATAAAAAAGGATAAAAGTAAGAATTACACCAAAATAGTAGGTAGGAAAACTGAAATCTGTCTAAAAAAAGGTGACAGTAATTCATCATTTAAATAAACAATCTAGCACAGTGTAGTAGAATATCGGCATAATGGTCAAAATAAAAATTAAATTAACTTAAACCGTATTTTGCAGGGAAAGAGTATAGGCAAATTTCAGAAAGATAAAGAAAACAATCGAGTTGGGAAGAAAATTTGTAAGGAAGTAGAACTAGGAGTATTCGTAATATAGTTAAACCAAAAATGCAAGATTAGTATGCTAGACTAGTTATTCAAAGGATTTATGAGCAATAATTAAGAGACATGATATTATGTTGCCCAAAAGGTGAGTATTTGCAAAAATAAGGTAAAATTAAGGAAATTAGTCAGAGTAAATTTAATATGAGATAAATAAATAAATAAATAAATAAACATATATATATATATATATATATATATATATATATATATATATATATATATATATATATATATATATATATTCCACACTAGGGTTATTGGGGATGCAGACTTTTTTAAATTTGTACGTCTTGGTAAGGATCCGTAGTCAAGCAAAAAATTTATCAAAAATAGAATGTAAAGTTAAGAAATTACTTCTTTGATATTTTTTACGTAATATAAGAGAATTAATTTAAAGAACTATTCATCTGGAGATGGACGGTCCAGGAGGCTCAAATACTTTTCTTTTTCCAACTTTAAAATAAAACTGTAAATGGCACTCAGAGTCTCGGTGTCACTTTTTTATTCATGGTGTTACTTTCTTGATTAATATACACCATTTTGAGAAAGAACTTTTTCTGATAAGCAGGAACTCTTTTCAGAATCTTAGTGCCATCCCAGTTAATATGGTGGTCTTGATTAAAAATATGTTGAGTCAGAGCACAAGAGGGTAAACCTCTATTAATATTACTACGATGAGAATTCTGTCTTTGATGCTTCTTAAAGTCTGGCCTATATATACAAATTGACAGTTGAAACAAAAAACTTTTATAAACTATGCAGGACGTCTTACTCAGCTGTAAAGGAGTTTTGGTTTTAGAATGCAATTTTAAAGAGAATAAGTAATTGTTTTCTAGCTATTTTAATATCTGTATTTTTAGAAATATTCATCGATTTGTCAGTAAAATTTTATATATGCGGTAGTGTGTGAAAAAACTGAATTTGTACTGTTACATTTGATAGAGTGTATATTGGGCCCAAAGACTAAGTATGTAACAGAGATGGTTGAGAAGGCATGTCAAACATTTTTTCAGGAATATTGTATTTAATATTATAAAGAAATGTTTTAATAATGTTGTCGGAGTAAGAATTCTCCAATAGTATATTATTAAGTTGGCGTAATGCCTCTTCTCTAAAATTCAGGTATGTCAGTTTGACAGCTCTATTTTTCATATTTAAGATGAGATTGTCGATCTCATAGGATGGTACGAATGATAATGGATGAATCTATTAAAACAGTATGGTTTTCTATACCATTTAGTTTTTAAAGTATTTTCATTCGTACGTATAACTAACATATCCAAAAATGGGATAATATTATTAGTTTCTTCCTCAACTGTGAATTGAATATGAGGATTAAAAGAGTTAAAGAGTTCAAGAGCTATCTCAATTCTACCCGCAGGTACAGCAAGCAGCAAGTCATCCACATATCGGAGACGATCCTTAACCAGATCATCTAGTACATAGTTGACTAAAATGGGAGAAATTTTAGAGCCGATTGGTGTTCCAAATAGACAAATGAAAGTACTTTAAGCTGGAACTTGTTTAAGTCTGTGAAAATACAACTTGCAAGTATAGATTTAAGCCAAAATTCAAATTTTCGTGTATTTTATTATAAGATTAGTAGATGCTGGCTCGTAGCATAGCGACGAGGAATGTCCAAGTAGAAGTGTCTTAAGCTTTGGTTTGTCCAAATCGATTAAGATTTGACTTGCAGGTATAAATTTTTGACAAAATCCTTATGAATCGTTTCTCTACCTCTATATTTTTTGAGGTTAAAAAATTCTGGTTAGTAAGTGTCATTAAGGTTTCTAATTGGTAAAGATTTGACTTATAGACAGATCTTTGTTCAACAATGCAATTTTTGACCCACTGTGGAAGGAGGAACATACAGAAAAGCCGAATGTTCTTTTAAAAAAGTTATCTAAATATTTATGGACTATGAGGGCAACTTAAATAATATATTTACCGCTTTTAGTGGAAGGGGTTATTATTTTTTTAGTTGCTCCTATAATCAGTAAATATTGGTATTAATATTTAAACATGCAATTATTAGTAACCAAAAAGCAAAATTAAATAGTAAAGTACGTACGGTTCTGTTTACAATCATTATACACCATACACGGCTGTTCGAACAGACCGATTAATTCTGCTCAAGCTGTTTAATTTTAAAATCCAAATTTATTATTATCGATTTGTTTTATTAGTATAAAATTCAATTAACTTTGCCCCGGAATGTGTATTTATAAGCAAAAATAATATCTGTCGGTATTTGTTTTTAATTAAACCGGTTGCCTGCGCAAAAATTGATCTGCACTAATGGCCGCATTGCATTCTCTCGCCTCTTTCATTCGTAAGCGACGCACTATTACTGTTGTTCCCAATCAAAATATTTGCTGTCCATACATGACGGTTAAAAAAGCGCTAGTTTTTGTTTATTTTGTGGGTTTTGTTGGGAACATTTTTTATGGATTTTAATTTTTGTGAAACCCTAAAATACCCTAATTCGCTAGATAAACGAAGGAGGCAAATCAGTTTTATTTTAAAATGTAATATGCAGCCGGAGTTGTCAAAGTCGTGACGGCAGTAGCTCTGATAAACTGAATCAAGTACTGTTATATACAAAGACAAAGTACTAAAATAAAATTTCTGGATGACAATCACGGCCCGGCGGCCTTTGATTTTGTAATAATGCGATCTTGGACCAACTCTCATAATATATCGTAGAAGCGACATTGTCAGATGTATTAACGGAGTACGAGTACTTTATTTTTAATTTTCGCAATGTCAATAACAATTATGTTCTTTTTTTGATTCCATACTGTATTAACGGTTTTATTTACCGAACTTTAGTTAATTTTTTCCAAGGGTCTCTTTCAATTGCCTTTCGCAATTTTAACTATTTTTCGATTTTAGCGAGACGTCAACGTACCTCGCCATTATTCGGTATGATTGTACTCATCTCCGAGAATACTGGCCAATTTATGCGATTACCGGGTTTATTGAATTAATTTTGTCCTTTAGGAAACGCAGAAGTTCGTTTCCCTGGGGATTAATTTATTTTTTAAGAATTTTCGTATTATCAATTATTCGTGTAAAACGCAAGTTTTAACAAAAATCAGGGGTTGTTGGTAAAGTCCCGCCACACCCCCCGACTCGAATGAAAACTCTAGCTGCCTCACCTTTCTTCTCGCTCACTGGGATCGAAGGGGAATGAGTGAAGCTCAGAGTTAACGAAAATTAATTAAGTTTTATTTTTGTTTGGGAATACTTCTAGGGAATGAATCATTTAGGAAAAGATTCTTATTCGCGTATTACCCGAGAGTGATGTTAAGTCTAAAGTCTTGAATGCTGTAACGACGGTTGACGCTTTACGGTAACCTTGATTTAAGTTGAGTAAATGCCGGTTACCATAAAAATCCTTGCTACAATAAGTATGAAAAAATTCTTAGTATATTTTGAAATAATAGTGAGTCATAAGAAGAAGCATACTGTAATAGGGACAATTCCACTGAATTCGGGGAAGCACCGAGTCAAAACGCCACTACGACGCCGTGGGTTTCCCCGTTTTGGCAATCGAACAATTGGAGATTTAGTACTGTATGCCGTATTATTCAATTTATTTTATTTATTTAGGGAGCTTGGGACATATTACATCTAAAATTTAATATTTCGTCGTAAAATAAGCGTATATTCACAACACAGACTATATCAAGTTGCTGGTGGGAAGAGCTTAGAAATAAGTTTTCCTTTTATTACGTGTCTTATTGCTTTAAAGTAGATAATAACATATGCCTAAGATAATTTTACAATCGTTTAAAACAAATGTCCTAACAGAGAAGGATGATTTAAAACTATTTCTTCCTTTGTACTCTTTCTTATGATTTTTTTAGTAATTATCCGCATTTTACAATTTATTACTACATTTGAATCTAAAATTTAAAAATTTTACAATAATTATCTCCTAGACAAGCAAAACGATAATCTGGCGACGTTGCATCATATCTGCACAGCTGTTTAGTTTTGTATGCCGATTGATGGGCGATGCTTCTTTGATCATTGATAAAAAAATTACTCTGGCCGAAAAATACCAGATTAGGCAAAGGTCATAAAAATTAATTAAATACATAGACAAAAGAACAATACATACTGTATAAAAATCTAGGTGATTCAGTGATGAAATGCAGAAAAGTTCTCTCTTTCTCAGTGCTTATTTACTTGTAAATCTGAGAAATCTTGCAGTCTAGGGATATCCAGAATCTTTAGGATTTATAGGCATATTTAAAAGTTAAAGAACAAATAAATCCAACAAAAAAAAAACATAATAATATGGTGATTCAATGACAGTCGGTTGATGACATCAGTGCTGTGTCTTTGTATTATAAGAGTTGTTGGATGAATTATTTTACAAGAAAATAAGTAAAAATAAAATAACATTAGATATTAACACATAAAACAAGATAATGCTCTATTTTATTATCACGAAAAGGCCAATTTACAGGGTGTTTCATAAATAATGTTGTACAGTCCTTCGTCCAGAAGTTAATAATAACTAGTATATAGGGTGCCAAAATTAAAATTTTGTTTCCGATTTTATTAAACAATTTTTAAAAAATCGGATATTTGAACAACATATAGCGATCAAAGTTTTCCCGAGACAAGAAATCAAAAGATTTTCAGAGTTTTGTTGTTAGGATGCTACTTATGGTATTGTTCATGTTTGTTAAACGTTTTTCAAGAAAAAGATTTACATCCTGTTTGAGTAGTCGTATGACATGCATTCTGGGTTAAAGGTGTAATAGGAATTTTAATGGCTAATGGTATCCCAGTATCCAGTGGCGGTTAGTGTATAAGTACTGCAAAACTGCAAAACAACCAACATTTTTAGGCTAAAAGCATTGTTGTAAATGTTTTATAAAATATTCTACAAAATAGTCTCTATGAATTATGGAACAAAATAAAATCAAGTCAAGAGTTTGTTAAAAAAACGAAAAAAAATAATACTAAAACACATCAGAAAAAGCATGAAAATGTGGTTCGAAGAAGAAATCCAATAAAAAGAGACAGAAAAATATTGGTATGTCTGATTATATCTAATTTTTGTCAAGCTTTTGACGCGTGCGTGCAGCATCGGCGGTACGTTCCATGTTTGAAATTAATTTGTTCAACTCGAAATTAGTAGACTGAAAACTACTTATATTCGTAAGAAGCGGGTGTAAACTCGAAGAAGGAAAAAAGTCCTTTACCGGATATTTGGATTGAAAAAGAAGTATCGAGTGGAGAAAAATTCTACAAAAGACAATTTAATCTATAAATATATTGTTTGGATGATTGGATATTTGGCTGTAATAGAAAAAATGCACCTTTTTGTTTTCCATTTGTACTTTTTGGAGGAGATAAGTCTCCGACACAAATTGGTGTAATCGACCTTGTGCATTTAATCGAAAAAATAAAAAGGCATGAGATATCTAAAAATCATTTGCATGGTAAAATGGAATTTGCTTTGTTAGGGACTCTTAATATAAGAGATTAAGGAAATTCAGCGAATTGGATGAATTTTCGAGAATTTAATGACACTGATACGAAAAATAGGTGTTTTTTCAAAAATTATTGAGTGAATAAAATTTAGTGGTGTATTTGAGTTGGCTCTTCGGGGGCACGATGAAAAAGAACAATCTGAACGGAACATTTAAAATACTCTACAGTGTATAAAAGAATTTGTAAGAAAATTTAAAATGATTATATATTAGAAATATGTCAGGAACTAATTTTGTTTGATTCGCGAATCCCCATATTTAGCAATTATGGCGGACGAAACAGCAGATGTATCAGCAAAGTCTCAGATGGTCACAATATCTAGGTATTTCCGGAATACAGAACCCATAGAATGTTTCTAGATCTATTTAGAGCCTTCAAGCTTAGAAGCAGAAAGTCTAAGCAAAGATATTTTTGGTGTTCTAGATCCCATATTAGAAAATCGAAACAAAAAATTAATTTCTCAGATCTACGATGGAGAGGCTGGAATGAGGAACGAAGTACAGGAATACAGGCAAGGATTAAAGAAAAGTATTCTAATGCAGACTTTGTATACTGCTATGCTCATCCGCTTAATTTGGTAATGTTAAAAGCCGCTTCTGAAAGTTTACAAGTTCGACTTTTTTTTTGGAAATTTACAAGAAATCTCTGCTTTTTTAAAAAATTCACCTCAACGTGTAACAGTGTTAAATAAAATCGTGGAAAGACGCATTCCCCGTAAATGTAGTTTTGAACACACAGTCTTCCATTAAAAGAATACTTATAGATCCAAATTTTATTCCTTCGTTAGCACTTTTTCATTAAGTGATGCCTTACGTTGACATTTTATTTAATGAACTACAAACAAAAGGAAAATGGATCCATTAGAAATAAGCTATTTTTGAGCAAAATATTGTTTTAATAAGGAATACACTGGACGATATTGATCACAAGGCTTTAAATTTACGTACTGAACCGATGCTCGCTAAAAGAAAACGAGGAGGTGATAGTAAATGGGACCACCGAATTGCTGCAATAAAAGTTTATGATATAATAATAATAAACTCTGCAAAAGATCGCTTTGATTTAAAGATCGCTTATTGGAGGCGTCATTATTACACTCCGATCAATTTGGTAAATATTCTGGATCTGTTCTTGATGACAGATTAAATTTGACATGTTTCGCATACCCAAATTTAGATAAGGAACGTCTAAAAACTGAATTATCTGTTATTAAACAAGAAAACTATTTGAAATGTTGATTACCATACCCTGTGACTACAGTAGAAGCTGAACGATCCTTCCCTACTCCATGACTGAAAATCGCCTAGTGACTTTATCGATGTTGACGATTGAAAAAAAAGCTAATTAGTGAAACCCAAAATTTTAATTAACGTGCCATAAAAAAATTTGCTTCGAAAAAAAATCGATTAATACATAAAAAATATCGTATGATAGTCAATTTTTGTTAAGTGTAAATAGTAAAAACATACATAAGGAAAAAAAAATGTTATTTGTTTGTAAATATATAGAAACCTTATGATCAAACACTTTTTATGCATAAACAAGTGTACAGTGCAATGTACAAAATGCTCCACTTTTCATATGTTTAAGCCTTATGAGGATTTTTCACGGAAATTTGTAAGTTTTTTTTTGTCTCTATAAAATTTAAATGTAGTGCAGAACCCATCATTATTCTGATCACGAGTTGCCACTGCCAGTCTTTTAAGAAACATTTTAGAACCCCAATTAGACAATATGGGTTTTGAAAATATCTTTTTTGGCAGGATCTCAAAGCGAGGGAAATACTGACTTTATTACAGACACTCTTTCCTTCCAAGCAACAAAAATAAGAAGATTTTTTGCTGTACCTATTTCATATGCAGTAATTGTTATTAAACGGGGGTTCAAATTAAAGCTCTTTTAATTATTTTTAGCTTTGTACTAAAACATTTTTGTCTAAAATTATTACCTTTGTTTTTAGGTGCAAAAAAAACTGTATTTTTGTAACTTTGGACACTCGTGGCTGTCGTAATTTTTCCTACTACTATTATGAAATTTTTATGTCGATGATTGGCAGTGTCTGCTGGACTATATATGAAAAATCCTAAAACGGCTAAGCCATGTTGTGTTTGTATACTCTCTCTCTATCTCTCACTAGCAGCTCAATTGAGTCCATTCCTGGACATAAGCCTCCTCTAGTCTCTTCCATTTCAATCTGTTTTCTGCAATCCGGCGTCAATTTCTACCTGTTTCCCTCTTTATGTCATATCCATCTTTTTTGGGGTCTTCCGATAGTTTTGTTAGACGACCTAAATCGCCATTGCAATATATATTTTGTCCATCTTGTATAGTCTTGCCGACGTGTTCTACCCAGGTCCATTTCAAAGTAGCAATGCGTTCTATCACATCCTCCATTTTCGTGCCTGCTCGTTCCTTATTCGGTCACGTAGTGATATTCCCAGAATGATTCTTTCTATTGCTCACTGAGTAGTTGTATTGGCTGCTTTAACTGTTGGTATGATTATCTCCATTCCATAGGTCATTATTAGAAGAACATACGAATCAAATATTCTTCTTTTAAAATTAATGGGAACATTAGGGTTTTTGACAAAGTATCAAAATCTTCCAATGGCTGCCCATAACGTTCTAATTTTTTTATTTATTTCTGTTTGATGGTTTTCTTTCCCAAGTCTAATTAGATGGCCTAAATATACAGATTCCTCGACTGTTTTTATTTAGTTGTTTCCTACCTAAAGTAGCCTATCTTCTGGAAATATTATTTTGGTTTTTGCTAGGTTCGTGCTTAATCCAACTTTTTCTGAAACATTTTTCAGAGAATATTTCCTGTAACTTGTCTAGATCTTTACTTATTAATACCACGTCATCCGCAAAACGTTAAAAGCTGAGATATCCACCATCAATGCTAATGCCCTCATGTTCCCAGTTTAGTTGTTTAAAGACATCTTCCAGTGTTAAAGTAAAGAGTTTAAGGGAAATCGTATCTTCTTGTCGCACCCCTCGACAATATTTATCTTCTATGTTTCTGAGTTCTCGGTTTTCTTAATCTGCAGTGTGGTCTTATTGTAAATATATTTCAGAAGATTTCTGTATTTGTAGTCAATCCTTCCTTTGTCCATTACTTGAAATATGGCCCATAGCTCGACAGAGTCAAAAGCCTTGGTAAAATCAATAAATGCTAGGTGAATTTTAATATTACATTCTGTAAATTTTTATATTAGTAATTTGATGTTCGGTATCTGCTCTGTTGTACTAAAGCACTTTCGAAATCCAGCTTGTTCTGGAAGATGATAGGAGTCAAATTTGTTTGTTAGTCTATTAGTTATAATTTTTGTAAGCAATTTGTATGGATGTGACAGGAAACTTAGGGAGCCATAATTCTCGATGTCTAATTTATCGCCTTTTTTATATAGAAGAATGACTTGGGCGTTTTTCCAGTTAACATGGATTTTGTCGTTTCGAAGACATTTATTCAAAAGAATGCTCATTGAATGTAAACTGCCACTGAAAAAATGTGTTTCTTGCTCTTCTAAACGTCCTAATTGGACCTAAAAATTTTATTTAAAATTAGTTTTTCCAAAAAATATTACGAAATATCCCAACTAGGAATTCTCTAAGTGGATATTCAAAGTTTATCACGTCGCCGGCCGCAATTTAATATTAACAAAAATAAACATGTAGTGCATGCCCGGGCTAGCACAGGACCTCCAGCAACTAAATCGCATTAGAGAAACACGATAGCAAAGTTATAAAGTCGATATAGAACGTGGTATGGGGTCTGGAGGGCTCAGTTGAAAGCCTGGTCACGTGCGTCTTTTAGACACGACGTGTCGTTCGATAGTAAGCGTATTATGTAGGCAGAGACGATGATGGGTATTATAATTTGCTATAAGAGATAATTTTAGTGATGATGTCTTGGAAATTTTATTTTACGACAGTAGCAGTCCGATAAGGATAAGAAATTTGATGTATAAATTTTATGGAAAAGTGCATTTTAGGGAAATTAGTAGGGAAACCTAGTGGATTTTGAAAATGTGTAATTTTTCTGTCCGACGTATACTTTTTGAGTTAAAAATCGTTAAACATTTGACAAATGGCATATGCCAAATTTCAACATGAATAATTTTTGATTAAATAAATATTTTCAAATTCTGCAATTGACATTTACAGTCAAGAACTACAAAATGAGATTAATCAAAATGTGAAAATTTAGTGTTTTCATCCCTTTTTAAGGCTATAAAAAAAGTGTGTCATCAATTGTACAGGGTGAGTCAACGATTGGATGAAGTAAGTTTGTGCCTTTTCGGTGAAATTTACAAAGAAACTATATTTATTGTTTGATACAGTTTATTTTTACGCAGATTTTAAAAATATTCAGGACTCTACAGGGTGAGCCAAAAAACTAGGACAGCATAAAGTTGTATTTTTTTAAATAGAACATCCTATATACGAATCGTATTTTCGATTTAGCTTATAATTTTAAATCTTTTTTTATTAAGGGTTTACTATAACAAAACTTTACAGTTTCTGAGATAATTAAGTTTAAAGAAAAAAAGTCACATTTTCAAGCATCAATTCAATCCTAAATAACGTTTTCAATTTTGTGACAAATATATTCAAATTTGGAATTTAGCAAGGCCAAGGACAAGTTAACATAATTTTTACCTAATATTTGCAATAAAAGCTACAGGGTGTTGAACACATCGGCTCAAATTTGAACAAGTTTAAATGAATAAATATATTTTTTTTAAATGGTACACCCTGTATATTTTCATGTTATTTAATAGAGTAATAAAAACCCTAAAAGTTTTGTTCAGTATATCCTATACCTATTTATAATAGTTTTTGAGATATTTCAGTTTTTCTTATTTTCCATACTTTTTTACAGAAATAGTCTTCATTATCATAGTAGCCATGTAAAATAATAAAAAGAAACTACAGAAACAAACAGAATGTGGTTAAATATGATGAAATACATTATTCGTTATATTACAACGGCAGTAGTTTAATTAAACATAATGTGAAAAAATTAACACAACAATAACCACAAGGCAAATACATATTTACTTTTATACTAAATTGAAACAAAAAAATTACCTATTAAATACTGAGATTAATTATTTCTTTTTAATAAGTGTTCGAATAAACGACCCTCTTGTGCAATACACAAATTTAGTCTTTTTTGCAGAGTTTCTCGGACCCTGGACAAAATTAGTGGCGTTATTGTTCTACAGGTATCCCTAATCCTGTTTCGCATATCTTCCACTGTTGTTGGTGGATTAACGTACACCTTATTTTTAATATAACCCCATAGGAAGAAATCTAATGGGGTGATGTCGCAAGACCTTGGTGGCCACTCAATGAAACTCCCACGTCCAATCCATTTTTGCGGATATCGTTGGTCCAAAAACTCACGAACTTCACGATGGTAATGCGGAGGCGCACCATCGTGCTAGAACCACATACTGTCGAGCTCATCCCTATCGAGACCTTGAAGCAGTTGGGGTAGTTCTTCTTGTAGAAAGTTCAGATAACTATGGCCATTTAGTGGTTCATTAAAAAAGTGGGGTCCAATAATTCGATTATGATGAATACCACACCAAACATTTAATGACCAGTGGTTTTGATGTTGCACCTCTCTAATCCAAAATGGGTTTTCTGTGGTATAATAATGCATGTTGCATCTATTTACGGCACCGTTACTTCTAAAAGTAGCTTCATCACTAAACGTTACCCTGCATAATAAATTTGGATTTAATTGAATCTCCGCATTTATTGTACGACAAAAGTTTACACGACTTTCAAAATCCTGTCCATGCAATTCTTGGTGTAATTCCATGTCATATGGATGATACCTATATTTCTTGGTAGTACGATTAGCGGTGGATTGTGATGTTTCACATAATGCTGCTAACTGACGGCTACCAATATAAGGATTTTCCTGAACATTTAACAATACTTGTAGTTCTTTTTCTTCATTAGTTACTGGTTTGTTGACCACTTTACGTTTTGGATAATCAACAGTACCAGAAGAATCAAATCTTTGCATTAAGTTTTGAAAAGTATGGGTATTAGGCTGGCGTCGATCAGGATACTTCATTTTGTAAATTCTTTGAGCAAGAAGGCATTTTTTTGAGCTTCTCCTATTGTATAAATCATATCTATTAACTCATTCTTTGGAAAATTCATTTTACAATATAAGATGAATGCAAAAAAAATCAAACTACACTACATAAAAACCAAAAGAAGCGATTGTGGTTATAAATTTGACACACAGAAAAATGTTCTTTTACATTGTTTTTGCCATGGCTACTATGATAATGAAGACTATTTCTGTAAAAAAGTATGGAAAATAAGAAAAACTGAAATATCTCAAAAACTATTATAAATAGGTATAGGATATATTGGACAAAACTTTTAGGGTTTTTATTACTCTATTAAATAACATGAAAATATACAGGGTATACTATTTAAAAAAAAAAGATATTTATTCATTTAAACTTGTTCAAATTTGAGCCGATGTGTTCAACACCCTGTAGCTTTTATTGCAAATATTAGGTAAAAATTATGTTAACTTATCCTTGGCCTTGCTAAATTCTAAATTTGAATATATTTGTCACAAAATTGAAAACGTTATTTAGGATTGAATTGATGCTTGAAAATGTGACTTTTTTTCTTTAAACTTAATTATCTCAGAAACTATAAAGTTCTGTTATAGTAAACCCTTAATAAAAAAGATTTAAAATTATAAGCTAAATCGAAAATACGATTCGTATATAGGGTGTTCTATTTAAAAAAATACAACTTAATGCTGTCCTAGTTTTTTGGCTCACCCTGTAGAGTCCTGAATATTTTTAAAATCTGCGTAAAAATAAACTGTATCAAACAATAAATATAGTTTCTTTGTTAATTTCACCGAAAAGGCACAAACCTACTTCATCCAATCGTTGACTCACCCTGTACTGTACATGCCGTCGTCTATGAAGGGAAGTGGAAGTCAACCGAATCATAGCTGACCAAAATTTGAAGCAACCATAAAAATCGAACAAAGACTTATTTCAAAGCTTAGAGTGTCTACTTTCAAATGCTAAGTGCGCCTTTGAAAAATTCAATATGGTGGCTCCAATACAACCGGAAGCCGTAGAAAATTCGCGTCTCTGGCAAAAAAAAGCTTGTAAAAATAAAAATTCGAAAACCAATCGGATTGTTTTTATTTGAACTTTTAGCTTATGGACTCCCCTAAAAAGCTGGCGTGGTAGATTTACAAAATCCAACATATCGGATCCAATATGGCGGTCAAAAACCTGATATGGTGGACGAATTTTTGAAAATCAATCGATTTGTACCAAATTTAGTAACAGGGATTTTTGGGATCGCTAATCAAGAAGCCGAGGTCGGATTTGCAAAATTCAAGATGGCGGATCTGATTTGGCAGACGTATTTTTTAAAAATCAACAAATTTGCACCAAATTTGGTATACGGAGATTTTTGGGGTTGCCGATTACGACTCTGAGGTCAAATTTCCAAAATCCTCAAGTTCAATATGGCGGATCTAAGATAGCGGACATATTTTTTGAAAGTCAATCGATTTGCACCAAATTTGATATGCGCGGATTTTTGGAGTTTCCGATCACGAATTCGAGGTTAGGTTTACCAAATTCAAGAAAGCGGATCCAAGATGGCGGACGAAATTTTTTTAAATCAACCGATTTGTACAAAATTTGTTATACGGAAGTTTTTCGGATTGCTGATCACGAATCCAAGGTCAGATTTTCAAAATTCAACATGGTGAACCCAATAATAACCTAATTCTCTATATTAGGTCCGGAATCTTGGATTTCAAAAATCCGACCTAAGATTCGCAATCAGCGACCCCAAAAAATCCCAAATACCAAATTTGGTACAAATCAGTTGATTTTCAAAAAATTCGGACACTATATTAGATTTTTGACCACCATATTGGATTCGCCATATTGGGTTTTGTCAACCCACCACGCTAGCTTTTTAGGGGCGTCCGTCAACTAAAATTTGAGCCAAAAATAACCCGATCGGTATACGAATTTTTATTTTTACAAGCTTTTTTTACAGTCGATTTTTCTACGGCTTCCGGTCACCATATTTGAGCCGCCATATTGTATTTTTCAAAGGCATTTAAAAGTAGATGCTCTAAGCTTTAAAATGAGCCTTTGGTCAATTTTTCTGGTTGCTTTTCATTTTGGTCGTAGCTCTGATCCGGTTGACGTGGGTAGGTAGGCGGATGCGATATCGTACAAAAGCAGCATACCTCTGGTCAGTTTTCCTCGCTTTTTCTTTCTTACAGCATATCCTAAACATTCTAATCGGCCGGCATAGTTTTCTCCTATTATAGGAACGCCTTTGTCTTTATAATCAATCAGCAGAATTGCTTCTGAATCTCAGCTGTAGCTATGAGATTTCCGGCCGACTGCGACACTTTGAACTTCTTCGAGGATGGTGTGCCCATTTTATACCACTGAGTAGACCCTTGCTTCTACTCAGGCTCATAATGATAAACTTATAATTCATCCCCAGTAACAATCCAGGCCAAAAACGCGCAGCAACACGCTACTCGGCGCTCCTTTTGGGGCGGCGTGAGCATTCTCGGCACCTATCTTGCGCACACCTTTGACATGCCAAGATTGTCATTCAGGATATTCAAAATGGTTGAAGGTGATACTCCAACCATATCTCCGATTTGCTTCTTCTTTAATCCGCTTCTTGCAATACTAGCTTTTCTACTCTTCCGATGTTTTCGGCAGTGGTCGCCTAAATGGGCCGTCCCGGCCTGAGATCATTTACAAGCGAATCTCCCCCTTGCATGAATAGGTTACGTCTTTTGTAAACTATAGTTTTTTTCAGAGCAAGAGTCGCCGTAAACAGAAGATATCTCTTCCCAAATGGTTTGAGGAGGTTTCCCTTGCTTTGTTAGTGGGAGGGTCTTTTGAAACCCCTAAGTTTGCCCAAATCCTAGAAGGGCCACCTACTCATGCTCAGTGACTTTGCTACCATTAAGAATTATATAGAATAAAGAGAAAAAAAGATAAGAAGGGTTAAAAGATTTTGTTCGTAAATAATGAAATAAATCGCTGGGGCACCGTCGTTTCTCCTTCAGAGAGCAGCGGCGGATGAGGATGGTGGCTTCCCTCTTCTTCTTTCTTCTTGTTATTTTGTCAGGAACTTTATGACTGTACGAAACTCGATTTTTTCAATAGTTGCACTCCGCAAGTAAAGATTAAATTTTAACAAAACTGAATGTATATAATCTTAATAAGTTATTCATTTAGTGCATGCAAAAAAAAATGTTGCACTCCCTCTCTACCCCTTTATTCCGCGAACTTTTTGTCCCATCCTCGTAATTTATTTAGTTTAAAAAGCTTTGGATTATTTTTGTTAGAATAAGTCACCTTTTTTTCGGCCGATTTGTTCCGCCAAATTTAAAAATCTTACATCTTTTATGTAGAGATTTGTGTGTGGTGGGAGACCGAAATTTGGAACTGAGTGACTTCGTTCTCCGATTGCTACGAGACAAGGTGCGTTTTTTTATTGTCTTGAAATTTGAGCGTTATTACCAATAATTTTTAGAAGACACAAATAAAAAAATAATGTCCTTCACACAGTCCTAATCTTTATTTTATTGGGGTTAAAATTTGGAAATAATAACAAAGTTATCCAAGTTATAATTGGAGGTAATAAACAGATTTATGTAATATGCTAAAATTTTATTAAAATATACAGGCGCTTTCAAAATTAGAACCCCAAACGTAAGTATGTTTCCTTTGAGCGGAATTTTAAAAAATAAATTAAAGAGAAATATTATTTTGACTTATATGCTTCCAGATTAACCAGTACTTGTACTGTACGAGTAATTTATATTCTATGCATTTTTTAAAGTTTATATCTAATTTTGTAATGATATTTCTTTAAGTTTGAAGGTTTATCTATAATCTAGAACTAAAACGTAACTTGTAAAAGTTGGCAATTCGGATAACGCAATTATGCATGTATTGTTAACTTGCAAAAGTTTATTTTTTGTTTGACTGTGACGAAATTGTTTTGCAAATTCACCTAACTTATAAACTAGTTTATGAAATGAAAAACATAAATCGCTTACCTATTTCGTTTTTCAACAGATATAAGAAAACATAATTAAAATGTAATTTCCATTTTGAACTAACTTATATTAAAATATTACTTTCTATATATCTTAATTCCAGAACACATCCAGCGTAATACGAAACGTCTCGGACATGTGAGAAAAAAACTGTCTCAGTTGTTTTTATTTTTAACAGCAAAATATTTTGCCGTCAAAAATCGTTTAAGACCGAGTGAAGAGCCACCCGGGCGCCTTTTGGTCAATACGTGACGTGCCTTTCAATGCCAAGGTCTCGTCAGTTGTTCCCTTAATACTATAAGCGACAGATAGTATATTGGTCCCCCAGGGACATAACCTAGGGAAATGGGGGATTTGGACGTAAATTATGTGATGCTGTTATAAAAAAAGAGAAAATCAGATAAGCCAAATTCTTATTTAGAGTTGCAAATCTTTCTTTATTGTCAATAAATTGGTAGATGAGAAATTATTTCTCATATAATTAGCGTAAAACTGAATTAGCAACATCAACAAAGTTTAATTCATAATTATAGAGAGTGTCCGGAAAAATGTGGGAAATCTTCATAAACAATTTTTTTATAGGCCTTCCCTTCGGATGGGCTCCGAAGGATCTGCAATGGAATCAAGTTTTTTACACATAATTATTGAAGTATATTTAATTTTTTTTTTAATATGATGTATGCCAGGTAAGATCCTTCAAATTACTACAGCTGCAGGGACAGACTAGATGGGACCCTCATGACAACGTTTTTAACATACCTTTAACTATTGACTAAAAATTAAGTACTCTTCATTCACGTCGCTAATCCTAACCGTTTTCGAAAAAAACGTCATTTTATTTACCTCATGTATTTGGCGTATTTCAATAAACAATACATTTTTGTTCCTATCAAATGTTCAACCTTCAGCCTTATAGTAAAGAAAATTTGATCTGAAATTAGAGTTTACCTCTTTAAAAAGTTGATGCTGGTAGCCGTTACTATGTGGTAGTTAATCATCTTCGGGAAATGTTTAAAAAGGAACTACTATGTTTTATACCACTAAATTTATTAAGAAAACAGCGACTGCAGTTTCAACTCACAGAGACATTTTCAAACTGAATTACAAAGGTAGACTAAGTATTCAATACAGAGACATGAGAAAATTTAACAATAAATAAAAACTACCTGAGAAATTACATTACAAAGTGGAGATACTAAATTTTGAGAACTAACTATTATTTGGCGACAACAAATAACGGGGAAAATCCGAATTATGTCTGGTCATTAAGCAAATTTACATTTTTATTTTTACTATGTTTATATATTTCTAAAGATTCAAGAATATTTAACTTTTGACCCTTTGTTGAATAATGTAATATGTCAGTGTTGCCTAAATCAGGAAAACTAGGGCTTTGTTCTAAGCAATGGTTGGCAAAGCTCGAGTCTGTTTTTTGTAGTCTATATGATCGGTGGTGTTCTGAAAAGCGAGTTTTAAAGCTTCTCTACCACTTTGTCCAATATACAAGCTATCACACTCTAAATATTTTAACTTATAAACTCCTGATTTATCATACTTATTAATTTTATCTTTAGCATTGTGAACAATAGTGGACAGATTGTGTTGAGATTTAAAGGCTACTTTTATGTTATGTTTGGAAAGAGTATTAGCTATGTTTTCAGATAGGGTACCACAGTATGACAAAGATATATAAGATGAACTATCTTTTTCATTTTTTATTTTGGGGTATATTGAATTAAAAGCTAGTTGTTTTGGTTTTTTAATTATTAATTTCTTTATGGTTTGTTGGGAGAAATTGTTTGATATTGCAATCCTTTCAATGCTGTTTAGTTCCTCTTGAAGATCTTCTTCAGAGAGAGGCAAAGAGAATGCTCTATGTATCATTGAATTTTATGTAGCCATTTTGTGTTGTAAGGGGTGAAAAGAGTCATTAGATATAGTATTACCTGTAAACGTTGGTTTTCTAAAAATTTTAAAATTACACTGATTATTGAGGTGAGATATGGTGAGATCAAATAAATTTATTTTATGGTTATTTTCAGTTTCCAGAGTAAATTGAATTTTTGTATGGCATCTATTAATGTATTGTAAGAATTTCTGAAGCTGTCTAGTAGTGCCTTTAAAACATGCTGAAACATCATCCACATATTTGTATCAAAATTGAACATGGTTTTTGCTTAAAGGGGAATTAAGAATTTTGTTTTCTATGTTTGACATGAAAATGTCTGCTAGGAGAGGGCTAATCTACCTTTGGAATTCAGTTTGAAAATTACTCTGTGAGATGAAACTGCAGTCACTGTTTTCTTAATAAATTTAGTGGTACAAAACATAGTAGTTCCTTTTTAAACATTTCCCGAAGATGATTAACTACCACATAGTAACGGCTACCAGCATCAATTTTTTAAAGAGGTAAACTCTGTAAAAATTTACCTCTTTAGTTAAAAACATTTGGTTCTGTAAATTGCAGTTCGACCTAGGCTCGCAAAAAAATGTTCGTTTTATTTTATCGGTACCAAAAACAAAGTATTGTTGTTGCAAACGTTGCTAGATACTTTTCTACTAAAATATACACACAGAAAAAGACCCGTATCTACAGAAAAATGTTATATTTATATCGTAACACAAAAACGTAAAGGCAAAGTTTGCATTTTAAATACTTTTTTCAGCTTAAAATATAAACGAACCCATGTGTCTTATATTGTTGTTTTAACATTTATATTTGGCTATAACAAATATGCTATAACTTATATTAAACAAATATATTAATATAGTGTACTTCAACCTTCTAAATTAAAAAATCTCCGAAGATGCTGCAAAAAAATTTGGCACAGTGTTGCGCTCTGTCAATAATAGTATGATATGCAATAATTTTTTTGCAAGAAATAGCACCAACATTACGAAGACTCAACTCTGTACAGTCAGAGATAGTTACGAAAAAAACATTTTATTTTTTAATAGCATGCACTTATACTATAAACAGAACCATGTAAATTCTAAATTGCACTTAAGTAAAAAAAAAAATTTTTTCATATTGTTTGATTGACAACTTTGAAATTATTAAAATAAGACAAAAATTGAATAAACTGATACAAAGGCAAGACAATTGTTCATTTTAATCCGTTTATACATATATGGAAGCAAACTTTGTCATAAATTTTAAGTATACATATATAATGCGACTATACCACGCTTATTTTACATAAAAGCCTGACTTTAACAAATAGTACTTAAACATTAAGCTCAATTTATTTATTGTAACTGAAATGTTGCCAGAAATTGCGAATATTTTCTCGCATGCCAGCCTTATTAATTTGAAAGTTCATATATAATTATTGACTGTTAAATTATAAAGTAATTCGCGTTCCCGAAACGAAAAATTGTTGCACACATTAATTTATTTTTGAATACAGTTTAATTTACAAGCATTCATTCTTCCCGGAAATATTTCTTTATCCATAAATATATAAATCATATTTTGCAATTTTTAATTTGAAACATATTTTTATTATTTTGCTAAAGTTATAAAACATTTAATCAAATCTGATAAATAAATTTAAAATAACCGAACATTATATCAACAAACATTATGCGTAAACACAAAATACATGTAATGTAAACATGTCAAACATGTAATATAAATTAAACGGATTTACAACAGAGGTACAACGGAGTTACAAAACATACACACAATACAACACTGACCAGGACTTACTCATCTATACGATTTTATGGATAAATTTTCCAGAAGAATATTTTTGGATATGGTGCTTGGCCTCAACCTCACCTGGAAAAAAAAAGAAAATTATAAAGTATTTTAAAACATAAAATATGTACTTATATTAAACCCTTCTTTTGGAGTGAAAAGTAACCCTCTCACATTAGTAAGGGACGTAATTAATTTTTCTCTTATAATAAAAGTTCGATTATAGATGTTACTCTAAAAATGACTGAAATTTATATAATTACTAGTTGTTTTCCATAATCACCACTATATATAATAAATTTTTCAATTTACTACTTTTACCGGTTATTTTATATAAATAATCTACAATGTACAATCATTATAACCGATGATTAAATAACCGTAAATGTAAAACTTGTCAACTATTATGATAATAATACATAATAACTGACGGCTATATATAATAAAAATTTTATTACATTAACAGTAACGTAGCAATTATTTGCGGAAGGTATGATAATGATAGAATAAATAGATAGGTTGGGTGATAAATAGAAGTATATATTTCCAAGAACAACTCACAGAAACGCAGCCGTACTACAGTTATTTAGCAGCTTTATTAATAAACGGTTCCATTGCTGAAGATGCCAGTCAACAAGTTCTGCTTAGGTTTTTGACAAATTTAGATATCTCACTAAGTTATTTAATTTGGGTTGAAAAATGAGACAAGGCTCAAATGACTGAAACATAAACAAGCCGTGACATGTAGGGCGATGCTTTCTAAACAAATATTAGATCCGAAACTTCAGCTAAATCAGTTGTGAAATATATACTTAGCAAATGTTCTATAGCAATTTTTTATTACAACAATTTTCGACTTTTTAAAAATATTCGTTACTCCCTTTCCTACGAGCTCTATTTATTCAATAAAACAAAAAATAAGGGATTAAAAAAATAGATTTTTGAAGTAAACAAAAGTGACTAAATATCCTATTAAGTCAACAAAAAGGAAGTTAAATTCCAAAATGTTATAATTCCCAAACAAATGAATTATTTGAGCTGTTTCCTCTTGGTCTTCCCCTGTTTGGGTGGTACCCAAATAATTAGATGCTGCTTACAAACATAAGTGGCGTGCTGGCATAGATTATCGAAAACTAAACGAGAACCGTGTTGATGGTCATTATCCCGCTTCAAACATTTCTGATCTGTTACATTAACTTGGGTTATGCCAATATTTTACAAAGCTTGATCTTGCATCTGAATTTCACTAGATTGAGAGCAATCTTGATGATAAACTCAAGATAGTCTTCTTAATCGAAAATGGTCATTACGAATTCGTTCATATGCCATTTAGCCTAAAAGACGAACCGTCCAACTTCCAATAATGTGAAGATTCATCTTACATCTGCTTAACAACTGGTGTAATTCTTGGTTAACTTTTTGTCAACCCCAACCTCTTGTAATTTTGAATATTCAGCTTATTTCCAGCTTTTATTCTGATTTGCAGAAGAAGTAAAAATCCACTTTCGCAGAGGCAAATAGAAGCAAATAACATTAATAGTCGAAATAAAAGCATGGAAACTTTAGGATACGAATGGCGTAAGCTGAAGAGTCATTTTGCAGCCCAACAATTCATCCTGCACTCACCGAGAATGTCGGCAACATCCAAAGATACATGAAGTAGGTATAGTAATAATGCAAGTTCTTGTTCAGAGAAGTCCGGAAAATATCGTTAAATTTCAGATTATAGACTTAAATGTGCTTATTAATATCTTTTCTTATATTATCTATAACTTCCGTATCCGATTCTTCAGTTTTGTTGCAAACAGACACCAAAATTATTCCAGGAAACTTAATATGTTCAGCTTACAACTGCGAGAGACTTGAGCTAAAAAAACCTTTTCCTGCTAGAAAATTAGAAATATAACATATTGGTTTTAAATTATTTGCAGGTGATAAAAAAATTATTACTCTCTATTCACCAGTAATTTAACTCAAAATGCACAATTATAATTAAATCATTATTACTCGAAGAAATAACTTTTTTATTATTCAATTTAACCAAGCCCAATTTTTTATATCAGCTCCCAGGTTATATAATTCCCTACAGGCCTTTCTCAATTTAAACTTCTTAGATTGGTCAACTGTTCGTAAATAGAGTAAAACTTTTGTTAAAATAACTTTAACTTGAAACTAAAATGAAATTTCATTTAAACTTAAAAGTTGTTATAGTGCAGAGTTACTTTATATGTATATGTATGTACCTATAAACAACTTCTTTTAAATAATTGCTACTGACTGGAAGAAAAATTGCCCCAATAATCACAAAATCCAAAATTTGTTACAAGTTGTAGCTGAACAAAAGCAATCATAAATTAAACACTATAGCACGCTGAATCAATTTAATTAATTTTCAGACAAAATTAAATATCGTTTTAAAGAAGAGAGCTACACAGATAAGCGAGGGATCATTCGAAATAGAAAAAGATCTAGAATTGAGGAATTTATGCTTGAATCTTGAGGTTCAAAAAGTTGTGATTCTACTAATATTAGAATTCAAGTTTTGTACTTTTTGAATGTGTCAAATAAGCAATTACGCGTTTTGAAAAAAACACTTCCATTTGTTTGGAATGCCTAAAAAGCTTTGCGACACGCAAATCTACAGGTGGTTCGTGTCAAAATTTAAATAATCAGGACCACTGATAAGCGAGCTGCAATCTCTAAGGTTTTTAACCCACAATACCTGGGACAGTCAGTTTCAAATACGTCTTCTTCTAGACTCGTGGAACTGAGAACAGCAAATTGTACGCAACCGAATCTGAAGAAAACAGTCCTCAAGCTCTCCAAAACTGGAGGCCAGTGAGTTTTGGGTGATCAGGACTGCCGACAGGTGAGCGCAGTGAGTATTCACAACACAAAATCAGGAGACAGCAAGTCCTATATTACGTGACTAAGAACGTGGACAGGCAAACTTTAAGTTCTAAGTGACCAAGACCGCAGACAGGTAAGATTTAAGCTCGTAGTCCTAGAAGGTGAGAAAACTGAAATTTGCCAATATTAGTTTTGCTAGCCTTGGATGAATCGGAAGACGGCATTACAGTAAATGGTAAACCTATCAATAATATTAGATACGCGGATGACACCGTTCTGTTGGCAGATAGCGCAAATGGTCTCCAAAGAATAATAGATAATGTTGTGGAAGCATGCAGCGAATATGGATTGAAACTAAACTGTAAAAAGACCAAAATAATGATCATTAGTAAGAACATCGACACTAACGCCCAATTTACTGTAAACGATACAACACTAGAAAGAGTAGAGAAAATATCCTACCTGGGATGCAATATCGGTGATACATGGGATCATAGTTACGAAATAAGGACCCGTATTGAAAAAGCCAGAAGCGCTTTTGGTCGCCACAGAAGAGTCCTTTGCAACCTCTCTCTAAATATCAATATACGCATAAGAATTCTCAGATGCTACGTCTTTACCGTTCTCCTCTACGGGGTAGAAAGCTGGAGTCTTACAGAAGCTGCCATCAAACGCTTGGAGGCATTTGAAATGTGGTGCTATCGCCGCATCTTACGAGTGTCATACACACACCACACAACTAACATCACGATTCTCGAGAGGCTCGGAAAAGACAGGGAAATTATCACCACTATAAAGAACAGGAAACTGGCTTACTTCGGCCACATTATGCGTAATGATAAGTATCGATTACTAAGATTAATTCTACAGGGCAAGATCGAGGGCAAGAGAGGCCCTGGACGTAGACGTATATCCTGGCTGGCCAATCTTAGAAAATGGACTGGCCTAACATCAACTGACCTATTCCGAACTGCAGTGAATAGGATAAGATGGGCTAACGTGGTCGCCAACATCGTAAGAAGATAGGCACCTTAAGAAGAAGAAGAAGAAGTTTTGCTAGATTTTTAAAATTTGAAATGTCTCTGGAGTCGCGAATTTCAAAACTTTTTGAATGTGCTAAAATCGAAATAACACATCTTGGGTCGGTCTTTTTCTTTTGAGCGATCTAAAAAACTTTTCTAGAGAGAGTAAAAATTTCAAATATCAAAAATTCGTTACAGAATTTTAAATGCATATTTAGGACTTCAAATAAGAAAATTATGTATCTTTAAAAGGCTATAATTTTTTTGGTACATTCGAAAAGCTCCTAATGCTTCAAGTTTTGAAGATCAATATTTTAGTGTCATACATTACAGATAGGCAAATTGCCGATTTTCTTTCCATAAAACAAATTGACCTTATGAAAGTAAATACCATAATCATGTTTTTTTTTGGAAATTTGTTTGGGCTTTAATATAAACAATACGTATTTTCATTTGTTGACAAAAAATCAACCCTATTTTTCATAAAATATTGTTTTATTTAATGAAAAAGTTACAAAATCTCGCATAATTCGGCAATTAAATTAACTTCACCTAGTGGCGAAAGAGATCGTAAATCGAGTTATGGAAATATCTTGACTCCAATGAATTTTCTGGCAAAAAGATCATTGCGTAGTGGGTATCCGTTCAAGATCGAGCTTATACAACTTTCCTTTCTAGAATTTACGGGATGCTATACAGAAAAGTAAATATATTTTGGAAAAGCTTATAATATCTACTTCCCAATAACATGATTAAAGATGCAGCATTATTAAATAAAGGTTGGGTTAATCTAACGACGATGGCGAAGAATATTTTTATATATTTTTTTACGTTTTCGGTTCCATTCCTTTTGCATATTCCTTATAAGGTAGAGATTATAAATTGTTCAAAAACAGATTTAGTTTTCTATATGATACATCTCTCTAAATTTTATGAAGGAAACTTGTGTTTACGCAAGTGTATACAGTGCAAGTTCTATTATAAATTTTTATCATAAGAATGCTATTATTAGCATTATAATAGTGTATTATATATAAAATATTAAAAAAGGTAAAAGAATAATTTTGCAATTAACATTTGCGAAACTGAAAATTTTCGAATGGATAAATAAGATTTTGCAAAAACTTTTCAATTTTGGAAAATTTTATAATTTTTATTTCAGATTAGATTTTGGTTGCTGCGAAAACATATGAGTATAAGTTTTTGTTTTAAATAAATAGTTTTTCCGTAGTTTAGCAGACTTATTATGTCCTAAAATTTGCAATTTTGAATATTTTACAATTTGAGCTTAATAAAGTCTCAAATCTCATGTTTCATATTCCAAAGACTTCTCTAATGCAAAGATGTTGCATTTGATGAGCAAAAAAAAAGGTATTTAATTAAATGAATTAAAAAGTGATAATGGGTTTGAAATAGACCATAAAAGGGACTGCAGGTGAGTTTATTCTAAAGAAAACTGATCTGATAGTGATGCAATAAGTGTAAGTGAAGACAAAAATAATAGTACAGTCCAAAATGTTTCGCCGATAATACCAAGTACGAATACTATAGAACGGTTTCCACATTTAGACATACAAACTATCCCTCTTACAAAAATACCGGATTACTAGCGACTATGGGAGGAGAGCAAAAACTATTAAAAAATAGTTGGACCTGTAACTGAGGACATCGAAAATGCAATGGTACCCCTTTACCTAAAAAAATATTTTATTGAGAAAAAACTAAAGGGGTCCCCTAAATCTTCCCAAATTCCTATAATACTTGCCACTGATATATTTTCCATTCAATAAGTATTCTTTTATTTCCCAAAGGAATATTCTTTGTTACAGTTACAATTATTTAGTATATTTTAATACAAAGATAATAAATGTTGAGCTCGTTGATCCTGAAAGCTCTTAACCTGGCCTTTTAATCACTTCGTCTTTTGTATCCTTTATACAAACTGAAGAAAAGATATTTAAAGAGGACATTTTTATACAAAAGTTCGTTTTACTTCTAGATTTTTATTAATTAAAAACGTCTCAACTAGGATTATTTCCTTTGTTTTAATGTCCTATAGTCTAATGCTTAAAAATTGTTTTACCATTGACAATGTTGTCATCGCTTATTCTGTGTACGTAGCCACGATCTTTAAGTTATTAGAAAAGGAAGTATTAAAACTAATTAGAAAATTGAACAAATTATTACTGAAGACTACTAACTTGTTTTATCTATTGAACTCGAGTTTAGTAAGAGAAATTAAAAGACCTAATGCATACGATAAATTATCAGCCCGACTCCAGGAGTTCACAATATTTAGGGTCTGAGATCACACTCGCATTCTGACATTAACTTTTACATTAAATAAAATTAAATGAGCTGAATTTCTAGTTTTCACTTTATTTGCCAGTCTCAAGTACCTAAATTATAAGAACACACAAGAAAAAATCAACTGTGGTCAAACTGAAATTCCACCGACATATCACGATGTCATATAACTCTAATTTTATCAAAGTCAAACCCACAATGGGGAACAGAGATTGCATACAATACAAAAATTCTTGATATGACCTAAAATTGGAAATATCCTGATACGTCCAGGAATCAAATATATAAAAAAATATAGTGCATACTACAATATACAACAAAAAGATCCTCAAAATTAACTCGTACTGATAACAAAAGAAAAATTAGACATTTTAAATGTAGCTAAGAACAAAAATTATAAAAAAAAGTAACGATCGGCCCTAAAAACCAAAATACATATTAATAATAGTCTAATGCGGTCAATTTGCGTCTTAATAAGACGGTAAAAGTCAATTTTGAGTTTAAATATTTCATAATTCAGAAATTCATGCAGGATTGTTTCAAAAAACTGCAAATTCATGGTTCTTACCCATTGTTTTGAAGGCTAAGATAAATTCCTTGTTAAAAAGGTGCGAAGACTGTCAAAATCGCTGTTACTAGGCTATCTCGGTAAAACTTCAAAAAGTAGGCAAAAAGAAACTAAAATCCCACAAAACTACGGAGTTACCGGGACCATCCGAACGAAACGTCAGCCCCAAATCCAATAGAATGGTGCAAATCAAACGGGATGGAAATCTTCAGTCTTGTTTGGCAGATTCTAACAGGAAAAAGCGAAAATTAAGTCAAATTTGGCCTCCATTTTAAATACAAGCCCCAAGTTTGCGCAACACGCTTCTTCTTTCCAGATGTTAAAAGGAATTTTAAATGGGTACCGCCTTAATAGAGATAACAGTAAAAAATTGATCCGTAGCAATATGACCCAACATTCATTAATCGTTAACATTTTTGGTTCAACATTTAATAAGAAACCCATCGATTATTTTTATCTTAAAATTCAGATAAATAAATATATATATATATATATATATATATATATATATATATATATATATATAGGCTTTCACGGATACCTCCGTGTGAGATGCAATAGCAGTGGATATATCCACATTATGCCGTTGTAGTGCTGAAATCACATTCAACAAACGTACAACTATATGCAGCTCCATCTATGAATGAAGTAGAACACGAACAGTAAATGCAAACTTCGTTCCAACCATATCCTTTCCGTATTCGAGGTTGCACAGTTTGAACAAATTGCTAAGGAACACAATTTATCCTATTCCACCACCATCGAAATGATGGCCTATCCATACCACCATACCGAAAAGAAAGTCAAAACTTACCCTCCCCGCCACAGTAATACGGCAGAGGTACATGTTTCGTCTCTACTAGACTCATCAGGGTACCGGCATGCACCTGGCTATGCAAAGGACAGATCAGAAGGAAGCATGCAAATACTGAACGCGGCTTCGCCGACCTCCCGCCGGATGGCGTATATATGTTTATGCGGCTTTCACGGATACCTCCATATGACATGCAATAGCAATGGATATATCCACATTATGCCGTTGTAGTGCTGAAATCACATTCAGCAAACGTACAACTATATGCAGCTCCGTCTATGAATGAAGTAGAACCCGAACAGTAAATACAAACTTCGTTCTAACCATATCCTTTCCGTGTTAGAGCTTGCACAGTTTTAACAAATTGCTAAGGAATGCAATTTATCCTATTCCACCACCATCGAGGTGGGTAAGTTTTGACTTTCTTCTCGGTATGGTGGTACGGATAGGCCATCATCTCGATGGTGGTGGAACAGGATAAATTGTGTTCCTTAGCAAATTGTTCAAACTGTGCAACCTCTAACACGGAAAGGATATGTTTGGAACGAAATTTGCATTTACTGTTCACGTTCTACTTCATTCATACACGGAGCTGCATATAGTTGTACATTTGCTGAATGTGATTTCAGCATTACAACGGCATAATGTGGATATATCCACTTCTATTGCATCTCACTCGGAGGTAATAGTGAAAGCTGCATAAACATATTTACGCCATCCGCCATATATATATATATATATATATATATATATATATATATATATATATATATATATATATATATATATATATATATATATATATATATATATATTCTGCCCACCCTTATCTACACAGAATAAGTTATCCATCCAAACTTCTTCCTAAAAATAACGAAATAGAAATTACAGCCAAACGTAAAACTGGCTAAAAGAGAATTCGGTTAGTGGAGGTGAAATTGCTTATAAGCCAACTCGAAAATGACAAATAGCTTAACCTAATCATAATATAAATGAAATCTACCGAAATATACAAAATAATTTCAGGAAAACTGCCCTAAGAAAAAATAAAAGTAACACTAACTAATTGATACAAAAACAACAGAGGCTTATCTAAGAAAAGGTAACGGTAAATTCATTATCAAAATAAATAAACTACCTAGCACAGTGCAATAGAATACTGGCATAATGGTCAAACTAAAAATAAAATTAACTTAAACCGTATTTTGTAGTGTAAGAGTAAAGGCAAATTTCAGAATGATAAGGAAAACAATCGAGTTGGGAAGAAAATTTGCAAGGAAGTAGAACTATGAGGACTCGTACTATAGTAAAACCAAAAATGAAACGAATAATATGCTTTTATTTCAAGGACATATAAAAAATGTTCAAGGAAAATGATATTGTGTTACCCAAAACGTGAGTATTTGCAAAAATAAGGTAACAATCAATCAAGTTAGCCATAGTGAACTTAAGATGAAATTTGAAGCGTGATATGTAATGACTCATAGATTTCCTAAATGGAATATGCAATCTTGCCTTTTTTTAAATATATGCTATAGCTAGAGCTATATAAATAACCATCATGACGTGAGTAGAGGAACTGACAGATTACGGCGTTAAGATAAATAGAGTGCCATTAACTACAATTAGATATGCACACGATATGATCATTCTGTCTGACACTATAGAGGGACTTCAAAAGCTTTTAAATAGTATCAATACAATAGAAGAAAGATTTGGACTCAACATAAACGTATCTAAAACTGGTGTTTAGTCGAACAACATCACGTTGAAAGTAAATGGAGCGCAGATAGAAAACGTCGAAAGATTTACATACTTGGGATGCATTATTACCTGGACCCTGACTGTGAGATTCACAGTAGAATAGAAATGGCGCGCGCAACATTCAACAAAATGCGTGCATTTTTATGCGATGATAATCCAAACTTGAAACCAAGACAATAAATGACAGAATGCTACGTGTGGTCAGTATTATTATATGGTATCGAAAAGTGGACATTAAGATTAAAAACAATCAACCGTCTTGAAGCTTCCGAGATGTGGTTACGTGGAAGAATGCTTCGCATCTCATGGGTAGAACACACATATAACATAAATGTTCTATTGTTATATTAAGAAAACATTATTGACCACAATAAATACTGCTTGTAATAATTAATACTCAAAGGTAAAATTGAAGGTCGATGGAGAATTGGAAGAAAACAACAATCATGGTGCCGAAACATTCAAGAGCGGACTGGCGTACGGAGTGCTGAAACGTCTTTCCATATGGCGGAAGAGAGAACGACTCTTGCTATAGTGGGCTGTATTCTTTTGAGTAAATTATCACTGATCAAAGTGAACAAAGTGAAACTGATAACTTTATGTTCTTTTGAATATGCATTTACTTGTCATTGGGTCGAAGTGATCATGATTACTTCAAGTGACAGAACTGAAAGTGATAATTACTCAAAAGAATATACCTGTGATCGCCAACGTCCGGAAGAACGGACCGGGCACTTGAAAGAAAAAGAATGACGTGAACCACAAATAATATAATAGGATAAAAAAAATCTCGTTACGTATTGCTCATGGCATGAAATTAGCGGGTATATATTGCTATATTTTCTTTTTTATTTTGACTTTACATCATCAAAATTGGAGGAATTTCTAATAGCTAATATAGAAAATATTTTAATGGAATAGCCCTTACTTCGATTTTAATAAAGAATAATGTTAATAAGCGTTCATATCGTGAATGTTTTAAAAGAAATAAAAGTATTTGAGGTCAATAGAGGTAATTAAAAAAGTGTTTACTCCTTTTAAATAGCTGTGAGGTCAAAAGGTTGCAACCCTACTCATAAGACAATTAGATGGCCAATGCCGGTCCACTAAATGAATCTCGAAATGTCATCGTTAAAAATAATGTTCATTTAAGGCAATTTTTTTGGCAAATTATTTTTCAAAGATTGTATAATTCTTTTAAATTACAGATACACATTAAATTGTTCACTGTTGTTAATTAAATTGTTTGCATTAACAAATTCTTCATGCATGTTAAAGTCAAACATAAATTTAAAGAAATATGCTTAAACGCTACAAAAAAAAAACGCGATGCAAAGAATTCGGACAGGCGAGACCAACAAATTTGCATGTTTTTTTTTATTATTCGGTAAAACGCAGAACGAACTCTGAATAAAGAATTCTTGCGGAAAAGGGATGGAAAACTCTGCTAATTTAAATCTTTTAATTTACATATTAATTGAAGATTCAACATTATTTCGCTTTTGAAAATTAAAAGCTTTTTAATGGTAATAAACACGGTTAAAATTAAATTGACTTTTTTAATGGAATTAAAATCGCGATTTTAACAATAAAGGTAATGGCGGCGATAAAAAATCTGTTGGTGTTGAAATTATTCTTTGTTTGGAAAACAAAATGTAAACAATATTTTTAAAAACCGACTATTTATTAAATTTCAAGTACATAAACTGATAAAAATGCTTGTAACTTTTACATATTTTTAGTTATGTTTACTAGCCAAAATTTACAAGAACTCGTTCAGTGCATTAATATGTAACAACTTCCTGAATACTGGCTTGAATAAAACAAATTTCTTATTTCAGTGTTCTCCATGTAAAGGCATCGGGGTTTTCTCCGCTCCAAATTCGACAATCGTGTTTATTAACGTAGCCATTCAACCAAAAATGAGCCACATCGCTGAACAAAATTTTGCGTTGAAAAAGAGGATCAAGCTGAATATTACCGAATGTGCATAAGCTAGATCTTGTAAGCTCGTATCCAAGATCTTTCCATAAAATCTTCCACAAAATAACTAGGCACAGCTCCAATTGTTGTGCAGGATAGCGAATCGACTCGTTCGGATGGTCCTCAACACTACGTTCCATAGCACTGTACGGCGTCTTTGTGGATGGGTATTATCAGCCAGAGCATACATAGTGCGAAAATGATCCATAATTTACTTGAATGGATGATTATGTCAAACCGTAAAACGGACGTATCGCAAGGTAAGTTTGGAGAACTGAACCATGATTCTCAAAATAAATTTTCATAGTTTGAAAATGTTGTTCTGGCGTAAGTCTATTCATGGTAAAATAGCAAAACTTACTGACTATAAATCAACTGTCAACTGTCAAATTAACAGTCAGTGGAAATAGCGTTGCCAATTTGAAAACATTACCTATGAAAAAGACCGTTTACAATTAACATTCGTAATAAGTGCTGGTTGAAGTCATCCATTCGGATTTCTTTTTTAATTTTTTGTAATGCAGTTAAATAAAATGTACCAATCATACATATATCTATCTTAAATTTGCGTCAGATTTACAGAGTCGATAAAGGTACCATTATAATGAAGCATTCTAAAATTTAAGCACTTTTGGTGAATTTTTTGCAAATTTTACATTATCAATAGTACTGGTTTGTTTTCAAATATATCGAAAGTAAAATGGAGGAAAATTCTGAAAAATTCAAATATATTGAAGGAAGTAATATCAGTTTTCTGATGTGAAATAAAACTAATTTTTTTAATGCAAAGAATGAACTTTAATCAGTTATATTACCGTTTTGTTCAATGACTTTTTGCCATCTTCTTTGCAACTTCATGATTCCGGGCTCGTAGAAGTTTGAGTCCTTATCGGCAAAAAATTAAACCAAGTGCGATTTAATGTCATCATCATTTGTGAAAGTTTTACCATTCAAACAATTTTGCAAACTTCAAAATAAATGGCAATCAGATGGTGCCAGGTAAGAGCTGTGTGATGAATGCAACATTACTTTCCAATCAAGCTCTAATAATTTCCCATGAGTCGCTAAGATGAGTTAGGTTTTGCGTTATTACAATGGAACACAACTCCCTTGCAATCTGTCAATTCTGTCCATTTTCTTTCTTTTATTGCTTAATTCAAATTCATTAGTTGTTAAACAGATCATCTGACCTCTTGGAAGAAGCTCAAAGTACACAACACCTTTGTAGTTCTACTAAACTGAAGCAATTCAGCTCTATATGTGGTTCGTTCTGATTCATCACGCTTGGGCCATGATCATTTTCGAATGATATTACTGTAGATGACCCATTTTTATCGCTAGTGATGATGTTAGCGAGTCCATAAAATCTATATATGATTATAGAAAAACCAATTTTCCACCTTTTTTACATGCAATCTTCACTTAAGTATGTGTTTGATATTTAAATAACGATAGTCGAAAGGTAAATGTAAAAGTAAACAAACTTATAAATCTAACAAAAAACAGATAATAATAAGTTGTTTTCCAGACTCCGTCTGATGAATTCACAAATCAAAGGTACGTCATTGCATTACAGGTGTTGTTGTTCAATTCAAATTATAATCTAGTATAAACTTCAATTAGAACCTTTTGTTAGATGAACTGCAGATGATGAGAGATGATGTCATAAAACGAAGCCCAATTTCTTGTCCAGAAATCAATAAATCTGGGACATGAAATAAAAAAGATATTCAGCTTTATGAAAAACTTCAGCACAAACTCGAATCGCAAAAGGGATTGGGCCAGAAACACCATTGAAGAACTCCATTATATGGTATACAGATGGCTCCAAAACAACAGAGGGAACTGAAGTAGGAGTCGAAATGAATAGACACCTCAAGAAACTCGGACTGGAAGAAAGAGAATAAATAGTGCAGATTCTGCGAGAAGGAGCACGAAACCTCTATTCATATCCTTGCAGAGTGCAGCGCTCTAGAAAACCCTAGAATGCTGTTTTTGGGAACACACCAAATCGAGAAAGAGGAGCTATCCACCTTGAAGCCGTCCAACGTCGTAAGATTCCTGGGGGAAATAGGACTGGAGTACCTTCTCTAGCCGATAAGATAATTCTTACGACTGGGCGACAGTAAGGAGGCACACTACATCTACCTGGTCGCGGTATACAGACCCCAACTCTACGCACATATAGGGTGAGTCAACGATTGGATGAAGTAGGTTTGTGCCTTTTCGGTGAAATTAACAAAGAAACAATATTTATTATTTGATACAGTTTATTTTTATGCAGATTTTAAAAATATTTAGAACTCTACAGGGTGAGCCAAAAAACTAGGACAGCATGAAGTTGTATTTTTTTAAATAGAACACCCTATATACGAATCGTATTTTCGATTTAGCTTATAATTTTAAATCTTTTTTATTAAGGGTTTACTATAACAAAACTTTATAGTTTCTGAGATAATGAAGTTTAAAGAAAAAAAGTCACATTTTCAAGCATCAATTCAATCCTAAATAACGTTTTCAATTTTGTGACAAATATATTCAAATTTGGAATTTAGCAAGGCCAAGGATAAGTTAACATAATTTTTACCTAATATTTGCAATAAAAGCTACAGGGTGTTGAACACATCGGCTCAAATTTGAACAAGTTTAAATGAATAAATATCTTTTTTTTTAAATGGTACACCCTGTATATTTTCATGTTATTTAATAGAGTAATAAAAACCCTAAAAGTTTTGTTCAATATATCCTATACCTATTTATAATAGTTTTTGAGATATTTCAGTTTTTCTTATTTTCCATACTTTTTTACAGAAATAGTCTTCATTATCATAGTAGCCATGTAAAATAATAAAAAGAAACTACAGAAACAAACAGAATGTGGTTAAATATGATGAAATACATTATTCGTTATATTACAACGGCAATAGTTTAATTAAACATAATGTGAAAAAATTAACACAACAATAACGACAAGGCAAATACATATTTACTTTTATACTAAATTGAAACAAAAAAATAACCTATTAAATACTGAAATTAATTATTTCTTTTTAATAAGTGTTCGAAAAACGACCCTCTTGTGCAATGCGTGGACAAAATTAGTGGCGTTATTGTTCTACAGGTATCCCTAATCCTGTTTCGCATATCTTCCACTGTTGTTGGTGGATTAACATACACCTTATTTTTAATATAACCCCATAGGAAGAAATCTAATGGGGTGATGTCGCAAGACCTTGGTGGCCACTCAATGAAACCCCCACGTCCAATCCATTTTTGCGGATATCGTTGGTCCAAAAACGCACGAACTTCACGATGGTAATGCGGAGGCGCACCATCGTGCTGGAACCACATACTGTCGAGCTCATCCCTATCGAGACCTTGAAGCAGTTGGGGTAGTTCTTCTTGTAGAAAGTTCAGGTAACTATGGCCATTTAGTGGTTCATTAAAAAAGTGGGGTCCAATAATTCGATTATGATGAATACCACACCAAATATTTAATGACCAGTGGTTTTGATGTTGCACCTCTCTAATCCAAAATGGGTTTTCTGTGGCATAATAATGCATGTTGCGTCTATTTACGGCACCGTTACTTCTAAAAGTAGCTTCATCACTAAACATTACCTTGCATAATAAATTTGGATTTAATTGAATCTCCGCATTTATTGTACGACAAAAGTTTACACGACTTTCAAAATCCTGTCCATGCAATTCTTGGTGTAATTCCATGTGATATGGATGATACCTATATTTCTTGGTAGTACGATTAGCGGTGGATTGTGATGTTTCACATAATGCTGCTAACTGACGGCTACCAATATAAGGATTTTCCTGAGCATTTAACAATACTTGTAGTTCTTTTTCTTCATTAGTTACTGGTTTGTTGACCACTTTACGTTTTGGATAATCAACAGTACCAGAAAAATCAAATCTTTGCATTAAGTTTTGAAAAGTATGAGTATTAGGCTGGCGTCGATCAGGATACTTCATTTTGTAAATTCTTTGAGCAAGAAGGCAATTTTTTTGAGCCTCTCCTATTGTATAAATCATATCTATTAACTCATTCTTTAGAAAATTCATTCATTCAACTACACTACATAAAAACCAAAAGAAGCGATTGCGGTTATAAATTTGACACACAGAAAAATGTTCTTTTACATTGTTTTTGCCATGGCTACTATGATAATTAAGACTATTTCTGTAAAAAAGTATGGAAAATAAGAAAAACTGAAATATCTCAAAAACTATTATAAGTAGGTATAGGATATATTGAACAAAACTTTTAGGGTTTTTATTACTCTATTAAATAACATAAAAATATACAGGGTGTACCATTTAAAAAAAATATATTTATTCATTTAAACTTGTTCAAATTTGAGCCGATGTGTTCAACACCCTGTAGCTTTTATTGCAAATATTAGGTAAAAATTATGTTAACTTGTCCTTACCCTTGCTAAATTCCAAATTTGAATATATTTGTCACAAAATTGAAAACGTTATTTAGGATTGAATTGATGCTTGAAAATGTGACTTTTTTTCTTTAAACTTAATTATCTCAGAAACTATAAAGTTTTGTTATAGTAAACCCTTAATAAAAAAGATTTAAAATTATAAGCTAAATCGAAAATACGATTCGTATATAGGGTGTTCTATTTAAAAAAATACAACTTTATGCTGTCCTAGTTTTTTGGCTCACCCTGTAGAGTCCTAAATATTTTTAAAATCTGCGTAAAAATAAACTGTATCAAATAATAAATATAGTTTCTTTGTTAATTTCACCGAAAAGGCACAAACCTACTTCATCCAATCGTTGACTCACCCTGTACATACATACATAAATACATACATACATGAACTGCATTGAATGGGTTAGATTAGATCAGGATGCTGAGTTAGAAATAAGTTCACTGGAAAATTAATATATTTTTAAAGATTTGTGTAATTCTATTTTCTTCGTACTATACTTCTTAAATTTTGTAACATGTAAAACCTTTAAAAATTAAAAATTACATCTTAGTTCTGGTAAATCCATTCTTTTTAGAGAGGTTTCTCGCAGTTAGTACATAGTTTTAAAGACTAAAAAGCCTTCTTTCCGTTTTCTTCTTTTTTTTTGAAAAAAATTAAAATTAAAAATTACTTTAAATAAGGAAGAGTTACCAAAGTGAATAAAATTATTTAAAATATAACAGTACCTCTTAAATACTGAAGAATGATTTTTCTAGGTAATCAATTTTTTCAATTCTCCTCGAGCAGAGCTGCGAAAACAAGAAATGAGTTAAAAAGAATGCAAATTTGCATACTAACGAAATAAAGACTACTTGTACAAAGCATGTCCAAATTTATATAACTGTTTATACTAAATAAATCCGGGATTAACATGGGAAAGGGCAACTGATTGCCCGAAGTGACGAGAGCAAAGTCCGGACTCCGGGGTTATTCCGGACCGGCAAAGCGGATGGCCCAACAACGGGAATTGCTTCTCCGAGCTTTCGAGTCTTTGATAAGGAATCCTCCAGAGGAAACGCCGCACAAAGATTTGCTGGAGGCATCGTTGTCCAATTCCAATTACAACAAAACTGAAATTGCATGTTATTTGAGATAACTGTGTACAGGGTATGTTGTGGGAAGAAAGGGGGAAATAGGATATGTTTCTTTTTATTTTGTTATAAGGGTAAAATTAGGATATTATACAGACATTTCTTACATATAGAAACTGCAACGAGGAAAAGTATTTTAGTAAATTATCGCAAGATTTTCTCTTCGGCCATTGTTCTCTCTACAAAAGCAGCAAAAAATGATATACAAAACAGAGTGCTCCCATTTCCGTCAAAAGATATGTGATATGTAAATTAATAGCAGTATTATACAGTTGTTGATTTATATTTTATCCAGTTTTTAATCTCCTTAAAATAAAATTAGTGTGGAAATATTTTTACAGGACTTAGTTCCGAGTACTCTTTAGGTCACGCTGAGAACCGAAGTAAAACATTCTACTTCTATCAAAAATTCTACACTAGAAAGTTTGCTCATCAGATTTTTTTCGTTTTTTGTGGCGATCGAATGAACACATAAGGTTCGATATTTTGTGAAAGATGGATAAAATTGAAGTTCGAGTGATTATAAAGTTCTTTGTTTTAAAGGGCTTAACTACTACGGACTTTAAAGAATTCTTCTCCTTCGTTTTCGACAATAAAAAAATGGGCTGCTGAATTTAATCGTGGTCGTACATCAATTCAAGATGATGAGCGCTCGGGACGCCCAAAAACCGCTACAACTGACGAAATTGTCACAAAAATTCACAATGTCATACTTCCTGACCGCCGACTGAAAGTACGCTAGATTGCTGGTATAGCAAACATCTCGATAGATCGTGTCAACTACATTTTACATGATGTTCTTGGCATTAAAAAGCTTTCTGCGCGAAGGTGCCGAATTTATTAATAGTCGACCGAAAAGGCCTTCAAAGAACACTTCGCAAGAGTGTTTAGACTTATTCAGACGCAATCCTGCTGAGTTTCTTCAATGTTTTATAAGTCTAGATGAAACATAGATTCACCATTACACGCCAGAGACAAAGCAGCAGTCTAAATCGTGGGTGGGGCAGGTGAAAGTGCGCCAAAAAAAGCAAAAACGATTCCATCTGCAGGAAGAGTCATGGCAACAGCTTTTTGGGATTCACATGGCGTGGTGTTTATAGACTATTTAGAATAAGGCAATACCATCACCGGGGAGTATTACGCTTCACTCCTGGACCATTTGCAGTGTGTAATTAAAGCTAAATGTCCACATCTTGCCAAAAGAAAAAAGTGCTTTTTTATCAGGATAAGGCGCCTTCACACAAATCTATGGTTGTTCCGGCAAAACTCCAAGACCTACGTTTCGAAGTGCTTCCACATGCGCCATATTCACCGTATCTGGCTCCCAGCGATTACTCATGCTCCCATGAAAAAAGCTAGGTTTATCAAGAATAATTTTCCCTGGATAACTCAGAAAATTAAAAATTTGATGGAACTTCGAAATAATGCCCTAAGTAAATTTAGAAGAACAAAGAACGGTGGGCACTGGAAATATTATAAATCTCTTCGCAACCTCGCAATCCTACTATTGGTAACGAAAAAAAAACTTATTTAGATGCGAGGTAAAAAAATACAGTATATCAGTTAATAAAAACAAAGTTGATATTTCCGAAGATCTGAAGGATCCAAATTTAATAAACAGACTTTTTAGATGTTCTATACTCGATTCAGGGGGACATAATGAACTTTTGAAATTTTATGAAAATGGTGTGAAAGATGATGTAACTCGTAATTTTAAATTTAAAGGAGTCACACAGTTGAAGGTGGCGAAGATAATCTCTAAAATAAAGTCTAAAGCGAAGGGTCACGATAGATTGAGAATTGATTTGGTGGAACTCTGCTGTCCTTTCATCCTGTCTTACCTGACACATGTATTGAATGCATGTCTGTTTATCCAGAATGCTGGAAGAGGGCTGTAGTGCCATCGCCAAAAGTTAGTGGTCCCCGTGAACTTCTGGGTCTTCGGCCCATTAGTATTTTAATAATTAATGAACAACAGAGCACGTGGAGGTTAACCGAATACTGCCTGAGACTCAATCTGGGTTTAGAAGGGATCACGGTTGTTCTACTGCTCTGGCAAATGTCGCTGATGATATATTTCGGGCGATTGATTCAGGAAAAGTAATAGTCCTGAGGTGTATTTTGTCCCCTATTTTGTTCAATATTTATGTTGAGAAAATCTTTCAACTAGCTTTGGAGGAAGAGACACGAGGTATCAAAATTAACGGCATACCAATGAATAATATTCGTTACGCAGACGATACCACAATACTAGCCAATAACATCGAAGACCTTCAGGCAATATTGAATAAAATTAACGAATCCGGTGAACAGTTTGGGCTACGAATTAATATTGCCAAGACAAAAATGATGGTGATTAGTAGGCATCAACGCAATACTCCCCTCAGTATCAACGGGAACATAATTGAACGCGTCGCGAAGTTTACATATCTCGGAGCTACCTTGAATGAAAAGTGGGACTGTGATAAAGAAGTGAAAGGACGAATAGGCCGAGCAAAAACAGCATTTTTTAAAATCAAGAATTTTCTTCTTTGCAGGCATTTACCACTAAATACCAGAATACGTGTTTTGAAATGTTATGTATGGCCTATGGTATTGTATGGCGTTGAAACATAGTCACTTAAAGTTAGAACACTGAATAGGATCGAAGCCTTCGAACTATGGACACTTCGTCGACTGCTACGTATTCCCTGGACTGCTCATCTCACAAATGAAGAAGTTTTAAGAAGGAGTGGCGTAGAAAGACAACTGCTGGACACGGTAAAGCAGCGTAAAGTGTCTTACTTGGGACATATGTTGAGAGGATCCAGATACTCCATACCAAAGTTGATTTTGCAAGGAAAAATAGAGGGAAAGCGCGGACCAGGCAGAAAACAACATTCTTGGCTGCGAAATATAAGAGACTGGTGTGGAATATCGGACGCCGCAACTATATTTAGACAGGCCGAAGAGGGTGTCCTGGCCGTCTTATAACTTTAGAAGAGGAATGGACATTTGATCGCCGACGTGCGGCTTTGCACATGGCACCAGAAGAAGAAGAAGAACAGTCCTGACACTGCTCCACTTTTGAAACCGTTTGACACTCTGGACCACCGATTACTATTAGCAATACTTCACTATATCAGTCTTAGTGATCATGCCATCGCTTTTTTTAGGTGTTTTCTGGAGGGTCGAAAGCAACGCGTTAAACTGAGTGGCGAGATGTCAGAAGAGCTGCCCATAAATTCTGGTGTACCGCAGGGCTCTATTGTAAGTCCTTTGTTATATGCAATCTACACGTCGTGTTTACCAAGTGCCTTAAGAAGGTGCAAGTCGCATTGCTACGCGGATGTTACCCAGATATATTTGTCTTTTAGAAGGGAGGATGTTTTTAAAGCTTGAAACGCTATTAATCAAGATCTTAAAGCAATTCATTCAGTCTCCTCCGATCGCCCCCACCGCCCCCTCTTGGATCCACGCCTGGACTATAGGGCCGGTCAATGTCATAGAAATCCTAACGAATTTATGAATGATTTATTTATTTATATATGTATATATATATATATATATATATATATATATATATATATATATATATATATATATATATATATATATATTGTTTGAACATTGATCCAGGAAAATAGAGGATAAAAACCTAGAGATAGAGCCTTGAAGTTGATTAAAGGAATAGTTGTCTCCAGTTTCTCTCTCCCTGTCCATTTTTACTCTTTTTTCGATAATAGAAAACTTTATTTATACCCCTTTTTGTCAACTTAAACCAGTCTTAAAATTAGACTAACTTTTCCCTGTCAATTTACCACATTATTTTTTATTATTCCCTGCTGCTAAGAAGCAGCATACGGGCGCCCATAGATCCTTATACATATATCTATGTCTGAATTTTATTACCTTTAAGAAGCTTAAAAAGTTTTTTTGGAGGTTGGCCATACTAAAAGTAATCCACATAAATTTTAACGTAAAGACAGCCATATCTCACAAAGTTATGTAAATGGAAGTTGTTATGCCTACTTCATTTCTTGGCTTTAAGCTAACAAAGTTGTTGCCTTATAAAAGTTTGTGTTTAAAATTTCATATGCATAAACCGTCTGCAGGGAAGCCGGTGTTGTTTTTAAAGTTTTAATATAGGGATGCAGATTTAATAATAAGAAACTTTGCCAACGTTTCATTTTCATTTCTCTTTTTATTGAAATTAACGGAACAAACATCCGTGTCCCATTTACTTTTGTACTTTCGTACAAATGGAGATGTCAAAAATACAAAAATGCATTTGTTACAAAGCAAGGAGGAAATTGTATAAAGATTTGGAAATAAAATAGCTCCTTTTGTAAGAAATGTATAATAGTATATTATTACTTCAAAACAAATTGTGAATAAAAATGTTTTTCTTTCATTTCTTCCATGCGAAAGTACGACGCTTTTAGAGAGTATTGGAGTTATTATCAAAAATATAGTGTTGCAGTTTTCATTTTAGTGTTCTAAAGGGTGTTTTTTATGGAGGTATAGAACTTTAAGTTGGCAACACTTTTTTAACTGGCGGCCATTTTGTCAGCTGTCAAGTGATTTATATTTAGTTTGGTTTGACATTTCAACATGAATAGACTGACGCCTGAACAATGCTTCCAAATTGTGCAAATTTATTTTATATTTATTATTAATATTATAATCATCCATCAGAGCACTTAATTCGATTAACTATGGAACGTTTTCGCACCACGTTTACTCTAGATGATAATACCCATCCACAGAGACGTCGTACAGTGCGTACAGAAGAAGTCATTGCTGCTGTAAAGCGTAGCGTAGCGGAAGACCCGAATCAGTCTATCCGACATCCTGCACAGGAATTGGATATGTGTCCATTCACTTTATGGAAGATTTTGCGGAAAGATCTTGGTTTGCGTGCTTACAAAATCCAACTCGTGCAAGAATTGAAACCACACGATCACCTAGCAAGGCATAGATTCGGTGAATGGGCCCAAAACAAGATTACCGTTGATCCCGATTTTCATAAGCGAATTTTGTTTAGCGATGAAGCTCATTTTTGTTTGAATGGATACGTCAATAATCAAAACTGCCGTATTTGGAGTGATGATAATCCTCAAGTGTATGTTGAGACACCGTTACATCCAGAAAAACTGACTCTTTGGTATGCTTTATGGGCTGGTGAAATCATTGGTCCGTACTTCTTTAAAAACGATGCTGGTCAGAACGTTACAGTTAATGGTGACCGCTATAGAGCCATGATTACTGACTTTTTCGTTCATCAATTGAACAACCATGATGTGCAGGAGCTGTGGTTTCAACAAGACGGCGCAACATGTCACACAGCTCGTGCCACAATTGATTTATTGAAGGAAACGTTTGGTAACCGCATAGTTTCACGTTTCGGACCCGTGAATTGGCCTCCAAGATCGTGCGACTTAACGCCGCTAGACTATTTTCTGTGGGGATATATGAAGTCGCTAGTCTACGCCGATAAGCTCGAAACGATTGATTACTTGGAGGACCACATTCGCCGCGTTATTGTCGATATACGGCCACAAATGTTGGAAAAAGTCATCAAAAATTAGACCTCCAGATTAGACTACGTCCGAGCTAGCCGTGGCGGTCATATGCCAGAAGTCATATTTAAATTATAATGCCAGAATGTTATCTTTCGAATAAAGTAAATTTCATGTCAATTTAAAAAATTCATCTTTGTTTTATTCCATTTAAAAGTTCTATACCTCAATAAGAAACACCCTTTACTTTTTAATGAAACAAAAAATCCCAGTGTCAAATTTTTAATCTCTAGGGTGATTTTAAAAATCTTCGTTTTTAGACACATCTTGTATTTCCGTTATGTGTTAATTTATCTGAAAGGTAAAAACTGGTTTTTATAGAGTTTTTTAAGTTCAGTACCGTACTCAGTTTTTTTCTGAGGGGTTTAGTATTTGAGATATTAACCATAATTATTTTTTATTAGGACGCCCTGTATATAATAATAATAATAATAATAATTATATCCTGCAGAACATCAAGAGACTGGGCCTTAGTGAGTATCTGTATAAACCTATGCAGAAAGCAGTTCTCCTTGCAACCGCGAGAACCGTCCAAAAGTTCTTAGGAAATACAGCAGACAACGTCACCTAGGACCCGATAACATGGAAAGGGTTTCCACAGAGCTTCATACTTTTGGTGTCTTTGTATGCCTGGTATGAGTGAATAATCCCTGGAGGGAGTGTGAAGTCGTTTGGCTTGTAAATTATAATTATTATGTATTTATTTCTCACTTAGAGAGAGAAAGGGCGAAGTCCAAATGTCGATAATACTTAAGTGATATCCACCCTGATCAACTCAACCCAGACTTAAAATAAATAAGACCTAAATAATAATTAAACACAGAAGAGAAAAAAAAAACAATACTTATACACCCAAATTAGATACACTAATATAAATTCAAAAGAAAAAAAGGAAACTACAATTTTCTTATTTGTTTGTCAAATGCGTGTTGGAAGACAACATATCTAAATTTTATAGGCGTGAGAGTTTTGAAGAAATCCGGAAGAGAATTATATAGTTTAGCGACATTGTAGGTAAAAGAGCGTTCGAACAGAGAAGATTTATGCAGGGGCGGAGTTATTGTTCCTCGAAAACGAATATTGACATTATGAATGTGGTATCTAAAAATGATTCGTCTGTATAGATATTGTGGGCTTTTATAACATATAATTTTGTGGTAAAAATAAGCCTCATGCTCTCCATATTCAGCCACTTTAAATCAAGTAGCTTATGAGATATTCTCTCATATTTACGGACTCCATAAATTAGTCGCAAACAAGAGTGCACTTTCTGTATTCTTCGCATTTGAATTGCTGTTAGGCAGTTTTCATATATTATATCTCCGTGGCTAAAACTGGAGAGCACCAGCGAGTCATAGAGCAAAGTCTTAGGCTTTATGGACAAATCATGGCGGTAACTGTAAAGAAGTTTTAGTCTAACATGAGCCTTCTGAGCACAATAGGAGACATACTTATCAAATCCCAATGCACTGTCAAAGACAACACCCAGATTTTTAACACTATCCTCAAAAGGCAGAACTGAATCGCCAATTTTTACATTTATAAGATTTTTAACAATCTCTTTATCAGTTTTTTTTTCCAAATATCATAGAGCATTTTTTTGGATTTAGATACAAGGAAAGCTGCAAGAAGACCGAATGAATTGCTTTAAGATCTTGATTAATAACGTTGCAAGCTTCAAGAACATCCTCCCTTCTAAAAGACAAAATATACCTAGGTATTATCAGCTTAGCAATGCGACTTGTACCTTCTCAAGGCACTTGGTAAACACGAAGTGTAAATTGCATATAACAAAGGACTTACAATATAGCTCTGCGGTACACCAGAATTTATGGGCAGCTCCTCTGACATCTCGCCACCCAGTTTAATGCATTGCTTTCGACCATCCAGAAAATGTCTAAAAAATGCGATAGCATGATCACTAAGACGGATATAGTGAAGTATTGCTAATAGTAATCGGTGGTCCAGAGTGTCAAACGCTTTCGAAAAGTCCAGCAGTGTCAGAACTGTTACTTCTCCTGAATCAGTCGCCCGAAATATATCATTAGCGACATTTGCCAGAGCAGTAGAATAACCGTGATTCCTTCTAAACCCAAATTGAGTCTCAGGCAGTATTCGACTAACCTCCACGTGCTCCGTAAGTTGTTTATTAATTATTTTTTCTAATATTTTTGACATACAGAGCAAAATACTAATGGGACGAAGATCCCGAAGTTCACTAGGATCACTTTTGGCAATGACACTACCAGAGCCCTCTTCCAGCATTCTGGATAAACAGAATTTAATAGACATGCATTCAATACGTGTGTCGGGTAGGGCAGGATGAAAGTTCAGCAGAGTTCCACCAAATCAATGCTCAATCCATCGTGAGTGACCCTTCGCTTTAGACTTTATTTTAGAGATTATCTTCGCCACCTTCAAATCTGTTACTTCTTTAAATTTAAAATTACGAGTTACATCATCTTTCACATCATTTTCATCAAAATTTCAAAGTTCATTATTATGTCCCCCTGAATCGGATATAGAAGATCTAAAAAATCTGTTTATTAAATTAGGATCCTTTAGATTTCTGGAGATATCAACGTTGTTTGTACTAACTAATGTACTGTATTTTTCTAATTCCCGCAATATGTCTTTTGACAGGTGTAACCTCGTATCCAAATAAGCTTTTTTTTCGTTACGAATAGTTAGGGTTGTGAGGTTGCGAAGAGATTTATAAGATTCCCAGTGCCCACCATTCTTTGTTCTCTTAAATATACTTAAGGCACTATTTCATCAAATTTTTAATATTCTCGGTTATCCGGGGAAAATTATTCTTGATAAACCTAGCTATTTTCATGGGAGCATGAAGATCTAGTAAGGTAGCTACGTTGGAGTTTATAAATTCTACTTTATCATTTATATTTTCAATATCAAATATATTTCTACAGGGAATTCACCAATATTTTCAATATTGATTAGGTATAATTTAGGTTTTTCAAAAATATATAATGTTTTTTATATTTTGTAAACAAGATGACAATTCGGTATTTTCAATAATTTACTTCATTTGTAACAGTAGGCCATGCTCAATTTATAAGGAACCAGTGTAAAATTTTGACAACAATTATACCAAAGATTAGACACTCATTGCAAGACTAGTAGAGCTGTGTTATGCAGGTAAAGGTATTTTTTAATTAACACCCTCTATCATTTACCGTTCGACACAACTGTCAAATAGTTTATGACATTTAATCATAATAAAAGTTCTTTCAGAATGAACCATATTTTGATAAACTTGCTTAAAGCAAATTGAAGTAACACCATTTAAAGCAAAGAGTGTTAAAATTCTATTTCTTACCAACATTATACTAAGATAGTTATTAATATTGTTACATAGGGAAAAACATAAAATTTCATAAATTGGCATTTTCCAATTTTACAAATCTTTTATTTGAAATTTAAGCAATAACAATCGCGTTACCTTTTATAATTTTATAACCTTTTAATTAAAAAATGTTATGTTTATTTACTGGCCGTCAATTGTGCAAATTCACCAAGTCAGCAAGGTCGCTTTCCGGGTCATGATGAACCGAGGTTGTAAGAAGGCGGTTCGTTAACTTGATGAAAAAAGCAAAACAGGATAAAAAAGGGTTCAATCGGTTGAATCGGGTCAATCGGTTCAATCAGTTGAATTAGTCAGTCGTGAGTCATAAGGGACTTTTTTTTTAAGTCTACCATGACAATGAATGTTTATTCAAAATAAGTTATAGAATATTGACTAACGCTCCTGAGCTGAACATTATTAAAATTAATTTTTTTACTAACCTTAAGATTCTGTTCATCTCGGCACTCTTGACAAGGGTTGTCACTGGGGTTCTACTAATTGTCGACCTTCTCTGAACTGGGACAGGCTTGGGATTTTCGCTTCACTAATTTTCTGGACAATGAACTAATTCACCACTAACTGACTGATCTGCATCGGATCAAGTGACTTTTATGACACACGACTGACTAATTCAACTAATTGAACCGATTGACCCGATTCAACCGATTGAACCCTATCCCAAGCATGTCCGCTCTTTTTATCCTGTTTTGCTTTTTTCATCAAGTCAACGAATCGCCTTCTTACAATCTCGGTTTATCATGACCCGGAAAGCGACCTTGCTGAATTGGTGAGTTTGCACGATCGACGACCAGTAAATAAACATAACATTTCATAATTAAAAGATTATAAATTATAAAACGTAAAGCGATTGTTATTGTTTAAATTTAAAATAAAAGATTAGTAAAATTGGAAAATGCCAATTTATGAAATATTATGTTTTTTCCTATGTGACAATATCAAAGATTTATTTATGACAAATACGCCATCTATTGGCGGAATTAAGAATTTAACAACATTCTTAATCGAATTTTTATCAGCATTTTGTTAAACGTAGCGTCATAGTATGGACGTATAGTTTGATCACGGTGTATTATACAAAGGTTCTTCACAACTTTATAAAGTTTTGAATTTTTCATCTCTTCTATTTAATTTAACATGGAGATACAAATACGCTATTTATGAAATAGATTTAAAATTCTATATATTGACATAAAACAAGTATACGAGATATACTTTTTTTTAATAGATCTTCAACTAACTTTAGCAGGCTTCTCAAAACCTACAAAATTAAAATGTAAGAAAAAAATACAATTCATGCTTTATTGCTTCCTATAAATTTTGTTTCCTTATTTTTCATATGTAAAAAAATGGAAATATTTTCCCACACATTTCTTATTTTATGTGTGAAGCTTTTATTAATGTATTGATAATAGTATTAAAGTATTCTCGCCAAAAATCCAAATTTTAAATAACCTTTGATGTCTTACAATCGGAAACCCTTTTCACCAAGATGCCCTAGTTCGGTAAATGCCAAGTACACCATTAAATAAGATTAAAACCGCTCTCAAAGTCTATGTGTGCATCCCAAGTTTTATATTCTTAAAAGATTCTAGTTTAAGCAGTCTTTGTCGTGTATTCGGATCTCTCGGATTAACCGCTTTTAATTCTTCTCCATTGGGCAAAAGCGAAATCTTTTGTTATGGCAGTGCGGTTTTTCAAACCCAGGTTGATTTGCATTAAAAGTATCTCTTGAAAAAACAGTAAGCAAAATATTGCTATACACAGAAATATTTTAATTTATTTAAATGGCAGTAAAGAGCAATAAAATTTAAAAGAAATTTCTGCAAAAAATAACGCCAAAATTTTAAAAAGAATTTTATACAATGTTTAAACAAGTAAGATCATTTCTCCTTTTTTTCCTTTATTTCAACTTTTATATCCGTATGTATATAATGTATTTTTTTATATTATAAGACATCTTCCTTTTCAAATAACGAAAAAAAAATGGTATTGATCACAATTTTAACAAAGGCATCCAACCTGGAATGATATGGCTTTATAGATTTTAACGTCGCCATACAGTTGGAACAATAGCCAATATCCTGGGATATCCCAAAGATAAGACCAACCTTGAAAATCATGGCGTTTACAGCATTCCATGTGTAGATTGCCACCAAACATATATAGGACAAACAAACAGGCGCATATCAGCAAGAATTCATAAACATAAAAATAGCCTTAAAAACAAACAGACAACCTCAGCTTTATTTCAGTATCACCAAACAACGGGACACACCATCGATTTCGAAAAAGCAAAAGAAATAGCACCAGTACAAAAATACAAAGTACGCGTCATAAGAGCTGAATAAATGAGACGATGTCATAAATTTTCCAACTACATGGAAAACATTATTAAAAAATCAAGAAACAAAAGAACAAAAATCAACCAATACACGAGAGAAAAGCATACATGGATCAAACATATCGCACTCGGCAAAAGGGAGGAGTCTGCAAAGCCGCTTGTCCAATCAGAAAACGAGCCAACTAAACAAAACTCGAAATTCATCAAATGCCACCATCAGTAAGTAGCGAGTAACGAGACGAATTGCACTTGAAAACGCCAAATAAGATTTTGTCGAAACGATTTTTTGAACGAAGGGATTGAAACCCGGAATAATCATTTATATATATATATATATATATATATATATATATATATATATATATATATAGCAAATACATTTTTTAACGATAATCGGAAACTTATTATAAAACTGATAAAGAACAATGCATAACACTAAAAAAATTCAATTATATTGTAGCTCGTAACTGTTAACAAGTCCCAATTAAGAGCTATCGGAGCCCAAGAAAAACTAAAGCTTCTGCCAATCTGAATTTTAATGAGTTAAAAATTAAAGCAGGTAATTAACATGCAAATGGACTTTCTAAAGTGCATGAAAAATTTTAAGAGCCTTCCAATTTAAATTTTACCTTCCAAAACTCGACGAAAAAAGAGTGAGTTTAATTATATGATAACTAAAAAATGCACCAAACATTTTATTTAAAAATCTAATACTGACAATAGTTAAAGTATTACTTCACTCAGCAATTTTATTAGCTAAAATCGTCTTTGCTTCATCTTATCATCATCATCTGGCTTGTTCTAAAAATGTTACTCGTTAAATCAACAAAGCAAATCTATCCTAATATAAAATATTGGTGCGTATTGGAAACGCATTATGTTGGAGTCACGTACAAGTTATTGGCCTTGGGTATTTATTAATAATCAGCAAATGTCAAGGAATATCAATAAATAAAAATGAAATTTGAAGATGCCTTAAATAAAGAGCGAAACGTCAAATTATTTTTGATTTTTTTAATAAATAAAGAACCTAAACCCAAAAAAGGCAAAATAATATGATCTATGGTTCAAGAACCTGGAAAATATATATATATATATATATATATATATATATATATATATATATATATATATATATATATGAAGTAAAATGTGAAACAGTAAATGCAAACTTCTCTCCATCATGTCCTTTCTGTGTTAGAGATTGCACAGTTGAAAAAAAATTGGTATAAAACACAATTCATCCTATTCCACCACCATCAAGATGGTGGCCTGCCTGTACCACCGCACCGAGAAGAAAGTCAAAGCTTACCCTCTCCGCAACAGTGATACGGCAGAGGTACATGTTTCGTCTCTCACTAGACTCATCGGGGTGTCGACATGCACCTGGCTGTGCAAAGGACAGATTGGAAGGAAGTATGCAACACTGAACGCGGCTTCGCCCACCTCTCGACGGATGGCTTATCTATGTTTATACGGCTTTCACGTCACGTCACTCACACACACGTGGTGTGGATGTAACCACTGCTATTGCATCTCACACGGAGAAATCCGTGAAAGCCGTGTAAACATAGACACGCCATCGGGCGAGAGGTCGGCGGAGCCGCATTCAGTGTTGCATACTTCCTTCCGATCTGTTCTTTGCACAGCCAGGTGCATGTCGGTACCCTGATGAGTCTAGTGAGAGACGAAACATTTACCTTTGACGTATCACTGTGACGGGGAGGATAAGCTTTGACTTTGTTCTCGGTATGGTGGTACAGGTAGGCCATCATCTCGATGGTAGTGGAATAGGGTGAATTGTGTTTTATAACAACATGATGGAGGGAAGTTTGCATTTACTGGTTCGCATTTTACTTTGTTTACATACGGAGTTGCATATAGTTGTACGTTTGCTGAATGTGATTTCAGCACTACAACAGCATGGTGTGGATGTAACCACTGCTATTGCATCTCACACGGAGGAATCCGTAAAAGTCATACAAACATATATATACATATATATATATATATATATATATATATATATATATATATATATATATATATATATAAAAATCATGTACAATTTAACTAATAATATTTTATGATCAACGCAAATGCCTTGCCAATATCACAAAAAACACAACAGAACACTCGTCCGCTTCGATATATTTTATAACATTTTGATATAATGAATTTATCGGAGTAATAATAGATTTACGACTGGAAATGAATTGATTTTGGAGGTCCAGGAAATAATATTTTTTTGCTAGTGTGGTATATCAAATTAAATCTTTAAAAACTAAAGAATAAATCAAGTAAACAAAATTTCTTAAAAAACATTTTTTTTGACATTATATTACTTCCAAAAAATTTGCAGTAATTTATATAATTCAACTTTTTCTACAGAACTTCAAATTTATCTCTCTATATATCTATCTATAGCTTTTCCAGTTTGCTGCTCTGCTAATACTTCCTTCCGATCTGTTCTTTGCACAGCCAGGTGCATGTCGGTACCCTGATGAGTCTAGTGAGAGACGAAACATTTACCTCTGACGTATCACTGTGACGGGGAGGATAAGCTTTGACTTTGTTCTCGGTATGGTGGTACAGGTAGGCCATCATCTCGATGGTAGTGGAATAGGGTGAATTGTGTTTTATAACAACATGATGGAGGGAAGTTTGCATTTACTGGTTCGCATTTTACTTTGTTTACATACGGAGTTGCATATAGTTGTACGTTTGCTGAATGTGATTTCAGCACTACAACAGCATGGTGTGGATGTAACCACTGCTATTGCATCTCACACGGAGGAATCCGTAAAAGTCATACAAACATATATATACACATATATATATATATATATATATATATATATATATATATATATATATATATATAAAAATCATGTACAATTTAACTAATAATATTTTATGATCAACGCAAATGCCTTGCCAATATCACAAAAAACACAACAGAACACTCGTCCGCTTCGATATATTTTATAACATTTTGATATAATGAATTTATCGGAGTAATGATAGATTTACGACTGGAAATGAATTGATTTTGGAGGTCCAGGAAATAATATTTTTTTGCTAGTGTGGTATATCAAATTAAATCTTTAAAAACTAAAGAATAAATCAAGTAAACAAAATTTCTTAAAAAACATTTTTTTTGACATTATATTACTTCCAAAAAATTTGCAGTAATTTATATAATTCAACTTTTTCTACAGAACTTCAAATTTATCTCTCTATATATCTATCTATAGCTTTTCCAGTTTGCTGCTCTGCTAATCTGAGTTCCAGGCGATACACCGCTCGAAATATGATTAGATAACGAAATTAACATTACAACTGTGATTTAACTGGCAAAACTAATCATCCCATCTTACAGTATGCTATGCCATATAATATAATACATCATAGACAAAGAGGATTCATATCAAAATATCAATCACAGAGGAATTATCGAATAGAGACTTATTAATTCAATTGCTTTTTACCAGTCACTTACAATAAATCAAAGGAATGATATTAAAAAGAAACATATGTAATTGTCTCTTTAAAGATGGCAAAAACTGTAAATTACTTCAGGTAGGTAGATGAGCCTGGTTATTTAAAAAAAAAAAGGTAAAGTCAACTGTCAGCTTGTTTTTCCTTTACAAGAAATATTTAATTTCAACCGATTTCAATATATTTATTTTTCTTATATTTTTTTTTTGCTTCTGTTTGTGTCATAAAACTTTTTTCAGTTACCTGTTTTATAACCACAATTCGCAACTCTTTTCTTCCTAAGGAGAGATGTTCCCTAGTAAATCGTCCAGTTATATGTTTCTGGGCACCCTCATTCCAGGTGCTCCTCTTCACGATTCAATAAATTTGCTTTCGAACAACAATTTCAATTTTCTTTTACCAACGGCAATTCGGAGAGGTAGAATTGGTTGGGGTTCACCCCCCAAAAACTGCCGAAAATTAAAAAAAAAATGTGACTTCGGAATATCCTCAGTATATTACTCAATTAAAATACTAACTAAGGTACTATTTGACAGTATTTAAATGCCCCATAACAAACCCAGTTCGTCATTACACTGAAGCGAGCTTAGCAAGAGCGAACTAACCTATTCAGTATTAGTAATGTACGTGCAATTTTAGAGTATCTCGCGCTAAAGTAAATTATTTTTGAACTAGATATTTTGTTTAGGGTCTAAGCGATATTAAGCTATGGCTGTTTTCTGAAAATAATCTTTATTATACAGACTCTTACAAACAATTTTTCTTTTTTGCTACTTTTGCTACTTTACGATATAGATCAATTTTTAGTATCTGACTTACAGAAAATACTTTTATCCAAATTAATCATTGTCATTCAAAATTAATTATTTCGTTTTAGGAATGTCTAATACATTATTTATTACAAGACAAGAACTTTTAAATATAATGCATATTTCTGGGGAAAATAATTTCAAGCAACAACATATGTATTTGATAAAAGAGCTAGAAAAACGAACAAATTGTCATGCCGAGGATCTAAAAAAGAAATTGAGTAGTTTTAAGTTTAAATATAAGTCAAGATGGGCGAAAGCGAGTAGAAGAGAATAACAATTTAATAAATATAATGAACAGTGATTTGAGACGTCAGTTTGATTTAATAAAAAATTTCGCATTATTTTGATCACTATAACAAGTGAATTTGACATAGATTCTGAAAAGTACAGGGTATTTGCACTTCATACTGCTAGAAATTTGGTGTCTTTATATCCATAATACAACATGCCACCTACTCTGAATCAGTGTTTGATTCACAGACTAGAAATAATATCTTTTGCAGTCCTCCCTATCTGACAATTAATAAAAGAATCACAGGAGGCGAGAAATAAGGACTTTAAGCTCTATAGAGAGCATAATTCGAGAAAACGTAGCAGAGAAAGATCCAACAGGGATACTTTTAATTTCTTTTACTGAACTCTGATCCAGTAATCACCAGTAAGCAAAAACCAGTCGAAAACAAAGTTAGAAATATTCCTAAAGGAGCACAGTTTATGTTGAAAGCTACATCCCTAAATAAGTCAGGTGATAACGCAACCGTTGATGTCGATGATAATGATGCTTTTTAAATAATTAAGTATTATAATATATTATTCATAACGAAGTAATTTTGAAATACTTACAATTTATTTGGACTTATCAGTAAATATGAATCTAGATTTGTTTTTAATTTTTCCAAAATTCCTTACTATTCAAATATTTTTGGTCATCACCGTTCAATACTTTATCTTGATGTTTAGTGAAGACCGTGCCGTTTCCCAATAATTTCAGTGGTGTCATAATATACGGTAGTAAATACTGTTTTTTTTTGTGAAAAAAATACTCTGATGTGCTTTTTTTTAATAATAAAAATTGTTTTTTTTTAATAGTAGATATGTCTATAAAAACATTCGATTCACTTTAGCAGGTCTAACAGCTTTAGTTTATTTGATGGCAGTTATGAACGTCTCCTGCCTGTGATACAGTTCGCTTCCTCATTCCCGTGTATACCCGAATGACTCCGGAACCACGTGAGTCTAAGGCCAGATTCTCACTATGGGGCCGCTCTCGGTACGATCTCGATCCGCTCTCGGTTCGGTAAAACATTCTTATAGGAGAAACAATAAACCTATTTTCGATTTCGATATCGTAAAGTTGTTTTCTTTAAAAAAAAATTATCGAACCAAGATCGTATCGTGAGCGGCACTATAGTGAGAATCAAGCCTAATTGTGGAGCCGTTCCCTGTCAGACTGTTCAGTACATCTTTGCACTTAGGTACGAGTGCAAAGTCACGACACTCGACTTCAGTGCCGTTATCGCAAACTTACTGTCTGAACATATATTTATTACCCTATTTCTGTTTATGTCCCTCTCACAGAGGGAGCAAAAGTTTCCATCGACCATTCCTTTCATATGTCACTATCGTTTTAACTAACTTGTATTCATGATGTGCCAAGGGTTCTTTAGATTCGTCCTCATATTGATTTGAGCTTAGGAAGTGCACTTTTAGAGAGAATAAAGAATTATTAGGAATTATTCCGAGTTTCCCACGTAAGATATTGTTTTTTCTATACATGGTTGGATGAAGCTAATTATTTTATTTTTCAAGTTTTTAGATGGAAGAGTTGGCAGCGCTAACGATTGATCTTTGGGAAGCATATTGATTATATATTTTTAGAAGCCCAAATTGAGAATTTCTACAATATATAAAGAAGCATATCAATTTAGTCGAGTCTACATATATTTTATTCCTGCAGAGAGAAAGAACATGAACACATTATTAAAAGTTCTTCAAATACTACAATGTACTCTGTACATTAATATTTATGCAATATTTTCCAATTTTTAACTTTACTGCTGACTTTATAGACCAAAGCAAACATAAAATATGCATTTCCACTACGCTTCAGGTAAGCAATTATAAGATATTAATGTCAAACGTAAAGCAAAATTTATGACTTGTTTTGCATTTTTAATCATAAGCTTAATTTACGTTTAGAGCAATGGTATAATTTGATCAACGAACTTTTACCCCTATTCAGTCAGCTGCAGAATTTAAGAGAGACAACAAATTATGTATTGTCTGTCCTGCTTTAACTCATCAGGAGGGTATTCAGCTAGAAAATTTTTAAAATTTACGATTTTTTATACAAGTTTCGCAAAAAAGTTATGATATTTAACTCACATGCATAATACCGTAGTTAGCGCCCTCTACATCTAACAACAAAACTAATAATACGAGTTTTATTGTTTTTAAAAATATTCTCCAAGATGATCAGTACACTTTTACATGCGGTTGAATCAATCTTAAAAGGATTCTTGCCACTGTGAAAATTGTATCACCAAAAACATGATTTTTTAATGCATCAACCGCCGCTTCAGTGGCGTGAAGTAAAGAAATAAAATACACGAACATTGGCGTAGTTAAAATTTGTTGAAATGTGTTCACTATTAATATATTTAGAATGAAATGTCTGAAACTGTACAAGGTGGTCAAACTTATTATAAGATTACACCCCACGCAATCACAGCTCTAGGAAGCTTAAATGATTTAATGTTTTTAAGGAAAAAGTTTGAGAATGGGGTTGAGATCATTTACGTTGTTCATTCTTACATTTAGGCAATGGTCGGGGTTTCTTCTTATCTCCCTGTATATCTCAATATTCCACTCTATAATCCAAGATTTTAGAGTTATTACCCCTGGAGTGGTATAAGATTTTACAATTATTGTTGTAGAGACACTGTGTTTGGTAAAACCAATATGGTGAGCAACCTCAAAGCCCTGAGGTTTATTAATATGTTCTCTAATTCAGACTGCTAATGATCTAACAGTGTTTTCTATGTATTGAACGCCAATCTGGGCAAGAAAGCTGATAAACTCCACTTTTTGGATATGAGATATCAATTGTTTGTTATTGACAAAATGGGAACTGAGTTGATTGAAATGAAATCTTCAGGCATTGAGTGTAATTTGTTAAAGTCCGTACTATTTTATTAAAGAAGTGACCTAAGTACGAGAGTGAGAAAAATTTTCCCAGCTGATTTTCTTTGTAAGGAGTCGAGCCGTAAGCTTCTTTGGCTTCCTTCTCCTTCTTAATTTTCTTTATATATTTGTCAATGACTGTATCATACCCATTGTTTAAGGCAATTTACTTACGAATATTGACCTCGTTGCTGTAATCCTCCGCTAACATGGGAATGTTGAGCAATCTGTTAACATAGCAGTTTATTGAGGATATTTTATGTTGTAAAGGATGGTTAGAATTAGAAGGAATTAGACGGTCAGTTTAGATGGGTTTTCGAAAAATTTTAAAACTAAGAAAATTATTGTTTTTTTTTTGATAGTTAAATCCAAGAAATTAAGTTTGTTTTCAGTTTCTATTTCTAAGGTATATTTTAGAGCAGGATGCAGAGAAATAAGACTATTAAAAACATCAATAGCCGGTTGTTCATTGTCCAGGATAATTGTAAAACAGTCATCCACATAACGAAGCCAGTTAATTATCTTGCTCTCAGAAATCAATCTCTGAGTGTGGTTGGTGAGTACTGAGTAAGCTTATTTGCTTATCATATTCTCTTGTTTCTAGGGTCTGAGCGCTGAGGGTGATCTAAGTTAGATTAATGCATTATCCAACTTATCCAGGAAGATGTCTGCTAAAAGAGGAGATAGAATATTTATTATTGAGAGCAAAAAAGATCTGAGATAAGCAAAACTTAAGAATTTTACGCCACTGAACCCAAGTGTTCGAAATATATCACATTTTACTCATTATTAACGAATAGTGAAACGAAATGTAATAAACAAGAAATTAAAGAACTCACATAAAGAGGTTCTACTCAAGTTCACACATATTGTATATATTTTGATTTTTAGACACTTTTTATTGCCTTATTATGTTATGACTGTGTATTTCATAACCTCACCTTTAAGTTGTTAATGTTAAGTTAATTGTTTATAATAATATTGATGTTCACATTATTTAAATTCAACTGTTTTAATTTTAATTTGAGATTGACGTTTTAATTGTATACTTGATTTATACTGGTGGTGAGTACTGAGAAAGCTTACTTACTGACAATATTCTCTTGTTTCTAGGATCTGAACCCTGAGGATGGTCTAAGTAAGACCGAAAGCGCTTAGCCGATAGTTTAGAAATATACACTGCAATATCTTTCCTTTTCTTAAATCGCTGGGTACCCCTTCAGGGCTGTGTATCTCTGTTAAGGGGCAGTTTAGGATTTTTTCTATGACAAAGTAGGGTTATTTTGACCTTCCCTGTATGCTCCCGAGATATTAGGAGGTACTTACCGGACACTCTAGATTGTTTATTGTATGATTAGATGTTTACACAATTAATAAATAAAAATACGTATGTATTAAAATGTGCTTAAAGTATTAATGTTACGATCAGAGAAACCTATAACAGAAAAGGTGCACTAGGCGAATGCCTGTAAGTAGACTTTCCCTTCCCTTTATACACGGCGGCGCACACCTTATATTTGATGAAAGACAATTTCTTTATAGCGTTAAAATGCAATAAAAGCATTACATTTTGGCATTGCGATTAATCTCAGCTTGTAGTTATTGGCCTGAACTATCAATTGTTGAGCACAAAATTTGAAAATATTTATTTAATCAAAAGTTATTCATTAAAATGTGGAAAAAAATGTCACTTATCAAATGTTTAACGATTTTTAACTCAAAAATTATGCTTCGAACAGAAAAATCACAAGAGATGCTTTGCTTAGAATTGGTCAAGAAATACGAAAATATTTTTTATTTTACAAAAAAAAAATTTATTAACATTTTTTTTATAACAAATTACCTAATCCACCCATGATATTTGTAATCAGGGGGCCAAAACACATATAAAAAACTGTAGTGGAGCCATCGATATCTCTTTATCGGCTACCAAAAGCCCACTGGGCTCTCGGACCAATTCAGAATGGTCCGTTCCACGATTTTTTAAACGACGGTTGCGATATGGTTAGTTTTTCCGAAAGAGCAGGAAACCATTTACTTCGAAGTCAGTTTTGGTTCATTATCGAAGTCGATACGACTGACTATTATTCACTTCAAAACTACAATTCTTCTATATGATTGTACATTCCATACCCAAGTGATATCTACAACTATCAAATGGTAATATAACTTTTCTATATGGAACATCTTGTATGTTATCAAATACTTTAAATCTTCAACAAATTTAGAATATTTTTTATCCAGCATCTCTCATGGGTAAATTCAACTATGTCGAAAATATTGACAATTTGATTAACAAACTCATAATATATTTTATCCTTATTCTACTATTTTATCTTCTTCTTCTTCTTTCTAACACAGTTAACCATGCTAATAGGCTATTGCCTGTTCATTGCCATCACGTCTTCCCCGGAAGATGAGGTCCAGCATTCTCGCCATCGTTTTGGTGTTCTTCCCCGTGATCTTTTTCGTACTGGGTTATTCATTTTTGCGCTTTTAACGAGTCTACCGTCCTCCATTCTCCCTATATGTTTGTTCCAGAATCTTCGCCTTTGTCCAACCCATCTTCCTATGTCCTGTATCCCGCATTGTTACTGATATCTTCATTCCATATTCTGTCGTATAGAGTTTTTATCATCTCTCCTAATTAAAAATTTCAGTGTTCATGGTTAGTAAGTATTTACCTAATTAAATTTTGATAATTAATCAATCTGACTGTGTCCTAACATTAGCTTCTAGTCAGTGGTATTAGTCTTCTTATTATCGAATAAACTAGTACTTATCGGTTCTAAAAACTATGATTCAGTTAACAGAACCGGAACATATTTCTCTACTTATGATGATAGGATAGAGGGATAGACATAGATCCATTAAATAAGCAACCGACCTGTTCATCCATTTTTCAAATCAACCGCCTATAAGATATTTCATAATTTTGAACATATTGGTAACAAAAAATCTTACGAAAATAGTTACCAATGACAACCAATCCTTCCTTCCTGCGAGATATAAACCACGAACTTCTGTACAAAAACTTACACTTTCAACAATAATACGGTAACATCCATTAAAAGAATCCTCAAAAAAACTTTAAAAACCATCAGAAGACGATTTTGGTAGACGTATACAATTTTTTCAAGAGATAAATCAGATTGTTGACCTATAGTCTAATTTTGTAAACTATATCTTATTTTCTGATCTGATATATCTATCTTTATGGCTTCATCGATAGGCACAACTGCCGGTAATAGTCTGATCATAATACTCATTGGATGACAGAACACCATACGCAACATTCTCAAAAATAAAGTGTTTTCTGCAGGAATCACTGGAAACCATATTATGAATCTTCTCTCCTTCACGAAAGTTTCTAATTAAATTTGCTATGAGATAGAATGATACCAGATTTATTCAATTAATTTCACGATCAACATAACATCCTGACATTAACAAACCACATTTGGTTTCAACGTGGTGCCAGAGCATTTTCATAGACATGTCATAGATTATCTAGATGAAACATTTCCTGGAAGGTGGATAGGTAGAAAAGAATCCACTGAATGGCCTCCTGGATCACCCGATCTAATCCCTATACATTTCTATCTTGGGGGGCCACATAAAACTGCAGTACATGGTATAAAGCTGAACTCTTTAGGGGACCTTAAAAGCAGAATTTCAATCCCAGTTTTCAGAAAGGCTTGGATACTATTACGTCACTGGAGGACAACAATTCGAGAATTTAACTAAATAATTCTTAATTTAGCTTATTGGTTTTTTTTTATTATTTTTCTTTTAAAAGGATTTGTATTCTTATACCTTTAATTGTCAATCTTTTCGAAACATTTCAATTTATTCGTAGGGTATGCTAAACAAGAAATATTCTAAATTTGTTGATAGTTTAAAATAACTGATAACTTACCGGATGTTCCAATTAAAAAATTTATAATTAATATTATCATTCAATAGTTGTAGGCGTTACTGCCATATAGAATTCACAATTAAACTGGAGAATTGTAGCTCGCAAGATGGAAGAAAACTCGGATTCACTATCACTTTCCCTTCGTCTTTAATTAAAATATTCCTCAACATTTACCCAATCCTGTAATTTTTTTAAAGCTCTTTTATCAAATTGGGAAGAAAAATTTCCATTAGAAAATCCCATTGTTATTAATTTATAATATTATCAAGATTATTTGATTTAACTTTAAAAAAAAAATATTTAAGCAATAAAAATCTTTTCAATCGACATAAATTGAATTTAAAAATTCATTTGTTTAAAATTACCTGTTATGAAGGCCATTATAGTTACTATTTTATTGGTCGTTTAATTGAGGCCTAATTGCAACCAAGTGGTTGTTAAATTTAACATAACATAGTGTTAATAGTAGTTCATAGAAGCACGGCAGGTCCTGTTATTAGAAATAACATCCTTAGATGAAATAACAAACCATAAAATGTATGAACATGGCATTTTGTAATATTTTATTATAATCGTTAATCCAGTTCTGTAAATGTCAGTCTTTTAATAGCTGTAATTTGGCCGTTCGTTAAAAACAAACACACTTTTATACAGTATAATCAGGTGAAATTAATTCAAACTTATGCCAACTGATTTAATAAAACAACAGGAAAAAATATTAGCATAATTTAATATAGATGGAAAAATAAAAGTTTTGTTAAGCGGAATTGGGCTAATTTTGTTGTACAACTAATAATTAAATTTTGGTTTGACAATATATCTGCTATACGCTAGTTTTGTTGATGGTTGTTATAGCTCTAGGCTTATTTTACTTTTAAAATTTGGAAATATAAAAAGCTGTAGTAAAATGTTAAATAATAGTTCTAAATAAATATTCAGCTTGCAAGGAAAATTAGTCAAATATTATCCATATTCATAAATATAAATTTACGACGTGTCACAAAAAATTCGTATATCCATATTTTTCTGAGTTTATAAAGGGTGTTTTTATAGAGGTATAGAACTTTTAAATTGACATGAAATTTACTTTATTCGAAAGATAACCTTCTGGCATTATAATTTAAATATGACTTCTGGCATATGACCGCCACGGCTGGCTCGGACGTAGTCTAATCTGGAGGTGCAATTTTCGATGACTTTTTCCAACATTTGTGGCCGTATATCGGCAATAACGCGGCAAATGTTGTCCTCCAAGTGATCAATCGTTTCGGGCTTATCGGCGTAGACTAGCGACTTCACATATCCCCACAGAAAATAGTCTAGCGGCGTCAAGTCGCACGATCTTGGAGGCCAATTCACGGGTCCGAAACGTGAAATTATGCGGTTACTAAACGTTCCCTTCAATAAATCAATTGTGGCACGAGCTGTGTGACATGTTGCGCGGTCTTGTTGAAACCACAGCTCCTGCACATCATGGTTGTTCAATTGATGAACAAAAAAGTCAGTAATCATGGCTCTATAGCGGTCACCATTGACTGTAACGTTCTGACCAGCATCGTCTTTAAAGAAGTACGGACCAATGATTCCACCAGCCCATAAAGCACACCAAACAGTCAGTTTTTCTGGATGTAACGGTGTCTCAACATACACTTGAAGATTATCATCACTCCAAATACGGCAGTTTTGTTTATTGACGTATCTATTCAAACAAAAGTGAGCTTCATCGCTAAACAAAATTCGCTTATGAAAATCGGGATCAACGGCAATCTTGTTTTGGGCCCATTCACGCCTTGCTAGGTGATCGTGTGGCTACAATTCTTGCACGAGTTGGATTTTGTAAGCACGCAAACCAAGATCTTTCCGCAAAATCTTCCATAAAGTGAATGGACACATATCCAATTCCTGTGCACGATGGCGGATAGACTGATTCGGGTCTTCCTCTACGCTATGCTCTACAGCAACAATGACTTCTTCTGTACGCACTGTATGACATCTCCGTGGATGCGTATTATCATTTAGAGTAAACGTGGTGCGAAAACGTTCCATAGTTAATCGAATTAATTGCTCTGATGGACGATTATGTTGACCGTAAAATGGACGTAGTACGCGATACGTATTTCGAACAGAACCATGATTTTCAAAATAAATTTGCACAACTTGGAAGCGTTGTTCAGGCGTCAGTCTATTCATGTTGAAATGCCAAACTAAACTAAACATAAATCACTTGACAGCTGACAAAATGGCCGCCAGTTAAAAAAGTGTTGCCAACTTTATATTAAAATAAAAATACTTTTAATTTAAAAACACCGCTTCAATGGAAAAATGAGCATGTGATTAGAGAAAATATTTAATTTAAATGTTAATTACAAAAATTTTTGGCCATAAATAATTGTATCGTATAAGATTGTCGCGATAATTGGTTGTTGACCATTAAATGGCACAGCAAATGCGGTTGCTCATTATTTTGTGGAGGCAAAAAGGTCGAGGTTCTAGTGATAATAAGTCAAAGTATCTCTCTAATAGAGCGCCTCTAGTCTATTTTTGCGCTTTTTATTTTGAAGTCCTTTGCCGAAGTTTTGAAAAATATTAATTAATAAAAAAAAGGTGAGATATTCCTTGTTTCTGTTAACTTAAAAAAAAAATAGATTATACAAGCCTGGCCAGGGTTCTTCCACATGATACTATAAAGTTAAAAAGATATATCAGCCAAGCTAGCAACTTCGAGATGTCTTGAAAGGGGACGCTTAATATTGGCGAAAAATCCGGAGCTTCAAATCCTTTGACGATCCCTAGTCTAAGCATAAAACAATAGAACAATTCTAATCCCAAAATAAATATAATAACATTATAGCAGAATAATAGAAAAAAGTAGAAGAGAGACCATGAAATGAACCAAAATTGCTTAGGAGCAATGAGACATTTTTAAAGAGGAATACTCACCTCTAAAAGGGTCTGTCAAAATCACATAACCTATATATTCACTATACTCCTTAAAAAAAACATCACGAGCGATTCAATAATCTTTCATTCTACGTGCCCTCTACTTCAGCCCTGGACTTTCGACGCTGACTAAACACAGCAAATTATGTAATATTCTTATGATGATTCGGAAACACTGATTATATCACGAGGATTCGATAGATAAAAAGTCACCTACTAAGTTTATTTTATCCTTGTTTAACTTTTATCTTGAACAAACATCGGATGTCGTGGTCACGCGGACGCACGTATATCCTATAGGTAATATATAAAAGCCGGCGATACATTTTTAATGAACGTCGATATCTAAACGTCCATCCCCTCCATCCCCACCATCAGTAAGCTATGCAACTCCCATCCGCCTACCTCGCGTTATATCTTTACAGCTTTTTCATCTTATTGCGAGTTCAGTATGACAACCGCAAGAAATATTATTAGATAAGAAGTTTACATTACAACTGTAAGTTAACGTTATGGCTGACTATCTCCATCTCGTGGTATATCATGCCTTGTAATGTTATGCATCATATATCCATTTTTTAGAAAAATATATAAACACGTTTTTATACTATTCGTAATTATTTCACACTAACTATGGCTCTTTCCATATAGCCCACTTTAGGTATTGCATTTTTATATTGATTATCTCTACTATGAAATGGGCAAGGCGTCTAAAATGTTGCAGGCTTACGGAAAATTATATCAATAATGAATACCCGAAGTTTTAAGAAAATATATAAAAACCCGGTTATCCGATGAACTGCCTCAAATTTACCTTTATAATAAAGCAGCATTTATGCCTTCGCGAGGGACGGATTGATGAACGCGAATATCAACCAATCGTGTTTACTACATTTACTATTCTAAACTTGTAGCGATACTATGTACATTTTTAAACAATCAAAATTTCAGTAAGAAATAAAGAAATCTTTCTGGCGTATTTAAATATTTTGTTATATATGTAATTCTCCTTTCAGGCAGAGAATATGAATATATATTCAAACAGTTTATTTCCTGCAAATATCGCTCTTGTCCTGTCTCCATACGCGTTTCGATCACCTTGTGATCTCGTCAGTGGAGCTGTATCGGACCGAGAGCAACATTAGCAGGAAATAACTGATATGTGAACCATAAATTTCAAGGTATGTCGGCAGGATATTGCACCTGCCATCTACCAACTTCGATGTCAGACTGAAAAATATCGCCGGTCGAACGACATCTATGAATCATCGGAGTAACGTGAAATTTTTAAAAAATCAAAATTTCAATAAGAAATAAAGAAATCTTTCTGCCGTATTTAAATAGTTTGTTATTTGTTATTTCCTGCTAATGTTGCTCTCGGTCCGATACAGCTCCACTGACGAGATAATGAGGTGATCGAAACGCGTATGGAGAAAGGACCAGAGCGATATTTGCAGGAAATAAACTGTTTGTACATATATTTTTCATATTCTCTGCCTGAAAGGAGAATTATATATATAACAAACTATTTATATACGGCAGAAAGATTTCTTTATTTCTTACTGAAATTTTGATTGTTTCACTTTAATCCGTTGATTCATAGATGTCGTTCGACTAGCGATATTTTTCAGTCTGACATCGAAGTTGGTAGACGGCAGGTGTAAGATCCTGCCGACATACTTTGAAATTTATGGTTCATATATCAGTTATTTCCTGCTAATGTTGCTCTCGGTTCGATACAGCTCCACTGACGAGATCATGAGGTGATCGAAACGCGTATGGAGAGAGGACCAGAGCGATATTTGCAGGAAATAAACTGTTTGTACATATATTTTTCATATTCTCTGCCTGAAAGGAGAATTACATATATAACAAACTACTATGTACATTGCTACAAGGTAAACCTAACAAATATAAAATAAAACTAATATATCGTATGACCCCCCCTTGTTCTGAAAACATTATTCAAATGCAGAGGTACTACTAATTTTTTCAAATAATGAATGTCAGTTTTGTTCGAATTCTCTGGTAATATTTTGTTTTCACTTTTCTTTATTTGTTATTTCATGTTTTTTTAATTTCACCGAATAATACCAAACATTTTTTATGACGGTAAGGTTGAATGGTACGATAACAATCAGCGAACCACAACTGTATTATGTTTTCCGTAAGGAAAGCGCCGGATTTCGATGACCATCCTAATGCATATCTCAAAAAAGCTCTAAGCAGGATTCTGTCGGCTCTAACAAAAACAATGTGTTTCGGCTAGGTCACTTTCTCTTAGATTGGAAAGTAGCCAAGATTATAGTAATCCGCAAGAGAATTCAACCCTGCTCGATTCATACAGGCTCATTATTTTACTTTCCAATTTAGGGAAAGTAATAGAGTGTGCAATACTGCGTCGTAAAATGCCTTCATAGACTGCTCCAGAAACAACTCGGCTTCAGAGCAGAATAGAGCTACATTCAGCAGACAAAAAGGTTTGCAATCGATATCCTCAAAAGCTTTAACCAGAAACTTAGCACAGAACTAGTGTTTTTTGACATCTCAAAAGTGTTTTAGCAAAGTGTGTCATAATAGACTAACTGTCAAATTAATAGGGTTGTGTGTCCCCAATTATCTGACGAGATCAGTCATAGATTTTTTTTTTGAAGTGCTTCGCAATATCAGCAAGCGAATACGAGTCTCAATTTGGACCTATAAGAGCTATAGTACCTCAGAGTTCCTCTTTATCCCCAGTCCTTTTTAGTCTCTATACAAACGACATTCCCAGAGACAATTTAACAAAACTCTGCTTGTTCACCGATGATACAGCAATAACTGCGTCATCCTCAAGTTTTCGCAAACACAGCAACTATTTTTTGAGGATGTTTTCCAGGACATTTCTTAGTTTTGTTGCACCCAAGTTTGGGATTTTTTCAGATTCCTTTCAAAATAAATCAGTTCTCCATCTCTGTATGGTTTCTGTAGAGGAACGCTCTCTTCATTTGATATCGCTGTAATACAGATTTTCCTATACTTTTCATATATTTCTCCTATACCTATACCGTTCGGTAAAAATATCCTCTTTCGTAGTAAAATATCACTAATTGTCCATTTTTATTTTATTTTTTCACAACCCATTTCGAAATGTTTTTTTTATTAACTGCAAATTGCAATAAAATATACAGCAAAACTAATATTTATTAGAGTTCATATACGTTTTTTTCCTTTCGGAATATTTTTGTATATAAAATACTTTATATTAAGAGTTTCTTTTAAAGTTTTGCTTCATCCTATTCAATAATCTATAACTCATTTCCTTATAATAAAACAAAAAATGATATTGAAATGGAAGAGGTTCCACTTTTTCTAACCTTTTTAAAGAAGGCAGTAACTAAATGTATTCAATTTCTTTTTGAAAAATAACGTCAACTTGTTTCTACTTTACAAGAGCTATACATACTTTTTTACTATTTTCTTTTCCTTCTACAACTGTTTGTGATATTTTAACTAAAAGAATTTATAAAACATTTTGGAATTGTCTGCTTTAAAAAACGATAGGTTAGGTATTACCAACATAAAAGAAAAATGTACTATTGATATACTTGCCATTTCAATTCGATTTCGTTTTTAACGGAAAAAACATTTTCAATCCGATGTATGTTGAAATGTTGTATTCCATAGAAATTTTAATCAGAACCATTTATTACGTGAATATCAAGTGAATGTAACTACATCGGATCAGTTCCATCGACTCCTTATACTACGTTAAAAACAAGGTCAATAACTTAATGGATGTTTTATAATAAAAAAATATCAAAAACATTTATATCTAGAAATAATAACAAGAAAAACATTATTACTTAAACTTTGGAATAAAAAGTCCGAATATTTTCGTGGTTCACTCTTATATATCGAACCTATAAATAAAGTTCTACAGTAATTTACTTTAATTTTACTATCATAATTTTATGCATACAATCATTAAATCTTAATAGGGATTGACATTTCTTCAAAATAACGTAACGACAAAATAATGAGTCAAAAACTCTCTATTGTCTTTTAAAATTCGAACAGTGCTCCAGAGCCACCTAGTTAAATCCAACTTTAATTAAAATATGACGTAAAATATGCTGTGCTTTTAAAAGTTGGGAAGGAGATCGTCTTGGGAACTGCCGGTGGGTATTAGAGGCTTTTAATTGAAATTACTTTATTATTTTTATCCCTAATTTGAAAAAGGGGTTTAGTGAGAAAGTTAGATTGGATTTTGTAATCATTCTAAGTAATTAAAAGGTTATTACCCTAAAATTCAATTTTACTGCTTTGTTTTTAGCTGTCTTAAAAATTAATTTTAATTACATTTTACGTCGGAAAGATCAATTTGATGAATTCGATACGGCAGAAATCCAGGTAACACAAGTAATTTTTCGTGATCTAAATGGATGGACGAATTTAAATGAAACTGTCCCTCCTTTTAATTTCTCAAAGATATCATTTAACTCTCTCTAATAAGTCAAAAAGTCTGCCGCACAGGTTTCACAATAAGATAATAAATTTAGAAATAAAACCAGACAAAACCTCCAAACGAAAGAATGACGGGAATAAATTTAATGCCATACCATATCTATCTAATTCAGACACAACATTCTCTCAAGATAAACAATTAGTTCCATAAAAACGAATTGCTGCGTATTTTAGAACCGAATTTGTTTAAATCTGTTTACCTGGTACGTCCAACATTTGAAGTTTCGATTGGTATGGGGCGCCACAAAGAGCGTTATAAATTCTCCGTATAAGTATACTCTTTCCTCCATACGGTCCATTTTATCTTGATTATTGTTTTATATTTTAGGTTGTTAAGCTTGTTTTAAGCCATTATGTAAAGTATGGAATACAGGATACAGGATGATTTAAAACCGTTTGTTTCCATTATTTCCGCTTAAGGAAATATAATTGACAACCGATAGCCAGTAACTAAAACGCGAAAATGAACCCTGAATTGTTGTTTCTCTAGTGTAACAAGCTACCAGATGCAAGTAGGCCCTCTACCGCGTTAATCCAGTGGGTGGCGCCCGAGACCGTTAACTATTTTAGAGGATAGTTAGACCGTAAGTATTTATTATAATTATGGGATATCTCTACGCTAGGGATCACTTCACAACTGAGTGTTTGACCGATGGCTGTCTGCGAAATCAATATCCACCTATCGATACGATGCTATCTTAACAGACAGGTATTCGACACCTCCCGAACGAAAACACCGTTACAATAGAGACTTGCGATTTTCCGGAACATTTGCTACTTTTTTGTTAAACAAAAGATACAACAACCAAAATTTTCCTAGCCTCCGATGCCCACTCTGGCAAACTTCTACCATAAATATTCTTGCTGAGGGGCTTAAAATAGAGAAAAAAAACTGGCCTCCAGAGTAAAATAATAGATGCAACTTGACCCTATTTCGAAGTGATCGAGTTTTACACCGAAAATTATTGTCTCTAAAAATGTAATCCTTTTTAACTTTAACTTTTTAGGCAGTTATATTTTATCATTATGTTTTTGTAGACCTAATTATATATGACTCAATTATATACATCCATTCATTAAAGAACAAAAGAGAAATTGTGTCAGTAATGTACTTAACGTCACTTACAAAAAGTTTCAAAATACATAAAAGACGAGACAGACGAACTTTTTCGACATTTTTAACCTTGTAGATACTTTAAAATAGTAATATACTGAAACTTTTCAGCTGAACTGACCGGAGATATTAAAATGGACCGATCTTTACAAAGTTTAAATGGGGAGAGTTTTCAAACTAATGTCTATTCGAAACTTCCGATCTTTTATTCTATTTTTGTTCAAACTACAATGTATTCTTTTTTTTTTTACTTTTATTTGTGTCTGTTAAAATCCCACAAGAGGAAATATGCGAGGTCTGCCTGGTAATTACCTGACCAACAACAGTGTATCCTCAATTGATTAGTATCTGTGATCTCACGTATTATCTGATCAGATCGGCAAGAAAGTAATTTTAGTTTTGTAGTGCAAAATAAAATCCTTTTTTTATATACAAAGAATAAACTTTAACTAGATATATAGCTTCCATTTTGTTCAATGATTTTTATCATCTTTCTTCAAGTTTCATGATTCTACGTTCACAGGAATTTTGGTCCTATTAGCAAAAAACCGAAGCAATTTAAGGTGATCATTTGTGAATGTTTTACCATTTAGATAGTTTTAGGCAAACTTTGAAATAAATGGTAATCAAATGGCGCCAGAGAATGGACTGCCCAACCAAGCTCAAATAATTTCCCATAAGTTACTAAAGATGAGTGAGGCTTGGCATTATTATGATAGAATACAATTTTCTTGCAATTTGCCAATTCTGGCCATTTTTCTATGATTGCGTAATATAATTTTATTATTTGTTGACAATTAACATCTGAATTGATCCTCCGAACTCTTGAAAATAGCTCAAAATACACAACACTCTTGTAGTCTCACCAAACTGACAACATGACTTTTTTTTTAAAGTAATTCAGCTTTATATGTGGTTCATCATGATGGTTTTCGAATGACGCTACTATTAATGATCCATTTTTCATCACCATGAATCTTCTCAAAGATTATACAAGTTGCGTATAATTCCTCGTTTGGTTACAACAAAATGATTAGAACTATGGTTAAGATGTTATCCAGTATGTTGTTGACTTTCTGTATACTGAAGTTTTAATAGTTTCGTTTGAACGGTTCACCATGATATCTAGGAAGGGCAATTGATCATTTACCTTTTTTTCATGGTAAACTTAATTGTAGATCGAATGGTGTTTAGATACTTCAAGAAATCATTAAGTTGTTGATCATTGCCCTTCCATACGATGAAGGTATCGTCGACATATCTCAACTAGACTTTCAGTTTCACTGTTGCTGTTTATATGACATTTCATATATATATATATATATATATATATATATATATATATATATATATATATATATATACTACACAGGCACACTCAAAAAGGTCCATCACCCCGTTCAGTATTAACGTGTTTCAATCTGATAACGTATCATTTGAAATTCTAATTTTGATTATATCTAGTGATTCCCCTTATGACACATTAGTATACAGATTTTCCACATTAAAACTTAGTCTGTCGTCTGGCTCTAGATTAATGCTACTAATAATATTCACGAAATGTGTGGAATTTTTAACATATGTGTTTGTCTTACCTTCTAAAGATTGTATGATTTTTAAGAGAAACGTCGCTACTGCACTTGTAGGGGATCATCTGGAGCTGGTTATTGGTCTCGATGGTATGTTCGTTTTATGAATTTTCGGTAGTCCGTAAAGATGTGGTAGCTTACTGTAGTATGGTGTGAGCGCCGATCGTAGGTTGTCAGGTATATGGTCTAGGTATTTCCTTAATGTTATATAGATTTTTGACTCTATAGATTTAGTGGGGTCACGAGCTAGTTGTCTATATTTTCCTTTTTCCAAAATATCTTAGACTTTTTGGTCGTACGTTACGATGTCCATGATCATCGTTGCATTTCCCTTGTCCGCTGATAGAATCTTTATGGATCATCCTTACGAACTTTTTTTAAGGCTAAGGCTTCTAACTTGGAGAGATTTTGAACGAGATTTGTCTTATTTTCCACCAAAACTCGTCGGAGTGGTTTTCGTCCACTTGTTTGAATTCTACAGAGATTATGATATCTAAAACAGGTATGCTTTTAGGTGTTACTGTAAAATTAAACCCCCTGCTTAATAGTTGTTCTTCTACTGCTGACAATATTCTTGAGGATAAGTTTATGATAGTTTTTCTTGAAGTTTTTTTTCAGGTAGAGTCGGTTGGTGTTGCGATTTTAGTTTTTCCAGTTTATTCTAGTGTTTCCTCGACATATTTTCTTTCAACTTGTTGCATATGTCGTCTATTTTATGGAAAATTGGATGATGATAATCTGAGTTTCGGCTCTGATTTGTTCGTAGCGTTGTGTAGCTTTATCAAGAAGTCAGGAAGTCTAATTTTTTCTTTACTTGCTTACCACCATTTATTACACCGTGAAGCGGTAGTTTTTACCCTTGAAATTGAGTTATTGCCTCTATAAAAAACGAGTCTAATATTTTTCAGTGTTTTACATGTATGCCAAATTGCATTTCATTCAGTGAGTTACACTTGGGTATGTTTACTTTTAAGTAAATGTTTAAAATGAGCTTCGTTATTATGTACATAAAGAGTAATTCTACGGAGAAATTTGATCTGCACCTTTTGTAGCATCTCTGCGTCTAAGGATAAAATGTTTACTGAATTTTGTATTCGTGCCCATAATTCTTTTTCAATGATAACAAGTCTACCAATATACCATATGTTTAAGAATTTCCTATGAAAAGTAATCCATAGATATTAAATCCGGTAAGTGCAGTGGTTAATTTGCAGGAGCATCATTTCTTCTGCCGATTCATCAATGTTGAAAATTATCAATTAATCGATTTTTAACATTTAAGTATGATTATATGGGGTCCGTCCACCGATCGTGCATGAACCACATATTTAGTCTAGTGACCAGTTGCAGATCATCCAATAAATTTTACAAATTTACTAGATGTTCTAAATAATTTAAACTATTGAAACAAGGTAGTAAATAAAATTACATGCCCTGTGTTAATTCTAAATTCATGTTGATAATGCACAAACTTTCTTGCATGCCAGTTTCCGTCAGCATAAACATGTTCATTATGTAGAATTTGTCATATTTTTTCTTGTAAAGCCACACATCGGCAAATAAAATTTTTCATGTTCCTCCGTTCATTAATTAATCGACTAAAGCTCTTGTACTTTCTGGACTGGGAATGGATGCAACAGATATTCCATTAAAATCCTCTTTGCTGTGTTTTTAGAAACCCTATGTTTCAAATCGAAGTCTCTAGTGCTCATACTCGGAGTTTCTTCAATTCATTTAGTCCATAATCAATCGTTGCAGGAGCAAAAATACCGATTTCTCAAGGACACCATTCAACTGCTGTAAATATTTTGTGATATGTCACGTGCTTACTTGGAAATCTTTCCCTGTGTGCGACACCGAACATTTTCCGGGCAATATTCGTAAACTAATAGCAAATGAAATAATTTATTGCGACGATTATTACTTGAAAAATATTTATAATACCTATATAGTATGAAAAGAAACCAAGACTGTTTTAGAACTTCACTTTTTTTTATTTATTAAAAATTTATTTTCAACGAGACATGACATGTTTCGTAGCACTGCTACTTCGCCAGATGTGGAATTGGTAACAACAAAGTTAAGAAATAAATATTGTTGAGAGACTTCATGTACCTATTTTGAAAATTCCAGATTTACAAATTTTTATGGTTGTATCGTAATAAGGAAAAACCAGAGCGATTCGTATTATTAAATAAATTGACAACGATGAATTACTAACCTCTTATTGCTCAGTCAAAATGATATATAAGCTTGGTAATCTCAAATGATTCTAATAATATTAACTTCGTGCTTTTATTTTCGGCATGTGTTATTTTGAAGTTTTCATTAAAGCCATGGTTTTAAGAGAAAGTATGTGTTGCTTACACTAAACTATGCTTTTTGCTTGCTTTTATGCTATTTAACTGTAACATTAACGCTGCGGTGTGTTTGACCTAAGTGACCTGTTTGACTTTTTTGACATGGACCAAAATTTAACTTATAAACCCCGCATTCTTGCTCTCTGCAGGTCTTATCTTTATTACCTTTTATATAATTACCGGGGTTATTATTTGTTTTGAAAGCAATATTAATATTCTCTTTATTTTGAATTTTTTGTTGTTTTTTTATTGTGGGATAGCCTTGTCTTTTAATTTATTTTTGAGAATACGGTAGATTAAATTTGGGGCGTGTCTGTTGTTTACTGCAATTCGTTTAATTATATTGAGTTGTATGTTAAAATCTGTGGTGTCCATAGGTACATTAATGATTATATAGATCATGCTATGGTATGCCGCAAATTTATGGGGGTTAAGGGGTAAGAATTTGTTATGTATTGTTGTATCTGTATGGAAGGGTTTGCGGAATATTGAAAATTTATAGTTATTATTCTCTCTAATAGTATTTGGGTCTAGGAAATTAGGAGAGTTATTTATTTTGATTTCTGACGTGAATTCAATATTCTGTTGTAAACTATTTACAGTATCCGCCACCTACGTTTGCCCACTCCACGTAAAAACCAGTAGAGTGTCAAAGTTTTATATTTCACTAGGGAATAATCGCATGACAATTTTCAAAATATCATTTTAAAGCTCTTTTAAGGTTCTTTCAGCTAATATAAAGTGCGAGTTAAATTTTTAATTTTTGAAAAATTTTTTTGAGACTAAAAAAATAAAAACAGCGCTTGTTCTTGGTTTTGCTAATTCGGAATAGACATTTTTTTTAGGATTTTTCCGAGAGGTTCAAAACAGTTTTTGAAATTTTGATCTAAGAACATTTTTTACCAAAAATACTGCCTATTTAATGAAAAAAAAAATGACTTTTTTCAATGCTCTTTATTTCTGTAACCATAAAAGAAAAAAAAATCAAATAAAAAAAAAATGTTTTTTTTACTTGTAAAATGATCTTAGATTATTCTGGAATTTTTTCCGCTATCTGGATTTTTTTTCTTCTTCTTGTTCTTCTTCCTTCTTATATATAAGCAATTTGCTTATTATTCTTCGTCTCTTTGCCTAGTTTCAGTCTATTGCGAGGTTATCACTCCTTCGTTTACGGGGTCTTCCGGTACTCCTACTTCCTAATGGTGATTTGTCCCTCGTAATATTTACTATTCTGTCGTCGGTCATGCGGTTGATGTGTTCGTTCCTTCCCTTTTTCTTTGTAATACCCAGTCATTGATGTTTTCGACTTTACACACTCTTCTTATATCCTCGCTCCTATTCCGATCCATAAGTGTCCTGTTAGCTATCCTGCGCACCACTCTCATCTCTGTTGTTTCCAGTATTTGTTTTGTTTTCGAGGTTTCTGGTCTGGTTTCTGCAGTGTATGTTAGTATGGGTCTTATTGCTGTTTTATAAATTCTGGATTTAACTTCGATTCCTATATTTTTATTGCTCCATATGGTACTGTTAAGACATGCGGCTGTTCTTGCTGCTTTCATGGCTTGTCCCCTCACCTCCGTTTCAACATCCCCGTATCCGGATATTTCTATTCCGAGATACTTGCACTTCATTTCCTGCTGTATAATTTTGTTGTCTATTTCTAGTTTGCATCTGAGTGGTATTCTAGATGTAGTCATGGCTTTAGTTTTTGACGGTGATATATTGTTGTTAAACTTTTTCGCTGTTATGTTAAATTGGTGCAATAGTCTTTACAAATCGTCTTCGCTTTCAGTTATTAACACTGCATCGTCGGCGTAGCACAGTATTTTGATTTCCCTGTCTCCCATTTTATACCCTTTCAATCTACGCACCTGCTTTATCAACTCGTCCATGATGATGTTAAATAGTAGAGGGCTAAGAGAGTCACCTTGTCGAATGTCATTATTTACTTCTATTTTTTCCGTCAATTCACCGTTTATCCTAGCTTGAATCGTCTTTGCCTGATATATATTTTCAATTTTTTTAGTTTTTAAATTTTTTAAAATTTTTCAAAAACATTATCAAAGGGTTATGTACGTATTTGAAAACAGAAGGGGAACAATTCAGGGTCCTGGTATGATTTTTTTACAGAATTTTGGTCTATATTATGAAAAAAAGTCTTTTTTAATAGATCATACATATGAACTCATAAATAAGAGCTCATACATATAAGCTAATTAAAAAAAAAAAATTTTTCATAAAAGAGACTGCAACTTTGCAAAAAAAGTTACGCCATGACTCTAAGTTCTTCTAATTCTGATTTAAGATACGTCCATAACCATATTATTATGTTTTTGAAAAATTTTAAAAAATCAAAGAATTGAAAAAAACTAGAACTGTGGAAAAAATTCCGAAACAGTCTAAGATAATTTTACATGTAAAAATAAACATTTTTTTCTATTTGATGTTTTTTTTTCTAGCTCTTGTATTTATAGACGTCGACCATTGAAAAAAAAAGTAATTTTTTTCGTTAAAAAGTCGTATTTTCGTCAAAAATGCACCTAAAACAAAGTTTAAATAAGCATTTTAGTGTGCTCGTAAAAACCAAAAAACTTTTTATTTAGAATTTTCCTACGAGTATTTTCCTCGAACTACATTGATTTTAGCAAAACCAAGAAAAAACATTTTTTTTTCATCTCCTTATCCTCAAATAAAATTTTTAAAATGAAAAATTTAACTCATACATAACCTAAAAGTACTCGGAAAGAGTTTTAAAATGCTTCTTTGAAAATTGTCGGGTGGGAATTAAAAACTTTGAAAATCTACTGATTTTCGCGGGGGATGGGCAAAAGTACGTGGTGGGTACTGTATATATTGCAAGAACGAATTTAATTGACAAATATCGCCTATATATCTATACCAGTATAGGCATTTTGAAAAAATTATAATAAAAATACATCCTCTTTGCAGGTGCGGATCCAAGAGCTTCGATTTCAAAAAAATAAACCCTCCCGTACCTGCTGCTTTAGGAATATGAATGTCGCTATCACCGCCCCCCTCCCCGTTGATAACTCGTTTTCGTTTTTATGATATCGCGCCCTCGCCCCTCCCGAAAAAAGGAAGTTAAATCCACCCCTGAATATAAAGATAACAGAAAAAAAATTAATACAAATTTGTATTACTTTTATAATCAGCCTAAATTACTTTACCAAGCGGCAGCCACCCGTTTCATTCTCAGTTTAATCATATTTAACCAAGAAGTAAATGGTCACTTAAATGCAGAACTATCCTATTTTGTACAGCTCGGTTGCGATCTACGGCAAAGTCATAAAAAAATTATGAAATACATTTTATAAATTGTTGCAAGAGAAACCGGAGCATAAAGCTCATTTTGAGAAAGTGAGTCATTTTTGTGAAAAAGAGAAATATATATATATCCATTTACGCTCCTGGTAAAAGTTTGGTCAAGTTAACGATTAACTAATGAAATACTTTTTCATGAGTAGATGTAGTGTTTACGAACGCTTAATGCAACCAAGTGGTAATAATAAATTAATTGTTTCTATGTTAAGCTAAGATTAAAAGTAATTTGCACAAAACAATTCTTTTGAAGTTTTTTCACCGCCTACTAGCACAGCAATAATGTATTTAATAATAAATTACTTCAAGAAAGATTATGCATAAAATAATTTATTCTACTCTTGAAAGCCTATTACTCTTACGATCGAACGTCTTAAGCAAACGGCGCGTTGTGAACTTCAATATTCCTTAAATAATGAGACTCTCAGCTCCGTGATTATTTTAATATTATAAGAACCATTAATCTACATAGGTAAATGAAAGGTTTACTTCGCAAATCATCAGTAGCGTAACGTGAAATTATTTAGGTTTAATAAATTAAATTAATTGCCATTTTTTGAATTTTAGGTTAAGTCGGTATCGATTGATCTGGAAAATATTCTTATTTTTTAACTTAAACCTGAAAAAAATAAATTATAATTTAACTTTATTGTGTATTATCTTTTTAACCGATTTCAAATAAACATTGACCTTGTTATTACTTACATAGACGGTATGTAATAATAAACTTAATTTAATTTTAAAAATTTTAAAAACTAATGTTTTAACAAATGCTCAAACTGATTACCTATTTTAATGCATAAGCGAACTCTTTTCTGATATCAACTATTGAACTTTTAACATATTTTGTGTTATAGAGCGAGATGCTTTTTTCTTATTTTTGGGTGTCCTTATCATAAACAATATTATTTAATACATCCCCATAAAAAATCAGGATTCGTTTGATCCGGAGACCTTATTGGACAATACTGTTTTTCTCCATGCCCTATCCATATATTGGGATATTGAGTATCTAATCCATTTCTTACTTTAACTTCGAAATGCGCAGGAGAACCGTCTAGTTGCAGCCATATTCTTTCCTGAATGCTCAGCGGAACGAATATCTTCTTCTTCGTCTTCTTCTAGGTAAAACCAAGTTCTGTTATCTATACAATGCCTCATCGATCCTCGTTTGAGGTCGAAATCCAGCTGTCTCTCCATCTTTTGGGGGGCTGTCCAAGCGGCCGTTTGGTGTTTGGTTTCTCTCTCATCACGGTTTTTGCTAGTCTGTCATCGTCCATTCGTTCCACGTGATCTCTCCACTGCCTACGACGGTTTCGGACCCACTTCACAACATCCTCCACTCCGCTGTCCTCGCGTATTTTTGCGTTTCTTATTCTATCTCTTAAACTTGTTCCCGTGATCATTCTCAGCGTTTTCATTTCTGTGGTTCTCATAATTTGTTTTGTCTTTGTGGTTTCATTTCTTGTTTCTGCGCCGTAGGTCAGTATCGGTCTTACACAGACCTTGTAAATTCTTGCTTTGCTCTAAACCGTCATATGTTTATTGTTCCAGATTATGTCTCTTAGTTGGCCTGATATCATGGCCGCTTTGTTGGCCTGTGTGCGTACTTCTTCCGTTACTGCCCTGTTACTTGTTATATGTGCTCCAAGGTATTTAAACTTCCCAACCTGTTCGATATGTTTGTCATCAACCATTAGTTTGCATCTTACCGGTTCTTTTGCTATTACCATTGCTTTGGTTTGAATATATGATATATAAATATCGGGTTTAGTTGGATCAGGTCAATAAAAACAACTTATGGAATACCTTGCCATATTTTCGACGTTTCGATCTCTATGAGATCATCCTCAAGATTATATAGCTAGATCCCTTGTGTACAAAATAAAATTAAAAACATTTCTAGAAAGTAATATGGTGGATAATTAATTTATATTTATAAATTGGGGAAGAACAAGCCAAAACCAAACAAAACATCAATTTTATTTTGTACGCAAAGGATCTAGCTGTATAGTCCTGAGGATGATCTCATAGAGGTCGAAACGTCGACAAATATAGCAAAGTATTCCATAAGTTCTTTTTATTGACCTGGTCCAACTAAACCCCATATTTATAATCAGTTGCATCTGTAATAATATGATATATTATTATATTGCCTACGTTTACAAACATGGGTGCATATGTACAGGGTGGATTGTTTTGGATCATTTATAGAGGAAAAAAATCTGATAAAGTGGTCCCGAGAAAGTTTGAGGTTTATTAGATTGTCAACTTGCAATTTGTCTATTTAAAAACTCAAAATGGAAAATTTTCAAAATTTCGAAAAGTATAATATAGTAGAATGGTATATTGAGTGTAATAAATATAAGCCGAGACCTGATTTATATTTTGAACGGTATTCGATGCGCGAACAACCCAAGCCGACAATTTTTAAGAAACTAGAAGAAAACTTAATCAGTTTTTGGATCCTTTAAAAAGCCACGGCCAAAGACGTATGAATAGTAAGGTAGAGAAAATGAAAACTGTAAGACTCCAAGAAATTTAGTTGTTCATTTTAGGGGACTTACAACTTTGAATAGAATTGGTACTTTTTCCGACCTTGGAGTCATTGCGAAGTACACTAATCTCGATTAGTACTTAGTTCAAATAATTTATGGATATAGTAATGAATTCAAAAGTAAAAATCGAAAAATAAATTTTTTATAAAAAAATTAACCGACTTCTAAAAATTCCTTTAAAAAGTGAGAAGTAACAATATAGATTTTTATATAATATTGAAATTTTGAAAGTTGACGCCAAATTATTTCTAAATAAAACAAATAACTACTAATATGGGATATATAAAAACTATGATAAAAAAACAACTACAAATAAACTATTTCTTAATCTATTTATGCTAATTACATTTTTTATATTGTTATTTTTCACTTTTCAGTGCATTTTTAAAAGTCGGTTCAATTTTTTTGTCACCATTTTTTTAGGAAACAAATCCTAAGTAGTTTTTTATAAATCAAAATTTCAGTAAGAAATAAAGAAATCTATCTGCCGTATTTAAATAGTTTATCACTACATAGTATAAAACAAAGTCGCTTTCTCTGTCCCTATGTCCCTTTGTATGCGTAAATCTTTAAAACTACGCACCGGATTTTGATGCGGTTTTTTTCAATAGATAGAGTGATTCAAGAGGAAGGTTCATATGTATAATAACATCCATTAAATAGTGGAGAAATACTGTTATTTTTGAGGTTTCTAATGTGATGTCGTTAATTATCATATTTTTTTCCGCTTACATTGCAAACGCAGGCTGAACCCTACGAGATTTATCAAAATAATGTACTAATTATTTGTACACATTGAAAAGGTCTACAGAAAACTCCGCGATGGTATATGTCTATCTCTCATGGATATCCCACAATAACATTTTTTTGTCATTTACTTTTTACGACAAATAATGGCAAATTTTGAAGCGATTTTAACCAATACAGCATTAATCCTTATCCAATTAAATAGCTTAAATACATTGTTGATTTAATATAGATCTATATGGTCCTTTACAGCACAAGATTTAAATGAATATTTTCGAAGATATTACAGATTTAAAATTGCGGGAAGTAGCGCTTGCGGCAGTACTGGTCGACCGGGGCGGCGGCAGCGTGCCTATAAATAGCGCGTCGGAGGCCGATGTAATAGTTGTTGTAAAAATAAAATAAATAGTCACAGTTTTTCTGTAGTGTATTTAGTATCAGCATTGCACCCGTGCGAAGCCGGGGCGGGTCGCTAGTTATATATATATATATATATATATATATATATATATATATATATAGTTCTCCTTTCAGGCAGAGAATAGGAAAAATATATATACAAACAATTTATTTCCTGCAAATATCGCTCTGATCCTCTCTCCTGACGTCGCTAGATGGCAGGTGCAATATCCTGCCGACATACCTTGAAATTTATATTTCATATATCAGTTGTTTCCTGCTAATGTTGATTTCGGTTCGATACAGCTCCACTGACGAGATCATGAGATGATGGAAACGCGTATGGAGAGAGGACCAGAGCGATATTTGCAGGAAATAAACTGTTTGTATATATATTGTTCCTCTTCTCTGCCTGAATGGAGAATTACACATATAGCAAACTATTTAAATACGGCAGATAGATTTCTGTATTTCTTAATGAAATTTTGATTTTTCAAAAATTTCACATTACTCCAATGATTCATAGATGTCGTTCGACTGGCGATATTTTTCAATCTGACATAGAAGTTTGTAGTTGGCAGGTGCAATATCCTGCGGACATAACTTGAAATTCATATTTCATATATCAGTTATTTCCTGCTAATGTTGCTTTCGGTCCGATACAGCTCCACTGACGAGATCATGAGGTGATCAAAACGTGTATGAAGATAGGACCAGAGCGATATTTGCAGGAAATAAACTGTTTGTATATATATATATATATATATATTTTCTATTCTCTGTCTGAACGGAGAATTACTTATATAACAAAATCCTAAGTAATTGCACTAAAACTTAAAAATTTGCTGGAAAACTGCTCTCAAAAAGTAAGCAGTATCGGAATAGTATTTCGAAGCATAATAAAAAATGGATATGAAAGTAGAGTAGCCAGGAAAAAGCCTAGGCTCAGCAATTTTAGAATTTTGATACCATTTTACTCTGATCAAGAATACATTTCAGAATCAGCCAATTAATAAATTTTCAATGTGTGGCAAATATTCTCGGCTTAGATGAACGCAAGCAAAGAGAATCTATGTGGAATTTCACGAGGAGATGAAGACATAAAAAAATGATATTAGAACTAAAATAATTAAGTAAATTTTCCTTCCGTAATCATATTTTGCTTTTTAATTAATTAATGAATTTAAAAAGAACAACTATTCAAAATAATTATTCGTAAATTTCAATAGTTATCTACACCACTGAAAATTGGGAGTCTCCTATTAGATATAGTATAAAAAGACGTCTAGAGCAAACTGAGGAGTCATTTGTTTCGGTGTCTGCTGTCAACCGTTCCGTGGAGCAAACGGAAGTAGAAATGGGAGGGGAAGAAAAAGAAGAGTCATAAAAATTGTCTGGTTCGTGCGTTGTTACTATAACATTATTGTTAAAAAAAGAGGAAAAATCTTTATTTAGGGAAATTCAATATTATTATGAACAAATTGTATTCTTTCTAGTTTACAATGGTAACATTGATACGACAGAATTGCTTGTTTCATTTTCCCTGTAATTTTCAATAGATTGAAACAACTTTACACGTCATATATATATATATATATATATATATATATATATATATATATATATATATATATATATATATATATATATATATATATATATATAACATTTTTCTTTATTTTGTCTTTTCTTGGGTTTAGGTTCTGTTTTTTATTTTCTAACGATAAGAATCTATCTAATATATTATTTGTTAAGTATCTCTCAGTGGTTTTAATGTTTTATCTAGTAGATGTATTCAAAGAATTAATTGCTTTGGTTGCCTGCGTAATTGATAAGTTTAAAATACTATATTTAGCTTCCATAATGATATGATTAAATTTGTTTTCAAGGTACGTACCTGTAAAACAAATATGTGAAACATTCAAGTTTAAAAACGTTGGAAATAGATCTAAATGTTTACATCTTAATAAAAAAATTCTTCTATTTTTTTGAGCGGCAAGTTTAGTGTATGATTTGATAATTCCTTAGGCTGCATTACCACATGCGGCCCATGTGATACTTATTTTCTCATAAAATGTCATAATGGATGTTGTTTAGTAGCTTCAACCCAAACTATTAATATTTATTTTCTTGATTCTTGAAACATCTATGGTTCAAGAATCAAGAATATATATATATATATATATATATATATATATATATATATATATATATATATATATATATTAGGTTCGGTACAAACCATCATTTCGCAACTGTTGTAAACGAGACCGCCCCCCGTGTCGATCTATATATATATATATATATATATATATATATATATATATATATATATATATATATATATATATGACAAAAGTTGTCATAATTTAAATGGAACCTACCCTCTCTACATTACTGTATATTTTGATAGCTCCGGCCAAATAAGGATAAGTTACTGTTTTATTTCAAGTACCTAAGATAAGCAGTTCTTGAGATATTTAACTATTCTTAAAATTGTAGATCAAAATTTAAAAAGCATGCATGCCTTGCAGATTTAAACTAGATGTTTTAAATAGTATAGATTTTTTTTAAAAAATCACTACAATTTGTAGTAAAATAAAAATGATCTCTAAAAATTATACATGTGTTGATATGGATAGATTAGGTACCAATTATCTGGTCCCCCATATACAAATATCATGGCCTTGCCATAGCCATAAAAGCCATCCAAAGGAAATTTCTCAAATATTTAATGTTTAGAGAATAACATTTATCCTCAGTGGAGTTTCAATCATGACCACATTCTCGCAGGATTTAAGGAACTGCCAAAGGCTGTACGTCGTAACTCCCAATCAGTATCATTTCTCTATAAACTTCTGAATACGAGGATTGATTGCCCATTTCTGCTAGAGCAATTATCATTCTGCGTTCCCCGTGTTGGTGCCAAGCATCCACCAGCTTTCTCCACTGCCCTTGTTAGGTCAAACAATTTATTCTAATGTCCCATCTACAAAATGTGCAACAATTTTAATCGTATTTCTGCACTATGCGACATGCATTTTGACAGTCTTCCAACTGAAACATCTGCGGGAGGTGTCTGGGTATCCTCTGTTGCTTGCTACTTTGCTGTGTATATGGATAGTTTATATTATTTACCTACAGCTTGCAAATCCGATACTCGGATGGACGGTGAACTGATTTTGAATGGGTCCTTAGTCTTAGTTTCAGATTAACTGTAACTTTAGTTAGTTTATTTACCTTATTCTATTAGCTTGTTTATTTATGTTTGAATTGCCTGTAAGGGGGCCTATTGGAAATAAATAGTTATTTATTTAATATTATTTATTTATAAAAACCTTCATTTTATTTAAGCCAGAAACCTTGTTATTGAACACTGAAAGAATGGAACTTTTATGGACAGTTGTTTTCTGGACATTTTACTTTCGGTTCGGTTCAGCTCCCCTGATTAGACCATTGGGTGGTCGAAACTAGGATGGCAAGAAATTCGCAGAGAATATATTATGTTAAAAAGTGCGGAGAGCTCCAAGATCATGAATAATCTCTGGGTCTTAAAAATAAAGACAGCGCTGTTTCGTCCTAGTATGGGACTCGTCAGGCCAATGCATTCGGTACAAGCCCTCATCTCGTATCTGTGTTCCATAAACAGATTTCACGGTTGAAAAATAGTGAATAAGACACAGTGGCGACATCTCGATGCCTCACTCAATAATACAAGAACAACACAAACCAACAATGTTGTACAAAATCACCACGTGGTGATGCGACTATACATTAAAAAGGACTATATCAAAACTCCGCATAGCCGAGAATTTCCCCTTTTATTTTAAAATTACACGAACGACAACTGATATATATATATATATATATATATATATATATATATATATATATATATATATATATATATATATATATATATATATATATATATATATATATATATATATATATATATATCCGACAAGGATAGAGGAAAAGCGTTAGATAATTTGGACAATATCTTAATGGTACCTGTGGAATGATTCTAGCTGTTTGAACTTTTGAGATATTCTTTTTAAATTAATATCTTAAATTTTTTTAAAATCTACAATAACTTCCTTATATTTGGAAATCTGCTAAGTCGGCAAAAAGATTTTTCAGAGCAATTGTTGTCGCCAAACTAATACCTGACAAAATGTGATTTGCATAAACAGATTAAAAATACTTTATTTATAATTGCTTTCTTAGCATAATTTGTATGTATTAGTAGTTATTTACTTCATTTACAAGGAATTTGCGCCGACTTCAAAAAGTTCAATTTCATATAAAAATTTATAGTTATTTTTCACTTTTTAGCGCACTTTTAGAAGTCGGTCAATTTTTTTCTATAAAAATTTTATTTTTTTTTATAAAAATTTTATTTTTTTATTTTTAGGTTTAGAATTCATTATGATATCCATAAGTTATTTAAACTAAGTACTAATCGAGATTAGTGTATGTTGTAATGACTCCAAGGTAGCGAAAAAGTACCCATTTTATCCAAAATTGTAAATCGCCCTAAAATATACCACTAAAAATTCTTTGGTTCTTAGAGTTTTCCAAATACCAGTAAAATTGGGTCAAACAAATATTTAGTCTGTCATAGTAAATCCATTATCTTAAATTTCAAATTAATTTTAGATTGGAAATATAGGCCCCAAAACCTTCCAATATCGATGTTTAAAGAACCTGAGATGTAAATTTCTTAATTCGATATACTTTATACTGCATATTGAGTTTGTATACGCCTCAAGAACCCCACAATATCAATTTTCAATATTTAAAAACCTAAGATGTAAATTTCTTAGCTCGAAATATTTATACTGCATATTGAGTTTGTATACGCCTCAAGAACCTCAAAATATCAATTTTAGACAAACTCGGAATATGTAAAATTTTCTGTCCCTCATACTGTATCTTATCAACCTAATAGTTGTAAAAAATTAACTTCATATTTGTAATACACGATCCCGAAGACCCTCTACTACCAAATCTGAGAAAATGGGAATAAGGTAAAATTTTCAACACACCATATTGCATCCTCTATATTTAATTCCAAAAAAATTATTTAAAGTTTTAATCTAATATAAATCTAAACCCTTCAAAGCCCGCTAGTACCAATTTTGGATGAAATCCAGAAATTTAAAATTTCTAGACTTACATTCGCTATTTACATCATCAACAACGATTAAGTCCCACCTTTGAATATAATCGATAAATGTAAAATTTTAGTCCGCTATCTTGGACTTGCCATATTGAATCCGGAAAAAAATACTTTTAAATTCATAATTGACACCCTCAAGGACCCCCTATATTAGTTTGGGAGAAAATCGAAAAATATAAAATTTTTAGTACACCATATTGAAACTGCCAGATTGAATTTTTCAAAAAATATTTTAAATTCATAATTAACACTAACAAATATACCCCAATACTGATTTTAGACAAAATCGGGAGATGTAGATTCTTTAATCCACCAGCTTGGACCCACCATATTGAATTTTTTAAAAATAATTTCAGATTGGTTATGTGCGACCCCGAAAACTCCCCCGTATCAATTTTTGGAGAAAATCAGACAAAATTGATTTTTTGTCCGCCATATTGGATCCACCATATTGATTTTTTTTTAAATAATTTCAGATTCGTTGTGTACGACTCCAAAAATTCCCCCATACCAATTTTGGAGAAAATAAGAAAAAATTAATTTTTTTGCCCGCCATATTGTCAGCGCCATCTTAGATATTACTGCACCAATTTCGTCTAAAAAAATATGGGACCACCGCAGCAACTTCCTGAACATAACGTAAAAATTTCATTCAAATCGGTGCTACCGTTCCGGAGTAATTGGTGTGCATACATAAAAAAAAACATACATACTCGACGAATTGAAAACCTTCTTCTTTTAGAAGGCGGTTAAAAAATCACTATCTTCCAAAATGCTTAGTTGTTCAACGAATTTAAATTTTCAAATAAAATTTGGAAACTAAACCAAATGTACATATTTTATAAATCATTTATTCATATGGTAATCAAACGCATTATTACAGTACTATGATTGCTTCTCATTTTAAAGTGAAAAACCAAAAATAAAATGTTTTGTTCACGTTTAAACATTGTTTAAAAATAAGGTACAATTGATTTGCGGTTACCATTTTTGACAGGAACTCACCTTTCTATTTCTCTTTATACTGGTGTATTAATTTTCGTTTAGAAATTAGCTCGATAATAGTCTCCCTTTTAATTTTATTTTGTCTTGAATCTTTGATTTTTAGACCTTGTTAAATTAAAATTTCAATTTTATTTTGTTACAATTAAGCATATCTCTGTCTCGGAAGAGTATCATTTACAATTCATTTAGTTAATTTCCACAACATTAAGGCTAGTACACGTACACGCGCACAATGCAAATTATCAATTTTCCTTGTCAGGCATTATCATCGTTTCTGAACCGCTGAATTTCGCTCGCTCGCCGACCAATTGGAGCCCTTCAAGAACTGATTGATGTTCAGCCAATTGATAGGGACCTGCCAAGTAAATGGCCATCAACTATATTAATATACAGACTGATAATTAATTATTACTGTCGTATGCACGAATTATATGCAGATTGGGATTAATTATTGGCACACTTAGGCCTTGTTCTGCCATGTCTGCAACGTCTGAGGATGGGTGGAGATTACTGTATGCCATCAGACGCTGCCCAGAAAGTTTCAGTACTTTTTAAAGTGTCAGAATTAAGAATTTTTTTTCATAATTAATTTTGTAAATCAAGAATATAAAATACATTGAGGAATTATTTCTAAAATGATAACAAAGATCAATAAAAAGGACTCTTTTATTTTCATAAAATGAATGATACTCATTTTAAAAGGGCATAAAAAATGTTTATTTTAATAAATATCAAACAACTCCTACAATATAAGAACATAGCACTGAATTGTGACATCAACACTCAGAGCCTTAAAACAACACATAATTATAGATATTTTATTGGCCTTAAATTTATTTATGAATCGTTTTATAATTTTTTTATCTCATATTTGAGTAAACTATGTGTTAACAAGGCTAAAAATAAAAGTAAAAAAAAGCTATTGGGTAAAGAGTTGAAAAAATACTACTTGGTCTAAAATGTTTTATTGTAGTTTGTTAAGATAAATATGGTAAGGTAAGTAATATAAATTATATACACTACATCACGCAATATGCGAGTCAGACGATTCAACGCCGCTACATCTGAGGGAATAGGATATTGCTTCTCACCACCGAAGACACCAAGATAAGTTAAAAGCCTGGCTACAGAAACCAATTCATGGACAACGTCGACAACTCAGTGTCAAACTACTGATTGATTTTAGGACAGATGTTTCCGGAAACGGAGTGCTTTTTGTTAGCTATCCAAGACCAGGTTATTTCGACGAAGAACTATCGGAAGTTTATCATCAGAGATCCCTCAATAGAAAATGATCAATATAAATATGGCTGTCGAACACCAGAGACAATCCAGCACATAACTGGAGGATGCCAAGCATTTGCCGCAACCGAGTATAAGGAAAGACAAAACTCACCCGCTAAGATACTCCACCAAGAGTTAGCAGATGAGTGAAAACTATTCCAGGTAGGAAAGGTGTTCTCCTACCTGAAATAGTTTTCCTTGCAACTGCGTGGACCGTCCGAAAATTTGTAGGAAGTACAGAAGAGCACGCCACCTAGGACTCGATAGCATGGAAAGGGTCCCCACAGAGCTTGATACTCTTGGTGTCTTTGTATACCTGGTAAGAGTCAATAATTCCTGGAGGGAGTGCGAAGCTGTTTGGCTTGTAAAACTGATATTGAATATTAAACAGCGAAACCCTGACAGCCAGATTCGCTAAGAAGGTTTAAGAGTTAAACCCGATCTAACCGTCATGAATAATAGATCTTCTAGTCGGCCAGTTTTATGTTTCTTATGATATTGTCTTAATTTATATCACATATGTCAACAAATAAATGCTTATATAGGGATAATAAGGACAAGGACTTAGAGATAAAGCCTTGAAACAAGTTAGAGGAACATTTTTATCACGAAAATATATATAATTCTCCATTTTTGCTGTCAGTAATAAAAGAAAATTATTATTTTATGCTTGTATTTTTAGAATTAGGAACTTTCTCGACTTATTATTGCTCTTGTTTAAATACTGTCCTATCAATGTAGAACGGTTTTAAATTTAAACCATGAATTGGGGGGTAAAGGTTTAATGTATCCCCGCATTGCAAAATTGCTCAAGGATTTACGAGAAATACAATCATATAAGAGAAACAGTTCTCAACCAACTGAAAAACTTTATACTATAAGGACAAACGTAGTCTGTTCTAACACAGTTAGAGACAAAGCACTATCTCAGATTGCAAGAATACCAGGAAAGGGTGGTAGCCTCTCTTATGGTGGTGCACCGCCATCTGTAGACCGGTTTCGTACTTGTTAGTTCCCGTCAATATAGAATAGGACAACGCACCTCAGCATCGGAAAAGTAAATCCATTAAGCAACCTATATTAGACAAAATATGAAATCTAATACAAGCGACGCCATCTCCCAGCATTTCACGCAATCTGAATATATAATCTCGTAGAGATCTGTATATATACCATATACTTGCAGTTGGGTGCATAATACAATTATATAACACAAACTTAGTTCTCAACCAACTGAAAAACCTTATACTATATGGACAAAATACGTTGCTGAGCCGATGCTGAGGTGCAATGGCCTATTCTGTACTGACTAGAACTAACAAGTTCGAAACCGGTCTACAGATGGCGGTGCACCACCATAGGAAAGGATTCCACTCTTTCCTGGTATTCTTGCAATTTGAGATAATGCTTTGTCTCTAACCGTGTTAGAACAGAGTACGCTTGTCCTTAGAGTATAAGGTTTTTCAGTTGGTTGAGAACTAAGTTTCTTTATATAATTGTATTTTATACACCCAACTGCAAGCATACTATCCACTTTTGGTATATTTACGAGAAATTAGGTGCTGAGAATTAACTTTTACATTTACTAGTTATCTATATCAACACGTACATATTTCTCAGTTACTGTTTTTTTTTAATAGCTCGTGTAATGGAAGGCCCTGGAGTATTTCATTCCGAAAGATAGTCTTAAAAGTTTTTTCAACAATAGTAATCTAACGTTCCCCAAAGCTAAACGTTTTAAACAAATTACATAAAAATCTTGTCTATAAAACGGGTATAACAAAAGTCCCGATAAAAACATTAAAAAATAATGGCTTTGAAAGGAAGGAAACAGGCTGGTCTTGCGAGCTCTGCCAAAAGAGGGCAGCTCACTACTGCTGTAATTTCTGCATCCACTTCCAAACATTAGATATCACCTTTGATGATTTTTCCACGAGTTAGAATAAAGGCCGAACTACTAGATGGAGCTCCACCAAGAACTGTGTCATTTTGCCATCCAAATGGCAGAATATAAAAAGATATTTTCGTCGAGTGGCTCAATCATTTTTTCACAAACATCAAGACCAAAAAAAGACTCATTCTTACTTTTTTAAAATGGACGCAAAAGGGACACATAAAATATACAGTTGATTGAGAATGCTTGAGAAAACGGTGTTGTAATCTTAAGTTTTCCACCGCATTACACCTCTTTACAACCTTTAGATGTCAGTTTCATATTCCACTTAGCACATATTATATACAGGAAGAAAAAAAGAGTGACTTCTTCATTTCAAATATCAAAACTCATTGATTCAGTATATTGCAAGGCTGCAACATTGCAAATAACTATATCTGGATTTCCGAAAACAGGCATCAGCAATTTGAAATGTTTATATTGACGCAGATTTTGTTGCAGCTGATACAACAGATAGAGTTAAACTTAGCATCGATTGTGCCACAAAATGATTCAGTACCTTCAACTTCTAAACTTTTGCAAAATTGCTCAACTCATTTGAAACTTGCTACTTCTTTTCGAGTATCAATGCCGTAACCCAACTAGACCCAAAACCTTTTACTTCGAGTGCGAGATGTATGTGATCTACTCATAATAAATGTTTATTGTACCAACGCACTGCTACGGTGAACGATCAAACTTATCCCCGCTTTTAGACTATAACTTTAGTTCAAAAAATAAAAAAGGAAAATCTTCAAATGTAACTTCAAATTCATTACCAAAAATATAATTTCGAAACTTATTTTAAGCAATATTTATAAATCATTAGATCTGTAATAAGTACTTAATTTACTTCACAAAAAAGAAGAAAAATCTCCAAATGTTACTTTAAATTCTTTAACATGAAGCTAGGCAACCATTTGACAAATTAACTTTTAATTTTAATAAAAAATTCCACTAATCCCTTTTTAATGACCTCACGAGCAACTAAACCTAAAAACGACGTTTAAAGACCGATTCGGACAAAATTACTCCCCTAATGATAACTAAAAACAAATGGTAAGTTTGGCCGTTTGCGACGGACTTAATGTATTTGCTTGACAAATACGAAGATTCATAGTACGATATTTAGCCATGGGCAGTTAAGGCTTGATCATGGTTAGTAGAGGTTTTTAAATCTAAAGGTAATTTAACCACTCTGCATTACTAAATGTCGAATCCTAATTAAACAAAGTGCAAAAATATTTTTCTTGACTTAAAGGAACATGTTCTTTCAGCACAGTGACTACAGCAAATATATAGAAGAAAATTTCTTGAAAAAATCTTGAATTGTAGCCAAAAATATTACATAGCTAACGAAAATGAATGTGGCTTACCGTCGAGGAGCCCAGTGGGTTTTCATAGCCGATTAAGAAACTTGGCTCCACCAAAAATCTTGACCCCCCTGATTACAATTTTCAGGGATGAATTGCCGAAGAATGGTCAGGTAATTTGTTATGAACAAAGAACTGTAAATAATTAAAAAATTGCTATAAACAAACAGCGTTTCACCAATTATACGTTCGCGCCGCCCTCTGTGATCGAAAGTGGAAATTTACTTACAGGCGCTCACCAAATGCACATAATCCATTATAGCTTTAGCTGCTTTAATTAACTTAAACCTACATATATATATATATATATATATATATATATATATATATATATATATATATATATATATATATATATATATATATAGGTGCTGATTACTTCTCAGGACTTTAAGGCAGCTGACGTTTCGGAGAAATCTCATTCACCATTTTCAGAGCTCCTTGTACGGCGTCTACGAGCGAACTGACGCCTGCGATTCGGGTGCTGTCGGTCCCGTGTGTACGTCGGGCGCGTTCGTGTTCCGAATGATTCTGGCCAATCAGGTTACGAGACCTGCTGCGCGTCATCTGCCCTGTTGTTAGTGTTTGGGGTTGCGTTGCCGAGTTGTAATCTATTCCGTTACTAAGTCCTACTGGTTGATGTTTTGTAAGCAGATTTTTCCAATTATTAGGCACTCGCTGACTATTATCTCTGCTATTTAAGTTTTTGGGACTCTTTGCAATTTCGATGGCTTCCCTTATAACTCTTGTAAACAAGTTTTCACATCTCGACAGCATTTTTGTTTCTGAGAAATTTATCTTATGTCCTGTTTTTAACCAGTGTTGAGCCAGTGCAGAAGTTGTTTTTTGCTTGACACCCTTTATATGTTCGTCTCTTCTGGCGCTTATTTTAAGGTTGATTTGGTTTACGTAAGATGAGCTGCATTCTCCGCATGGAATTTCGTACACTCCTTGGTTTTCTAGAGGGGTTATTTCTTTAGGTTTTGACAAGAGATCTTTTACTTTACGGTTTGTGGTGAAAATGGTTTCAATGTTGTATCTCCTGAGAATTTTTGCGATTTTATCTGTGGTGCTTCTGATATAAGGAACAAAAGCTTTGGAGCAATTCTCTTGATTTTCGCGATTTTTCAGGGCCAAGCATTTGTTTTTTAGAAACTTTGTTACGGTTAAAAATTGTGTTTAAATAATAAATATTTTCGTTTACATTTTTCTACATTAAATTACAGGTTCAGATTAATAAAGTAATAAATAGATTTTTGTTTTGTACGTAAATTTACAGTAAACGATGTTTTCCACTATAAAACTAATGATTACCTTTTGTTTTTCATTCATTAATATTGGTTTCATCTATATTCAGATCATTCCTTTTGTTTACATTTTGAAATTTTGATTGACATCGAAACTTAACATATTTCTGTAATTTATAAATTTCAGTAGGTACCTCGAGACAATGTATCACAGATTGGGAAAAGCGTTTTCTTAAAGTTTGGATAAATATAAATAGGGTTATTCGCTTTCTTGTTGATTTTCCTTTTTCAGTAAATATTTATTTATTGTCACATATCAGCTGTTAAATAGTCAGGCCCACTCAATTCTTGAAAAGTTTTTAGGGTTGCCTATAAAATGGCACATTAGTTGAATATTATCGAAATGCTAAATTTAAAATGAGATGGTATCGATTTTTTTTCATTGTGTTGTTTTTAGTTTATTAATTGAATATTTCCCTTTGCTTTACTAATTAGAATTTTTGGTAATTAAAATATTTGAAATTAGACCCTCGAACTATTTCGAACTAATTGGATTTCATTTTTAAATATTTCGAACCCATTAAGTAGTTTGTTATTGGGTATTCATTTTGTAGGACGAGGCAGGTTAGATTATTAATATATTGGTTGTCTCTGTCTGATTTCAGTACTGGCCAGTTTAAAATTGAGATTTTTGCATATATTTTCCGGAAGTAGTTCAAATTGTATGATAAATTTCAAGGGTTCGAGATTATGGCTACGAGATTAAGGTTATTTTTTTTGGATAGATTTTTGATAGACGTTTTTATAAAGTTTTTTTGGTAACTTCCGTTGGAAGAAATGTGCTAGTGATTTGAGAGAAATCGTTCTCTTTTGGCTATCTGACGCAAGAGCGTGAAGACGTGGTTTTAGTCTTATTACTTTCCCAAGTTAAGGGACTTGGTCATAAATGGTCGATTAATGTGACAAAACCGAGTCGGGGTGCAAACAATTTTTGGTGATTTTGGTCGTTTCACTCTACAGCCAGTTTGGCGATTATTTTCTTCAGCCAGCCAGAAACAACGGCTTATCAGTTAGCAGATGCCACCATCTTCTTGAGTTCGAGGTATGTACATATTTCTTTTGAAACAATCAGTTTTTGTGTTTAAGCAAAATTTAGCTAGGCTTTGCGTAGGCCTTTTGTACGACTGATTGAGTAGGAATTTTTATTTCTTTATTTTAGAGTCTTAGGAATAACTACAGTATTGTCTTTGGGATAAGTACAATATGTCTTTGGAATAATTATGTCTTTAGAATAATTACGTCTTTGGGTAAACTATAGTATGTTTTTGGAATAGTCATAATGTACAGTTTGGGTTTTCGTGCTGCACTTCTGGGATTGTGAGCCGTGAGCCTCTGAAAGGGACAATCTCCATATTGAGCCAGGTCAACGTCCTTCCTGGGGAAGCCGTCTATGTCACAGGCCTTGTTCAACCACCTGTTTAAAAGTGATTCAGCTAAGTGCCTAATTTTAGCCAAAGTATGTACACAAGAGTTTCTGACTGTTAAGCCTAATGGGTATTAAACCTGTATTTTGAATCGTTTAGTTATCTAAACACAGTTTTCTGTTCGATTACCTAGAGGGCTAACAGGTAGGGGATTCTTGTGTATATGTTTTTGAACCTTTCTAATTAATAGACTTTAAATATCTGGACTTTAATATTTTTTTTAATGATATTTATCTTTTGGTAATTTACCATATCATATATTTGCGGCGAACCAGTAAACTATCTAAGGTGAAACGCAGTCGACTTCGTTGCGCTACAACCTCAAATTTAAATGTTTTATTTTTGCGATACTCTACTGTAATTGAGGTTTTTTTTATGGTTCTGTTTTAGAGTCCCAGAGTGGCCAAGTACCCATTTAATTATTGTTTAAAATAATGAATATTATAATGATACATTTATTGAAAATTTCAATTGCTTAACAATTGAATATTTTGGAAACTAATTATTATGTACAAAATTGTAACAAACTTTTCAGGAAAATTTTATTAAGATTTTAACCACTTAAGCGACAGTTATAAGTTGATTTCTATGATCTAATTTTTGTAATTATCTATCATTTTTTTTTGTGCAACTTTCTATTGCTTATATTTTTGTTAACTGACACTGTCAAGTTTAATTTACTATTCTTATGTTTTAATATTCACATTTTGCTACGTCATAGAAAGACAATAACTCTCGACTAAGTCAACAAGGTTTCTCTATTGCAATTTAACATTTGTAATCGCACTTCTATTAGATAGCCCCATTAGAGGAGCTTGCAATAATTCACACTGGTGATAACTTTTTCCAGGGGTTGTACTTATTATCTGGGAAGGGGTATACCGTGAGGAATAAATGTGTTGGCCTCTATTTAATTGGTTTTATTTCCTATAATTTTAAATTAGGATACTTTTAAGTACTTAGACTCTGCGATTTATTTACCCGGATATGACATATTAAATATTTATTCTTTTCTTTACTACAATTGCTCGTAGTATAATCATTAGGGCTCATTCTAAAATAAAATTTGGTGGCGCCTTTTTCCCGATTTAGACATTTATAAAACTTACACAGGCAATATATTAAAAATAGTGGAAAAATATAAAAACAACGAATCTACCCTGAGATGAGCGTATAGGTAAACTCCAGTCAGCATTAGGACAATCATTAGGTAAGTCTGAACTGAGGTACCTTACAGGGTGTTGCCAGGATTTGGTAAGGCGTTCATAGTTGGTAATAATATATTGTATTTCATGGTAAAATTTTAAGATTTCGTTTGCGCCAAAAATTCTTGATTTCACTGGCCATTATGTACAAAATGGTAAGATACTTTTCATCAAAATTTTATTATTTTTCACCTTGTCTATATTTTCTTTTTTAAAACCGTTTTTTGTTAGGGCGTCTTGCAGTATGTTCATCTCTTTGTGGTAATTTTCTTGATCTATAAGGGACTGCGATCGAAATGCAAGTGATTTCACTACTGTAAATAATTGGGCGAGGTGGTGATGTGAATCGGCGTTGAGGTATCTGTTGGTGTGAGTGGGCTTTCTATAGACAGTATGCGAAAGCAAGCTATCCTCATTTCTTTTCTGTAGCATACCTAGAAACGGTAGTTTGCTTTCCCGTTCTGTCTCCATGGTGAATTTGATTTATGGATGTTTACTGTTTATGTGATTTAGGAAATTTTTTTGAGATTTTCTGCTCCATGTTGCCCGTCGAAAAAAACGGCCTTCCACGTGAAAAACTCGCAACATTTTTGCGAAATAATCAAAAACATACGTTTAAAGAAAAAGAATTTCTAGTTAGTTTCGACGCAAATACCAATCAAAGAAGCTCTTTCTGTAATAGAAAACAAATACAGTCTGCCAAAATATATCACTGAATTAGCTAGACATTGTCTTGAGAACACCTATTTTACTTATGAAGGCCGAGGACATAAACAAGTTGAGGGAGCCCCGATGGGATCGCCGCTATCTCCTGCACCCCGCTAACTTATTTATGAAAGACTTCGAATCAAAAGCTTTGAAGACCTCTTCACACAAACCATGACTGTGGCTGCATTACGTAGATGACACTTTCGTTATCTGGCAACATGAAGAAGAAAATCTCAAAAATTTCCTAATTCACACAAACAATATACATTCAAAAATCGAATTCACCATGGAGACAGAACAGGAAAAAAAACTACCGTTTCTAGATATTCTACTGAAAAGAAAAGAGGATGGCTTGCTTTCCCACAGTGTCTACAGAAAGCCCACTCACATCAACTGATACCATTATGCATGAAATATATTTATAATTGTGGTTGTGTTGCGTATAACCTAAAAATGAAATAACATATGGGATTATCTCTTTAAAATAAGCCAGATATCATCAACTTCCGGTATAACAGGAAGTGCTACCATCTTGAAAATATTTTACCAGAATCGACTTTAGTAAACTATCAAACTATAAAAATTTCCCAATCTATTTTTCGAGATTCACTGATAATGCTATTGTGAAACCTAACATCTCACCATTATTTGCCGACAAAACTTGGCTAAATAGGAATTACAAGTTTTGTAGAGAAAGCATGATAAACCGGATGTCTGGGAAAGATACCGGTGGATCCCACTGATGAGTCCATCACCGGTGGTCAAAAATTAGATCGCTAGTCATATGTCCTATCCATCAGGGGCATGACTATTTGCGACATAGCGACCGTGACAGGACGGCGGATATACGACAAACGTCCAACACTGCTCATGATGCGGATATAGGAGAAACGTCCAAAACCGCTCAAGGACTTTGATTATGTCCGGCCTGACCTTTGGAAGACCACCGAGGATGTTCGTTTCACATTCTTTCTCAGGCATATGCTTTTCTACGGTTTGGACTATCGTAGTCAAAGTCGGATAAGCAGATGCCTTGCGGGGGGCATATTGTGATATCTAACATCTCACTATTATTTGCCGACAAAACTTGGCTAAATAGGAATCCAAGTTTTGTAGAGAAAGCATGACAAACAGGATGTCTGGAAAAGATACCGGTGGATCCCACTGATGAGTCTACCACGCTATTTGTTTATCGTTTTAAAAAGGAGTGATTGTCAATTTAGGCGGGATCTAACCCGAACATAATATCTTCATGGCCAAATAATCATGAAATAAATTATAAACGCTAGTGTCAGTACTGCGTAGGAATGCCTCAATGTCACATCAAGATCTTGCATTATCAGTTCTCGCACAGCATCGATGTTTTCTTACCATACAACCAATTTTTGACGACCTTCACGATACATGTCCACTAAACCAGCGACATACAGTGGACTTTTCTGAATGCGCTGTATACTACAAGAAGTTACCTTATAAATGGGATTAGTTTCAAGTTTTAAAATTATAGTAGGAACAGGTTGAAATTCGACACTATCCAAGATAAATCGACCAAATCGGAGATAGCTATTACCTTTGCAATAAAACACCTTAGCAAGCGAAATTTAAGAATAGTTTAGAAACTTTTATTTCGCTGAAGACATAGTAAATGGAATGCTTTAGAAGGCTTAGAGAGCCAGAGGTATGAACTGAAAAACAAAAAAGTTCGAAAGAAGTTAGGATGGCGCAAGTTTCCTTTAAGGACATAAATTTTACATTTTCTTCATTTTCGAAAGTTTTCAGTTTGTCCGCTCTTGGAAATATTTAATTTAGAGTTGACACCAACTTTGTACTTCAGCTCTTTATTTTGAAGCGGACTGACGGGAAAACCTAAAGAATGCATAGACATATCGATTTAAGTTTTATTAAAGGCCTTTCTCGATATTTCTTTGTCGCCTTGAAGACAAATTGACAAGGTCTTGGGAAATGTAGGACAGAAAAGGCCATAATTTGAAATTTATTCGATGAGATAATGTTATTTATTACTTTCAGGTAATGCAGCGTGCTTTTTATCAGGTTTTGTAACAGTTACGTTACTAATATAAAAAGTTAAAGCAAACACACACTTAATATGATAAATGTGTAAGATAATGTGAAAAGTAGGTCGAATTCACAAGGTGAAAAGTTTTATGAGAGTATTATTTAAGCATATTAATAATTTATAAAACGTAACAAATTTTCTACTTACTCTGGAACTCTAACAGCCGGATTCACAAACACGGTTTAAAATTAAAACCACCCTAAACAGATAAGAGCAACAATAAGTCAAGCAAAATACAACAATAAAAAAATCATTTTATTTTACTACACTGTTAAAAATAATCTTAAATTTAATGCAAATTTAATGCACATTCTACATTAAATTTAATGATTTTGTACCAAAAGTCGTGAATGATTTAAATTTACTTTGAATTTGAAGCAATTTATTCAAATATCAGTTCGATGTACATTAAATTTGATTAAATGGTATCTTAAATTTCAATAAAGTAACTGAAAAGATATTTCAACTTCTATACATAATACCCTATTACTAAAGAAATTTACATTATTATTTAACATACATTGCATGAGATTCCGGGAGATGGCGCAACTTGTATTGAACTTTTTGTTTAGTATGATATAAGTTGCTTAACGGACTCAATTTTCTTATGGTGAGGTGTAAATGCCGGCTCCGTACTGACGGGAACCAATGAGTTCGAAACCGGTCTAGATGGTGGACACTATTTACAGGAAAAATGTCCACCTTTTCCTGGTAGTTTCAGAATTTTTTGAACTCGCATTAATGTTGGTCCATTAAATAAGTGATACACATACAACATATCTGAAATTCAATGAACACTGGTTGTATATTTAATGTACATTGTCACCTTAAAAAGTAATGATCCAACTTTAAATTTAATGTATAATTACATTAAATTTAATGAGATAAATTAATCTAGATTAATGTAAAAGTTATTAAATTTAATGTTTTATATTAAATGCAAACGTTTCTAGCACATTTACCTTAAGTTTAATGCATTTCTTTTTTACACTATAGACTGCTGTTATTGATATCGTTAATGAAAACGTTAAAAAGTGAGGGACCAAAACAGATCCTTGAGGAACAACCGGTATTACTACAAAATTACTAGATCTATGACCACGATATTCAACATAATAAGAGCGTTTTTTTAAATCTAATAAGATTATCATTAAAACCAAAATCTGGCAATTTGGAAAGTAAAACACCGTAATCAAGTCGATCAATCGCTTTGAAAAAATCTGTGTAAACGACATCGACCTGAGTGCCAGAATTACTACGCTCTGAGACATAATACAACGATAGTCATGTTTGACTTTCCAGGAGCAAAACCATACTGCTGATCAATCATAAAAGACGCTATGTAAAAGGATATTTGTTCCCGAAAGACTCAAATACCTTTGCAAAATTGTACGTTATCGCTATGGAGCGATCCTGGTTCTACCACCTTTTTTAAAAACCAGACAGATTTTTGATTCCTTCCATAGGTCAGGAAAAATACATTTCTCAAGGCATAAATTAAAAATTATAGACAAGGGCTCAGCAAACGCTGAAGCACAATCCCTTACGACAAACGAAGGAATGGAATCAGGACCTGCCGTGAATTTGGCCTTCAATTTTTTACAGGCTTTCCTTAGGCAATATTTTGAACAATTTCGCAAATGAATTTACGATGTCAGTGAGATTAGTTACTTCCTGATTTTGATAAGGCATAGCAGCTGGCAGAGTACTGTTAGACTTTCTAAGATTGATGTAGGACCAGAACGATTGGGGGTTCTTTTCAAACTTCGCTTAAAAATTTACAAGATAAGTACTATAGGACGTACGAATAAGATTATTTACGACTGTCCTAGTATTCCTGAAAGATAAATAGTCATAAGTCCCCTAAGATCTTTTGTATTTCCGCCATAGCAACTCTTTACTTTTTAATAAGCGAATTACCTCCTTAGTGAACCAAGGTGAGTACTTACTATGCCTTAGTACCGTCTCATTTAGAATTATATCTATATGCCGATAAAATGTCGCCACAGCCTCACGTAGAAAAGACCAGTTACTGTCGAGGAAAAATTGATACTTCCTAGCCTTTTTAAAATTATACGAGTAATGTTCTTTTAAATTAAATTTGTTTTATTTTCACGTTCGATAACGACATGTTATCAACAGTGGAGGATCATGCACATCAACTGGTAACGAATCAGATTCAACAACTCTGCAAGAGTTCAGTAGGTTAAACACCATGTCAAGAAATCGATTGTTGTGACTTTTTACATTATTGAACTGATATAAGTTTTAGAGGTTAACTAAATCATTAAAAGTATCTAGTTTTAGACTACCCGTTGCACGACAGATATCCGCAGACATATATTCGGGAATATTAAAATCACCCTAAAACAATATAGTCAAAACGCAATTCAAATCTGACAAGGCGTTAAGATTTCCGAATAAATCGTCATAAGCTATGAAGCTGGATGGTATATGAATAACAATTACAGAAAAAGTGCAAAAATTAGCTTTGATAAATAATCCTAAAGTATCAATGTCGGGAAGATTATCTGATATTAAATTGGTATGGATTATTTATGCCGAGAAACTTTTATTTAGAGCAAGGAGTACACCTTTTTTTCTTTCTCCATGGCTTACAACCCTGGGTGGGTCTTTACAGACTTCACAATATTCCTCCATTGCTGCCTGTCTGCCATAGAATCTTGCGGATTATCAATATTCATTGCCTTTAGATCTTTGGCAATATTGTCTTTCCATCGGAGGCGTAGGCGTCCCAGTGGTCTTTTCCCTACCGGTGCTTCCTTCGACGCAAGTTTGACTGTGTGACTATCTAGTAGTCTTCTTACGTGTCCCGCCCACTGCAGTCGCTTAGATTTTATTTCTCGTACAATATTAGTGCCTCCATATAGATCCTCCAGTTCTTTATTAGTGCCAGATTCTGTATCGTCCTGTTGTTGCATCCACTGTTGGGCCATATAATTTTCTAAGAATTCTTCTTTCGAAGACTCGGAACTGTACACCTCCTCCTCTCTTAATGTTTAACAGAGCCGTTCTAAGATCACAACGAAAGACGGAGCAATAGGAAGAGAGTAATTCATTATTAAGGACTTGTGGCGAAAACCCTGTTTCCGAGAATGCAATGAAATCATAATTGCATAAGATGCATTAAGTAGTATATGGGTTTTAGTATATATTCCGTGGACATTTTGATAATAGATCGTGTAAGTTTTCCAACCTTCATTAAATTCAGAATTCCGTTCCGACAATCTATCCGGATTGACTAAGCCAATCGCACTAACATTACTGATACTACAGCGAAGGACACCATTCGTGGAAGTTCGTTCAAGATCTCCATGACACGATAATTTCTACATGCCTACCTGAGTCCTGAACCCAGGTAATTTACGCTTGTAAAATGGACAGTTCTAATCCCACGCAACATGATCAACATCAACTGTGCTACCGAAGAATTTAGACGAGTGATTCGTGCAGTTGATACACTTAAGAGGAATAGAGTTTCTACACTCAGATAGATCATGTGCTTCAGAACATCGTTGACATGCCTTTTCCGAGGTGTAATTTTTAGAAGTATGATTATAACCGGGGGAGTTAAAGCATCTGAGAGGTTCCAATGCATCATACCCAACTTCTTCTTCTCTAGGTGCAGTCTCCGCTTCGAAGGTTGGCAATCATCAAGGCAATCCTGATTTTTGAGACCGCTGCTCTAAATAACTCGTTGTTACTGCATGCAAACCACTCTCTAAGTTTCTTCAGCCATGAGTTTCTTCTTCTTCCTATGGATCTCCTTCCTTGGATTTTTCCCTGCATAATAATCTGCAATATTTGGTATTTTTCTCCTCTCATGACATGTCCCATATATAGCAGTTTTCTTCTTTTAATTGTTAGAATCACTTCTTTTTCCTTACGCATACGTCTCATTACTTCCTCGTTGGTTATTCTCTCTACCCATGAAATCCTCAGCACTTTCCGGTATATCCACATCTCAAATGCCTCCAGTCTTCTCATGTCAGACATTTTCAGTGTCCAAGCTTCCATCCCATAGTACAGTACAGACAGCACATAGCACCTCAGCAGTCGTACTTTTAATTCAAGGTTTAGATCTCGGCAGCAAAAAAGCCTCTTCATTCTCATAAATGTGTTTCTGGCCTGTTCGATTCTGATTCGTATTTCTTGGGAGCTGTCATTGTCTTCATTAATGGTTGTGCCAAGGTACTTGTATTCTCTTACTTTTTCAATAAGTTGATTCTTTACATACACCGTACGAATGTCCCGAGTTGTTTTTGTTACTAGCATATATTTTGTTTTGTTTATATTCAGTGAGAGTCCATATTCTTCGCTTACTGTGACCATTTTATTAATTAGCATCTGTAGGTCTTCATGTGTTCCAGCTAAAAGAACTGTATCGTCGGCGTATCTCAGATTATTTATTGTCATGCCGTTAATTTTAATGCCTATGTCCTGATCAGCAAGTGCCTTATTTACTATATCTTCCGAATACAGATCAAAAAGAATTGGTGAGAGTACACACCCTTGATGAACCCCTCTCTGTATTTCTATTTCTATTTCCTCTGATACCCAACTAGTAAATATTTATTACGTTGAGTCGACACGTTCTCCATGATGCGAGTATAAGTCGCGGAAATAAAAGGTGAATTTGGAATTTTTGAACACTGAATAAGTTCCTCGTGGGACATGTCCTCTGTGATGCCAGCAATAATAATTCTGTGCTATGGCACGTTAACCTTCTTCACATCAAAACCGTTTACCAATTTATCCTTGGCCAGGCTACAGAATTTTTGTGCATCCTCCTTATTTCTGCATCTGACAATCATGCCGCCATCCCTCCTATGTCGGACATCATTTATCAAAATGGCCAAGTTTATGCATTAATTTTGGAAAACATCTCAGATCTGACACCAGTTCCAGCCTGCAGTGGTTTTTTGGACGCAAAAACAACTGCCTATTTATCACTAATAACTTGAGCAAGAGACTGGGAAGCACCTGCGGAATAATGTGACTCATCTAGTTTACAAGTGATGTCATTTTTGAAGTTCTCGAAGGAATCTTTGAGATCCGACAGTTCAGACTGCACTCGGAGATCAGTCTCTTTTTGCTTGATTACCATGCAAGTATTACAAAACCAGAAGAAACCCGGAATAGATTGGATCTTGGTTGCTTCAGGAGGCAAGTTGCAACAACTCAGGTGGTATTAAATTTTTACAAGTGATGTCATTTTTGAAGTTCTCGAAGGAATCTTTGAGATCCGACAGCTCAGACTGCACTGCCTGTTTAGCAGCCACTCGGAGATCAGTCTCTTTTTGCTTGATCACCATGCAAGTATTACAAAACCAGAAGAAACCCGGAATAGATTGGATCTTGGTTGCTTCAGGAGGCAAGTTGCAACAACTCAGGTGGTATTAACTTTTTACAAGTGATGTCATTTTTGAAGTTCTCGAAGGAATCTTTGAGATCCGACAGCTCAGACTGCACTGCCTGTTTAGCAGCCACTCGGATATCAGTCTCTTTTTGCTTGATCACCATGCAAGTATTACAAAATCAGAAGAAACCCGGAATAGATGGGATCTTGGTTGCTTCAGGAGGCAAGTTGCAACAACTCAGGTGGTATTAAATTTTTACAAGTGATGTTATTTTTGAAGTTCTCGAAGGAATCTTTGAGATCCGACAGCTCAGACTGCACTGCCTGTTTAGCAGCCACTCGGAGATCAGTCTCTTTTTGCTTGATCACCATGCAAGTATTACAAAACCAGAAGAAACCCGGAATAGATTGGATCTTGGTTGCTTCAAGCCGGCAAGTTGCAACAATTCAGGTGCTATTTAATTTTTACAAAAACTGTCACAAAAAATACCAGGCTTCCTCTTCAACACATCGTTTAAATGTCTTAATATCTTCTATAAGGGTCTCCTCCGCGGTTAGAAATATGAAACATATTTAACACTTATATTCTTTTAATAAAACTTAATTTTGTGACACAATATAAAATTTGACGTGTAGAAAATATAAGATTTAACGTGAAGAAAACCTCAGGTTTGGTGTGATTGTGGGTTTAACGTATACGATGTAATTTTAAAAATTTCGAATTAAAAAATATCATTTCAAGCTTTCCTTCGATGAATTTCAATATTTTTTGAGATATTTAGTTCTCTCACTTTAGTTACTAACCAAAATTAGCTTCAAATGAATATTGTCTCAGTAACGCGTGAAAATATGTCTAATCACTAGTTGAATTTTGTCCAAAAAGAGGTCACAAAAATTTCAGTTTGTAATGCTTCTAATAGGCTTTCAAAACTTTTTGTTGTATGGTTAATAAGACAATCATAATATGTTTACACTGAGGTTGCTACTAAAATAAACTATACCTTATATCACTTTCAAAAATTTTGAAACTTATTCGCCTCCTTGTTTTATAAATTTATAATGCAAAGTTACTTTATTTTTAAAAGCTTTCTCGTTTCCTTAGAAAAGAACCTAACCAGTAATGTAAACTACCCCCTAAATCTTCAATTACACAAAAGTAAAAGGTTAGTTACATAAAAGATCCGATTTATTGTGACAATAAAATAAACAGGCGAACGTTTTAGTCAACCGAGTGAATATGTGAAGTAAAAGGAAGTTTTAAATGTGCATTTCAAATAGGAACGGCGGTAATAAAATAGTACAATATTTTATTAGAAGGAAAAGTTTTTTACTATTCGTAGTAAAACATACTAGTTTATATTTAAAAATTACAATAAGAAATAATTCTTTCATTACACTAAAAACAAATGATTTTTTGTTAACGATGATCCATTCATTTGTTAAACTAATGAAATTAAAATATTGAGTTTTTTAGTAATACAGAATAAAATTTTTATAAAAAAATTGAACCGACTTCTAAAAGTGCACTCGAAAGTGAAAAATATCTATAAATTTTTATATCAAATTGAACTGTTTGAAGTCGACGCCACACTAATACCTGACAAAATGTGATTTGCATAAACATATTAAAAATACTTTATTTGTAATTGCTTTCTTACCATAATTTGTATATATTAGTAGATATTTATGTCATTTACAAATAATTTGAGGCCGACTTCAAAAATTTCAATTTCATATAAAAATTTGTAGTTATTTTTCACTTTTTAGCGCACATTTAGAAGTCGGTTCAATTTTTTCTATAAAAATTTTATTTTTCTATTTTTAGTTTTAGAATTCATTATGATATCCATAAATTATTTGAACTAAGTGTACCTTACAATGACCCCAAGGTGGCAAAAAAGTACCCAGTTGCAAATCACCCTAAAATGAACCAATAAAAAGTATTTGGTTCTTAGAGTTTTCCAAATACCAGTAAAATTGTGTCGAACAAATATTTAGTCAGTCATAGCAAATCCACTATCTTCAATTTCAAATTAATTTTAGATTGGAAATATAGGCCCCAAAACCTTCCAATATCGATGTTTAAAAAACCTGAGATGTAAATTTCTTAGCTCGATATATTTTATACTGCATATTGTGTTTGTATACGCCTTAAGAACCCCACAATATCAATTTTCAATATTTAAAGAACGTGAGATGTAAATTTCTTAGCTCGATATATTTTATACTGCATATTAAGTTTGTATACGCCTCAAGAACCCCACAATATCAATTTTAGACAAAATCGGAATATGTAAAATTTCCTGACCTTAATATTGTATCTTATCAACCTAATAGTTGTAAAAAATTAACTTCATATTCGTAATACACGACGCCGAAAACCCTCTAATACCAAATCTGAAGAAATACGAATAAGGTAAAATTTTCAACCCACCATATTGCATCCGCTATATTGAATTTCAAAACAATTATTTTTAAGTCTTAATTTAATCTAAACCTAAACCCTTCAAAGCCCCCTAGTACCAATTTTGGATGAAATCCGGAAATTTAAAATTTCTAGACTTATATTCGCTATTTACATCCTGAAAAACGATTTAGTCCCATCTTTGAACAAAATCGAAAAATTTTTAGTCCGCTATCTTGGATTTGCCATATTCAATCCTGAAAAAATACTTTTAAATTCATAATTTACACCCTCAAGAACCCCTATATCAGTTTGGGAGAAAATCAAAAAATGTAAAATTTCTAGAAGACCATATTGAATCTGTCAGATTGAGTTTTTGGAAAAATGTTTTAAATTCATAATTAACACTAACAAAAATACGCCAATACTGATTTTATACAAAATCCGGAGATGTAGAATCTTCAATCTACCATCTTGGATCCTCCATATTGAATTTTTTAAAAATTATTGCAAATTCGTTATGTGCGACCCCGAGAAATCCCCCGTACCAATTTTGAAGAAAATCGGACAAAACTGATTTTTTTTCGTCTGCCATATTGAATCCGCCATATTGAATTTTTAAAAATAATTTTAGATTAGTTATGTTCGACTCTGAAAACTCCCTCGTACCAATTTTGGAGAAAATCCTATAAAATTGATTTTTTGTCCGCCACAGTGGATCTGCTATATTGAATTTTTTAAAAATATTTTGGATCCATTATGTGCGACCTTGAAAGCTCCCCCACACCAATTTTGGAGAAAATCAGACAAAATTAAATTTTTGTCCGCCATATTGAATTTAATTTTTAAAAATAATTTCAGATTCGTTGTGTACGACCCCAAAAATTCCCCTATACCAATTTTCGAGAAAATGAAACAAAATTAATTTTTTTGGTCGCCATATTGTAAGCGCCATCTTGGATATTACTGCACCAATTTCCTTAAAAAAAAAATACGGGACCACCGCAGCAACTTCCTGAACATAACGTAAACAATTTCATTCAAATCGGTGCCGCCGTTCTGGAGTAATCGGTGTACATACATAAAAAAAAAACATACATACTCGACGAATTCAGAACTTCCTTCTTTTAGAAGTCGGCCAAAAATAGAAAAACCTGGAAAATATAGCGTTTTTCAAAAATTTATATCTCAATCAGTTTTTAAGTTGCAGCGTTGGTCCTTCGAAAAATAATAGTAACTTATATGTATATATATGCGGGCAAAAAACAGTAGTACTACTACGAACCACATTCCCTATTTAATAAACTGTACAATATCAAAAAAGGAGTAGAAAACAGGCTTGGATCCAACTACCAAAAGGAAGGACGCCCTCTTATAAAAATCGTTTCAGGCAGGAACCAGACTGTAATTTAAAGAAATTTCTAAAAAATCATATATTCAAACTCAAATATACAGAAAACTGCTGATTTTTGTAAGAGGGCGTCCTTCCGATTGGTAGTTTGATCCAAGCCAGCTTTTTATTTCTTTTTTGAAATTGTACAGTTTATTAAATCGTGAATTTTGTTCGCAGTAGCACTACTGTCTTTAATGAAATTATTTTAACATTACTTTTGATTTGTCCAGTACAAAATCTCGGGTTTGCTACCATAACAACCGACAAATATCATTTATAAAAGTTGGTTTAATTTAATTTTTATTTATTATCTTGGATTTTTTCTTACCTAACTCAACAACCAGCCTTTCAAACTTTTAATTTTTTGATTTTTCATTTAATTTTTAATGTTAAATTTTATTTTTAATTATAATTGAATTATTGGATCATAATTTATTATATTTTAATGTGTAATGCTAGGTTGTCATCTGTTTTTTTTTTTGATTTCACACATGTCTTTTCAGTTTATTTTAGTCTGTATCTTTGCCTGATGATACAATATCTGTTATTCCGAAACCGGTTGCTCTGGTCTATTTAGAATCTTTAACTTGAACACCTCAATAAATGTTATACTTGCTAGTTAAGTATAGTTTCGTTATTACTTAGGATATCTCTTGATAAGAATTAAATCATATTTTTTGGAGATTTTCTTATTTTTTCTCAACATGTAATTCTTTTTAATACAGTAAATTTGTAATACTGCCTAAAATTTTTTTGATAATGTATATTTTATCAAGATAGCATTCTTCAAAAACAACTAACATGTTATGTTCAATGAGATATTTTAAAATTATGCCCCATTATCACAATTTTCATTGCTAATTTTAGATAATATATCTTGTAAGCGGTTTAGGCTTAGATCGAGTTTTTCTATATCTTCTCTATATCTTTCTTTTGATATAAAAATCAAAGATAACTATTTAACAATGATATTTAAACTTTCATCAAAGCCTATCAAATTTTCAAGAATATTTGAGACAAATTTATAAATAGTTTTTATTTTATCAGAACTAGGCTTACTTGTTTGAATAGGGTGTACTCAGGGCATTATTAGTTTTATTATCTAAATGAAGTGACATCTTTGTATCATTAATAATCTTGATGAAAATTTAAATTTCATCCAAACTGCTAGCAGTAAATGGAGTCTTTGCCTTTGATACAGGAACACTAAAGTATTGGGCGTATAAAAAGGTTTTTAGTTTTAAATTTTTGTCATTTACAATTGCCTATGTTACACAAGGGTCAGGGTATATTCAAGTTTAAATAATGTTATTTTATTTCCGTTGATTATGTGCCAGTCTTTTTAATTTTAAAAGTGATAAATTGAAAAACTCTTCAAAATTTTGAAAATATAGTGCTTTTTTATGACTGTCATATTCCTGCTTGCTTATTCAACTTCTTTTAAAAAACGCACTTCATCGAATTATTTTAATGATTTCCATTTACTTTTACGATTCTAGAAGTTTTTAAAAAATATTCAGGACAATTGGAAACAGAACCCTCCTCAAATTGCGGATTTTTCAAACTTCATGAAACAATTTTACCTGTTTGTGGGTTCTGCTCTGAAATTGTCCGAATTATGTTACCTTCAGAAAAGTGTAATTTTCAAACTGGAATATTGATTGAGCTCGTAATCGTCTCAAGAAATAGCTTTCATCCAAATTTTTAGCAAAACAGCATCAGTTTGAAACCCAAGAACATGCATTTTGGGACCGCTCTTATAATTTTTTTGGTACCCAGGGATATAACACTTATTGGACATTATTATAAATTGTTCTTAACTAAATAAAATCACTTAGCATATCTAAAATTATACATAAATTTATCATTCAACATTTCAGATTTCAGGCAACATTAATCTAACCTACAAAACAGTATGGAAGCTCCGTAAGATGCTTTACAGGTATTAGTCTCTTATCGCTTACTCTTTCTGTCTACTTTCTTTATAGGGAAGAGAGAGATGGCGAGGGTCGTCCGAGTCAACCGAATATTGTACGGAGTGGGCCAACTAAGTATTGGTTGAGTTCAGTGTGGCTGACTACACGTAACATATTATCCACTTAATAAGGGATACTAGTTAATGCATTCTTATGGGTTAAAAAGTCGGCTCAAAATGTCTTACGTCACAGCTCATTTGCACTTAAGCAGTGGGGCCTTGTCTTCTAAAGGGTATTGATATAGTAGGCGTTTTAGTGAATTTGATTCTGGAGTTTTAAATATAACTTTATCATACATTAGAAATAATTTTAGATATTTTAAAAGTTCATTTTAAAAATATAGTAAGAGTATATTCAACAAAGTGAAAATCTAATTTCATGTTTTACAAAAAAAAAATGTACCTCACAAATATACATACTTCGAAACCACCAAATGCAATTAGAAAAAACGGCATTTCGTCGTGGATAAAATGGAATTAATTTGACTTTTTCAATTAAATCCTTGAAAAAATCTGTTCGCCGTTGAAACTCGAATTTCATTCAAAACGTCGAATGCATTTCTGTTTAAGTTTTTAATGCAAACGGATAATTGTGTTTTTTCAAACTTTAGTTGAATACTTCTCCGGAAAAGAAGTTAGAATATTTAATGTCAGTTTAAACTTTAATTTGCAGTAAAAAGTACACATTGAACAAAGGGTTGTTGAAGCGATTAAGTATATTAAAATTCATTTATATATATTAAAAAGGCTCATATAAAGAAGACCGATGTTTGTGACAATAAAGGGAACAATAGTATTATCAAAATATGCGTCTGACGTATGCAGAATGGAGATAATCACCAAGCTCTGTAATCTGACAATTATAACATTTATTATGCTTTATCATAAGCACATGATCCATATAACGTATTTTTGAGCTTTCATCAGAATGTCTTCATATATATATATAGGAATATATAAAGGAATTTATGCGAAGCCATTGGTCACCGCGGCGAATTTTTTTTAAAATTTTTTAATTTTTTTGTAATATTTGTTCAGGCACAATATTTGATGGAGTGAAAAGTTTCATAACAGCACACTATTGACATTTTCATCGGTAGTGGAGCTTAAAGAGTGCTCCTCCGTGGATCGTCTTTCAGCGACTGTCGACCATTCTTGAACCACGCATACCACTCGAAAATCTTACTGAGGCTGAAATATTCCTCACCATAAACGATTTTCAATAATCTGAATGTTTTCGAACCACTTTTTCCCAATTTGAAACAAATTTTGATTGCGGCCCGTTGCTTCGTAGCAAAAATTGTGACGCACTTGCAAAAACACGTCTACTTCAAACGAATATAGCGGGCCAGTAAATGAAATAACAGCGCTCACATCTCCCCTGTGGGTAACTAAGGCATGATATTAGATAGTTCTGCCGTCGAATAACAGATAGATGTCAAAAGTTTCATTTGTTTCAGGTTCAAATTATACTAAACAAAAATATTACAATATCCGAATAGCTTGACTTCATTTTTCAGTTTCTTATTAGGATAAAGAAATATTTTTATTAATTTGAATTTCTTCTTACGTAAAAGATTTATTTGAAATTTCGGTGTTGTCAAATATCTAAATTTTCAATAAAAAAAGGATTTTTAGTTATTTTTAGGTTATAACATTATTTCTTTGAATTAGTGTTCCACAGAGTGTTATAGAAAAAATTAGGTACATTTCGGCTAGTAAAAAAATCAAATATGGCAGTCGAGGAAAAACAAAGTTGATGATGGCTTCAGAAAACTGAAATGGTGTAACTAAAATGTTACTAAATAAGAGTATTCTACGTAAAAAATGGCCATACAGAGTGTTTACAGATTTAAAAAATTATTGTAAAGTAAAAAAGTTATGGCCGAGTTATGTGAGAGTTTGCTTTTTATTCACATTTCAAATCACCCAACAAATTAAAACTTATTCACAAACACCATTAATTTCTTAAAACTTTCCCCATTTAACCACTTTTCTATTTCTTATTGTTTTCGAGATTACAATGCTGTCATCACTAGTTTCGGACATATTGTATAACTTTTGATAGAAGTGAGATATTTTGACAAAATTTTCAACTTATTTCAAGAAGCTTGTGAAGGTAAACTCATAAAACTATTTCCTAAATAGGTTGATTATAATAGTCCAGAGGAAGTAACCTCACTTTTAACCTGATTACCAACCACGCTTATAAAACTTTGTAAGTGGCTTCACTTTAACGAAACAACTTTTTATTTCCGAAAATTATCATATATTGTGCGTTTTCGAACGCGAGAAATTGACAATTTCCGAGAGTCGGATTGAAGAAATGACGCATAAAATTTGTCGGACAATATAACCACTCGATTGTATAAACATTAATTAAACAAATGTGACAAAATAAGCTGCTTGGTAATAAAAAACACATGAACAATTGATTTCGACACATTATAATGTGTAACGAATCAATATGACAAAATTTTATGGTTTAATTTTACAATTTATAATTTTTTTCTTAAATTTGTTGCTGTGGCCGTACATTTAACTAACGCTTTACGAGAAAATCAATGACAACTTTACATAATGAACATGTTTAGGCTGATGAGGACTCGATTACCCCAGAAGCAGCTATTCAAAGCGACACCTACTTATAACTTTTCTGAATTGAATATGTCAAGGAACAAGAATTTTTAACCGGAAATTGAATATACCTAGGCACAAAAAATTATTAAGTTTTAAATGTGTTGTAAGTGGCGCCTACTGCAATATTAAGGGTGTTTTTTATAGAGGTATAGAACTTTAAGTTGGCAACACTTTTTTAACTGGCGGCCATTTTGTCAGCTGTCAAGTGATTTATGTTTAGTTTGGTTTGGCATTTCAACATGAATAGACTGACGCCTGAACAATGCTTCCAAATTGTGCAAATTTATTTTGAAAATCATGGTTCTGTTCGAAATACGTATCGCGCACTACGTCCATTTTACGGTCAATATAATCGTCCATCTGAGCAATTAATTCGATTAACTATGGAACGTTTTCGCACCACGTTTACTCTAAATGATAATACGCATTCTCAAAGACGTGGTACAATGCGTACAGAAGAAGTCATTGCTGCTGTAGGGCGTAGCGTAGATGAAGACCCGAATCAGTCTATCCGCCATCGTGCACAGGAATTGGATATGTGTTCATTCACTTTATGGAAGATTTTGTGTGAAAGATCTTGGTTTGCGTGCTTACAAAATCCAACTCGTGCAAAAATTGAAGCCACACGATCACCTAGCAAGGCGTAGATTCGGTGAATGGCCCCAAAACAAGATTGCCGTTGATCCCGATTTTCATAAGCGAATTTTATTTAGCGATGAAGCTCACTTTTGTTTGAATCGATACGTCAATAAACAAAACTGTCATATTTAGAGTGATGATAATCCTCAAGTGTATGTTAAGACACCGTTAATTCCAGAAAAACTGACTGTTTGGTGTGCTTTATGGGCTGGTGGAATCATTGGTCCGTACTTCTTTAAAAACGATGCTGGTCAGAACGTTACAGTCAATGGTGACCGCTATATAGCCATGATTACTGACTTTTTCGTTCATCAATTGAACAACCATGATGTGCAGGAGCTGTGGTTTCAACAAGACGGCGCAACATGTCACGCAGCTCGTGCCACAATTGATTTATTCAAGGAAACGTTTGGTAACCGCATAGTTTCACGTTTCGGACCCGTGAATTGGCCTCCAAGATCGTGCGACTTAACGCCGCTAGACTATTTTCTGTGGGGATATGTGAAGTCGCTAGTCGACGCCGATAAGCCCGAAACGATTGATTACTTGGAGGACAACATTCGCCGCGTTATTGCCGATATACGGCCACAAATGTTGGAAAAAGTCATCGAAAATTGGACCTCCAGATTAGACTACGTTCGAGCCAGCCGTGGCGGTCATATGCCAGAAGTCATATTTAAATTATAATGCCAGAAGGTTATCTTTCGAATAAAGTAAATTTCATGTCAATTTAAAAAATTCATCTATGTTTTATTCCATTTAAAAGTTCTATACCTCTATAAAAAATACTTTTTACATTGAATAATTAAATTTTGATACTTCATCCTAAAAAAATACCCGAAGTATCACCTTTAGTGCAAATCAAACTATTACTAAAATAAATATAGTACCAAAAATTTTTTAAAATTATATCCCTGACACTCTGTAGTTCTTAATTACCTACTTCTGGACTGGTAAATTGGACTAGATGCTCATATTTAAACCCCTAGATAAAAAAAAAATAATAATTCCGTAAAGGTTGTTGCCTTAATATCTAGAATTTTAATTTACTTCCTCTTGTGATTCAAATTTCCACCCTTACCGCTACACATTGAACATTGAAAATTAAACAAAAAAATGCTAAATTAATTGCACACCAATCCATTTAAAGCTCTTTTTTAAAAAAAAAGTTGTTTTCCAAATGAAAACACCGGTGAATTGAATATTACAAATAGAAAAACTAGCTCCAGGCCTTCATAAACTTGTCTACACAGATGTACTCCAAAACCGCAACTGCAATTAGGAAAAACCCTATTTTGTCGTATATAAAACGAAATTAATTTACTTCTTTCAATTAGGTTTCCAAAATTTCTGCTCGCAATAACAGCGCTATGCAGGATAATTTAAAACGTCAGATAAAATTTTAGTTATATTTTTAATTCAGCATGGCTAGCTAGTATTAAAAAGTTAGAGTAGCGCTGCGCTACACGTAGAAAAAGTTCAATTTATAATCTCAAACAATTAAGTTTTTTAAAGAACTGTTATGTAATACTCACAACTCAAGTCAAGACTTCAGAGAAAGGAAGAAAGTGTGCAAGAATATGAAAGAAATGTAAAACGCCTTGTTCATCTGGTTTACCTAAGAGAGAGAGAGAAGAATTCCGAGAAGAGCTTATTATCCAGTATTTTATTCATGGAATAAAAGATAAAGAAATACAACATATGTTGCATGAAAGCAACTTTAGTTATTGTAGCGAAGCATTGGACAAGGCATTGGAAATGGAAGCAGTCTATTATGCATCAAAACCAAAAATATGAACCGTCACAATCGAGGAAAATAAGGATTTATCGATCCAAACAGTTATCTAAAATCCTTAAGCAATCGAACACAAGAAGTGATAACTCATATTATAGGAGAAAGAAAAATAATATGCTACAAATATGGACGAAATGGACACAGGCGCGGATGCAGCCTCTCTCTTTTTTTTTAATATCACAAAAGTATAGTATGGCAAGGGAAAGTAAGTTGTCGACGGGGGGGGGGGGGGGGTATACCAGAAACATTCCCATTTCTAGTGTAAAATGCAGAGTTAGGTCTATTTTTCTGAATTTGAAGCTCTTGGAGAGAGAGGAGGCGATCACAAGAAAAACAAATTGTCGACAGTATAAGAGGAAGAATCGGATCTATTTTCCTAAATTCAAAGCTCTTGGAAGGGGCTATCGCAAGAAAAACAAGTTGTCAACGAGGGGGGTGTCAGCAACATACACATTCCTAACATAAAAAGCAGAATCGGTTCTATTTTCCTGAACTCAAAGCTCTGGGAAAGGGGAGGGACGATCGCAAGCATACACATCCCTATACTCTATTCAAGAACTAGAGGAAGTAATGAAACTATTACCGAAACCTCCAACGTACCTGCTCCAGTACCGCAGGTAATTGATGACTGCCGTAAATTTAATTATATTCATTTATATTTAAATATTATAAGTTTTTATAAATTTACTGCAACGATAAAATTTCTGATACTTCAATTTAATTTCTGTCAATGATCAAAGTACACCTTGCAGTGTGTCCTTAGTATTTTTTATCTTGTTTGCGCTTCTTTTTACATATTATTTGAGATTAACGAGACACCTAAAAGATATAGCTTACACCTCCATATTTATTCCAAAATCATTAAACCAGGGCATTTTTTCCTCAACGAAAAACTTATTACGATGAATTTTTATGAAGCCTTAAGATATCAATATCTAGATAAAAATGTTAAATACTCTGTTGAGATGTGTTCCAACATGACAGGAGTTGGAGAATCTACTATGTATCGAGTACTGAAGGAGAAAAAACCGATTGAAATTGTTAGTTCTCCCAAGCCTCATTCGATCACAGGCAGACGAAAAGCCTCGTTGGAAGAAGAGATGAAAACTGTAATAAAAGGAGTTGTACGTACATTTTATCATGAGAAGCAGATCTCAACTGTCGACAAAATTCTAACTAAAATCAGTGAAGATCGGGATTTACCTGATTTTAAAAGAACTGAGCTCTGGAAATTGTTGAGGGAACCAGATAGGAAATCTGTTCTTATAGGTCGTCCGGAACCTGTCCGTTAGGGAAGGAAATATCTCTCTGAAGTAAAAGGTAGAGTGCTAACAATAACACAACTTACAAAATTAGTAATTTAACTTTTGAAAGATTTTTTTGAATAAAGTTACTGCATAAAATTGGGTAAAATCCATATAATAAAAGAATAAACAAAAATGTGGAACCTCGATCTCATGATAGGTGAGATAGAGGGACCAATTATAATTAATTTGAGCGAAGATATAAACACAACTTATTATTTAAATTTTGGTTTTTGTAGTATTTTATTGTTTAATGTTGTTTATATATTTTTTATATATTTTTATTTGTATGTCCCACTATTTAATTCCAATCAGCCGCAATTTTTTTATTATTATATTATTGTATTTCCATATAATAAAGTAAATTAAATTAAGATGTCAGTGCAATAGAAATAAAAATAAGTAGGTCTAATTTTAACGATAACATATAAAAATTAATTACATTTGAATTACGTTTCAGTGTTTATCTAATTCTGCAGATGGTTTAAGAAACAAACTGAAACGTCAAATGTCCTAAAAGTGTTTTTAACTAATAATAAAATAACCCATAGCCCCAAAAAATTTTAATATTATATGGACGAATTTATTTTTTTATATATATTTAACTTTTTTGACAATTGGTATTTTGTAAATATTTAAATTATAACTTAGAATTTTTTGACAGAATAAAGCTACGTTTTAGTCTGAATTTTCTAATGTATGTGATTTATTAAGCAATCATAAGAAATAAAATAATATTATAAAAACTTTTTTTTTAAGTTCATTACCGAAATAATATTCCATGCCATAAATACTTTGTTATAAAATAAACCTCCTTCCGACGCCTATGACAAGGATTAAAATCCTTTTTAACACTTCACACTTCATTATTATAAACCGGTATTTTTGATTTAAAATTTTTAACCCATTGCTGTGAAAAATATATGTGTCTAACAGATTTTGCCAAAGACACGGGACTAAAGAACACAGGTAGTTTGCGAAGAAAAAAAGGGTAAAAAATGATTTATTACTCTCTCTAGTTCTTGAATAAACTATAGTATAAGAGGCAGGGTCTATTTTCCTGAACTCAGAGCTCTTGGGGGGGGGGGAGTCGCCCTCACCGCCCCCCCCCCTTGGATCCGCGCCTGAACACATAAAAAGTGACTGTCGAGTGCAATTAACGTCTCATTTGCGATCCAAAGACCACAGAAAAAAGAACCAGAAAAACTACAACACTTCAGTTTTAAGATCAAACAGAATAAATGATTCTTCATGTTATAGCAGAAACCAAGTAGAGAGAGTGCTATAGATATGGACGAGCTGGACACCATCCAAGAACCGCCCAGAAATTAACCAGGAAAATCTACAACAATATAATTTTAAAATCAAACATAGACTAGCAAAACTGCATAATAACACAGATAACTTGTCAAGAAAGCCATTTTAGTAAGAATGCACTGTAGCAAAATAGAAAAAAAAAAGAATGATTTCCTATTCTGAGAGTCAGTTTTGACGTTGATCCAGCATAGATGAGAAAAGATCAACTTGAAGACAACGTTCTGGCGCAATTTCTTCAAGTTAAAGATAATAATTAAAGGCATCCTAATTAGGAAGAAAATTCAGATAAAAGACTTAAATTCGTTCGCATGCATTCAGATCCACTATTGATTGAAGACTGGTTTCTAAAAAAAACTCAGGGTAGCACCCAGAAACAAAATTCCATTGGTTTTATAAGAAATTCACATTGGAGAGTCTCATGCTCATTTAGGAGATTACAAAACGAAACAAACTTCGAGAAAGATTTTGCTGAATTAACTACTGTCAAGACATAAAATCATGTTGTAGACATTGCTCTAAATGTGCAGTATAATATTAAAATATCTTTTGAACGGATTGCTATTGATATAGCTGAATCATTCCCAGAAACATAAATGTAACAAACAAATGTCGATTGCCATTAACTAATTCAATACTCAACAGTAAATGAAGTCTTTGTCAACAATGTGTTAAGCTATTTTTGGAATTCCTTTGGAGCTACATTGTAACCAAAGACATCATTTTGAATCCAACCTTTTTTGAAAGCTCTACTAACTACTAAGCATCCATAAAACCAAACAACAGCTTTATATCCTCAGTCAAATACTTTATTTTAGAATACAAAGGAAGAATTGATTTTTAAAGAGTATTTTTGAAGTATTTCTATAGACTGTTAATAAAATTTCTATTATTCAATTTTGAATAAAATAATAATGTGTTACATGGATACTGGAGGATTAAATTAAAAACAGGCAAAAAAAATAATTTAAATTTATAAAATATTTCGGGCTCTCTAATAATACACTTATTTTAAAAGTAAAATCAATATGTTTAAATTTTATAAAATAGCATTTTGAAATTCGTATCACTCTAAATTAAGACTACTAAAAATGGTCCTTTTTGTATGTCCGGAAAATTTGACGTTTTGGCACTTTATCTGGTGGTGTCAAAAAATATTTATTACACAAATGATTCCGTCGAAACTCTTGAACAGTTTTATTACATTTATTTTTATTTTGGTGTCATGTACACCAATAAATCGGAGAAAATATTAAGTTTTCAAAATTAAAAAAAGTTCAATAATGCTGGTTCAATTCAACCCGCAAAAAATACCCCGAAAAAAAAATATATTAATAAAAATCTATTTTCTATATTACAGGTTGGCGACCTAATACTTCGGCCATTATAAAAGCGTTCAAACAGGGCCAAACTGAAAATTTATGATATATTTGCACACGTTGCTGCAATATGGTACAATAAATCTGTTTCCCATTTTATAACATTAAAATGTAATTACATTTTATTTTAAAATATTATACTGTAATATATAATTTTCCATATAAAATTTGATTTATAGTTGTGGCCTTAAATTTGCATAACATGTTAGATTAATGGCATATTAATAGATGGTAAATATGCCAAATTGATCTATTGGATTATTGAGGTAAATATTATTAAAAGATTTTTACATACATTTCACACCACTTTAAATTTATTAATTAATATTGAATTACATAGAAATTTCCTTGCTAACTTAATGTTTAAATAGAGTTTGCAAAATATATAAGTTCTAATCATCTTCCATATTTCAGATAAGTTTGTATTTTCGTGCAAAGTAGTAGATATCTGTTAGACTTCCATTGTCTTCATTTTTGTTGAATATCACGACGTCTCGGCTAGTAGTTATATCTAGCCGTTTTCAAGTGAAACTAAATAAATCTCTTAGCTACGTAACTATTTATACTAAAAGTAAATGCAGTAGAGTATGACTGAGATGGGTGCAGTCATGCCTACTATGGCAAAATCATTTTTTTTTATGCGGCATTTAGTTTTAGTTTACAATTACTAAGAAGTGGTTTCCACACTTCTCTTATATCTAAAGATGGTTTACTAAAACAACTCGGGTTCTGATGTATAACCGCGATTTCTTTGAATTTCCGTTTTCTCCAATGTTGTTTTCGGTGTAGTATTTTAGCTTCAGACCATTTTATGTGGTGTCCATGAGTCCAGGCATGGTTAGCGGCACCAGATTTTTCTGTTTCTCCTCGAGATGTGCATTTTTGGTGTTCTTTGATCCTTACGTCAAGAGGTCTCTTTGTTTCGCCAATGTAGGAATTGCCACATTCACATGGTATCTGATATACACAGTTCTTCATGTCTCTGTGAGTTGTTGGTTTGACCCTAGTAAGCCAACTTCTCAGAGAGTTATTTGAATTGAAAATAACGTTAATTTTATATCGTTTTCCTATCCTTCTAACTTTTTCTGAAATGCCTTTAACATAGGAGATGTTGAATACTGGTTTCGTTCTTCATTCGTTGTCGATATTGTCCTATTTCTGCGTTGTTCAAGAAATTTATCCAGTAGATATACTGGGTATCCGTTGGCTGTCAGATCATTTTTAATATAATCTATCTCTTTCATCAAGTTCACGTTGAAGTTGCAGAGAGTTAAGGCTCTATCTACGAGATTTCTTATAATTCCTTGTTTGGTGTTGTTGGAGTGATTAGATGAATAACTAAGGTATTGTCCTGTGTGCGTGGCTTTTCTGTAAACCGAAGTTCGAATTTGTCTGCCATTTCTTTGAACCAAGACATCTAAGAATTTTCTACTTCTTTCTCCATGGTGAGTTTAATAGTTGGGCTGATATTGTTAAGGTGAAAAAGGAAGTTTCGAAGTTCTTCGTCGTTTCCACTCCAAATAATAAAAGTATCGTCTACGAATCTGAGCCATAACTTTGGTTTCTTAGTTGTGGATTCAATTGCAAACGTCTCGATTTTCGTTTTCAAAAAGTCTAAATTTCATTTAATACCAAAAGCTGTCAATAGAATGAACATTGGCAGTGCGGAAGAAACAATATAATTTTAAGGATAACAAATTAGAGACCGGCAATAATATGTTTTTTGTAATCGAGTAATTTTATCAATGAATTTTATAATAGATAATTTCAAAAATCGGAATATCAATTAATAAATAATTATCAATTCACAAAAAGAGAATTATTAATTATTTCATTAATGGATAAATTTGAAAATAATATTACCAATTGATACATGATTTTTAAGCCGCACGGCTTCGCGCTCCCTCCAGGGAATATTGACTCATACCAGGTATACAAAGATACTAAAAGTACAGAGTTCTGTGGGGGCCCTTTCAATGTTATCGAATCCTAGGTGACGTGGTCTGCTGTATTTCCCACACTTTCAGACAGTCCGCGCGGTTACAAGGAGAACTTCTTTCTGGATCAGCTTATTCAGATGCTCACAAAGACCTAGTCCCTTGAGGTTCTGCAGGAGACTCTTTAGTATCACTCTAGTTGTTGATAAAATTGGCCATTGTCTTCGAATTTACACCTTCAGATCTCTGTATTTGGCAATCTTCTCGTTGTATTTTGGACTTAGGTTTTTGTTATTAGACATAGCAATGTCAATTAGTGTAGTTCTCCTAGAAATGGTATATGTTAATATAATGTCGGGTCAATTATGAGCAACTGTCTGAACCGCTCGGTCCCAATATAGATTGAACTCGTTGTTCTCAAGATAGGTTCCGGGTTGTATATGTACTAAGATACTTTGCCTACCTGCAAACTTATCTGCTAACTCTTGGTGGAGTATCTTAGCGGCTGAGTCGTGTTTTTCCACATACTCCGTTGCGGCAAACTCTTGACATCCTCTAGTCATGTACTGGACAGTCTCTGATATAGTAATTAGTAATTTTATTCCTACACTTATCAATTAATTAAGTAATTGATAACACCATTTCTGAAATTTTAATTTTATCCCAAAAATGGTTAATTGCTTCGACAATTGATAATTTCATATGTAAAATTATGAATTAATTCCCGAATTGATAACTGCAGAAATAAAATTACTTATTACTTTATTAATTGATTTTCTTCTTCTTCAAGTGCCATATCAGGTCCTCCTGACGTTGGCAATTACATTGGCAAGTCTTTCACGGTCCTGCGCCAGCTGGAACAGTTCCCTCGCGCTACGTATACCTATCCATTCACGAATATTCCTCAACCAGGAAGCCTGTCTCCTTCCTACCCCTCTACGTCCCTCTACTTTACCCATCATGATTAGCCGAAGAATTCTATATCGCTCCCCTCTGAATATATGTCCAAGATATGAGATTTTTCTACACATCACAGTGTTTAATAGTAGACGAGTTGTGTTGGCCCTATTGAGTACCACTTCGTTGGTCTGCCTTGCTATCCAAGGTGTTCTCAGCATTCGCCGGTGTAACCACATTTCGAGAGCCTCCAACCGATTAATCGTGGCAGCCTTAATTGTCCAGATCTCTGCCCCACTGGCCAGACGTATGATCTTATCATTCTCTGTCGTAGTTTTAGGTTGAGGTTATCATTGCAGAAAAGTGGTTTCATTTTTTGAAAAGTTGCTCTAGCAGTCTCTATTCTACACCTTATCTCTCTATCTGGGTTTACATTTTCGGTGATATAACATCCAAGATATTAAAAATGAGTCACTCTGTCTCTATTTTTTCCTTCTATTCGTATTGAAGCGTTAAGATGAGGTTGTCTACTAAATACCATAAATTTTGTCTTTTTGATATTTATGTTGAGCCTCATTTCTTGACCATCAATGTTAACACAGTTTAATAGATGCTGCAAGTCTTGTAGTTTGTCGCTTAGGATAACAACAGGATTTTAGGAATACAATTTCAAATTACTTAATTAATTACTACTTTGAGGAAAAAAGCTCTAATTATTTCACTAATTGATAATTTTAGTGGAAGCAAAATCTTAGTATTTTGAACTCGTGTTTTCTATATTGAAGTTATTCTACTTTCTATTCTGATGGACCTTTCCAAGATAATTTTCTCTCAGCTTTAAATTGGTGTGGTTATTTGTTGAAAATTTGATTTTTCGTCCTTAACAAAATGTGTTATATTTCAAAAAAGACATTATGATTACCTTTTTATAGTCTATATCGAAAGCTAAAGATTTTTTGCATCGATGTTTTACAGGATTTTTTGATATTTTCGAGATATAAAGCTGATAAACATGATGCGATTCATTGACGCGAGCTGTTCTTCCAAACTGTACTATGAAAATATTTCATTTAATGTCCAATAAGTAAAATTTACCATTTTTTTAAGATCGAATAGAAAAATTGATGGACAAAGTCTATTGACCTAAACCATTTTTAATACTGTTAATCAGTAATACGATATAATCGGACTGTTCATGTGATATAAAAATTAATGAATATCAGAATAGATGGGTAATCCTTAATATAAAACTAGTCACTCTAGCCAAGAAGTATTAATAGAAATGAAATCTCTTTAGGGTAGTATCCGATGTTTGTCGTTTCATTTCCCGGAAATATCAATAACCTTATTCTGGAAAATACACCTTCTTGTTGGAGCGTATCAAAGTCTTGCTGAGCAGTGTTGTTTATTGGATCATGTTCCAAGTAATATCGGATCCCACTCAATATTTCCTGTACTAGCCTTTCCACTTTTCTTGTCCCTGCCAATATACTCTGTCAACTGCTCTATGTCTTTCCAAAAATTTTCAATCACTTTACTGAGTATTTTCACCCACCGTGGAATCTTAGATTCAATATTTGTAAATGTTTCAAAGTATAAATCTCTGAACCATTGTTACTAATAAACTAAATAGTACCTGTATATGAATTAACTAATTTTTATTTCTTGATATATGATGTATACAATAATCTATTGAAAAATATTAATTAAACAATTAGAAAGAATATCAGTCAATTTGTATAGTTCAGTTTTATATGTTCCTTTTTGTTCCTAGTTAGCAATCTTTTAAGCTTACTTAGAAATATAAGGGTCAAAAAAATTTATATCGCATGACCTAAAGAGAACATAATAAAGTAGATACATCTGAAAGCTTCACGCACACAAAAATGTCCCGTCTAAAACCCGCTAGGCAGAAAACGCTTTATAAGAATCCAAGAAAATCTTTTTCGTAATTTGACAAATGTCTGTTTTATATGTCTGTCCTTTGTGCGGTTTTTCTGTATAACACACAAACAACAAAAAATGTGAAATATTTCTTTGGAATACAAAACGCAAACCTTGGGAAAATGCTGGGATTAAACGGTTAACACGTAATTATTTTTTGTCGACAAAAACGACAAAAATATCTTTTAGGAATGATTCAAACATCATTGTAAAATAATACACGCTCCCTTGAAAAATCGTAAAAAATTTGAAATTACTTATATCAGTTAGTTCTCGTTTGCTGGTAATAGATCATTAAATTTATTACGTAGTTAGGAGAGCTCGCAAAATGGTATTATGGAGACTCTGGCGACGCTGGCGGTCACACTCCTTTAATATGAACGTTTATCGTAAATGAATGTATTATGAATATTTAAAAGAATAACGTATCGTACTTTATTACCTCATAGCGCAGGAATATTAAAGTGAAAAAAAAAATAAAAGCAAATGGAATTTTTCTTCAGGCAAAATTCATAATATACAAAACGACTTCCATTTTTAGCATCTCGAATTTGTAGGGCACATATATTCTTTTAAACAATTAAAAGCGAAAAATCTATTTTAATTAATTAATTAATTAATTAATTAATTAATTAATTAATTAATTAATTAATTAATTAATTAATTAATTAATTAATTAATTAATTAATTAATTAAGAAGATATTTGGCTACAAAATTGGAGACACTAAAGATTAAAGTGATTTTATATTCCCTGGAAAAATCTTCTTCTTCTTCTTCTTCTTCTTCTTCTTCTTCTAGGTAGAACCAAGTTCTGTTATCTATACAATGCCTCATCGATCCTCCTTTGAAGTCGAAATCCAGCTGTCTTTTCATCTTTTGGGGGGTCGTCCAGGCGGCCGTTTGGTGTTTGGTTTCTCTTTCATCACGGTTTTTGCTAGTCTGTCATCGTCCATTCGTTCCACATGGTCTCTCCACTGCCTACGACGATTTCGAACCCACTTCACAACATTCCCCTATCCGCTGTCCTCGCGTATTTTTGCGTTTCTTATCCTATCTCTTAAACTTGTTCCCGTGATCATTCTCAGCGTGGTTCTCATAATTTGTTTTGTCTTTGTTGTTTCATTTCTTGTTTCTGCGCCGTAGGTCAGAATCGGTCTTACACAGACCTTGTAAATTCTTGCTTTGCTCTCAACCGTCATATGTTTATTGTTCCAGATTATGTCTCTTAGTTGACCTGATATCATGGCCGCTTTGTTGGCCTGTGTGCGTACTTCTTCCGTTACTGCCCTGTTACTTATTATATGTACTCCTAGGTATTTAAACTTCCCAACCTGTTCGATATGTTTGTCATCAACCATTAGTTTGCATCTTACCGGTTATTTTGCTATTACCATTGCTTTGGTTTTCTCCACAGATATCTTCATATTATACTGTTTGGCTGTTAGATAGAGATGGAAAAGCATTCTTTGTAAGTTGTCCTCGCTATCTGCTGTCAAGGCAACATCGTCTGCAAAGCATATAATCTGAACGGTGTTGTGCCCCATTGGGTACCCAATATTTGTGCTTTTTACCTCATCAATGATTTCGTCCATGATTACTTTGAAAAGTGTTGGACTTAGGCTATCGCCCTGTCTTATTCCTATGGATAGAGGGATTTCCTCTGTTAGAGTGTTATTTGTTTTAATTACCATGGTGTTTTTGGAATTCAGTTCGTATATTGTGCGTATGATTGCTTCGTCTACTTGTTTTCTTCGCAGTAATTCTGTTATGTGTTCCAGTTTGACTCGGTCGAACGTTTGTGTAAAGTCCATAAAACAAATGAACAGCGGTTTATCATATTCGATAGATTTTTCAACCAGCTGTCTAATAATAAATATACCGTCGATAGTAGAGCGGTTATTCCGGAAGCCCTGCTGTTTTTCGCACGCCCCTAACTTGTCTACGATCCGTTGACAGTATTTTGGTTAACAATTTTTCTGAACTATTCAGTAGGCTGATTCCCCTGTAGTTTTCGGGTTGTTTCTTTAATCCTCTTTTGTGGATCGGAATTGTGATGCTCTTCCGCCATTCGTTGGGTACTGACTATTTTTTGAAATAGAACAGTGAGCTCTGTGACAAGGCTGGGGCTTCCGTACTTTAGCATCTCATTCGTAATTTGGTCGGTACCAGGTGATTTTCTGTTTTTTAATTTCTTAATTCCCCCTGGAAAAATGATTTCTAAAAAGAAAATTCCCATTTGGGGCTTCATGTTTATTTTCCAAGTCAACGATTTTCCCACTAGTGGATATTTTATTTCCAAATTATTGGCAGATTAAAAGAAAGAGAAATTAAATTATTTTACTACGAAAGATGTAATTTAATCATATATTATCGCTCTTAAATAGAATATATTCATACTTATATTTTATTCTGTGGTTTATTATGTCATGTATATGTATGTCCTAAGTCAACCCTTACTATAATAAAGAGGATATAACCTTAGGATTTATGTATAATGCCTTTTAATATAGAATTTTTATTGTCAGAACATTTATAGGCTCAAAGAATGTAGGACTGAAAATAATCCTACATAATATCATAGCTTCAAAATGAGATTATGAAAGACATAAACGGCATAAAATATTACATATTTCTAAATAGAATTGATATTTTACATTTATTGGATTTAACATTATATAGAAAAAATAATAATATCAAAACAGGGGTGACATGTTCATTTAGAAACGTTAACTTTGATTCCCAGCACCCAGTTTTTCAAAATAAAAGTGTCATCGTAGAACTTGCTAATCGATCACAATAATTGTCCGATCCATAAAAAAGCCAAGGAAACACTTCAACTTAATAACTAACCTAAAAACCTAATAAATACCATTTTTAAAAAACGAAGTAATAAATACTACAGTAATACTAAAGCAAACGTAAAAATAAAAATAAAAACTACCTCTCATTACCGTATATTCCACATTTATCGGAAGAATTTTAAAATATCTTTAAAAATATAATATTTCTGTGGTCTGTAAAGGGTATAACTTGTTGTAAACTAAAGTCAGTCAACTAAAATCAAAAATTGCTAATAATATATAAAATTTCTCCATATGCATTGGCCAAAAAAGCCCACATTTTAAAAATAGGAATAATGGTCATATGTATGATAACAAGAATACGAGAGCTCTAATCAGTTACGCTATAGAAGTAGGATACCCGTTTAATTCTACACACAATAGATAAAGATAAAAGAGATAAAAATAAATAAAAATGCTATAAATTCAAAAACGGATAAAAATAACTTCAGTAAAATATATCATGTTATATAAATCCAACCGCCCTGTATAGAAACTGTTGTAATAATGCCTTCGATGTGTGAGACATATAATTACAAACTAGTTTTCGACTGCTAAAATTATGGGTGTTTCGTTCTCGACGTCGGCGGTGGATTTGTCAATGGGTCTGGCGACGCCATTCCCGGACAACCATCTACGTACTTACTATAAGTCGCAACTTATATTTGAAGTTAATTCGGGTCGGAACGTGCCGGTAAGATGTTACCACAGAACAGACACAACTGATACTGCACAAAAACCAAGAAGGAGATTAGGGATAAAAAGAAACAAAAAAAAATCCCTCTACAAAACCAGGGAGTGTACGGAATTCAATGCGAAGAATGCAGCTCATCTTACGTAGGCCGAACCAACCGTAAAATAAGCACCAGAGGAGATGAACATATAAACGCTGTCAAGCAAAAAACAACTTCTTTTGCACTGGCTCAACACTTGCTAACCACGGGACATAAGATAAATTTCTTAGGAACAAAAATGCTATCTAGTCCTGTCCACAAGAGTAATAAGGGAAACCATCGAAATTGCAAAGACGCCCAATAACTCAAATAGCAGAGATGATAGCCAGCGATTGCCTAACACTTGGAAAAATATGCTTACGAAACATCAACCAGTAGTAGGTAGGAAAGAAACAGATTACAACTCGGCAACACGGCCTCAGCCACTGGCAATAGGGCCGATGACACGCAACAGGTCTCGTGAAATGATTGGCCAGAACCATGAGGCCAACGAACGTGCCCCACGTACACTAAGAACCGAGAGCACCCGAGTGAGCTTTGAAAGTGGTGAATGAGATTTCACCGAAACGTCAGTTGCTTTATAGTCCTGAAAGGGACTTAGCATATATACGGGATGCCCTAAAACCTTCGATTATATATATATATATATATATATATATATATATATATATATATATATATATATATATATATATATATATATATATATAGTTTGTGTGTGGTGATCTTCAGGATATACTGCTTATTTTTGACGGTTACCGTAGTTTTTCAAACTTAGGTTTTATAGGAAGAATTAATAATAACAAAAGTGTCCTCATCAAAAAAAGCCCACTTATAATTTTCCGTGAATAAAGAAAAGCCTGTGGTGGAAAGAATTCTGTATTGAGTGTCTTTGAAAGTTACTTAAGAAATAGAAAACAAATTTTAAAAATTGATAATATCTATAGTGACCCTTTAGACATCAGAATCGGGGTCCCTCAAGGGACAGTATTGGGACCGATTTTGTTTATAGTTTATATAAACTCACTAACAAGCATGGGCTTGGAGCATGGTTCGCTAATTTCATACGCGGACGATACAGTAGCTGTTTTTTCTGGAGTAAACTGCGATCAAGTACAAGAATCAACAAAAACTGGTCTGTTTAAAATAATAAACTGGTTGGATTCCTCTAAACCCACTTTGAACGTTGACAAGACTCATAATATTGCATTTTCGATAACAACATCAAATCATCCAGACTTTAACCAAATTGAAGCTGGAAATATCTTAATAAAAAATGTACCATTCATAAAATATTTGGGTATAATAATCGATAAAAATCTAAAATGGGATCAGCACATTTTAAAATTAACAAACGACTTCAGAAAATTAATTAATAAATTTTATATTCTGAGGAACATTTTCACTAAGCAACTTTTAATAAATATTTATAAAACATTATTAGAATCCTTAATTAGATATGGAATAATTGTTTAGGGTGGCCTGTATGAAAACTCGTTACAACTCAAAGTAGTACAAAATTACATTTTGAAGGTAATTCTTTGAAAGACAAAAAGATATTCTACTAGGTTTCTTTATTCAGAACAAATTTTTGATGTCCGTTCATTGTATATATTATTTTCTTGTATTTATGTACATAAGTCTGCGAAATTTAAAAATTATGTAAGTCACTCTTATGAAACACGATGTAGAATGAATAGACATCTAAGGCTACCAAATAGTAATAAAAATATTAATCATAGATTTATTAACTGTCTGGCGCCCAAGTTCTACAATATTATCCCGATCAGTATAAGAACAATCTTCAATGTGAAAAAATTTAGTAAGCTTTGTAGAACATATATTTTTCATAACATTGATCAATTTAAACTTTTTCTTTGATAAAATCTTCATAGGTTACTTAGTGTGTATCTCGTTTAGTATGTAGGTATTCCATTGATTAGTATTATTTTCATTCATTATGTTTTCTTTTCATGGATGTTTTTTTAAAATAATATGATATTATTGATTTTGTGCAGATACAGGTATTATATTACCTAGGTGCAGAATTATTTAATATTGAGATCTTAAATATGTTTAGATTAGATCATCATCTATTTGAAGATTTGTACTAAAATTGTTCGTAATATATTATTATTATATTATTATTATTATTGTTATATATAGACAGATAGATAGAAACGATATCAATACCTGGGCTACCTGGCAACAAATTACAATGTACAAAACCAGTACAGTTATTGAAAACTTTTCTTTCTAATTTAATAGTCCTTTTAAGACAGTCAGTAGTTTAAATAATTATTTTACAAATTCATGCCTTACTGTTTACTCTCGACGTTATTATTGACAAACTGAAGGGAGAGTAACAAATTCCCAAATTGGTTTCCTGCTAATTGATAACTCTATTTTGTGATTTAACGTTATTAATTAATTGACATTCCGATTTTTGAAATTATCTATTTCAAAATTCATTAATAATATCACTGGGCTACATTAACCAATAAAATGTGCTTATTTTTAAGCTTAATCATTATCTATCATAACATGCAGCAAAATATTAACGCCTACTTTTACTACTCCTATTTCAATATTATATTAATGTACTATATACATCTCTCCCTTAATACCATAAAATTAAAACTCTTTTAGGATTTGATAATATTCATAAAAGTATATAACTTCGCGAGAAGGCGCCTAATAAAACCAGAAAATTTATACAGATATATCTCCATAAAACGTGCTCCTTTATAAACATTATATCGTCATGGTATTTATTGGGCACTGCGACGCATTTTTAAAAGTTATAAAAGGGTTCACGAGCGCTACTTCGCCTCGTTATGGCCGTCATGTTTATCGCGCCACAATAAATAAATAATCATAATTTTCTTAAAATGGAACAACATTGTCTAGTTTTACGATGGTATAAATTAATATTTGTTGTGAAAGCGACGAAAACCAAGAGTTAATTTTGTAAGTGTGTATGTTAATATAAAAAGTAAACCGAAGAGATAGTACTTGTTTTATCTCACAAAATATTCCAAAATTTTAAATTACCAATGTCAAATATTAATTAGAAGATTGGATTTTTCTTTTTTGGGTTTCAATCATAATATTACTTCATATGGAATTAATAAATGTTTTTGTTCTTACATTTCGGTTTATTTTATTACTTAAGCCGTCTTCAAAGAATTAAACTGTTTGGACTAAAATATGGTTGTCGGACTTGCATTGTCTTTATTTTATATTTATTTTTACGACGTTTCGATTAGGTTGTATCTCTAATTGTTATCAAGTATAAACTGAATGTTTTGTGTTTAGACTACGAGCTTACATAGGAACTGTGTCCATTGAAGCGTAACGTTTCATTTCACTGTACATACCTCAATGATTTTATGTTATAAAGTAGTGGTTGCCAAAGATTAGGTATCTCAATACTCGGTTTACTAACTATAAATTTTCTTTTTTTCTTGTTTGGTTCCATATATATTGCCGCAGCCTTAGACCATTACACATACTGTTGTTTATTCTAGGAGTGTTCTGCAATACCTGATCTTGACGTTTCTTCTTTTTGTGTATGAGTTTTATGTTCCTTAATTCTAACTTCTAGCGGTCGTTTGGTTTCTCCAATATACATTTCACCACACTCACATTTAACTTTGTGAACAGATTCTTTCTTATCGGTAGTTTTTGGTTTTGTTTTTATCAAATGACCTCTAAGTGTATTTCTTGATTTAAAAGTTGTTTTTATATTATAACTCCTGGCAATTCATCTTATTTTTTCCGAAGTTCCCTGAATGTACGGAATTGTGAAGAAGGAATGTGTTCCTTGCTGTTAAGTGTTCGTTGTTCTAAAGTTATTTATAACATCGTCTGTTGGAAATCGGATTTAATATTTGCTACCTCTTTTTCCAATGACTTGGTATTATTGCATGAAGATATAGCGCGATTATAGAGGTTGCGTTTTGTTACAACAGAATGATTAGAACTATGATTAAGATATTATCCAGTATGTGTTGTCTTTCTGTATACTGAAGTTTTAATGGATTCGTTTGAACGGTTCATGATGACATCTAGGAAGGACAATTGATCATTTATCTCCTTTTCCATGGTAAACTTAATTGTAGGTCGAATGGTATTTAGATGTTTCAAGAAATCATTAAGTTCTTGATCATGGCCCTTCCATACGATGAAGGTATCATCGATATATGTCAACCAGACTTTCGATTTTACTGTTGCCGTTTCTATGGCTTGAGTTTGGAACCATTCATAGTTCTAAGCATATATATATATATATATATATATATATATATATATATATATATATATATATATATATATATATATATGTATATATATATATATAATTCTTACCCGACTTTAGACTCGGTCGGTATACCACTAGAAAACATCACCAATCACCAAAAATCATTAAATTCAGTCACCACCTTTTCAAGAAAATTTGACGTCTTCTGCCACCCAAACGTCAATTGAATTTCAATATATTACATTATTACGAATAGAAGATAAATTACAAAATTTCAAACATCTAATACTTGAGAGCTCCTTCCACAAACCACCTAAATATCATAATGGACGCAGGAAAACTAATGGCTTATGCAATGTAGGGCTACATATCCACTAGCGCTGGACGCTTTATGGCTTATTCCTGCAAAGTGCGGCGCTAAACGTCGTTAGAAATGTCCATTCATACACAAACTCTGGCCGCAAAGCGGCCCTGCAAGAAGAAATATACGAGCTGGCTTCCCGATTCACTTTGCAGACGACCATTACACACACAAAACGTTAAACAGTTAAAGGATTAAATGGATAATCGTACACGAAAATGGTTACAAAGAAACTGGGAAATTTATTATGTGGTGGATGCACTATGGGAGGTTTTAAAATATTTCCATTACACCTACACCGCAAAACTTCAAAACCATTAACTAAATAATGGTATGTAATAAATTCTTGGATTCAAGAAACGAAATATTTATTCATTTATTGAAAAAAAAACAGATTTTTTTTTGTGATAAAATTTAATTTTTGTAATTAATTATTCATTATTTAACATAAATAACTGTATTGTAAACTGCGGCATATTTTCATTTTTTTTGCTTTATTAGATCTTTGTCTGTAAATTGTTAAGGGGTAATTATTCGTGCGCATTTTGTTATACTACTTGTGTTCTAGCTCAATGGAGTGGTGTAGTTTTTGTTCAAATAATTATTTTCGTTGAAATGGCTGGAAGGAAAGATCACTATATATGATAATTTTATATTAAGAAAGTAGATTCCAATAAATCCGGTTGTAAAAATAGTAAAAAAGAAATTCCAAATTACTTAGCTAAATAAAAAGTTTTGAACAAAATTAAAACTCGACTTTGCACAGTGCTAGCTTATTTCTTGGCACAGTGCTAGCTTATTTCTTGATAATTATTTATACTGCTTTTCTAATTTTTAACAAATCAATTCTGGATTTTGTTCGGGGGTAATCAAAATGAACGATTTTTCTTAAAAGTTTTTGCGAGATTAAAACTAAATTTTTGGTTTTATTTAGGCAACAAAATATTTCATAATACACTGAAAAGAGGGCAAATTCGGCTTTATCCACTATGGCAATTTCTAGCTTTATATCCAGCATCAAAACATCTTCATCAAACATTTCCGAGTCGACTTAAAAAAAGAAAAGAATCAAATTTGTACCTCCATTAGCAGTTTTGTCACTTGTACATCAACTGCTGAAAGACATAATAATGATAAGAAAACAGCAAAAGCAATTTTTGCCAATGACTCAAAATTTAGGCGTATTGAACACTAGCAAGTACGAAAGGCAATTCAAAAATTGAGACCATGTTACACCCCCGTCCATGACATCTCTAACTACTCTTTTGGATGGAATTAATGAAGAAGCGGAACTCATGGTTGGTTTGGTAGCCGATGCCGAATAATGCGATCTCTATCCTGGGAGTAGCACGTTTCCCGTATCGAGTTTTAATATATTCCTTTTTTAATTTACTGTTGGGCCACCACATAGCAGTTTTTCACAATATTGTTAATTTGTGTTGCTCTTGTGTTATTGAGTGATTCATCGAGACTATTTTTCAACTGTTAAATCTGTTTATGGGACATAGATGCGAGATGATACGTTTGTACCGAACACAATGACCTGATGAGTCCCATACTAGAAAGAAACGGCGCTGTCATCGTTTTATGGACCCGGAGCTTTTCCATTATCTTGGAGATCTCCGCACTTTTTAACATGAAAGTAATATTTACCAACAGTTTTTATATCCGTATAGCCGAGAATTTCCGATTTTATTTTAAAACTACAGGGGGGAAAACTTATCTCTTTTTTATATTTGTTGACTTACAAAGCACGCAACAACTCTCTTGAGGAGATTGTTTGTGCGACACTTTACTTCAACAACGGAATTCGTGGTTAGTTTGGTTAACGATGCCGAATAATGCGACCTCTATCCTTGGAGTGTGTGTATAGAATTTTGATATATTCCTTTTTTTAATTTACCGTCGCGCCATCACATGGCGATTTTATTCAATATTGTTGTTTTGTGTTGCTCTTGTGTTATTGAGTGATCCATTGAGATGTCGCCACTGTGTCTTATTTAATATTTTTCAACTGTAAAATCTCTTTATGTGACACATATGAGAGATGATGGTTCGTACTGAACAGAATGGCCTGATGAGTCTCATATTCGGACGAAAAAGCAGGTGTTCGCGGATGGTGGAATGAATAGTTTGGTTATTCCGGGATCCATTCCGTTCGTTCAAAAAATCGTTTTCACGACGTTTCGCCAAAATCTCATTTGGCATTTTCAAGTGCGGTTTGTCTCGTTACTTGCTGAGAACTGATGGTGGCCTGTGATGAATTTCGAGTTTTATTTAGCTGGCTCGCTTTCTGCTTTAACGAGCGGCTTCGCAGGCTCCTCCCCTCTGCCGAGTGAGATTTAGTTGGTTCTTGTTTGCTGGTTGTTGGTGTATTGGTTGATCTTTGTTGTTTCGTTTCTTGATTTTTTATTAATGTTTTCCATGTTGTTGGAATATGTATAGCATCGTCTCCTTTATTCAGCTGTCCCGCTTTTTCGATTTCTAGGGCCTCTCTTATGACGGGTACCTTGTAACTCTATACTGGTGTTGTTTTTCTTGCTTTTTCAAAATCGATGGTATGTCCGATAGTTTGATGATGTTAAAGTAGAGCTGAGGTTGTTTGTTTATTTTTGATGCTATTTTTGTGTTCTTGAATTCTTGGTGATATGCGCCTGTTTCTTTGTCCTATATATGTTTGCTGGCAATCTGTACATGGAATGCTGTAAACGTCATGATTTTCAAGGTTGGTCTTATCTTTGAGATTTCCGAGGATGTTGGCTATTGCTTTTTGTGGTTTAAATATGGGCTGTATGTCGTGTTTTCTTAAGACTCTTCCGACTCTGTCCGTTATTTCTTTTATGTATGGGATTATGGATTTGTTTCTTGTTTGGTCTTGGTCTTTGGTTTTTGTTGTGGTTTCCTGTTGTCTTTTTATGGCTTTCTTTATGTCTGATTGTGAGGAACCATTCCGTTCTAGACCTGTTGAAATGTGTCTTATTTCGTCTTGTTTTGTGTCTAGTTCTGTTAGTCGGAAGAATACGTTTTTATAAATTTATAGAAGAACATTTTATATTCTTTTAATTTTTCATAAATATGCAGCACGTATATTGTGGATGCATATTTCAACATATTTTATGCTTTATTTTAAGTAAAAAAGACAAAAAATGGGATTTGTAATAATCAGTAAAATTTTCTTACCAAATTGACAATTTTCGAGCGTCGGCCTGGAAAAATGACGTCTAATATTTGTCCGGTAGTACAACCGCTCGATTGTAGAAACATTAATTAAACAACTATGAAAAAATCAGCTGGTTGATAACAAAAAAACATATACACATTATTGTGACACATAACAAGCGGTGGACTCGACAATCGGCAAATAAAATTTGTCAGACAATTTTTTCCATGATTTTCCAATTATCTTATAATTTTACTGCAAAAGAAAGTGTTGTTCATACCAACTTATTACTTCGCCAGATTAACGTGTTTGGAAATAACACGTTCAAACGCGAGCATTTTTGCAAATAAAAAAAATGTCGCACTCGTCAAAGTGGTAAAACGTTGAAATAGGGGTTATATTCTGTGAACCATACCATTACTGTTTCTAAATCCAGAATATTTTAAAAAATATATATTTCTACAAATTTAGGTCAATTTACTTTTGTGCGTAATGTACAACAAAGTCGCTATTTTCTAAATAGCGAGACATTTAAAAGCAATAATAAAAGTTTTTTGAGCTCAAATGCGCATTTCTATTCTCGAGTTGAGAAATCTTACTCAAAAATTTACGAAACTAAATTATTTCAGTTTTACATAATTTCTTATCTCAATTATCATTACATATACTAAATCAATGTCAAATTTTAAATATATTTTTGATTCTGTTTAGTAATCTGGTCGACGGTGTGCGACGACATACGTAACGTGTTTGTTTTTGGGCGCCGGTTCACATAAAGTGCAAACATCGCGGTTACCTAAAGTTATGGATGAGATAAACGTGAAGATGCATACATATTTTGTGGAGTTCTTGCCGATCGATCAAGAATAATGGAGTCGAGAGAATAAATGCACCCTTTTAGCTGCATTGGAAAACCGTATAAAGAGGCACAGATGTACAGAATCGGTTTTTGAAAGAGGATTCATCGCGAACAAACAATTTTACAAGCAAAGACAGATTGTTTATTATGTCTGTAAATTTGAAAGATAGTGAGTTAAAATGAAAGTTAGTTTTTTATAGAAAATAATAAAAAAGTGAGTTCTGCCATTAAATCAAAGATAATGGTTGTAATGATCGATTTTATTGTTACGCCTATTTCATTAATATAACCTGGATATTTCATCGATTTTAGATTTTGCGCTCTTCAAGTCTAAATCTTATACACAAGGTCATACTCCTTTTGCCATCTTTTAAGTAATTCCACAAATAGTGTTAAATATTGTATTGTTTCTTTAATATTCTTCACATTTTAATGACTTTATCGTTTAATTTGCTGTTCCTGACTTTTCAATTGTAAATTTATTAAAAAATTCTGATATAGTTTTTTCGAAAATAATTTTGGACTTTTATTTTTTCTTCAGTTTTTTATTTTATATTACAGAATTTTGGAATTATAAATATCGTAAATTGTGCTTTTCGAAGACCAGACTTGCTGGGAATATTTCTTCTGCGACTGGTCGAGCTATGTAGAATTAGAAAAGAAAAGTCACCAAATATGTAAATTCTATTCTAATATGTTCAATGACTTTGTGCACTTAATTTAGATAAAAATCATCAACATTTTGTCATTTGATAAGTTGTTTTGAAAAATAAATGAAGTTTTTATACCGTTTTATCATTTTCCTTTCTTATTCAAGGGATTTGTTTCCAATTTCCAGTTTTAAGTGATATTTTCACCCTTCTACCTTCAATTGTCAAGTTTTCCGTTGTTACTCTAGAGGATGATCTTATTAGTCATCATTAGCATTGGCTAGTCGTTTCTATTTAAAAAAATGGCTTTGACCTTGATATAAAGTTCAACGACACTATCAAGGTTGATGTCAAGGCCGCAATTTTCAGTTTCAAGTGATATTTTCACCCTTCTACCTTCAATTTTCTAGTTTTTCTATGTTTGTCTAAAGGTTAATCTTATTAGTCATCATTAGCATTGGCTAGTCGTTTCTATTTAAAAAAAAATGGCTCTAACCTTGATATAAAGTTTAAGGACACTATCAAGGTTGATGTCAAGGCCGCCACAAGATGCATTTTTTATTTACCACGACTTTTGTATTCATCATTGTGCGCGCTGATTTTTGGTAGCATAGCACCCCTTTCAGCCTCATGAAAAAGCATTTTTTAGACCTTTGTCTATAAGAACATTTCATTAAGAGACCAGAAGCTATCGAAAAATATTAATTTTAGCTAATTCCACATGAAACCTAACTCCCATATACTATGTGGATGGTCCTTACAGTATCCCTGAGGTCGGATGTCTACTTTTCACGCTGACTAACGCAATAGGGCAACACTACTTTTATCACATATGCGCGATAGGTAATAAGTTACCTACTAAGTTCACTTTATCCTTGTTTAACCTTCATCTTGATCTAATACCGTAGTCTCGGAAGACATATGTATATCCTATAGGAAATCTGTAAAAGACAATAACACATTTATAATGACAGTCGATACTGGAAACTCAACTAAAGACATGCCTACTATAACAAAAAATGCAACTTCCGAGCGCCTACTTTTCATTATAGCGTTACCACTTTTCCATTCTCTTATGAGTTCCGTGCGAAGACCGCTCGAAATATTACTAGTTAACGAAATTTTCTTTACAACTACAAATTAATCCCATGGATGGGCGACCCCAACTTATAATATATCATGCCTTATGATGCTATAACATCATATATTTGTTTCCTAAAAAAACATTATAAAGGAATTTCAAAGTTATTTATGATTATGTGACACTAGGGCTCTTTTCATATAGCCATTTTAAATGTGCCTTATTTATATCTATTATCTTGACTATGACATAAGCAAAGTATCTGAAATTTCGCAATCATACGGACAACTATATCAACAATACATAACCGAAATTCCAAGAAAATATATAGAAACTCGGTTAGTCGATTCATCAATAAACCATACCAATTAATTATCTCTCTAGTCGAAGTAATCCCTACTCTTCTCTTGGGAGTAGTCAGTTCCAATTTCATAGTTCATATTAAAGTGATGACATGAAGTCTATCGGTTTTGACATAGATTCCACTAGAATTGTATCCAAAGTCTTCTTATGCCCAACAGTGTTTTCAGTTTTGAGGTAATCTATTTAGAACAGCTTAAGAACATTAGCCAGGTACAGTGTATTGCCCCTATTGGAATATTTTGACATAGTCCCTGTTATTCCTATACAGACTAACCTCTTTATTTTTTCTGTATAATCTCCATACTTAGCGTAAGATTTTTAGCACTCCATATATCAGCTACTCTCCCTAACCAACGTCTCAAAGTTTTAAAATTTAACACCATAAGGCAATGATCACACCAACACAATATAAATCAGTTGCTCTTAATAAAATAATGCCCCTTGAATTCAACATGGCACACAATGTATTCTTACTGTTTCCATAGTAAAAGCCAGAAGCTGTGTATATGCAAAATAAATCAATGTCAGTAGTAAATCACCTCTGAAATATAGCCGGTTCTTTCTGCGAGCTGTTTAGTCCCATATCAGTGTAATAAAGTCACAACTCAAATTATGAAATTTGTGCTCTCTGTATATTTTATTCATATTTTCAGTTAGACATGCAGTCGCGTCTCGTAAAAAGATAAAGAATATTTAGCTGGTGCATGAACTTTTAAGGTCTTATTCACCAAAAGGTGTACAAGACGCAAGACTTTAAACTCGAAGATAAAGTTTAGGCACGATTTATAGGTACAAGGTTTTCCCTTACATTTTCACACCAATTTGTATGGTCTGTACTAAAGATATCGTTTTGTCCCATTATTAATAAAAGTGCGTAGATCCACGTAAAACACCATCAAACTAGCATTTAAAAAAGTTTAAAAATTAAAATCAAAGAGAGTATAGCATAAAAAGAATCAATTTTCTTCGAAGATTCTTTCTCTGTACTAACTATATACAAGGTGTCTCTAAAAGGTCTGTACAAAACACTAGCGCTAATTCCTTAATTAAAAATTCTTATTCCTTGACATCTTCGATCCAAAAAAGTTACACCTAACAAGTGTCACTTCAAGCAACCGTTCTTGGGTTAATCGAATAACGTTTTTTTGCATATTAAGACTCGTCGTAACCCCCATTCTCACCCTATTGACGCTTAAGGCTCGTTCAAGAAATTTGGAGCGTGTTTAAGGGTCAACAGGTTACCAACAATAAAAAATTTGCGTAGCAATGTTCCAACAATAATAAATATCTTCATTAGTTACAAAAGATTACTGTCAAACGAATCAATCTAACAAATCTCTATCGTTTAATTTTAAAACTTATCATTTAATTCTTAAATGTTTTACTATGGCCTACATTAAACTAAAGTGGAAATGACCGTTATGACATGAGTTTATCATTTTGCCAAGGAAATCGTGGAGTATACAATGGAAGATTTCCAAATAGACGCGAATCGAACCACCAAATATTTGTGACTGGTAAAAAGAGTTTTCAAAAAACCTGTAGTTTTACTCCTACAACGATTCATTATGGAAGGAATCTTAGGACAAGTGTACCGGCGTCTGAGCACCAAAGATTTAGGTTTAGAACTTAGAGTTTCTAGAGAAACAATAAATAAGACTTTAAGAGAAGAGCTGTTGCATCCATTGCACCTCCAGCACAAGATCTTTTACCTATGGATCTCGAATTGAGATTAAGATTCTGTGGATTCTGTGAGAGCATTTGATTGTGAACTCCTGAAAATTGAATATTTTGGTAGCATATGGCTATTTTACACATGATTTACTGCTGTCCCATATTATTTAGTAACTTTCTAAAAACCTATACATAAATATCACAGTGACAAAGGCACTCTCAAAGTCTGGTCTTTCCCCTTGGCTTACAAGTACCAAAACTCAAGATTTCAGAACTCGGGTAAGGCTGCTATCTAGCTGGTTAGATCTCGCATCTTATATTGAAGTTCTTCCTCAGCGAGCCCGCGAGTTTAATCGCGTGGAGGTTTTTATAAAATTAAATAAAACAAGTTTCTCAAAACACTTAAATCTATTAACAAAAATAAATAGCATACGAAATTACATACAATGAGATACTTATAATTAATAATGATTAATAATTCTAAAGTACTACAATAATTGCTCCTGTTGACCATTATAATATTAAAGAAAATGTAACAACCCCATTTTGAAGATTATGCGTATAAGTAGCTTTCTAAAATAAAAATTAAGAAAAGAATAAAAACACTAAAAATAGCCATTTAAATAGTTTAAATAAACAATACTTTTACCAAGTCAAATAAAAACAGACTTTCCAGTTAACTTTATCAAGATAAAAACAAAATGATAACCTTAAAAGAAATACCACGGCATTTACGCGTCGCGTACCATTCTCCAACAGATTTCAGAAAGTACCGGTCTCTAATGAATTTCAGACCATCACTGAAGATTATCACTCCTTGAAATCCAAAGTTGCATTCTCCTGGGATCCCGCCGGTTTCCGCTGATACCTATCTGACCTCGTAACGATCAATTTTATTCCCGAAAGTTCAAATAGTCTTCTGGTCCGTAGAGGGCGTCAGCCATGTGATGTCGGATACTCAATTCCCGAGTTGGTCTCTGAGCATCTTGATCTTATTCTTTTATATAAAAAAGTTAATCAAACTAGTCTACGTCTTCCTGTAACTAAAAAAAAACTGATAGCATCTGTAAAAAAACTTTAGTACCAGTTTATTAATTTTGCTAGTATTTAAATCAATCACTATACGAATTCTTTGTACAAAAATCAAACAAATATATTGCATTATAGTGACTTTATTTGATTAGTCTTTGGTTTCCTAATAATGGGAAAATTGTTCAACATTTTAATACATTTTACTAGTATTTGTCGATACCACATGTTAAGACTACCTTTGGTACTTATTCCATCGGTTTTAATTACATAATCAGGGTAGGATTCCTTCGACAGATTTACTTATAAACATTAAAAGAGAGTACACTCTTTTTAGTTTATGTTGTCATAAATTGTCTGGGTTTATATATTTTATTTATATAGTTTCCACTGACCAAAAAATAAAATCCCCAATAAATGTTCTCATTTTTTTGTAAAAAGTACCATATTTGTTTAAATTAAGATAGATAGAAACAAATTCCATTCTGGTATAACAAATTAGTTATTTTTGCTTTTCGTTTCTTTTTTTAGGTTCCGAATGACTTAAGAAAATTGTATATAAAGTACATTTTTAGAAACAATTAGTAAATATCTTAAGTAATCTTTAAAAATACAACATTTTTTTGTTAACTTCTTATCTCATATTTTTTGATCAAGACAATTAAACTTAGATTAATCTAGTAGCTGCTCGTAGGACAGTGCTGCAGTACCACGGCAATAATTAATTTTTCTAAAACCATTTTCTTATATTATTTTTAGTTTAAGCTTTTCACTGAATTCCTTTCCAACGCAACTATGTTATCTTAGGCACATTTTTTCTGCAATTATTTTAATTGCTTTAAACGCTAAATATAAATGAAAAACATATTATCAGAAGGCTATATTTATAAAAATTAATAAGAGTAAAATTCAACAAGGTAAGAAATAAATATGCAAAAATATTCGAGAAAGCTTTATATGAGATAAGAAAAATCTATGCAATTCAAATAAGGATTTACCATACTTTTACGTTTGGGCAAGTTCAACGGTTTCTCTAATGTAAACTGAACTTATTCCTTTTTCGTTTCCGTACGGAAAACAAAAGCTAATATTGGTATAAGGATTAGATTCTTGTTTCCAAAAATTCGTTTTAAGAAAAAAGAAGTTTTTTTGTTTAAAATAGCTGCGATTTTATAAAGGACGAGGTTTGGGTATAAAGAAACTTAGTTTTAAATCCAAAGTAAGCATCGCATAAATAGATATTTTTAAAACTTTCATAGAAATACCAATAAGTTATATTTTTCTCTGAATGATAATTACTTCACTCTGATCTTCTCATCTATACTGAACCAATAACAACCCTACCGATTGATCGTCAAAGTGAACAGTATAATTGAAATATATAGAACTATTTGTCTTTACAACATGTTTTTTCATTTAAGTCATAACGCTAGAAAACAACAGTAGATATGGGATGGATTTTTCCAAATTTATTCACACAAGCACTGAGATCCCTGACTAGATTGGTTAAGTCTAAATGTATATTATTTAAAAATGAAGATTCAAAGAGTATTACTTTATAAGACTGTATACTCTATTCAGGAACTAGAGTGAGTAATAAAACTCTCACCAAATCCTCCAACGTACCTACTCCAGTGCCGCAGGTAACTGAAGACTGCCATAAATTTAATTTTATTTAAATATTAGAAGCTTTTATAAATTTACTGTAAAATAAAATTTCCCGTAGTTCAGTTTAATTTCTGTCAGTGAACAAAGTATACATTAAATGATTTATCTTGTTTGCGTTTGTTTTTATATAATACTTGAGATTAGTGAGATACCCAAAAGATATGGCTTCCACCTCTATATTTATTCCAAAATCGTTAAACCAGGGTATTTTTTCCTCAACGGAAAACTTATTACGATGAATGTTTATGATGCCTTAAGACATCAATATCCAGGTAATAATATTAAAAGTTCTGTTGAGATGTGTTCCAAAATGACAGGAATTGGAAAATCTACTGTTAACCGAATCCTGAAGGAGAAAAAGACGACTAGAATTGTTAGTGTTCTCGAGCAGAAGAAGAGATGGAAACTGCAATAAGAAGAATTGTACATAGATTTTATTATGAGAAGCAGATCCGAACCGTCGACAAAATTCTAACTAAAATCAATGAAGATCGGGATTTACCTGAAATTAAAAGAACTGAGCTCTGGAAATTGGTCAGAGAACTCAATTTTTGCTGAAAAAAAACAAAGAGGAAATCTGTTCTTATGAATTGTCCGGAAATTGTCCGTTGGAGAAGGAAATATCTCCGAACAATTAAGCAACATATGGGCTCGAGTAAAAGGTAGAGTTGCTAGAAATAACACTAGTTACAAAATTAGTGATTTAACTGATCCATTGAGAGATTTTTTTGAATAAAGTTACTGCGGAAAATTGGAGAAAATGTGTGGACCATATAATAAAAGAATAAAACAAAATATGAAAACTCGATCACATTACCGGTGAGATAGCGGAACAAATTATAATTAATTTGAGCGACGATATCTCCACTGACTTAAAAATACAGTTGTCATTTGTGTTAAATATGGCAGAATTACCTCCGTTTTGTAATGTAAGTGAATTATTAAGAAATCATTAGAAATAAAATAATATTATTATAACAACTTAGTTTTATTTTGAGCTTACGACCGAAATAATATTCTATGCCATGTGAGTGATGAAATAAACCCCTTTTCGACGCCTATGACAATAATTAAAATCCTTTTCAACACTTCACACTTCCAAATATCTATTGTTATCCAACCCAAATAGTCCATTATTACCGACCGGTATTTTTGATTATAAAATTTCTAATCATTCCTATAAAAAATATACGTGTCTAACAGATTTTGCCAAAGACACCGGACTACAGAACACAGGTAGTTTGCGAAGAAAAACAGGTCATAAATAATTTATTACTCTTTTTAGATCTTAAATAGACTATAAGTAGTTGGTCAGTGTTAACAATCAAGCTACCAGAAGTAAAGCTGTGGCCATTTCAACCTATTAGGTCATGAAATCAGAGGTAGTGGTAACACAGTATGTAGTTGTATCGACGGTGAAAATGCAACGAACATCTAGTTTGTTTATTACTTTTAGTTGGCCACCAGCAAGTATTTGTTGTCCACGTAACGAGAAAGACAACAGGAAAATTATAATAAAGAACTAAATATAATTAAATAAATAGCAATAAATAATGAATATCAGGCTAATATGATTGACCAAATCATTAATAAAAAACAATACATTAAAGCAATTAAATTAGCGTATCCAGTAACCGCAGTCAAAACTAACATAGTGTATAAGACTCTTACATATACCAATAACCTTACGAAATAGTTAACCAAACATTTAACCAAAAAAGGATTCAAGATTTCATACAAAACTGATAACACAAGCAAATTAATAAAAAATAATAAAACCAAAATTAAAAAACAAAAAAAAATGTGGTGTTTATAAACTAAAATGTGGAAATCTCCCTAAAATATACATAAGGCAAACGAGCAGAAGCTTTATTAAAAGAATAAAAGAACATAAAACGAGTTATTTAAAAAAGAACACCAATTCTCACTACGCTTTACATTTAAACAATGAACAACAAACTTTTAATGATAATTTTGATATTTTACGTTTGGAAAATAAATCATTAAAATTAAATCTATTAGAATGCCTGGAAATCTACAAACATAAAATACTAAACATTTTATTAAATAACCAATTAGATTTAAATGGTTCCTCATTATTAAATAAACAATTACAATAACCTGTAGCAATAAAAATAATTTTGGATTTTTCATAATTTTTAAAGACTTGTAAATTTAGGTAAATATCTTTTTGAATGTAAAATTTAGAGTAGTCTTTACTTTGTTTAGATGTTATTAACCATCTGAAGAAGACATTTGAATTGTATTGAAATAATTGTTATGGTTGATGTAATATAGTGGAAATTATAATACATTTTACTATTTAACTATTATATAATGGATTTCCATCAAGTAACGGCTAACATAATACAATAATTTAGTTACTAAAAAAAATCGGGAAATAGGACCTATTTTATTCCGTTCAGGGTAGTGTTTCCCCTTAACCCGTTTCCTTTTCTAAAGTAATTTAAAGTTTCTTTATTTTGAAAATGTTGTTTGGCTGGAAAATCCTGAATTGAATACATTATAATGTATTATGAAATAAAATAGGTTTTATTAAGTGTTTAAACACTTTTTATATTACTCACATATGAAAAAAATTTAATGTTAACTGTAAAATGACTATAAAGGAATAATCAAAGGCAAATTACAGCGTTTACTGTAGAAAATCATTGAGCAAATTGCTCTCATTGCGTGCAATGTGCGTGTTTATGGTCGTCTCAATTTGATTACAGAAATGGCAGCGTTTAAATATTTATGTTACCCTTTAGCCTTAACCTACGATGGGGTGACATTTAGGTTCCTCCTATTATACCCTAAGGTCGTAATAGATTTTACGGCTCTGCAGTATTAAAGAAGGTCGTTTAGTAGCATTATTTACAGAGGCGGCTCCTGCAAGTGTCTAAAGGAGCATGTGCTTTCTAATTTTAGGTGAAAAGAGTAAATGTAATTAAAAATCTTAATTAAATAAGAAAATGGTGATAAAAATATTCTAATTCTTTCAATGCGAGGTGATAAACGTTTAATAATGATATTAAGTCTCAGATTTTGCTAAATTTTACACTTACAGCATTTATAGGCTAAGATCTAGCTGGCTGCTGACAAATAAATAAATATATAAATGTTTTATTAACGATTAGACCAATTTAAAATTTACAACACTGTGCAATTTACAAACAAGCTTCCAGACACATAAAAAATAACAAACAATAAATAACCCATCGACGTTTTCTCTGAGGCACTTTGAAACCAATATGCGTTAGTAATTCTGAAGAATATATTATGCTATTAACGATTTTAAATAGATAAAGTAAACCAATGTATTTTCTGCGATGTTCAAGAGGCTCCAAATTTTATTGGAGTAGTAAATGAGGTTAGTTGATATTTTCTTTAGGAATATCCAATTTATAAGCTTTTGCATCCTCTCCAGGTCCAATTTGTGTATATTGTAGAAAGGTGACCATATTGGTGAGGCATACTCCAATATAGAACTCACAAGACTGCAATAAACATTTTTAAGGCCAATAATATCGAATACTCAGATATGGAGGCCGAGAACAGGCTGAATTTAGAGCAGATAGATCTACTGTTGACCATCTCTTTACAATAACCCAGTGCAGAGAGAAAAATTAGCTCGGAACCAAGAAATACCCCTGCTCTACTTGGATCTCAAAAAAGCCTATGACAGCGTACTACAACAAAAACTATGGAAAGCCCAGGATGTCTGATGGACATAATCTAGAAAAATAAGTATATGTCCACAGAGAGCAAAGTACGCATCCACAGAACTGTGATAAGACCAGTACTAATTTATGCATCGGAAACTCTAAATAAAACGTATACTACGAACGGCTGAAATGAAAACGTTAAGAACAATGAGTAACCCTAAGAGATCAAATAAGAAGTTCCGAAATAAGGGAATAGCTCAAGGTGCTTGATGTTGGTCAAGGGTCAAGGCGCAGATATTGGAGGGACCATGTGGACAGAATGGGCGACGATCGATGGGCAAAATGGGCTAAGAACGAGATACTAAACACTAAAAGACCCACTGGTCAACCTCCAAAACGATGGCACGAATTGTGGACACCAACATCACAGGAGGCTTAATATAACAGAAAAACAATACGTCGTCTTAAATAAAAGCGGAAGAAGAAGAAGAAGAAGAAGTTAAAGTCTATCGAAAGGGAAGTTAATAGATGTTATTACGTATATCCAGTTTTTTTTTACTTCCTCAAGTTATTTCGATACTGTAAAGAAAGTACCGAAACCATCAATGGCAGTTCGCAGTTCAACTGGTATTGACCTGATGGCGCTCTAAATTTATCGGATGTCCTCCCACTGAGCTGTCAGAGATTTGCTCACTAACTGAACTGTTTTCCAGTGCATCCACCTTTAGTCAGCTCTGTTTGTGAAATTTAAAATCTTCACTAACTTTAAATATGATTTTACGCCTTCTGCTTTCAAACGGAAGAAAAGTGTAGCATTACAGAAACCCTCTGTGTTTCGTAATTTTGTAGTGTTACTTGGTTTTAATAAGTTTAATTTAAAACATTTTAATTACCGCCATTTCCTTTTTTATAGGTGTTTAACAGCACTTATTTTAATAACGAAATCAAAAAAAAACAAATTTTTGATAACGCTTACCAAGATAGGGAAAACATTAAGCTTTTTTTAGGAATTATTGGTGAATATTTAAATTTTGAGTCATTTCCGGATTTTTTTCTATACTATTTTATAGTTTCAATAACATTTGCAGAAATGATTCATATTTACCTTTAACCTAGCGTAAAAGACTCGTCGTATTGACTCTGTTACTTTAATAACTGCGTTTTGATTTCTGTTTCGGAAGTCGGGGCTTTTAATAATTAAAACACCCCTTTCCCATAATTTGTGGTAATAAGCCATTAAAGTTTCTACTACTTTGTTAATTAATCAAGGGTTATTATAATAATTAGGGGTTTTACCCCTTTTATGACTAGTTAAGATTGTTGTTGAAAATTTGTGAAATAATTACAGTTCAGATATTAAGATTTACTAAAACTATTTATCTACATATTAGATTAATAAAACATTAAGCAGCTTTAAGTAGGGTCAATTCCAATTATTTTGGTATTATTTTAAGAAAAATATGGACATTAAACAATTTTGCAAAATTGTGCAGTCAGGAAAAAAATCATTTTCTAACCTTGCCTTAAAAAAGAAACTTGCCTCACAATTTTTCAAAATTACAGTTAAGGGAAATCGTCAATCGCCCAGTATTAAAAAAAGTGATTTAGCAGACATTAAAAATTATAGACCAATTGCTATTTTGTCATGCCCTGCAAAAATATTTGAATCGATTATATATATATATATATATATATATATATATATATATATATATATATATATATATATATACATATATGTTTATAATAAGAAAATAACATGTAGACCACACGGCTTTCTCAAAAATAAATCAACTGCGAGAAATTTGTGTTGTATAACGCAATTTATATCAGAAAGTTTAGACAAAAAACATCAAGTTGATGTTGTCTATACAGATTTTACTAAGGCGTTTGACCAAGTCTCACACAAAATATTTTTGAAAAAACTTAAATATCAATTTGGGTTTAGTAATAGACTGGTACAATTTTTTCCATCATATTTAAAAGACAGACAGCAAAAAGTTTTTATTCCTTGCTTCATCGGGTGTACCGCAAGGATCTAGCCTTGGTCCAATGTTGTTCCTTTTGTTTATTAATGATTTGGTTAATGAAGTTAATACTACGGAAACACTATTCTTTGCAGACAATTTGAAATTATATTCAAAAATTCAAAATCTCGAAGATTGTCAAAAACTTCAAGATGACTTAAGCAAAATATCGTCTTGGTCTGCAAGGAATGGTTTATCGTTCAATATTGATAAATGTTATGTAATGCCTTTTACCCGTAAAAGGAACAGCATAGTATATCCATATGAGATGAATGGAGCGGTGCTGTCTAGTGTTGGTGAAATGCGGGATCTCGGTGTTACTTTTGATGTGCAACTTAATTTTAAGTCTCACATCTATTCAATTATGAATAAGGCTTCAAAGGTCTATGGCTTTATTGTAAAAAGTTGTAAGGGCTTTAATAATGTAAAATGTATTATAACACTTTATGTCACGTACATTAGGAACATTTTGGATTACTGTTCGGTTATATGGAGTCCTTATTATGATGTTCACAAAAATAATTTGGAAAAGGTTCAAAATAAAATATTAAGATACATACATTATAAGCAAATAGGTACATATGAATTGCACATACCTAAATTAGCGATTATGAATAAATATAACTTAAAGCCATTAAAAACTAGACGCAATTTAACCTATTTGACATTTTTGTATTATCTTGTTAATAATAAGATTGACGATCCTAGTTTATTTTCTATGCTTAATTTTAATGTGCCAAATTACAGAACCAGAAATCCGTCAGTGTTTTATGTAAATAATGTTCGTATTAATTATTATTTAGGCTCTCCAATTATAACAATGTGTAGGTTATACAATCAAATAAGAAACCAGTGTGACATTTTTATTATAAGTTTAATTAGCTTTAGGAAATTAATAGTAGAATATTATTAGAACAAAATTTTTTCCTTAAAAGATGAGTATCCTTCCTACTCTATAAATGGATCTGTGTATCTGTAGCGTTTGTACTTAAATAAATAAATAAAAGAAGGTTAAGAGAAAAAAAGTGAAAGAACTTGCGGGCACACAAAAACGCAAACAACCCAACACATTATATAACACAAACGGAACAATAATAACAGAACTGGAAGAAAAATTGGAGGTATGGAAGAACTATGTTAATGAACTTTTTACAGATGAAAGACATGAACCTAATCTAAACAGCATACAAGAGGATGAAGGCCCAGATATAACCAAAGAGGAAGTAATGTATGCACTAAGAAGAATGAGGGATGGAAAGGCTCCGGGTCCAGACGAACTACCGATGGAAGACCTCAAGCTCATAGAGGAAGAGTCGATTTATGCACTGGTGAAGCTTTTTAATCATATCTACAAAACAGGAATAATACCACAGGAATGGCTTTTATCCACATTTGTAACTATTCCAAAAAAGGGAAAAGCAAAACAATGCACCGACTATCGCACAATAAGCCTGATGAATCACATACTGAAAACATTTCTAAAAGTTGTACACACTAGAATACATAAAAAACTGGAAATAGATATTAGCGATACCCAATTTGGATTTTGAAATGGACTCGGAACGAGAGAAGCGTTATTTGCACTGAATGTCATGTCTCAAAGATGCCTTGATATAAATCAGGATGTATATATGTGCTTCATAGACTACAATAAGGCCTTTGACGAAGTGAGACATGATCACCTTATCAGTCTATTGACGGAAAAGGACCTCGATAAAAGAGACATCAGAATTATATCGAATATTTATTACAATCAGAAAGCAGTAGTGCAAGTGGAGCATGAGACGACTGAAGAAGTCGAAATAAAAAGAGGAGTGAGACAAGGGTGTATACTTTCACCGACCTTGTTCAATCTTTACTCTGAGGACATAATGAATAGAGCACTTATTGACCAATTCGTTGGTATTAAAATAAATGGAATTTTAATAAACAACCTCAGATACGCCGATGACACAGTACTTATCGCAGAAACACTCGAGGATCTTCAGACCTTAGTCAATAGAGTAGCAACAGTCAGTGAAGAATATGGACTGTGACTAAACATAAGAAAAACAAAATGCATGTTAATATCCAAATCAACCCAAAATGTCCCAGATATACGCATACAGGGTCAAAATATAGAACACGTCAGAAAGTACAACTATTTAGGCACCGTCATCAATGAAAACAACGATAGCTCTGAAGAAATCAAGATCCGGATAGAGAAAGCAAGAGCCGTATTCACGAAAATGAAGAGAGTGTTCTGTGGCAGAGACCTGAGCCTTGAATTAAAGGTTCGTCTGGCAAGATCTTACGTACTGTCAGTTTTGTTTTATAGAATGGAGGCATGGACGCTTAAAAAGATCGATATTAACAAGTTGGAAGCCTTTGAATTGTGGATGTACCGCAGAATGTTAAGAATATCATGGATGGAGAAAATCACAAACGCTGAAGTACTGAGGAGAATGAATAAAGAAAAGGAGGTCATACTTACAATTAAAAAACGAAAATTACAATACCTGGGACACGTTACGAGAGGAGAAAGATATCAACTACTGAGAACTATTATGCAGGGAAAAATTATGGGAAAGAGATCTGTAGGAAGAAGACGAAACTCTTGGTTAAAAAATCTAAGAGAAAGGTATAATTGCAGCAATAACCAGCTGTTTAGGTCAGCAGTCTCGAAAATACGTATAGCTCTGATGATCGCCAACCTTCGGAACGAAGACGGCACCTAAAGAAGAAGAAGAGAGAATATTAAAGAGAAAAGGTAGCAGTAAAGATGAAGGAAGGTAAAAGAAAACCATAGCAACAAAAAACAACCTCAAAAATTACCATCATTATTATTCACTTATATTGTCCTGTTCACTGCTAAATAGAAGGCTAGATATTGTCACTTCAGTGGGTAGACCGACTTCCTTCATTTACACTCGCATTGGAGGTAGATTTACCAAATTGGAACGATACATACTGGCAAGTACGAAAGGTACACTTGGTTACACATCCCGGCCGGTACACCTGTTACACCTACTCTTTTGGATAAAATTTATGAAGACGAAAAAGGAAAATGTTTTTCTTCTTTCTCAAAAAAAGTTTCCAATTAATCGGTGGTCAAATCTCCACAAGAAATCTGTAATATTGCAAAATAGTTTAGGTATCAAAGTTCTATTCAAAAAAATATACACTGAAATACACAATATCTATATTTTTTCTTGTTTTCATAATTTTTTTAAACCATATTTTGTAAATTAAATCATATCATTTCATAAAGCTACACCACTGGCGGACTGAATAATTTTTCCTCTTGTCATCACCACTGGCAATTCAAGACTCAGAACGCTTAAACACTATTGCGTATTTTTCCAAATTAAAGTTGTTTCAACGTCTTTTAGTCAACTTAAACCTTTATCACAATCACGTTACTCCATCGAGTTTCGCTCCAGACCTCCCTTATTTACCGTTTTATTAAATTTCAAGTCCGCAATAATTGTTTGTAATTCTATTTTCCTTTAGAAACATTTTTAATTCAATGTTCTACTTTTTACAGCCTTTTGTAATTGTTACTTTTATAGCGGGACTTTCAAGATTAATTTGCTTTGTAGTTACCGAATGATGAAAAAGCTACTGAATTTTAAAGGAGTAGCAGGAAAACAAATCCTGCTTTAATGAGAAGAACTGCGTACAAATGTTTTAATTATTACGGTAAGCTCTATGAAGGGTTATAAAAAGTATGCGGGCTTTTGCCAGCGGACGAAATATTATGATAAAACTTTAAGTGTTTTTTATATACTTAAGTTCTGAACTTTAAAACCAAAACCATTAGGTTAAGTTTTAAAAGTGATAATTTTTAAAATGTTGAGAAACACAAAATAAAGGTTTATTTTGCTAAGAAAAACTATTCTTTCCAGAACAGAAGAGAGACAGAGAAGATTTATTACATACCACAATTTTCTTAATACTATTTACACAATACCTTTTTTACTACAATAGTTAGTTTGAAAATACTGACAGACGTACACAATACCTTTTTTACTACAATAGTTAGTTTGAAAATACTGGCGGACGTACACAATACCTTTTTTACTACAATAGTTAGTTTGAAAATACTGCCAGACGTACACAATACCTTTTTTACTACAATAGTTAGTTTGAAAATACTGGCAGACGTACACAATATCTTTTTTACTACAATAGTTAGTTTGAAAATACTGGCAGACGTACACAATACCTTTTTTACTACAATAGTTAGTTTGAAAATACTGGCAGACGTACACAATACCTTTTTTACTACAATAGTTAGTTTGAAAATACTGGCAGACGTAGACTGTAGATTATAAGTTGGTCGTTAAGCTTTCCTATACGACTTTTTCTATGTTACCCTAATCCTTATTAAAACAAAAAAATATTCAAAAGAGCAATAGAAATGATCCACCCAATAAAAAAAAATCGGGTAGTTATGAAATAATTATACATATAAAAAATATTAGCATCTACTCCTGTAACATTGTTTTTTTTGCTGGAATATGTTCATTTCGTCATCCTATAAAACATATCTCAATGGTAACTTGGAAAGACGTGAGCAAAAAAAATGGCGGACCAAAAATGGCCACGATTTTCGGTTTTTTGAGTTTATCTCGAAAAGTAAAAGTTGTATCGAAAAATGTTTCAAACATAAGTTGTAGAGAATTAAAAAACCTATCGATTCATAAGTTATAGGTAGCGCCACTAGTTATCGATATATAATTTTTTTCGAAAAAATTTATGATTTTGGTTTTTTTTTGAAAAAAAGGCATTTATTAAAAAGCAGATTTAAAATTTAACATAATATAGGTTTTATCATTCTAAAAAAGTATGTCAAATTCACAATCTATGAGTTTTTTTCCGAGAAATTTGATCTAAAAGTTGAAAATTCAACCTCAATTTTCCGCTTCCCTAATTAAGACACAAAGCTCAATTTTAATAGAAATTGTTTGTATTGTTTTATATTTTGAAGGTCTATTTAAAAAAAAATTTCAATCGTGGGCCGAGAAATTTTGCAAAAACCAGTTTTTGCACGAAAAAAATTGCGATACTTTTCATCGGATGGAGAAAAATTTTTTAATGCGTGCATTAGATTTAAATATATCATTTCCGATCTCAAAAAAAAAATAATTTTGGATGAAAAAAACGTTTTTTTTTTTCAAAAATTCATAATGGCGCGGATAATGAATATTAAGGGTTCAAATTTACAGAAGATGCTTTTTAATACTTGTAATTTACCTGTGAATTTTTTGGATCCAAGAAATACACTTCCATACGATCTGTGAACCTTTGAAAATTGGGCCCAATCTAATCGAAAATAGCAGCTGCAGGCCGCTGTGGGCGGGTTGCCATAGTTCAAGCGCATTATTCATCGGCGCTTCAAGGAAATTTATGTATCATAAGTAATATTTACAATATGGATGTTGTTTTATTAATTTATATGATAGTAACAATTTGTTTAGTCATATTAATTATTAATTTGTTTATTAACAAAATTTTTACAAAAAATTATAGAGAAAATCATACAAATATTCATTTATATATTACATATTCCACTGTTTTTTTTTCCTTTATATTATTATATAACAGTTTATTACCAAAATTTTTATAAAAATTTTTATAAATAATTATAGAGAAAATCATACAAATATTCAATTATATATTACATATTATACTGTTTTTCCCTTTATATTTTTATTACTTAATGGTTTGTTACTAAAATTTTTACGAAAATTTCATCATCAATCAGCAAATCATATAAAAATATAATAATAATATATAATACGTCATATAAATATTTAATAATGCATTAAAATTACGTGTGAAAATCATACAAATACAATATATCAATTATACATTCATCTTTCTTTTTTTTTTCTATTACTTCTATGCAATCGGCGTCCATTTCATCATCGCAATTATTACTCTCACTTACATTGCACATACCATTTTCATCATTATTCTCAGTCTCATTGTACATATCATTCTCACCATTATTAACATTTTCATAGTCAAAATCATTCTCACACATATTATTAATTTCCTCTGAATTGTCATCATCGTTTTCTAAATCGCAGGAAATAAAATTTTCAAAGCAATTATCGCACTGTTCATCACAGTGCTCACACATATCTGTACATTTCAGAAATTTCTGAAATTTTCGTAAAAATTTTGTTAATAAACTATTAGGTAATAAAAATATAAAGGAAAAAAACATGAGTTTTGAATGATTTTCCCTTATAATTTTTTGTAAAAATTGTGTTAAACTATTAGATAATAATAATATAATAGAACAACAGTAGAATATGTAATAAATAATTGAATATTTGTATGATTTTCTCTATAATTTTTTGTAAAAATTTTGCTAATAAACAAATTAATAATTAATATGACTAAACAAATTGTTACTATCATATAAATTAATAAAACAACATCAATATTATAAATATTACTTATGATGCATAAGTTTCCTTGAAGCGCCGATGAATAATGCTATGGCAACCCGCCCACAGCGGCCTGCAGCAGCTATTTTCGATTAGCTTCGGCCCAATTTTCGAAGGTTCACAGATCGTATGGAAGTGTATTTCTTGGATCCAAAAAATTCACAGGTAAAGCACAAACATTAAAAAGCATCTTCTTCAAATTTTAGTCCTAAATATTCATTTGCCACGCCATAAAAAAATTTTATCTCGATCTGGTGAAAAGTCATCGCAATTTTTTTGGTGCAAATATTGGTTTTTGCTAAATTTCTCGGCCCACGATTGAAAAAAAAAATTTTTTTAATAGATCTTCAAAACGTAAAACAATACAAACAATTTCCATTAACATTGAGCATTGTATCTTAATTAGGAAAGCGGAAAATTCAGGTTGAAATTTCAACTTTGACATCAAATTTCTCGAAAAATAAAAAACTCACAGATTCCGTGTTTGACATACTTTTTTAGAATGATAATACCTATATTTATGTTAAATTTTAAATCGGTAGTTTGTTAGTAAATGTCTTTTTAAAAAAAAAAGAAACCAATACCATAAATTTTGTGCATACAACTTTTATTTTTCGAGATAAACTCAAAAAACCAAAAATCGTGGCCATTTTTGGTCCGTTATTTTTTTTTGTTCAGGTCCTTCCGAGTTACCATCGAGATATGTTACATTTTCGTTAACAAAACAGCTCTTTTTTGATCTAATTTCCATGGAGTAATATAAATCAGTTAATTTTTAAGAAACCTCAATATTAACAGAGATTTCAAAACATTTATAAGCTCAGTTATGGGGACTGTCCAAAAACCTATTAGGTCAATCAGGTAGACGTTTTTCAAAAAGAACCAAGAATCATTTTCCTAGCTTTATAAGTGGCAAAAATGAATCGAATTACCCCTGCCACTTAATGCGAAAAACCGATATTTTTGATATTGAATAAAATTTATAGCAGGCGTGGGATAGGTGGGGACTTTTAATATTTTATTTGTGATACTGTATTTAAGATCTATATCAATTTTCAGCTCTATGAGAATTTTTACGAAGTTCCCACTTTTTTTCTCGATTTTGACTGGACTAACTTACTTAGTTCAGCAGAAAAAAAATATAAATATTTACTTACTTAATTCACTCTTGTCAGAAAGTAAACAAAAAATATTTGCTCTTATACAAACATGCAAATTAAGTTTGGATTAAAAGTCTGTGAGGAAAAATATAAAAACTTTCAATAAACCAATAATTTTCTCTTTATCGGCAGAATTTCTTTGAAGCAAAGAAAAACGACATAGATTTTACCGTAACACTTTTCGGATATAAGAAGATTAAAAGAAGGATAAAATGGGGATAAACGATTCGGCCCTTTGAGCATTTTTTAAATAGATTTGGGACTTTCTTTAGCAGACAATACCTGTATTAGTGTCAAAGGGAAGAGACCGTTAAGCTGTTTTTTCATTCAAATATGTTACTCGATTTATATATTTTTGACGAAAAAAAAATCCGAAAAATAAGTTAGAAAGAATATTATGTAACTAAAAATCTCTCTCGATTATTTGAATATCAAAAATATATTTGAATATAAAAACACGGTTAGTGTCCGTTTGGAATATCGAGCGCTCTAGCCAATAGTCGGTAGACATGAAAACTGACAAAAAGTGAAAACTCGGAGTTGATTCATTGTCAAGGACCGTGGTTCGTAACCCATTTTAACCGTCACTAAAAACTCCAATGGGTTGATGTGTTGTTAATTAATAACTAGTAAATAGATGAAAGAGTTTATTTTCTTGAACCATTAACAATGTTTTTAAATTAGTTAAATTCTTGGGTATCTGGTTCACTATTATAAATAAAACCAAAGGTTTCAAGTAATCACTCAAAAGTATTCTTAACATCCTGACAAATATAACATATACATATAAGTATAACTACTTTATACCTGTAGTTTTGATTATAATCCTCTTCTCATTTCGGTCGCTAGGTGGCAAGCCGAGAGTTTGCCAGATTGGGGTATTTTTTCACTATTTTTAAAAAAAAACATTTTTAAGATTTTTTTTGGGAAAAACGAATGTAAGGGGAAATGGTTGGGGAAACAATATAATTATGGAAAAATAGCCAATAGTCACATTCATTATGTAAATGAATCTCATCTGTCGCCATTTTACTTTATTATGTTGATATGATAATGTTTCATCAGAATAAATAAATTTGTAAGATATATTGTTTGAGTACGAAACAGTTTTTGTTTAAAGGCGGCTGAAAAATACGAAAATATTTATAATCTTACAAAAAAAATTCTAAAATTATTAACAACTTTTTTATTTATAACAAATTTCCCGATCATTTTTCAGGAATCCACCAGCGACATTTCTGTTCAGGGGCGTAAAATACATAAAAAAAAACTACATCCGCTACGTAACCCATTGGGCTCCCGAACTATAATTAGAACTGTCTGAGTTTTTTTTTCTGACTGGTGTATTTAATCAATTCTTTGCATTGAATTATTGATCAAAGGAATTTTCCTTATGATATGTGATGCAGTCTTATGGTGAAAAAAATTTTTAATATGCATTTTATTGTTTAAAATATTTAATTTCCAGTCCTTGAACATAATAAACATTTTTGTCATTTTTATCAGCATGCATTTTAATTACGTGCTCTTGTAGCTTGCAAGACTTCATTGCTCCGTTTGAAAAAAACTTCAGGCAAATTAAACACAAAAGTAATGATTCGCTTGTAGGAGAATAAGTAAATACATATTTCAATTACTCAATATTTATTCCAGTCTTCCTATTAAATTTGTAGCGATTTCATGTAAAAATTTATTGCAGATATCTGAAAGTTTCATGTCGTAGGGGCACCCAGTAGATGATAAATATGTAAAAAAGTACAGCTAGATCAGCACTGTTTTTTTATAAACAACATTGAAATTCGGAAAATTCTAATTTCCGTCCGTAGAATTTTTCGGTTACATTTTGGAGAAAACTTGTCCTAATAAAAGTTATGGGTATTAAAAAGACCTTTAATTTCGTTTTTTATACGTCAAAATCGATAAATAATTTATCGAGATAATGGCGAAAAACCACCATTTTATGCACTATTTTATAAATGTTAATAACTTTTACAAAAAAGGCCTAAAATGATGTATAATCCCTTGAAGATAAGGCCATTTTGTGCCTTTATAACTGTGCGAAAGCTGGACCAAATCGGTTTGGTAGTTTATGAATAATCTTAATTGTTTATCCCAGACATTGAATGGTCAAACAATTGTTCTTGTCCAGAGGATGATTCTACAGATATTTGCAAAAGCGGAATTGATTCTTTGAAGTTCAGACTACAAGCAAGGATGAAAAAACGATGGATTTTAAAATAATTGTTATTAAAAAAAAAAACGTTTAAAGAAGGGGTACCTTTTTTGCGTATAAACAATTGAAATAAGTTTATTAATTTTAATGACAGAAGTTTGTTAAATAAATGGACTCGTTCTTCTAATATATTAACAATTGTAAATTTGGTTAGGAAATCAGATGGCACAACCAAATATGGCGTGCGAAAACATAACCATGGCTTCGAACCAATTTACACATCTGAAAATTTGATACCCGACGAAACTTTAACTTTAATTACATGTAAGTGCCACTAGTGGGTACAAAACAAGTAGATGCGGCTGCAAAAAGCACAGTCTCAATTGCACAACTCTTTGTTTAAACTGCAACGATGAGGGAGATAAAAAATGCGACAACTCCGCTGAAGTAATAATTGAAGACACACTGTGACAATATATATATATATATATATATATATATATATATATATATATATATATATATATATATATATATATATATATATTGTCACAGTGTTTTATATTGAATATTTGCAATGAAATTAAACTGCTAGTAAAGTTTTTTGAAACAATATTAGTGTTAATATTGCCAAAAAAAAATACGTTTTCCGATGAAAGGTCGATTTTCCGGTATTTCCCTACTTTCTATGATAATGAAAATAAGTCAGTTTGTAATATTTCGTCGAGTTACCCCAGCTTAAAAAAAATGACGGCTCTACGTTATCTGGAACACGAGATATCGTACAATTTTGTTGCGCACTCCAATTTGAAGTTTGAATTTCAGAAGCACACCGTGAGAAAGCCGAGCTTCCTCCACTACTCGCTACAACGCACTTGCACTTCACTTCGAAGGGCTATAACTTTACTAATGATGCATGAATTTGATACTTATAAAATGCTATCTTAGCTCCTATTGGTCGTAGGAGACTTTTTTTTACTTTCAAGTCCACTTATTTACAAACTTGTATCTTTAAAATTAACAAAGTTATTCCAATTATCTATACGTAAAAAAGGTACCCCTTCTTTAAACTGTTTTTTTAACATTTTTTTTAAATTTATCATTTTTATTATTTTTGCTTGTAGTTTAAACTTCAAAGAATCCATTCCGCTTTTGCAAATATCTGTAGAATCATCCTCTGGACAAGGACAATTGTTTGAACATTCAGAGTCTGGGATAAACAATTAAGATTATTCATAAACTATTAAACCGATTTGGTCCAGCTTTGGCATAGTTATAAAGGCCTTATCATCCAGGTGGTTTTTCACCATTATCTCGATAAATTATTTATCGATTTTGACGTATAACAAACGAAATTTCAATACCCACAACTTTCATTTGGACAAGTTTTCTCTAAAATGTAACCGAAAAATTCTCCGGAGGTATATTGTAGTGTCGGCGTCGCGTCGTTACAAATTAGTAACGCCGGTGTTGCCATATATAAACGGCTATTTTCGTATCATCATTCTATTTATAATTTCTCACTTTTAAGTTATTTAAAGTTGTTTTTACATATAACATTTTGAAACAAATGAGTATAAAATACAAATGACCTAAACTATCCTTCCAAACAAAAAAATATAGAACAAACTTTTAAAGAAGGTCCTGCCCTTTATCTTCATTCGCGGTAAATTTCGAATGGAAACGTAGTTAATTACGTTCAGCTCATTCCATCCAGGAAAATTACGGCACTTGTTTCAGAAAATGATGCTCATTACCTCCAGGCTAAAAGGAAATAACTTCCATTGCGTGCACCGTGCGTGTTTGTTAAGATTGCAGTTTGATTTCCATTACCGCAAAAGCACCATTTAAATATTAATGTAAGCCTTTAGCCTTAATCTACGGTAATGGGCCATCAAAGTTCCAACTAGTTCGTTAATTAATCAAAGTTTGTGATATATTTTAAGACTTTGCAGAATTCGAGAGCGGAATGTGTTTGGAAACAGTATAATGACGGCGTCGGCATTTAATAGGAGATAAATAATTTGACTGGATTGGTAAAAGTTTCGCATTTTAATTTCTATAGAAAAACATTTTAGTGTATATTTTCCAATAGTTTCGTGAGTATACAGTAATTTGTATGAAAAACATTAAAATTTAGAAAAGTCGAAAAGTTTCTTTTGAAATTATTTATTGATGATATCATGGAAGCCCCCTGTCTGCTTGTTAATCAAACTTTTTAAATAATTTTCTATCTATTAATTTTCTATCACTATATATACAGTTTTTCCGCTACTGACATAGTACCTAAAAATAAAAAAAAAATATAACTAAAAGATTATTAGGTCAGCGGAGTTGGCCTCACATGAGGTGATGACGACAGGAACTATCCTCCGAGAAATGTTAACATCAACATTCATATGTTTACCAAAGAAAGCAAATTCAAAAGAATGCAGTGACTATCGAACAATCAGTCTCATGTCACATATTTTGAAAACCCTTTTAAAAATTGTACACGCTAGAATACATTCCAAATTGGAGCTGGATATTAGTGACACACAGTTTGGCTTCCGGAACGGGGTGGGTATAAGAGAAGCATTATTTGCTTTTAATGTGCTTACTCAAAGATGCTTAGATATCAATCAGGATCTCTATGTCTGCTTCATAAATTACAACAAAGCTTTTGATAGGGTCAAGCATGACAAACTGATAGAGATTCTCAGAAGCAAAAATTTGGATGAAAGAGATTTAAGGTTGATATCAAATCTGTATTACAATCAGCGAGCGGCAGTAAAAATTCGACAGGAAATATCCGGAGATGTGGAAATTCAAAGGGGAGTCAAACAAGGGTGTATATTGTCACCTTTACTATTTAACGCTTATTCTGAAGAGGTCATATTGGAGAGTCTTGAATCTGAAACAGCAGGGATAAAAGTAAACGGAGTTTTAATCAACAATATTTGGTATGCAGATGACACCGTAATAATAGCTGATAGTTTGAAAAACCTAGAAAAAAATAATGAATAAAATATTAAGAGTTAGTGGAGAATATGGACTCTCTCTCTTAACACGAAAAAGACCAAGTTCTTGATAATTAGTAAAAACAACACCAATAATAATGAAACCCTAATAGTAGGGAGGCCAGCACATAGAAAGAGTTAAGAAGTACACTTACTTGGGAACCCTAATAACAGAAAATAATGACTATACCGTCGAAATAAAAACCAGAATCGAGAAAGCACGTGTCAACTTTATTAGAATGAAAAAGGTTATCTGCAGCAAAGATCTAACGTTAGCCCTGAAAATACGACTGACTAAATGTTACGTATACAGTGTTCTATAGCATGGAATGGAAGCATGGACACTGAATCGAGAGGCAATGAGAAGACTTAACTCTTTTGAAATGTGGACCTATAGAAGAATTCAGAAGATTTCGTGGGTGGATCGAGTTACGAACCCCGAAGTGTTGAGAAGAATGGGGAAAGAAAAGGAATTCGAGATAACAGTAAAACAGAGAAAACTGCAATATTTCGGACACATTATGCGGGGAGAAAAGTACAGCATCTTACGGCTCATAATCCAAGGCAAAATAAGTTGCAGAAGAGGCGTAGGACGACGACGAATGTCATGGCTAAAAAACCTAAGGGAATGGTTTGGATGCAGTTCAAAACAACTATTTAGAGCAACTGCCTCAAAAATTAAAATAGCTATTTTGATTGCCAACCTCCGCAATGGAGAAGGCACTTGAAGAAGAAGAGGTGATTTTGAAATTTATTGTTAGACTACTGATTACGTAAAAACCTTTAGAATGATAATAGTAATTACGTAGTATCTTATGTCTCATTTTCTTTTTTGGGGAAATTTTTTTACTAAACAATTAAGATGTGAAAAACAGTTTTTTCAAATTATGGGAAAAGCTATTGTTTTTCAGTAAAAAAGTTTCAAATAAAAGTTGTGGGCATTAAAAATGTCTACAAAATGAGCCAAGGCCCATCGAAATCGGATAAATTGTTCGTTAGTTATTGCAAAAAAAATCTGCTACAATGGCTGTTTTTTCAATTATTTATAAACAATAGAAAAATATATTGCATTAACTTTATACTGCAACTAAAGAGGTCTACTGTTGCATACAACAAATGTGCAAAATTTCAAGTAAAAATATTCAATAGCTTTTTTCACAGTAAATTTGTTTATAACTTTTGATATTTTTTTTATTGTTTATTCTCAGCGATCTAGAGGTCTTATACTAACAATAACAAATAAGAGCTAAATGAATTATTGATCTTAAATTGTTAAAATAGATAAACAAAATTGGGGTTTCTTTTTTTCGTTATAAACAAATAGAATATCTTCAACAATTATTGATATCGAAATGCCGCTAAGTGGACACGATAGTTGATATTTTGACGCCCTTTTTAAATTTTAAAAAATTAAATACAACCACTAGTTTAGAGTTCATTTGAGTTTTCAAGGGATTCCCAGCGAATCTGTACAATGTTACGAATGATGTTATCGATGTGCCTATTGAATTCTTTAGGGTTAAGTAAAGGGAGGAAAGGGGTGCCTTCAAGAATTGCAGACTTAGCTTGAGTGTCGGCCAATTCATTCCCATCTATGCCGATGTGGCTCGGGGCCCACATAAAGGCTATGTACAGATTACGTTGGGATTCCATTTTAAGAAGGTCGAGAATTTGATTCATGAGGGGGTGAGATGTGTTGATGGCTTGGATCGATCTGAGGCAGCTGAGGGAATCCGAATGATTAGATGTTTGGGGGTGGAGGAATGTTTAATTATTTCTCTAATGCGTTGCTTGATGGCAAACAACTCAGCTGAAAAAATGGATGAAAGGGGATTTAACCTTGATTTGTTGCATGAAAAACTGGTTACGGCAACTGAGCCTACACCTTGATCCGATTTGGAACCATCGGTAAAGGATAGTTTGAAAGTTTTGAACTTTGAGTTGATTAGGCTAAGAAAATGTTGTTTAATGATGGAGGGTATGGTATTGTTCTTATCATACTGAAGAAGATCAAAGTTGATTTCAAAGAGGGGAAGATTCCAGGGGGAGAAAATATTAGGGAGGATGGGGGTGGTATTTGGGAATGGGGGTGGTATTTGGGAATGGTTATGTTATGGGAAGCTATAAACACAGAGGCTCTATCATTGGCACCCAATGTGACATTTGATGGAGCCGGGAAATCAGAAGGATTAAGGATTTTATCATGATCCAAAAGGAAAGGCCTAGATTTGACGGATATGACGTATTTTATAAGAAGAGTGGAACGTCGGAGACACAAATGAGGAGTGTTAGTAAGGCATTGAAGGCTGAATATTGGGGAGGTACGGAATGCACCAGATAAACGTAGGGCTTGGTTCTGGATAGGGTCGAGAGGAAAAGATATATGAGGGCCTAGCCGAGTCATAAGCAATGCAACCATAGTCCAGCTGGGGGAGAATGATGGAGTTGTATATTTTTAGGAGAGAGTGGAAATCTGAGCCCCAAGTGATATGAATGGGAAACTTTAATATATTGAGTGATGATGTTGATGGTGATGATAATTATATCAATGATGAGAGTGATGACGATTAGTAATAATGATGATGACGATAAGAGTAATAATGATGATGTTAATTGTAATAATAATAATGAAACCGAGAAGGGTTTAAAAAATAAATGTCCATCAATGTCAAAGAAACGGAGAACGGAATAAATATTTTCTATAGATTTAAGCAAAAAATATGTATGTTCGCAAAAAAAATTTCTATGTGAAATATGTTCGTTCAATAAAATAATCAAAAAATTAAAATGTGTTTTTCTTGTATAACCAATAATTAGGCGGCAAATGACAGTCCGCAATTTGTTTCATGCTATAACTCCATAAATATTAACGGTAGATTAAAAATCAACTTGACTTTTAATATTTCTAATTAGTAGTACACTGTTGACCACTATAACGTTTTTTTCGAAATTTGAAAATACAGTGCAACAATCTGTTTATTGCTTTATTTAACAATAATTTGATTACAAAAACGTATCATCCATTGTTCATATCTCGAAGCCACTAATAAAAAAAAAATAAAGATTCTACGCCCAATATTCGTCAATATAATCCAAATTTTTCCGTCGAAACGAATGTGAAGCGTCCGAGTCACGTTTTTTTCCGCGTGCCGCAGGCTGAAAGAACGCCCCCCCCCCCCCCCACTGCTCACTTTCTGACTCTTGGAGTAGGTGCTACTTTAAAATATTGCAACATCAACAATTTTGAAATAATTGAGTTGAAAACTGCTGCATGCATTAGTTTAACCATCTCACTGTGCGTTCCTACTTAAATAATCCCTTAATAATAAACAACGAGCAGCGATTTTTTTTAAAATACATAAATCCATCTCAGCTTCTAGTGGTCGTACAAAATTTGTTTTTCTTTCAAAGTAGGTGCCAAAATCTCACGTATCACATCCAGTTATCGGCATTTCAATATCAACAATTTTCGAAGAGTTATTCTATTTGTTTATAACGAAAAAATCAATCACAATTTTGTTTATCTGATTCAACAATTTAAAATCAACAATTAATTTGATTCTTTTCTGTAATTGTTAACATAAATCTCGAGTTTTCGTTTGCGCAGCCGCAGATCACTGAACGATCTCTAGATCGCTAAGAATAAACAATCAAAACAACATAAAATGTTAAAAACAAATTCACTGTGCAAGAAACTATTAAATATTTTTTCTTGAAATTTTGCATAATTGTTGTATGCAACAAGAGACACCTTCCGGTGTGGTATTAAGTTAATGCAATATATTTTTCTATTGTTTATTAGCAATTGAAAAAACAGACATTTTAGCAGTTTTTTTTTTGCAATAACTAACAAACAAATTATCCGATTTGGATGAGCGTTAGCTCATTTTGTAGATATCTTTAAACCGCACAACTGAAATACAATTCCTAGAACTCGAAAAAACTGTTTTTTCACATCTTAATTGTTAAATAAAAAATTTTCCCCAAAAAAGAAAATGAGACATAAGATACTACATAATTACTATTATCATTCGGAAGGTTTTTACGTCATCAGAAGTCTTCTAACAATAAATTTTTTCCAGATGCTAATTGCGCTGGCCTATACGAGGATGGTTCGATAAGTTCTCGACCTGAAACAGAGAGAGCGCTAGTAGGATCAAATAACTATAATATTTTGTAAGCGTTAACCTTCAGATGACTCCCTGCAAAGTTTCAGATATTTGCGTTCAGTTGCTTGTTTGAAGCGATCGAGTGAACACATAAGATTCGATGTTTTGTGAAATATGGATAAAATTGAATTTCGAGTGGTTATAAAGTACTTTGTTTCAAAGGGCTTAACTCCTACAGACATTAAAAATTAGTTAGATTCTACTTTAAAGGATTTTTCTCCTTCGTTTTCGACAGTAAAAAAATGGGCTGCTGAATTTAATCGTGGTCGTATATCAATTCCAAATGATGAGCACTCGGGACGCCCAAAAACCGTTACAACTGACAAAATTGTCACTAAAATTCACAATGTCATACTTCATGATCGCCGACTGAAAGTAAGAGAGCTTGCTGATATAGCAAACATCTCGATAGAGCGTGTCCACTACATTTTACATGATATTCTTGGCATGAAAAAGCTTTATGCGCGATGAATGCCGCGTTTGTTAACAGTCGACCAAAAAACGCCTTCGAATGAGCATTTCGCAAAAGTGTTTAGACTTATTCAGACGCAATTCTGCTGAGTTTCTTCGATGTTTTATAACTGTAGATGAAACATGGATTCACCATTATACACCAGAGACAAAGCAACAGTCTAAACAGTGGGTGGGGGCAGGTGAAAGTACGCCAAAAAAAGCAAAAACGGTTCCGCCTGCAGGAAAAGTCATGGCAACAGTTTTTTGGGATTCACATGACGTGGTGCTTATAGACTATTTAGAACAAGGCAAGACCATCACCGGGGAGTATTACGCTTCACTACTGGACCGTTTGTAGCATGTGATTAAGGCTAAACATCCACATCTTGCCAAAAAAAAAGTGCTCTTTCATCAGGATAACGCGCCAGCACACAAACCAATGATTGTTGCTGCAAAACTCCATGACCTACGTTTCGAAGTGCTTCCACATGCTCCGTATTCGCCGGATCTGGCTCCTAGCGATTACTTTCTCTTCCCAAACTTGAAAAAATGGCTGGCTGGACGAAAATTCCCTTCAAATTAGGAGGTCAGAGTAGCGACAACCGCCTATTTTGCAGAGTTGGACAAATCGCATTATATTACGGGTATTAAAATGTTAGAACATCGTTGGTCTAAATGTATTGAAGTACAAGGGGACGATGTTGAAAAATAAATAAAAACATTTTCAAAAATCTTTTGTTTTCTTTATCAGACCGAAAACTTATCGAACCACCCTCGTAGGTCCTAAAAGATAAAAAAAAAAGATCCCGGGGGGGGGGGGGGGGGGAGGTGTTGGGCGAATTACGTTATTACTTTTGACAAAACCTTGCAACATAGCTAATAAAAATGGGCGGTTACTGGCTCCGTTCTCTTTCAAATCTCAAAGTTAAAAATTCTTTGATTAATAAATTAAAACGTACTTTATCATTATTTAAAATATACACAAATGTTTGTAAAAGGACGATCTCTTTTTCCTTTATTATCCACCGTTATTTCCTTTTATCTTTTATATTCCCAATGCAAATAAAAAATATTTCTCAAAATACACGGCCGACAAATCCGGGTAAGAAAGTTACAATCCCAGGAGGATCGTTTTGTTCTTGAAAGAGCCGTAGTCCGTTGCTCTTTTGGATGTGGGGTATACTGAATTATTTTTTTATATTTAGAGCAGGATGTCCCCAAGCAGGTCGTTACTGATGGAACTTCACATATGAATTTTTTATGATAATCAAATTTGATTTAAAAATATTTTCGTATAATATTTTTTAAAAGAAAGATTGGTAAGCAGTTAGCTTTAAAAATGTAATAAAAATATATAATAAAAGATAAACTCTTGGTTTATCTATCAATTGCATGCCCTTAGGGCATAAAATTTTGCTTTTTTATTACCTAACGAAAACAAATATTTATATAACTTTGTGGGGCCCCGATAGAAGCTGGATTTTAAATTTTTATTTCTGATCATTTTATAAGATATTGTAAAATAAGTGAATTTTATGTCCCGGGGAAATGGAGGAGGCAGTTAAATTTAATTATAATAGATTGTTTTGATACAGAAGTTGCACCTCACCATTTAGATTTTATTAGCATCCTCCGTCACAGCTATATATATATATATATATATATATATATATATATATATATATATATATATATATACAGTGCCTTCATTTCAAAACGAACCATCCTTAATAACTTTCTTAAATAGAAAAATTTAAAAAAAAAGAAAAAACACGTCAATTTAGATATACAGGGGGAAGTTTAATTTTGCATTTGTTAAAAGTCTGTCAATCACCTCCTCAACTCCAGCTAACCTCACTTTGATATGTCAAATGGGAACCCCCACCTTGTGACACATCATTGTAAGCAGTATAAAATTGTCTATCCAACCGTATAAAAAAAATTAAATCGGTTGACGTACAAGCGAACAGTGTGCAAAAATGTCTTGTCATAATGCATAATATATCGGCCTCGAACTTTGGTATGTCAAATGATTACCCTATAGTGTGATACATCATTTTAAAGGACGTACGATCTGCTATCCAACGATGTCAAAAAAAATTAAGTTAATAGACGTTATAGGCAATTAGGATGCAAAAATGTGTGTTAAATATAAGCAGTTTATTCAGTTTTATTCAGTTGAAGAAAATTATTTTATTAAATGTTCAAAATGTGCGCCGTTATTAGCGAGACAATAAAAAAGCCTATTTTGAAATTCCCCACGAACATTGGCAAGGGTTTCTCTGCTACTTCCTCTACATTCCCGAACAATTCGATCTTTTAAATCGTCAATATTTTCAGGTGGGGTTTTATAAACCTTGCTTTTTAAATACCCCCAAAGAAAAAAGTCTAGAGGGGTTAGGTCTGGAGACCGTGCTGGCCATTCAATTGCACCACGTCTGCCAATCCACGTCCCTGGAAAATGTTCATCAAGTCACTCTCGAATTGCCAAAGCGTAGTGCGGGGGAGCTCCATCTTGCTGGAAATGCAAATTATTTTTATTTAGTACCATAACAGCATTTTCATCCACTTGATTTTCTAAAGATTGCACAATGGCAGGGTATATTGTGTTTTCTAAAAGGTTTAAATAAATTTGCCCAGTTAAATTATCTTCCAAAAAAAATGGCCCGATGATTTCATTGCCATAAATTCCTGCCCACACGTTAATTTTTTCGGGATATTGAGTATGCCCTTCTCGGAAAAGGTGCGGATTTTCATTATCCCAGTATCTGCAGTTATGTCTGTTAACCAGTCCATTTAGAAAAAAAGTTGATTCATCACTAAAGCAGATATTCTTAGGTAAATGGGGGTCCTCGTCAATTCGTTGGCACATTAATTCGCAAAATTGAATTCTCCTATCAAAATCGTCTTCTCCGAGTTCTTGAAGAATTTGAATTTTATAGGGAAAAAACTTATTTTGTTTTAAAACTTTATGCACAGAGCCAGCAGAAATGTTGGTTAAATCTGCGACCTTTGAGATGGATAAAGTTGGATCTATTGCAAACTGTCCTAGTACCTCGATTTGGCATGCTTCATCTACAACCCTTTTCTCAATAGATTTTTTATTACAAACGGATCCCGTTTCTTCAAACTTTCGTACCAATTCGAGTACATATTTATGGCCCACGTTTTTGTCTTGATGCCTCTCGTTAAATGCTCTGGCGGTTCTACGAGCGCACCGATCTTCAGCTCCATAGAGAAAAATTATTTCTATTCTTTCGGCTAGCGTATACACCATTTATATTCACGTTTCAACTAGGCGTCACAATGACAATTTTAACAATAATAAACAACTGGTGTTTAAAGATCTTAAAAATTTTATTTATTGCAGTGATTTTTTGTACCTATCAGGTACCGCAAAAAATATCATTGAAATAAATACACTAGATTGATTAGACTGCAATGAATTTTGCGATGAATTTTAAAACAGGCTTAGTTTTTTTCTCGCAAATATTTTAACTGTTTATTATTTTAAAAAAATATTTATTTTAAATTTAAAATAATATTTTACTCTATGAAGTAGCCATTTGACATAATAAAGTTTAATGTGATAAGGTGTCTATTATTACCACACATCTTTTCTTACTATTCGCTTGTACATCAACAGATTTTGTTTTTTTTTATTGGCTAAATAGGAGATAGTATGCCCTTTAAAATGATGTATCACACTATAGGCTAATCATTTGACATACTAAAGTTCGAGGCCGATATATTATGCATTATTACAAGACATTTTTGCACACTGTTCGCTTGTACGTCAACCGATTTAATTTTTTTTATACGGTTGGATAGACAATTTTATGCTGCTTACAATGATGCGTCACAAGGTGGGGGTTCCCATTTGACATATCAAAGTGAGGTTAGCTGGAGGTGAGGAGGTGATTGACAGACTTTTAACAAATGCAAAATTAAACTTCCCCCTGTATATCTAAATTGACGTGTTTTTTCTTTTTTTAAAATTTTTCTATTTAACAAAGTTATTAAGGATGGTTCGTTTTGAAATGAAGGCACTGTATATATATATATATATATATATATATATATATATATATATATATATATATATATATATATATATATATATTGTTTTTTCTTGGGTTTAGGTCTTTATTCGACAAAATATACAAAACAGTTTGACGTTTTGCCCTTTATTTAAGACATCTTCAAATATTTCTTGTCTTTTTATTTATTCATCTTCCTAAAAATATTTTTTATATAATTAAAAATTCATACAAAAACATATTTACAATTTTAAAAAACAAATAAACACTTTAAAAAACTATTCAAAATTTTTTTAAAAGTATTTAATTTTACCAGTACATACTTTGACATTTTGTTTTTTTATTAATAATGAAATGAAATTTTTACATCATCTATTTAGGTACTGAGGATACATGGAATGCGAGTGTGTTTTATTTTTAATATTTCACAATACACTAAAAAACCAAAAGAAGGCATACATTTATTTTTATGTTTAAGAGGATATTCAATTTTTGATGTTTATTAACAGGATCGAATACTTAATATTTTTGTTTAAATAAAGCTGATGTAAATGTGGCTTAAATTTGCTATATCCGTTCAATCATTAACAGTGTTTTTATCGTTTTTATTTTCGATCATTTCCTTTATCTGCAATATTTGATAATTCATATCTTTGTTTTTAATTATGGTACTGTTATAATCGAAGGTACGTTTTTCGTCCTGTGTCTCTTCGTTTAGTGCTGTTGAGATATTTTTCGTATATTTATGGCCATTCAGTCTGTTTCTTAGCAATTGGCTTGTCATTCCTATATAATTTTTATGGCAATTTGAGCAAGAGATCGAATATACTACATTTGACTTATTCGTGAGAAGAGTTTTACTTTTTAAATTAGTAAATTGTGTATCTACTTTATTATGAAATCGGTGGCATACGATAATATCATGCTGTTTTAAAATGTATTTCATTTTTTCTGACAGCTCACTAGTGTAAGGTAATGCTACATATTTTTGCTGTTTATGTTCTATGTTTCTTGGTATTAAGGTATTATAAAATTTATATGTTCGTTTATTAATTATTTCGATGATTATTTATAAGTGTATTTTTCACTTTTTGCAGTATTCTTGGTCGGAATTCTGAAGACGTTAGAGAAATGGTATGATCAGACAGACCGATTATAACACTATTTTTTTGAGTTTTTGAGTGATTTGAGAAACAATTTAGATATCTACTCGACCAAGTTGGTTTGGTGTATCACTCAGTTAAAATTTTGTTTTTTTTTTTTGCGTATAAGTGTCATATTTAGAGAATTAATTCCATTCCGGAAATATCTAAATATTATGGCCAACTGAGACTTTGCTGATACATCTGTTGTTTCGTCTGCCATAATTACTAAATATGGGGATTCGCGAAAAAAACCCACCATAATATCATAGGATAGTCAGTATTTTATTTTTTATTTCTCCATTTTGTAGTGCCACATGTCAGATATATATATATATATATATATATATATATATATATATATATATATATATATATATATATATATATATATATATATATATATATATCGTGAATTTTGAGACAAAAGTTTGTAAAAAAATATGGTTCTATTTTAAACAAAGAAAAATGACATATTCTACGGAAAAAATTATATCTCGATATCTAGTGAAGCCACCTATAAGTTTTACATATCAACCGATACAATTATCTACAACTCTTGTTTGAAACTTTTTTTCATAAAATCTTTAATTTTCGACATAAACTGGAAAAACCAAAAAAAGTGACCATTTTTGGTGCGCCATTTTTTTAGCACAAGGTTACCAATGTTACCATCGACATAATATTTTTTAAGATGTCAACATATACACTTTCCAATAATAAAATCGCAAGTTATATTTTTTTTTTCAAAAAGGGATTTTTGTCTAATTTCCATAGACCATCATCATGAACAACCTGACAAAGAGCCAATTTTCTTTGAACTTATTACCGAATTCTCATTATAAAAGTCATACATTCTTACACTAATCTATCAATACTTCAACCTATCAATTCAATCTTTCATTTAATTACTTTAAATACCAACTGTCTTATCTATTAAATGTTTCGTAATTTACCTTTAATTAATTGACAGTATACCTGAAACTTTGACGACCCATTATGCCATAGATTTAACTCAAACGCTTGCATTAATATTTAAACTCTGCTATTCCCATAAATAGAAACAGGCCTGCAATTTTAACAAACACGCACGTTGCACGCAATGGAAGTTATTTCCTCTACCTCCAGTTAATAAGCATTATTTCTCAACTTAAGTGGAGTAATTTTCGTAGATATTTCAAGTTCAAAGTAATTTACCAACAATAATTAACATTTTTATACAAACCATTTTATTATTCTTCGTATATTAAACGTAGGTTTAACAACGTAAATTTGTAATGGTAAATGTTGATTTAATAACGTAGGTAAAATTTAACCGACGATTATTTTAACCAACTTCAAAAAAGAAAGTTATCAATTCAAGTTTTTTTATATTAATTTAAAAATGAAAAATGTTGATAAAATTTTTAGCATATTATTCTTATGTTGTTCTTTGGGGTAGTGCAACAAAAATTTGTTTAAGGTAGGTACAAGGGTGATAAAAAATAAAATGAAAGATTTGTTGGTTAACAAACTTTTTAATCGATTTCATTCGCATATGTTTTATGACAAGAGTAAGAAATTTAATATATTTTAAAAAGAATAGGATGTAAACTATTTCTGTGGTAAATTTACAACACATCTAGTAAACACAGAAAAGCATGCGAATATCGAGGAGACAAACAGATAAATAGTAAGGGCTATAAGGAAATCAAAAAACATATGTCGTTCAAGAGGAAGCCAGAAAGTTAAGAAATTGTGCCACGATAACAAACAACTCATTGAGAACAGAAGACTGAATCATAAACATTCACTAAAGGTTAGACAACTAAGATAACCGAACAAGGAACTATCCCAAGCCATACGAAACGACATAAGAAGATATATCACAATAAAATACCTAGAATGATAAAGGAAAATAGAGGAATGAAGTAGCTAGTAGGAAACAGTCAAAAGGCAGAAATAAAATCTGTAAAATTATTAACAAAGAAAGTCAAACGACAACAAATAAACAGGATATTTTACACATCATTAGAAATTTTCATGCGGAACTGTAAAAAAAAGATATATAGGCCAAAATATACCAATTTCCAAAATCAATAATGAGTGACGATATTTCTGATATCGCTATAGAAGAAATAATACAAATTGCACCGACTTCTAAAAGCCCTAAATGGCAAAAACTAACAATATAAATTTTTATACGAAATTGAAAGTTTTGAAGTCGGCACAGAATTAATACCTGACAAAATGCAATTCGCATAAAAAGATTGAGAAAACGGTTTTTTGTAATTGTTTCTTTATAATAGCTTTTACGTATCTTGTGTTGGGAGTTATTTGTTTCATTTAGTAATAATTTAGCACCTACTTCAAAATTTCAATGTTATAAAAAATGTATACAGTAAAATTTCTCATTTCGGCCACCCCTTAAAAGCGGTTACCCCTCTGAAGAGCCCCTTTTGGGATTCTAGAAAGTAATATTATAGTTTTTCCATAACAAAATACCTGCTAATACCGGAATCTTGCAAAAACGACTATGGTTACGACAACCCGTGAATTTCAGGTTAATAACTTGGAAATTATACCTTTAATACCGGTCATAAACCGCACACAATGGGTACTTTTAATATTGGACAACCCAGAGTAAAACATATTATTATTTTTCACTTTTTAGTTTTGAATTGAGTTGAATCTCTAAGGTCGCAAAAGAGTACCGATTTTATCCATAGTTGTAGACTACACCAAATTGAATAACAAAAAACTTTTTGGTTCTGAGAATTCTCCAAATACTAGTTCTGAAAGAAAATGAACCAAACAAATATTTAATCTGCTATAATAAATCCTCTATGTTGAATTTTAAGTAAATTAATTTTAGAATCGTAACCTTTATGTAAAATGATCATGGAAAATTTCGACAAAAGAGTGCCAGAAAAGCCGTGAAGGCCATTTGCCTGATATAACCCGATTCTATGTACTTTACAATTCAATAAAAAATTTCAATTAAAAAAAAACTGTGTTTCTATTTAATTCAAATCTTGCATAAATTTTGGGACACCCTTTATATTCTTCAAAAACCCTCCAAGTTCAATCTGGACAAAATCGGAAAAAGAAAAAAATTTTTAATCCCCATATTGTATGGATATTTTCAATTATAAACAATTAATTTCAGATTCATAACCTATGATGCCGAAAAGCCCTAATATCAATTTTGAAAAAATGACATAAAACTTTCAACACACCATATAGACCAGGGCTTATCTGTAAAATATTGGGGTTTCGTGGATGTGAAATGGAACATGGAGATTTTTGCATGAGAGCCTTCAGAATATCCTGAATAACGATAAATTTGATATGCGTCAATTCAAAAAGTTGGGCAACATTGTTTTTATTAATAAAAATATAAAATTAACGAAAAAATACCGTCTTTTTTTTCAACTTTTCTGTCGTGTAACTTTGAAGGTATTCATTTTAGAGGAAAGTTGAAGAGGAAAAAAAGTTTCGTAATTAAATTTGCCATAAGATAGGGTTAGTCGTAAATCTCAAAATGTATTTCCCTTATTGCAAAATAATATTTAAAAAAAAGGTAAAAAACAGTTTCTTTTTCGACCATTTAAATTTCTCTGAGGACCTTCATATTAGAGCACAGAAAACTTTATGCCATGATAAAATAACACGCTAAAATTCGTTAGGATCGAATAGATAGTTTTTGCACAATAATTTTGCTATTCGAGTTCGTTTACAAAAAGTGACCATTTTTCAAGTTTGTCTGGGTCCAAAATATCACGTTAACATATTTAAATTTATTATCAACATATAGTAGGGAACTCAAGTTTTCCAACGCTTTTTTCAGAAACAAAATCGGATGATTTGGACGCCCTCAGGAATTGTTTAAAGATATTGTTGATATTTTTGCTTATAAACAAATAGGTTATCCCGGCGGATTTTCATTGGATTTTTTCTGCAATACATAGTATGAAAGTACTTGAGAAGACGCTTCAAACTGTCAAAGTTGACTGCCTGTTACGGTGAATCCATAAGCAATACAGACCTGATTCTTGAACCAAAAACATTGTCTTGCCGAGTTCTTTTCTGAGACAAATATTTAAATGTTAATGTTATATGAAACTTTACTAAAAAATGAAAAGAATATCGCCCACGTGGGTGAAAAATGAAAAAAAGAGTGGTGGGGAGCTCTCATTTTAAAATGAATTCGAAGATTCAAAATACATGTCTGAAAAAAATTTTCTCAGCTTCTAATGGAGCGATTTTGATCATTTTTTTTAAACTGATGTACCACGAATAATGGAGCTCAAATATCATAATAACATGTGCCCATCATGGGTTCATTTTCCTATAAACAAATGACGTTATTTATGCATCATACTTACAGCATACTGCACCCTACAATATTGGACTTTCCAAGCGAATCTTTATTTATTAATATAATTAAGCATACTCTAACGATATATATATTTACTTTAATTATCAAAATTGTTTAAACAATCATTGTTTAAAGAAATTGAAAAAAATTTTGGTTTTAATTTATTTTATTCCTAAAATATAGACAAAAATAAAATAGTTATTCTCACTCTTAAGACTAAATACTATATATATATATATATATATATATATATATATATATATATATATATATATATATATATATATATCGTCATAGTATGCTTAATGATATTATTAAACGAAAATTCGCTTGGAAAGTCCAATACTATAGGGTATAGTATGCTGTAAATATGATGCATAAATAACATTTGTTTATAACAAAATAAATGCATGATGGGCACATGGCATTATGATGTTTGCGCTCCATTACTCGCGGTTCATTGGCGACAAAATGAAATTTTTTTTAGATATGTATTTTTAATCTTCGAATTCAATTTTAAAATGAGAGCTCGCCATCTTTTTTTTTTCATTTTCCATGCGCGTGGGCGATCTTCTTTTCATTTTTTATTAAAGTTTCCGATTACATAAACTTTTAAATATTTGTATCAAAAAAGAATTCGGCAAGACAAAGTTTTGGATTCAAGAATCAGATCTGTATTATTTATAGATTCACCGTAACTGGCTGTCCACTTTGACAGTTTGTATCTCGGATACCGATTGATGGATTTGAAATTTTTTTTCATGAAAAGAACCGTCTTTCAAGTACTTTCAAAGCTTGTATTGAAAAAAAAATCCAATGAAAATCCGCCGAGATAGCCTATTTGTTTATAAGCAAAAATATCAACAATGTCTTTAAACAATTCCTGAGGGCGTCCAAATCATCCGATTTTAATTCTGAAAAAGGGGTTGGAAAACCTGAGTTCTCTACTATATGTCGAAAATAAATTTAAATACGTTAACGTGATATTTTGGACTCAGACAAACTTGAAAAATGATCAATTTTTGTAAACGAAATCGGATTGAAAAATTATTGTGCAAAAACTATCTATTCAATCCTAACGAATTTTAGCGTGTTATTTTATCACGGCATAAAGTTTTCTTTGCTCTAATATGAAGATCCTCAGAGAAATTTAAATGGTCGAAAAAAATTGATTAAAAACTGCTTTTTTTACCTTTTTTTAATTATTGCTATTTTGCAATAAGGGAAATATATTTTAAGATTTCCGACTAACCCTATCTTATGGAAAATTTAATTACGAAACTTTTTTTTCCTTTTTAACTTTCCTCTAAAATGAATACGTTCAAAGTTACACGAGAGAAAATTTGAAAAAAAAACGTTTTTTTTTCGTTAATTCTATATTTTTATTAAAAAAAAAAACAATGTTGCCCAACTTTTTGAATTGATGCATGTCAAATTTATTGTTAATCAAGTTATTCTGAAGGCTCTCATGCAAAAATCTCCATGTTCCATTTCACATCCACCTAAAAACAGATAAGCCCTGGTCTAATATTGGATCTATCATTTTGAATTTTCAAAAAAATAATTTTAAACTCCTAATCCAATCTCAATCTACACCCTCAAATCATTTTTTTATAAGTCGCATCTTAAGGAATAATAATGAATATCCTGTATAATTTTCGTAAGTGTTAAAATTGAAATAAAGGTTTCATTACACGAATAGCACCGTTTAAATTTTAAAGGGAAGCCTTTAGTCCTAATTTACGCCTACAAACCTTCAAAGTTTTAACTACTTTGTTAATTAATCAAAGATTGTAATATTTCATGGCCTAAAACGTTTAAAGTCGGAGCAACATTTGTTTAATAAAAGTATAATGGCCATTTATAAGATAAAGTAAAGTTTAATTTATTGCAAGTGTAGTTTTTAGTTTTGAACTATGAAGATGGATGAAGTAATGCGATATGTAAGTCTTAATAGGAAAAAACCCACACAGCATAGAATTCAGACAACTACAGTATGTGGTGTAATGACCTGGTTACATTTTGGTCCAGAAGTCAGTGTTGTTCCAAGTTAAAATTTGGGTACCCCTGATCTAATTCATTAGACATATTTTTGTCATGTTTGCTCTTCTTATTTATTATTCCTTTTTCATTTTTAAACCGATCTATCATACTTTGAACCGTGGTGTCAACAGGGGCGGATCCAGCCTTTCTCTTTGTAAAAAGCAGGATCGGGTCTAATTTTTTGAATTTGAAGCTCTTGGAGAGGGGCGAGGCGATCACAAGAAAAAACAAGTTGCCAATAAGGAGGGAAGATGCGAGCAGCATACACATTTCTAGTATAAGAGGCAGAACCGAGTCTATTTTCCTGAACTCAAAGCTCTTGGGGCGAGGGCTATCGCAAGGAAAAACAAGTTGTCAATAGGGGGGGGGCAGCAACAAACACATTCCTAATATAAAAGGCAGAATCAGTTCTATTTTCCTGAAAGCTCTTGAGAAGGGGAGAGGCGATCGCAAGCATACACATTCCTATACTCTGTTAAAGAACTAGAGAGACGAATAAAACTTCTACCAAAACCTCCAACGTACCTGCTCCAGTGCCGCAAACAATTGAGGACTGGCGTAAATTTAATTATATTTAAATATTATAAGCTTTTATAAATTTACTGCAACAATAAAATTTCTGATAATTCAATTTAATTTCTGTCAGTGAGCAAAGTACACCTTACAGGGTGTCTTTAGTGATTTATCTTGTTTGTGCTTGTTTTTATATATTATTTGAGATTAGTGAGATACCTAAATATTTATTCCAAATCGTTTAACCAGGGCATTTTTTCCTCAACAAAAAACTTATTACGATGAATTTTTATGATGCCTTAAGATATAAATATCTAGATAATAATGTTAAAAGCTCTGTTGAGATGTATTCCAACATGATAGGAGTTGGAAAATCTATTATGTACGAAATACTGAAGGAGAAAAAACGATTGGAATTGTTAATACTCCCAAGCCATATTCGATCACTTGGAAGAAGGGACGTAAACTGCAATAAAAGGAATTGTATATACATTTTATTATGAGAAGCAGATCCCAACCTTCGACAAAATCCTAACTAAAATCAATGAAGATCAGAAATCTGTTCTTATAGATCGTCCAGAAAATGTCCGTTGGAGAAGGAAATATCTCTCGCAAATAGAAGGTAGAGTTGCCAGAAATAACACATCTTACAAAATTAGTAATTTAACTGAACTTTTGAAAGATTTTTTTGAATAAAGTTACTGCAGAAAAGTGGGAAAAATCCATATAATAAAAGAATAAAAGAAAATGTGGAAACTCGATCTCATGATCAGTGAGATAGAAAAACCAATTATAATTAATTTGGGCGAAGATTGCTTCACTGACTTTGATTATGAATTAGATACATAATGTTTACCAGTGTAAACACAATTTATTATTTAAATTTTTCTTTTTATTGTATTTTATTCTTTAATGTTGTTTATATATTTTTTTATTTTTTTTTATATATTTTTATTTTAGTGTGTCTCACTCTTTAATTTTATATATATTTAATTCCAATTAGCCGTAATTTTTTTACTATTTTGTTTGTGTCTTTTTCTTAAGCGTGTAGAATTAAAATGTTTATTTTATATTTTTGGGGCTATCGGATTTCCATATAATAAAGTAAATTAAATTAAAATGTCGGTGCTATAGAAATAAAAATAAGTAAATCTAATTTTAACTGTCACATAAAAAAAATTAATTACATTTGAATCCCTTTTTAGTGTTTAATTGTAATTCTGCAGATAAATGAACTTAAACGTCGAATATCCTAAAAATGATTTTAATTAATAATAAAATGACCGAAAAAATTATTATATGGACGAATTTATTTTTTTTTTTGTATTGGTGTAACTTCTTGTTTTTTTGACAATGGGTATTTAAATTATAACTTAGATTTTTTGAGAGAATAAGGCTACGTTTTAGCCTGAATATGCCTAACAACTAATTTGTGTTAAATATGTCAAAATTATCTATATTTTCTAATGTATGTAAATTATTAAAAAATCACTAGAAATAAAATAATATTATAACAACTTTTTATTTTAGGTTTATTACCGAAATAATATTCTATACCATAAATACTTAGTGATAAAATAAACCTCTTGTCGACGCCTGTGACAAGGATTAACCCAAATAGTCCATTATTATAAATCGGTATTTTTGATTATAAAATTTCTAACCCGTTCCTATGAAAAATATATGTGTCTAACAGATTTTGCCAAAGACACCGGACTAAAGAACACAGGTAGTTTGCGAAGAAAAAAAAGGATAAAAAATGATTTATTACTCATTCTAGTTCTTGAATAAACTATAGTATAAGAAGCAAAATCGGGTCTATTTTCCTGAACTCAAAGCTCTGGGCCAGTTTTGGGATTGGATTTTCGATTTTGAAAATTATGTATAATTAGTTTTCTTTCCGCTTCTGTTATTTGTTCTTCAATATGATATTTGCCACTAAGTTAAAAGAGAAACTAAATTATATTTGAATACAGCTAATGAACGATTTTCATTTTTGCCTATAAAAATAAAATTTTTGCTGTTTTTGAAACATTGATTATTGTTAACAAGTGTTTTTTGTCCTAAAATATATATCAAATTACTAGTATCACCTTGAAAAAGATGAAGTAAATAGTAAATTTTTAGAAATTACTTAAGTGGAACAGTTTTATAATTACCAACTATATACGCTACTGACACGGTTTCATGTTTAACACACCCCAAAAAAGTAGGTTCTTAATACAACCGCCATATTTTTTTACGTATGTACGCCAATTACTTCAGAATGGCTTCACCGATTTGAATGAAATTTTTTGCGTTACGTTCAGGAATTTGTTACCGTGGTCGCATATCATTTTGACTGAAATTGGTTCAATAAAATCCAAGAGAACGCTTGTAATATGGCGGAAAAAAAGTTGTCCGATTTAAATTTAGTACGAGAGAGTTTTCGGTGTTGCAGATTACGAACCTTTTTTCTGATTAAATATAATGAAGTTTCTAAGGGACGTAGATTATTTTCTTTCACTCAGTATAGCATGCTAATGAATTTATATTAGATAAACTATTTAAGTATTCAATCAACTGAAAAAAATTTTATATTATAAATGGTCTAGGATCCAGTGGATGTAAACTCTAGTTTATATTAAAAAATGCTATAAGCAATACTACCCAAGACATTTTTTTTGTTTCTGAATGATCCTGTAAATTCTGCCAGTATCTATCCAGCGTGTAATTTTTTTATAAAAATATTGGCTTTACAAACTCTTTAAAAAGAGATCGACATTGTCAATTATTGATTATCTATATTTATGCTATTATATATATAAAAAAAAAGATTTTTGTTTTTTATAAATGACCAAAAAACGTACCTTACTAAGCTGACCCAAATTTTAAGCCATATTTCTTAACATTACTGTGGGACCTACATTTTATCTCAAAAAAATAATAATTTCCATTAAACATAAGCTCAAAAATACAATGCTTCAAAGCGCAGTATATTCCTCTCCGTTAGGTTACGGATACGCTGTGTTGCGCTACACCAGTAACCGTAAATCGGAATGACTTTTTATATCCACCTCTCGTTTTACTCAGATTTAAAAAGCTCATAGAATTAATATGGATATAGTAGGTAGAAGACAAATTTGTATTTTTTATATGAAAAGCTTTTTTGGAGAAAAAATAAAAAATAAACTAATTTTTGTGTTGATAATTTTGAGAAAAATTTTGCTATCACAGCGTGATAAAGAAAACTTCATAAGTCCACAGGCTTGACTTAAAACAATGATTTTATGAACCTGAAATTTATTGCAAATATTTTGAATTGCTTAGATATTAAAATATTGATTTCCACATTAATGGTTGATAATCAACAGTATAATTAAACCAATAACGATATTCTGTTGTATAATGTGTGTCTGTTTGGGCATTCATAGGATCTAATAAATTTTGTACACAAACTAAGTAATTATTCACTTAATGTCGATTTTATGCTGAATTGAAATGATGAGAACCTAAATTGCCTACCCAATTTTCAGTTTCAATTAATACAAAGTTAATTCGATTTTTGATTAGTTAATTAATTATTTGGTCGCCACACTTGTCACTTTAATAGCCAACTTCACTAATATATCGTGCTTTGAATTAGGTTTTGTCATGCACTTGTTGAGGTATTGTTAAGAAACCATTTGTTACTAACTTAAAGCAACAAAGTTCCTTGGATTACCTAGAACAGAGTAAAGAATTTGTTTAAAATGTTTTAAACTAGTGTATATATACAAAAGAGATACCGGTAAACTAGCAGAGCAACTTCGGTCGCTATGTGATGTTTGAGATATGTTAGAAAAAATATGTACCTAGCCATATTGATCAGAACAATATTTGTAAGGTCATTAAGCTATTAAAATAGAATTAAAAGGCTGGGTCTTCAGATTTAACCAACCCAAGTATTTGAAAGAAAATGAAAACAAAGATTCTCAAAAATCGTCGCTTGGAAGAATCTACTTTTACTATAGCATTAAATATTTGCTTCGAGAATTTTGATAATTGACTAGGCATGAACAAAGCTTCAACAAGATGAATTTCAAAATTGACTGTCTCACAAAAACTGCTTAAGCAATATATTTTAAAGATTATTTCTAACCTTTGGATATTGATTCTGTCATTTTGTCTAAGCTAGTGACAGGCGACAACTTGAAATATCGAAATAAAATTAGAGTCTAAGGAATAGGTTCATAAGGCTTTCTCCTAAAAAGACTCGCATATAATATTCAGTTCGGAACCCCATAACCACTATTCTTTGGGAACAAGCAAAATTTATTCTTGTTACACACTACAATAACAGCAGTTATCTTCTGTCATACATTAATAATCTTAAGTAAGCCTAATGATCTAGAACGTTCTGATTAGGGTCAAAAGGATGTCTTCCTTTTGCAGGTCATTGCATTGATATTTTAATTCAGAACAACTCTATTGAAGAGCGTGAAAAGATTAAATTTCTGGTCATTTAAACGGACGAATGTTTAAGTTTTAAAGTCACTGTAAATATGTTTCAAGTAAACAGAATAGTTTGGTTTATATGTTCAAGAATGGACGTAGTATTCTAGACAGGCGCGGATCCGGGGGGGGGGGGGCGATCCAACTCTACCTTTTACTTGAGAGAGATCTTTCCTTCTCCAACGGACATTTTCCGAACGATCTATAAGAACAGATTTCCGATCTGTTTTTTTCCAGCAAAAATTAAGTTTTCTGAGCAATTTCCATAGCTCAGTTCCTTTAATTTCAGGTAAATCCCGATCTTCATCGATTTTAGTTAGAATTTTGTCGACGGTTTGGATCTGTTTCTCATAATAAAATGTATATATAACTCCTTTTATAGCAGTTTACATCTCTTCTTCCAACGAGGTTTTTCGTCTGCCTGTGATCGAATGTAGCTTGGGAGTACTAACAATTCCAGTCGTTTTTTTTCCTTCATTATTCGGTACATAGTAGATTTTCCAACTCGTCATGTTGAAACACATCTCAATAGAGCTTTTAACATTATTTTCTAGATACTAATATCTTAAGGCATCATAAACATTCATCGTAATAAGGTTGTCGTTGAGGAAAAAATGCCCTGGTTTAAAGATTTCGGAATAGATATAGATGTGGAAGCCATATCTTTTGGGTAAATTACTAATCTAAAATAATATATAAAAACAAGCACAAACAAGATAAATCACTAAGGACACACGGTAAGGTGTACATTGCTGACTGACAGAAATTAAATTGAACTATCAGAAATTTTATTGTTGCAGTAAATTTAAAAATGCTTATAACATTTAAATACAATTAAATATAATTAGATTTACGGCAGTCCTCAGTTACCTACGGCACTGGAGCAGGTACGTTGAAAGTTTCGGTAACAATGTTATTACTCTCTCTAGTTTTTGAATCGAGTATAGAAATGTATATGCTTGCGATCGCCTCTCCTCTTTCCAAGTGCTTTGAGTTCAGGAAAATAGAACCGATTCTGCCTTTTATATTAGGAATGTGTATGCTGCTGGCACTCCCCCCCCCCCCCCGTTGACAACTTGTTTTTATTGTGATAGCCCCCCTCCAAGAGCTTTGAGTTCAGGAAAATAGATTCGATTTTGCCCTTTAGACTAGGAATGTGTATGCTGCTCGCATCCTCCTCCCCTGTCGGCAATTTGCCTTTTCTCGTGATCGCCCCCCACCTCTCCAAGAGCTTCAAATTCAGAAAAATAGACCCGAACCTGCCTTTTATACTACAAATGGGAATGTTGCTGGTGTCTCCCCCCCCCCCTCCCGTCGACAACTTGCTTTCGCTTGTCATAGTGTACTTTTGTGATATCACCACCCACTCCTTCCAAAGACGCCCATGATTCTGGATAAAATACAGTTTCTTACTGTTCACAACGCCCAAGTTGACTGGCATTTATAATACGGAGTTACTTTCTGGGGTTCGCCACCTTTCACCTATAAAGTACAAAAAAAATCATTGAATGTATTGCCAGTATACCTAGTATTTTTTCATGTAGAAGTCTTTCTAAGGAGTTTGGAATATTAACTATTCCAAGTTAATTTGTTTTTAAAACGTGTATCTATCTTTATAAATATAAATTAGCAAATCGTCTTAAAGAACATCATTTTGCAAAAGTTAACGAGCTAAAAGATGATATGGATATCTATTTTGAATGCCAATAGTAGATTTGTTTATTGTTGGAGGAAAAACTTTTACAATGCTCCTCGTATTTTTTGAAATTGCAAAAAAGCTAGGTTAAGTTAAAATATACTATTTGGAAATTTTATTTCATTAAATTACATAGATTTAAATATATATATATATATATATATATATATATATATATATATATATATATATATATATATATATATATATATATATATAGCCAGCGATTGTGATTAATTGCAAAGTTCCATTGTTACCTATTGAAATTTAAATGTGTTATGTTGCCTGTAGTTTTACTTATATTTTAAAAACACAATAAAACTAATCAATTATAAAAGTTAAGAGATTTGATTGGTCGTAACAATGGTAAAATGTGAAACGGTCTTTTGCGTAAGTGCGACAAAATGATGCCTATGTAGGCGGACGTGCGAGGGAGAGATCTCAAATCGTCCGTAGGCGTTCTCCCCCGGACGTGTGTTTTTTTCATTGATAGAGAGATTGAAATGCTCAATTCCAAAGTCAAAATTAGCAATAAGTTAAAAGTTTGAGTTAATGTAGGTGTACCGTAAAGCAGGTCCATCAAATTTTGTTTTACTGTTTTAGAATTGTATAAAATTTGCCGTGGGTTATTCGTACGAAAAACTTGTGATGTCAAAGAACTCACTTTTAAAATAGATAAATTACAAATAATTTAATATATAAAAACACACTCTTGCTGAGTAATGTAATTATCCAGATGGGCTATCAAGTATAAACTTGATCGTAGGCTTAAAAACTATTATGAAGACAAAACAACTACATCTTCTTTAGTTAAAGCAAAAATAAAATGTTTTAGAAATGTTATATATAAATTCGAAATTACATTAAAATACAATCAGATTCAAATTATATGTCTGAGGTATATGCTAACTGTAAAACAATACAACAAAATTTCTAGTAGTGTTATTGCTTTATATTGACACAAATTTCAAGTGTTGACTAACTGTCAATTGAGTACCTGATGACAGAGAGAACGCATACGTATACCCGTTCACATGAATAGGCTTTCATCATACTTAAATAAAGCACTTTTTTCCGTCTTTTACAATATTATGAACACTGACGGCTTATAATATTTATACTATTTATAGTATTACAAAAATACAGCTTGAGTTACAGACGATAATACAGTAATAAATGAAAGGCGAGTGAAGAATACTTGACTACAGACTTTATACCTAAGACGATAACAATATCAAAGTTAACTCTATATAATTTCCATGTCGAGAATAAAGGGGTCAAGAAAAATAAACTTAGGAAAAACAGAAGATGCTGTTTAAGCAGAAATTAATGGAAATATTTTAAAAATTAAAACACCAGTAGGTCCTGGCAATTACATATATAATTTCCAAGTGGAAATCTTTACAACAGTACTGTGTAAATTTAATTCTTAATTAGCGTTATAATGCCTGAATTTATTATTAGTTTTTTTTCTAGATACTGACATCCCAGATTTGTGCTCTTTTTCAATAAATTTAAGCTTGTTTTTAAATTATAAAATTTTTTGCATTTTCAGTTTTGCTATGAAGATAATAAATATGTGTAGGTACAGGAACTGTTGTGTCCCTGATTATCTTGATCCACCAAACATCATTTTCCCAATCTTCAAAATAATAAACAACGATTTGGTGAGTGGATTGTTCTGTATGACAATCCCAAGTTATTGACGTTGAATCTTAATCAATGCGGATAATAAAAGTTCAATCATGTATATTAATAAAACTAATTTTAACTTTTCAAAAATGTGAAATAAAATTATTGACGAGTTAAGATCAGAATCAGTATTTTATTTGTAATTACCCACAAAATATTTTTAATTTTAGTAAATTTTATTAAGATGTGATATTGAAAATTAATTAAAAATTACTACAATTAAAAAGGAGATAGATAAAATCAGCTGTTTTTCGAGGCCTCGGACCTAAACATGGACGTCTGGACATGGAATGTTTACAAAAACAAAACGCCACGAATGGGTCACAATCAGTAGTAATTTGCCAACTGTTTTGGAAAAAAATAAGGGAAAACCATATAACTTGTTAATATCCAATTTTTATGAAAAAAAAATTATTATTATGATAATATATTTCATATAATATTTATAAACAATTTATTGTTACAACAGTAAACTAATATCTTTAAAATAGTATGCTTTATAATGCTTCAGTTTAACTCCCAGAGAATTCAAGATTTCTAAGTAGTGTGATAAACTATGAAATCTGGCAACCTCGCAAATTTCTTTTACGCTATCGTACGATCAAGGTTGAATCCGGTCCATTCCTAAAAATTTTGACATATGACATTTTTGTGGTTGACGTTGTGTGTCTTGGATCGTTTTTTAATTTTTTGTGATTGCAAAAGTGTTTTTGTAAGTGACTAATTATTCATTAGTGACAAAATGGTCAATCAGTGCCAAGTTTGCCGAAAATTGGATTATTTATTTCCAAATTTAACTTTTCACAGGTAATGACATAATTTAGGTTAAGTTTGGTATCATAGGCGGGTAATTTGGGATTTTAGATTTTGTTATCAGTGATTTTTTATAGATTTCCCAGTGATTCTAACCGCCGAGACCTTTGGATTAATATATTAGAACTACAAGATAAAATCTTGCCCAAATGATTTCTATTATCGATTTGATGGTGTTCGTGTTTTAAAGTTAGACCAACATAATAGAAGCCCACCATTTTCTATTATTTTTCATTAACATTTCCCTCGTAGTATTACACCAAATAGTGCCGCTTTTCCTATCTTTTTACAATTTTTTCCTTAATTTTTGTTTTCCCTGTTACTTGTAAAAGTGTAAAATTTTCATTTAACCATGATATTACAAAATCTGCAAAAAAAACTCATAAACGTTATAAATAAATATGACTTGCCTAATAACTGCCATGTGTGAAAAGTCCAGAAATGAAACTTTAATTTCTGCAATGTTTATTTATTTTTATTCGATGTCCGATAGTTACATAGTCTCAAATTTGCTTTACATAAATTAGATAATGTCAGTAAGTAAGAAAAAAAAGTATGTTTTATTGTACGTTATTCTGTTTTATGTATATAATTGTAATATGACCAACAAGTAATATATTTAATAATAGCATATACTTATTTTTATCCCACACATTTCCTTATCGGTATATTTTGTCATAAATATTTTAGGATACTAGGAACAGTGAAAATCAAGAAATACACTAATGATATTAAATTAAATAATTTCCGTTAGAAACACATGACAGATTGTCGATTCGAGATATTAAAAATTTTCAACAATAGTACTGCCAAAACCTGATGGGCAAACAAATTTAATTGTTATTTGCTTTTGTAATATACAATTTTATTTTTATTAATTTGTTTTATTGTATTTCTTTAAATACCAATTTCTTATGATTGGAGTTTGGGGACTGTTCAGTGAAACAGGTTTAACTGTAACAAGTCTTTCAGATTAATACCTAAATTGAAACAGTCTATCATATATATTCCAAACCATAATTGAAATTACATACAAATATTAACAGGTTATTTCTTGAAAATGAATTTGTAAATATTCTATTTTCTCCTGAACACATACACCGTCGAATATATATTTTTTAAATATTTCCATTTTTGATTTGCTTCATTTATTAACTTACAAAAAATATCTCCATTTTCTCGGTTTAGGAATTTTGTACTAGTGTTATTATTTTTACAAATAATTGGTATACTAACCAAACGTCAAAGTAGTCATATATGCATACCACGACGTCGTTACATTTATTCAGTATTGCACTTCAATATTTGAGACATTAGAACTTTGGTAAGACTAGTTTTTTACGATGTTCATGGCTGACGTTAAATTTCATATGCGAGTGTCTGTATGGCATACACACGTTAGGAATAATAAAAATAGACAGCGAGTCCATAAAATTTAGAAAAAAAATTTCAATCACAGTAATATTCAAGAAACAAAGTTTTTGCCGAAAAATATTACACAATTTTTTACTTTGGACTTGGATAATTCTTACATGGTACTCTGTTTTAAATAATAACTATTGGCTTGGATAAAAAAAGTTTATTTCAAATCATTAATGTCGTGAAAGAAAAATGATATGAATATTACGATTATTTTTATATTGAATCCTGATTTATGTTCAAGTACAACAACTTCCGTATCACGACATATAGATAGAATAATTAACTATTTCTTATGAAAAAAAATTTATTTCAATTCTGCAAATAAAAGCATCATAGAATATTAATTGATATTTTTATTCATTTTAAAATTGTTACGCCGCTGGCGTATGATAGATTGTGAGCTATGATACCCCTCTAACCCCTGGCCTACAAACATGTTGGCGCTTATAAATTTCCTATTCATGAATGACTAGCCTGGTCCATTCTCTACTATGTCTATGGACCTAAATATAAAAAGTTTTTATTCAAGCAATTTTTTTCGTCTTTATGTATTTACTTCCATTGTGTAACTTAACATTTCTATAAAAATTATACCAAAATTATTCTTGTAAGTCGTCAAAAATATATATTTCGTGATTTTTTAATTTTCATGTTCAGTTTAACTTTTTTGTTTGTATGAGACTGATGCTGTCGATAAACCAAAAGAAACTAATAAATATCAAAGATATTGAACTGTATAACTAAACAAAAAAAATATTGGATTTATTGAGCACGCTATAATGACATAATCAATAAAAGTTTGAAAATTAGCTGAAAATGGTAGAAAAAACTGCATGTTGGGTGATCGATTCAACCTTCAAGAGTAATTTTCAAACAATTTTAATATAAATGTAAAGTAAAAAAAAAACTGAACTAAATATGAAGAATGTTTTAAATACAAAATCGCGCTTGCGTTTTGAATAAAACTTTTAGAGACGCCCTGTAGATGAGCCTTCTTAAACAGAAAAAAGAAATTCTTCATTGCGAGTGAAAATTGACTTAAATATCGAAATTTAAAATATATGAATTTTCCAGCTAAAAATTTATCTGAAATATTATATAATTCTATTAATGCGTCATTATGTTTTATCCCGAAATCTACAAATCGCATTCAAAGAAACTCTATTTAAATCCCAGTGCTGAGAAATACAAATTCGGTGTCAAATGCAGGCAACTGCGAATACCGTCATCTGCGCTTCGGAATCAGAGCGGATAGAAAATAGAACAGTGCATGCAATTTTTTAAATTTCTGGTTAAAGGAAGAGATTTAGGACAAGTTTAAGTTTGAAACAATGTAGGGTTTTTATTTTAAGGCAGATTTGCATCTTTGTTGAAAAAGCTTTTCTAAAAATGTGAGAATGAAAATTACGACGATTTGTAATTTGAGTTACGTTTTCCTAAAAGTGTAATTTACCGAGAATATAACCAGTTATTTTATATACAATACTTTCGTTATTTTTTCCGTATTTCTAGAACGTTTTCTCCCTTTTTGATTCCTTAAGAATCTAAAATTCAGGGTCCATGCTACCTCTGATTTCCACAGTAATTTGAATATTGGTTTCACCAAATTTACTGCAGAGGTAATCCGCAATGGATTCACGACCTTAATAAAACTAGTAGAATTTCTGCTAATTTCTTCAAGTGTTAGACTTTGCTTTCCACTATTTTACTTAAGAAGTGTCACTTGTCACATCTGAAGAGGGCGCTTACAAGGGATCTGTAATGATGGAGATGTAGATAAAGAATTAATATATTGGGACACCTTAACCGACTTCTAAAAGAAGGAGATTGTCAATTCGTCGAGTATGCATGTTTTTTTTTATGTATGTACACCGATTACTCCGGAACGGCGGCTCCGATTTGAATAAAATTTTTTCCGTTATGTTTAGGAAGTTACTACGATGGTCCCATATTTTTTTGGACGAAATTGGTGCAGTAAAATCCAAGATGGCGCTGACAATATGACAGCCGAAAAAAACTAGTTTTGACGGATTTTTCTCCAAAATTGCTACGAGGAAATTTTCGGAGTTGTACCCAACGAATCTAAAATTATTTTTTAAAAATTCAATATAGAGAATCCAATATGGTGGACAAGAAAATTTAATTTTGTTCGATTTTCTCCAATATTGGTGTGGGGGAGTTTTCAAGATCGCACATATCGAATCCAAAATATTTTTAAAAAATTCAATATGACAGATTCAATATGGCGAACAAAAAAGTCAGTTTAGTTCGATTTTCTCCAAAATTGGTACAGGGGAATTTTCGGGGTCACACATGAGGAATCTAAAATTTTTATTTAAAAATTCAATATGGCGGACAAAAACATCAATATTTTTCGATTTTCTCCAAAATTGGTATGGGGGAGTTTTCGGGGTCGTACATAACGAATATAAAATTATTTTTAAAAAATTCAATGTGACGTATCCAATATGGGGGATAAAAAATAAATTTTATCCAATTTTTTCCAAAATTGATATGGAGGAGTTTTTGAAATCGCACAAAAAAAAATTAAATATGGCGGATCCAAGATGGCGGATTAAAGGATCTACATGTCTCGATTTTATCTAAAATTAGTATTGGGGGATTTTTGTTAGCGTCAATTACGAATTAAAAATATTTTTTGAAGAACTCAATCTGGCGAATTCAACATGGCATCCTAAATATTTTACATTTTTCGATTTTCTCCAAAACTGATATAGGGGATTTTTGAGGATGTAAGTTACGAATTTATAGTATTTTTTTCTGGATTCAATATAGCGGACTAAAAATTTTACATTTTTCGATTTTGTTCAAATGTGGGACTGAATCGTTTTTAAGGATGTAAATTATTTTAAGAAAATCTAATATGTCAGAGGCAATATGACGGTCTAAAAATTTTGAATTTCTGGATTTCATCTAAAATTGGTACTACGGGGCTATGAAGGGTTTAGATTTAGATTACATTGAGACGTTAAAATTATGTTTTTGAAATTTAATATGACGGATCCAATATAGTGAGTTGAAAATTTTACCTTATTTGCATTTTATCAGATTTTGTATTAGGGTGTTTTTGGGGTCATGTATTACGAATATGAAGTTAGTTTTTTACAATATTAGATTGACAAGGGAGTGAAGGAGTGAAAATTTTAAGTTTTCCTATTTTGCCTAAAACTGATATTGCGGGGTTCTTGGACCGTATACAAACTCAATATGCACTATAAAATATATCGAGCTAAGTTCTTTAAATATCGATATTGGGAGATTTTAGGGCCTATATTACGAATTTAAAATTAATTTAAAATTTAAGATAGTGGATTTATTATGACAGACTAAATATTTGTTTGATACAATTTCACCGGTTTTTGTAGAATTCTAGGAATCAAAGAATTTTTGGTGGTTCAGTTTAGGGTGATTGCAACTTTGGATAAAACGGATACTTTTGTGCCACCTTAGTCATTGCGAGGTACACTAATCTCGATTAGTACTTAGTTCAAATAATCTATGGATATCATAATGAACTCAAAACTAAAAATCGGAACATAAAATTTTTATAAAATAATTGAACCGACTTCTAAAAGTGCGCTAAAAAGTGAAAAATAACTATAAATTTCTATATGAAATTGAAATTTTTGAAGTTGGCGCTAAGTTATTTCTAAATGAAGCAAATAACTATTAATATATACAAATTATAGTAAGAAAGCAATTACAAACAAAGTATTGTTAATCTGTTTATGCGAATCCCATTTTGTCAGATATTAGTTTGGCGCCGACTTCAAAAATTTTAATTTTATATTGAAATTTATAGTTATTTTTCACTTTTTAGCACACTTTTAGAAGTCGGTTCAATTTTTTTTATAATTTTTTTTTTATCTTCAGTTTTTATAATGCACCCGTGTCACTAGAGGCAATTATTATCGGGTATCCCCTCATCTCGTTTATCATTCATTGTGTCTAGTGCTTGGTGATTATAATATAATTTTTCATCTCAGAAAAGCTCCTATAAACAGCAGGGACACACGAACATTAAATCTTAAAAATTATCAAACAAAATATCTAAATTTCACATATTACCTCTTTTTGGCAAGGAAAAAGAACTTATTACAATAAAACAGATCGCATTAGACAATGGCTATAGTGAAGTGCTAATTAACAATTTAATAAATTAAAAACAAACTACACTCAACTGAATATACCCACCCAACATAAATAAAAATAATGCTAAATACTCCACCCCTACATATTTTGGACTAATATCAGATGGAATAGCCAATGTCTTAAAAAAACAGAATTTAAAAATCGCATTCAAATCGTCACAAAAACTGTTATACATGTTTTATGCCAAAAACAAAATTTCCTTTTTACAAAAGTCAGGAGTTTATACCCTAAATTATTCGAATTGTAATAGCTGTTACATCGGACGGGAAGAAATTTTCACACAAGATATAAAGAACACAAGATATAAAGAACACAAGACTGTATTTTATTGAAAAAATATAATTCAGTTTCATACAGACAGGCCATAGTTTCTCAGATGTTAACAATATTCAAATTTTGCATACCAAACCCACAAGTAAAAAACTTAATATCTTAGAAGCCATATAAATTTATAAATGCAATAAAACCAGTACAACTAACCTTCCTAATGATCAAACAGGCCCAGTATATTATTCTTTGCTTGATGTTCTACCTTTTGTAGCTAGATAGTAGTAATAAAAAATATGCCAGCTAAAAGGTCTAACAAAATAATGTCAATCCGTAGTTTTTAAGGCATTGCGTTTGAGAATATAACAGTGTTACAAAACCGCGGTCACGCCAATCACTACATAGTATAAAGCAAAGTCGCTTTCTCTGTCCCTATGTCCCTTTGTATGCTTAAATCTTTAAAACTACGCACCGGATTTTGATGCGGTTTTTTTCAATAGATAGAGTGATTCAAGAGGAAGGTTTATATGTATAATAACATCCATTAAATAGTGGAGAAATACTGTTATTTTTGAGGTTTCTAATGTGATGTCGTTAATTATCATATTTTTTTCCGCTTACATTGCAAACGCAGGCTGAACTCTACGAGATTTATCAAAATAATGTACTAATTATTTGTACACATTGAAAAGGTCTACAGAAAACTCCGCGATGGTATATGTCTATCTCTCATGGATATCCCACAATAACATTTTTTTGTCATTTACTTTTTACGACAAATAATGGCAAATTTTGAAGCGATTTTAACCAATACAGCATTAATCCTTATCCAATTAAATAGCTTAAATACATTGTTGATTTAATATAGATCTATATGGTCCTTTACAGCACAAGATTTAAATGAATATTTTCGAAGATATTACAGATTTAAAATTGCGGGAAGTAGCGCTTGCGGCGGTACTGGCCGACCGGGGCGGCGGCAGCGTGCCTATAAATAGCGCGTCGGAGGCCGATGTACTAATTGTTGTAAAAATAAAATAAATAGTCACAGTTTTTCTGTAGTGTATTTAGTATCAGCATTGCACCCGTGCGAAGCCGGGGCGGGTCGCTAGTTTAATAATAAAAGTGACAATTTTAACAAAGCAAATTTTGTTTTATTAGTTATTTACAATGTACTATCACAAAGTAACAGACTACTCAACCAAACATTTACATTTCTCTTTGAAAGCCTCGGCAGGTTTTTTCCTTTGCAAAAATAAAAAAGTAAAATACGAGTCCATGTCCATGTCCAGTTAAAATTGACCCTAAATTAATAGCTACAAACAATATTACGCATAATTTGCTTTTAAAGTAACCTGGTGACTGACATCAAATTTCAAAAGGAAAAAAAACTATACCACTAACAGAATTATCTCGAAACAACTGCAACTCTTCTTGCCGACCCCAGTAATACCACCCGACAAAAGAATATATTTGAAGTATTTGGATTCCCTAAAAATTATTTTCAAACTTTCTACCTCCATTGTCAACATTTTTAAAACAGTTGATTGATTGATTAATTAATATCCACATCATCATTTCGTTTACACACTGTAAAATGAAAACCAAGCAAAATTATTTAATGACTGAAAAATCAACAACATGTTATGCCTAATTTAAAAGCAAAAATCCAACCCTTGCTCTTGATATCGCCCTATGACAGTTATTGCTCCATTACCTTTAATTTACCCAGCAATCCACATCTAATATCGATTATTGCAACCCTCCCGAACGACCTAAATTTTTAATAAATGAAGATATTCCCTTCATGGATCCAATATACATCGAAAATGTCAGGTGGGAGCCCTTCTGCCACTCAGACCCTAAATGAAAAATTAAGGGTCCTTCAAAGCTAAGTTGCTTCACATGTTACGAACTAATTATTTAGTAGGGTTAATACAGGTCCGGAATGCCCTACAAACATGACCTAGCGCGGGCAAGTGGATTCGATGGGATAATTTAATCGTCCCATAAATTCTTTAAGGGACTCCCCGAAGTTAATTTTTAATATTACCGTTTTCAGTTTTATTTCAGCATTTTATAGCATTAGTCGATATTGATCGAACAATCAGAGTTTATTGTTATATAAGAAAGAAAGTGATAATGAATATTTGAAACCCAAAATGAATGAAATATATATATATATATATATATATATATATATATATATATATATATATATATATATATAGTGAAGTCAATAAACTCATAAAAAGGAAAATTAAGCAAGTCAAAGAACTCTGGCTCGAAAATTCCTGTAAAGAAATAGAGAACCTCCAAAAAAAACACGACAGTTTCAATCTCCACAGGAAATTTAAATATATCCCCGGAATCAGAAATCCAAAAAATGCTCATTTACTCAAGGACGCCGACGGAAGAGATACATCAGTAACCTTTTTGACGATGCTATTCGAGAAAACGCTGCACATACACATACACATACTATATGCAGCAGCGAGATAGACAGGGGCCCCAGTATATTGAAATCAGAAGTCAGGAAAGCAATACAGCAAGCCAAAAATAATAAGGCATCTGGACCAGATCAAATCCCTGCTGAGTTGCTTAAACTTCTAGATGAGGAAAATATTTTCTACTTAACCACTTTCTTTAATAAAATCTACAACGAAGGAATAATACCAGATGATTGGTTAGAATCGCTGTTTGTAACATTACCAAAAAAAAGTAGACCCACTAAATGTAGCGACTTTAGGCTGATTAGTTTAATGAGCCACACACTTAAGATACTTCTACGAATTATACAGAACCGAATATTCCTTCTATGCGAAAATAGAGTGAGTGATAAGCAATTTGGATTTAGAAATGGTCTAGGAACAAGAGAGACACTATTTTGTATGCGCGTTCTCCTACAAAAGAGCTGTGAATTCCGAAAGAACATCTACGTCTGTTTCATCGACTTTGAAAAGGCATTCGACCGAGTACAACATGATAAACTTTTTGAGTGCCTACAAGCAGCAGGTCTAGACCACTACGATATAAGACTGCTAAAACATCTGCATTACAATCAAGTAGCCTCTATCGAAATTGAAAACAGTCGTACTCAAAACCTACCCATCAAACGTGGAGTAAGACAGGGTTGCGTTCTGTCACCCTGTCTCTTTAATGTATACTCTGAAGAAATATTTAGAGAGGCTTTGGATGACAGACAAGAAGGAGTAAAACTAGGCGGAGAAGTAATCAACAATATTAGATTTGCTGATGATACGGTCATTCTTGCAGAAAACATCGAGGATCTCCAAACATTAGTAAACCTAGTCAATGAAGCGAGCTGCCGAAGAGGCCTTAAAATCAACATCTCAAAAACAAAGTGGATGACAGTTGGAACGGTTACTGTAGATGAATGTCAACTTTGGCTCGATGGGAAGAGGATAGAGCATGTAAACCATTTCAAATACCTTGGCAGTTGGTTGAATGTAAATGGGGATCCAAATGAAGAGATAATAGCTAGGATAGAAATATCGCGTAAGGCCTTTATGACATAGAAACCAGTTCTATGCAACAGGAACCTATCAATGCATATTCGTAAAAGAGTCCTGAAATGCTATGTATGGTCTATTCTATTATATGATTGCGAGACATGGACACTAAAAACCACAACGCTAAACAAACTGGAAGCATTCGAATTGTGGTGCTACCGTCGAATCCTAAAGATAGCATGGGTTTCGCACACTCCCAACGAGGATGTTCTTAGAATAATGGATACAGATCGAGTGCTCTTGAGCATTATAAAGAGCGGAAAACAGAATACTTCGGTCACATAATTTGAGGACTTAAATAACAGCTACTTCGCCTTATAATATAAGGAAAAGTGGAAGGAAAATGATGGATAGGCCGAAAGAAGCTTTCATGGCTGCATATATATATATTAATTCCTTTCGTTAAAAGTTTTTCAAATCGGAAGATCGATAAGGTAATCAACGGAGCAAATAGGGAGAACTTTATTGTTAAATACAATTGATGCGGTACAGAGAGAATCAAAGAGAGTAAATTTTATTATGTAAAGATATACGGTGCACGCTTCCTTGCCAGAGTTTTTGAGAGGGCTAAAGCAAGGGGGAACTAACATAAAATATGAAAGTTTTGATCTAACCAAACAAGTCAACAGACAGAATTGCTGAGTTAAATATTGCATATAAATTTGGCACCAAAAGCAGCTTAGTTGCGTGCATCATTTGATTGTTTTTCTTTCAAAAATTGATAAAACAAAATAGACTAATAAAAAAATTTTATTTATCACTACATAGTATAAAACAAAGTCGCTTTCTCTGTCCCTATGTCCCTTTGTATGCTTAAATCTTTAAAACTACGCACCGGATTTTGATGCGGTTTTTTTCAATAGATAGAATGATTCAAGAGGAAGGTTTATATGTATAATAACATCCATTAAATAGTGGAGAAATACTGTTATTTTTGAGGTTTCTAATGTGATGTCGTTAATTATCATATTTTTTTCCGCTTACATTGCAAACGCAGGCTGAACCCTACGAGATTTATCAAAATAATGTACTAATTATTTGTACACATTGAAAAGGTCTACAGAAAACTCCGCGATGGTATATGTCTATCTCTCATGGATATCCCACAATAACATTTTTTTGTCATTTACTTTTTACGACAAATAATGGCAAATTTTGAAGCGATTTTAACCAATACAGCATTAATCCTTATCCAATTAAATAGCTTAAATACATTGTTGATTTAATATAGATCTATATGGTCCTTTACAGCACAAGATTTAAATGAATATTTTCGAAGATATTACAGATTTAAAATTGCGGGAAGTAGCGCTTGCGGCAGTACTGGCCGACCGGGGCGGCGGCAGCGTGCCTATAAATAGCGCGTCGGAGGCCGATGTAATAATTGTTGTAAAAATAAAATAAATAGTCACAGTTTTTCTGTAGTGTATTTAGTATCAGCATTGCACCCGTGCGAAGCCGGGGCGGGTCGCTAGTTATTCATAAAACGCTTAAATTATTAAAAATTATACAGAACTTTTTCAAAAACGGCTAAACTAATTTATAATACGATTCTGTTGATAAATAATAATTATAAAAACAATAAGGACGCTCGATTTTTAAATGTTAATAAAACAATTCTTGTGATATCCACTAATTTTTTATTTAAAATAACATTTCACGGCATTAAGTATGGAATATAACGTCGTTCAAATGTCCGTCATGACATTGTTTGGTGGCACTTATTCGGGAGAGCCGATTGTCGATGATTTATCGCATATATTTGAAGGAATTTGCTAGATGGCGTTCGTTATGTTCACTTTCAGGGCTTCAATTGCAATGGCAGACCTCAGAGGAAGAAATCTAACGGCGTTAAATTGCACGATCTCGGTGTCCAGTTCACCTCGCCGCCGCGCGATATAACCATGCCCTCAAATCGCTCTTGGTGTTGGAATCACATGTCGTCCGCATCCATATCATCCAGTTTAGGCCACAAGAAGTTACTTATTATCGATTTCTAGAGCTAGCCGTTGACGGTTATGGCCATGCCAGTTTCTATTTGGAAGAAGTACGGACCGACGATTCCGCCACACCGAATAGTGACTCTCGGGATGCATTTGATGCTGGCGGATCTCATGTGGATTAGTATCGCCCCAAATTTGACAATATTACTTGTTCATACATCCATTCATTCAAATATTGGCCTCATCGTTAAATATGTTTTTTAGAGGAAATTTAGGTTAACTTCCGACTGCTCCAGAGCACAACCAGCGAACGCATGGTATTGTTCATGGTCGTTTACCTTAAGTTGGATTAGCTGAATTTATTTGGATACCAATACAAGCCCAAACGCAAAATTCTTCAATTTGAAGTTGTAAAAACGTCAAATTCTTGAAACAACGAAAAATTGTCTGCCTCGGGTTTTCCCGGCAACGCTCCCGCATAGCAGCGTTAAGTGGTGTACGGATGTTAAAAGATTACTTACCAAATCGATTGATTCGAATTTGGCCACCAAAGGTCGAATACAATAGGCAGGATGGTTGTGGCGAGGTTAAAAATCACGTAATCCGCGAAACGTTGCTCAAACAGAGCACTAATTTTGAAAATATACTTTGATGATTTGCTCTCGTTGTTCGAGGTTATAACTTTCCATGGTAAGTTGTCATAGACAACATATTTGCCAGCTGTTGCTTTAACAACGCCATAACCTAACAAATTTCAAGGGTCCTTATTAAAAGACCCATGGACGACGATGATATTTCTCGTAGCAAATTTAACAGTTACAGTAGTAAAATTGTAAACATGTTTTAATATTTTGTACTTTACGTTTCATTATCCTGATGAAATAAAAAAAAATCTTTAATATCAGGTTTTTGAACACTTTGTTTTATATCGAGTTCTAGAATATTTAAATATATGTGTTGATCCATTATTTCGTTAATGAAATTTAAACTTCCTGGCCTTCATCTCTTATACATCCACAAACCATTACAAAGACACCGCCATGTTTAACAGTCGCTAGTAATTTTCTTTTAGATTGGTTGGGTTCCTTCATACCTATAGTCAAAAAGCCGGTGAACGTTTTAACATATGCTAACCTTCTCCAATAATTTTCTGTAAAGAAAGTAATGAAATTTTATAACTAAAAAATAAAGCCAAATTCCCAGACTTTAACCAAAGGGCTTAAGATGATAATAGGGGGTGTAAAGCAGAATGTTTATTCTTAAAAAATGTGGTAAGCTGCTTACATGAAAATGTTTACAAACGTCGGTTGTAACTCGTATAAATCGATGTCCAAATTACAGACAGCCAGAAAATTTTGTGCAAAAATTAACTTCCTTTGTCAAAAACAGCTAGACTTAGATATAAGATATAATACATGAAATATGTCTATAACTTTACGTAGAATCTAAATTTAAACAACATCTAAGGTGCTCCATTTAAAATTTGCAAGAAGGCATCAAATTCCGGTATAACCCGAAGTTTCACAATTTTCAAAATATTTTAGCCGAATTGTTCCCACCAACCTTAATAAACTGCCAAATTATAAACATTTTCCAGTGTCGTGGGACACACTGTAGATTTAAGTTATATTAGAAAAATTTGAATTTTAAATCACCATTAAATCTTTTTTTTCGAATCTTAAAATAAGCCATGTAAAGAGATATTTCAAATATCTTCTTCAAATGCCTTCTCCATTGCGGAGATTGGCAATCATAATAGCTATTTTAATTTTTAAGGCAGTTGCTCTAAATAGTTGTTTTGAGCTGCATCCAAACCATTCTCTTAGATTTTTTAGCCATGAAATTCGTCGTCGTCCTACGCCTCTTCTGCCACTTATTTTGCCTTGGATTATGAGATGTAAGATGCTGTACTTTTCTCCCCACATAATGTATCCGAAATATTGCAGTTTTCTCTGTTTTACTGTTATCTCGACTTATTTTTCTTTCTCTATTCTTCTCAACACTTCGGCGTTCGTTACTCGATCCACCCACGAAATCCTTCTATAGGTCCACATTTCAAAAGAGTTAAGTCTTCTCATTGCCTCTCGATTCAGTGTCCATGCTTCCATTCCATAATATAGAACACTGTATACGTAACATTTAGTCAGTCGTATTTTCAGGGCTAACGTTAGATCTTTGCTGCAGATAACCTTTTTCATTCTAATAAAGTTGGCACGTACTTTCTCGATTCTGGTTTTTATTTCGACGGTATTGTCATTATTTTCTGTTACTAGGGTTCCCAAGTAAGTGTACTTCTTAACTCTTTCTATGTGCTGGCCTCCTACCATTAGGATTTCATTATTATTGGTGTTGTTCTTACTAATTATCATGAACTTGGTCTTTTTCGTGTTAAGAAAGAGTCCATATTCTCCACTAACTTTTAATATTTTATTCATTATTTTTTCTAGATGTTTCAAACTATCAGCTATTATTACGGTGTCATCTGCATACCTAATTTTGTTGATTAAAACTCCGTTTACTTTTATCCCTGCTGTTTCAGATTCAAGACTTTCCAATATGACCTCTTCAGAATAAGCGTTAAATAATAAGGGTGACAATATTCACCCTTGTCTGACCCCCCTTTGTATTTCCACATCTCCGAATATTTCCTGTCCAATTTTTACTGCAACTCGTTGATTGTAATACATATTTGATATCAACCTTAATCGTCAATCATTCAAATTTTTGCTTCTGAGTATCTCTATCAGTTTGTCATGTTTGACCCTATAAAAAGGTTTGTTGTAATCTATGAAGCAGACATAGAGGTCCTGATTGATATCCAAGCATCTTTGAGTAAGCACATTAAAAGCAAATAATGCTTCTCTTATACCCACCCCGTTCCGGAAGCCAAACTGTGTGTCACTAATATCCAGCTCCAATTTGGAATGTATTCTAGCGTGTACAATTTGTAAAAGGGTTTTCAAAGTATGTGACATGAGACTGATTGTTCAATAGCCAATATCAATTTACAAATTATGTACGATAAAAGTGCAAACTTTCCTTGAAGTTGCGCCTGAAAATCAATTTGGGCTTTATGATTCTTTTTCAAACTTTCGGTGTCCTAATTTACCGTAGTCAGGTGTTTTATATTTAATGATTTATTTATTATACATGGTGTAACTTTAGACCAAACCCGGTATAAAGCGACCTTTACCATTTCCCTAATACCTATAAGTAAGATAGAAAATGGAGAAGGGAAGCGCTCCTGTCAATCATGCCCTAAATAAGAAATAAGGTTTCCTCCAAAGTTAGACATTTTTACGTGATGGCCGGAGTTTCCAAAAGTTGTTGGGCAAACTTTTACTTCAAAAACTATAAATAAATTCTGTGCGTGTTCGGAAGAGCATGAGCTGATGTTGGGGCGAAAAATTAATAATACCTTAAGGAGATGTGTGGGATGATGTTGAAATATCTATTTAAAGTTTGTTTTGAAGTTTATTATTTTATTATGAGAACCAATTTTGTAGAGGTTCAATTTGTTATAACTTTGTCAGTAAAGTTTGCAACACTCTTTCTTTCCTGTCAGTGGCTAATCAATAATATTATGAAAACTCGGAAGTGGCGTATCTACACTATTTTAAAACTTTCTGAATTGGGCGCACACGAATATATATATATATATATATATATATATATATATATATATATATATATATATATATATATATATATATATATATATATATATACGAGGAAAACATTTTATCGTAGGACACAATGTATTATTTACTGTTTTTCTCTTCTATTTTCACTATTGTGTTCTAAGTAACCTAAAAGGACAAATGTTGCCTAGAGGCAATTTGAAAGTGAAATATATGTGTAATACCAACGTGACCTTGAAAAGGCACTGTCAACTTCAAGGTCATTATGAGGTACCACATTTAATTTTCTACAACTTTTGAGTGTAAAGTTAATCTCCTTGACACTACCTTTAAATTTTGAGCATTTCTAGTAAAATTTACAAACACTACAGAATATTTAATAATTTTTTAACATAAATAACCGCGGAAAAACGCGAACTTTCCATAAAATCTAAGAAAACCGATGGCTTGTTTCATAATATTTTTAGGCATACATGAGTATATCATTGATTGCATGTGATTTAAATCGAAATATGTGATGCAATGTTGCCACATTGACGTGGATTTTAAATTTCATAAGGATGGAAAACTTGGTAGTTCAAATGCAATTAAATTGTGGTCATTCCAGTACTGTAACGTAAAATATGGGTAAAAGTGCAGATTCGGGAGGCCAAACATAAACAGATCGTTCGGCAAGCTCTGATCATCTAAAAACGAAAATCAGAATGAAGAATTTTTCGATAATTTTTTACATATCTTCGGTTTTCGGGTCGTAGGACACGAATGTGATGTTTTTCCTCTTAAAATTAAAATCCACGTCAACGTGGCAACATCGCGTCACATGTTTCAATTTAAATCGTATGCAACCAGTGATAAAACCATGCACGCCCAAAAACAGTATGAAATGACAAGCCGATTGTTTTCTAACATTTTATTGAAAATTCACATTTTTCTGTAGTTATTTATGTAAATTTTGTTAAAAAATAATGAAATGTTGTGTGGTGTTTATGAATTTTACTAGAAATGCCCAAAATTTAAAGACAGTGGTAGGAAAATACAAATTATATGAGTAAAAATGAAATTATTCTCTCGGCAAAACCGCCCGAGATCGGGGAAAAATAACAACATATTAGTGTTCTACGACCCAAAAATAGGAGGTAAATAAAATATCATTGAAAAATTCGCAAAATTGAGTGTTTCGACCTTCTCCAAGTTTTAACCTCTTAATTACAGATTTGTAGGCTTATTTGTTACAAATTCACACACACGAAGATTATTTAAACTTATTTATAATTTATGGAGAGTGTGATAAAGTTAAAACTTGTTTTATGATCAATGGATAGCCAAGAATGGGCCACATCTTTGGCCACCTACCCCCGATCTAACAGTACTTGATTTTTTTATTTGAAGGACAATCAAAAATAAAGTATACAACACCACATTAACCACATGCATGCAGCGCGTCAGAATAGCATTTGAAAAACTTAATCCTCAGTCAATAAGAAGAATCACCCATGAAGAGTTCCTGCTTAGGTGCGAAAAATGTTTGGAAGTTCAAGGGCGTCAATTTGAACATTTACTCCATAAATAATAAAAATAAGAATAAGAATGAAGTAAAATGCTAACAGTAAATGCAAACTTCATTCCATCATATCCTTTCCGTGTTAGAGATTGCACAGTTTGAATGAATTGCTACACAATTCATCCTATTACATCACCATCGAGATGATGGCCTACCTGTACCACCATACCGAGAAGAAAGTCAAAACTTACTCTCCCCGCTACAGTGATACGGCAGAGGTACATGTTTCGTCTCTACTAGACTCATCAGGGTACCGACATGCACCTGTTTGTGCAAAGGACAGATCGGAAGGAAGTATGCAACACTAAACGCGGCTTCACCGACCTCCCGTCGGCTGCCGTATATATGTTTATGAGTCTTTCACGGATTCCTCCGTGTGAGATGCAACAGCAGTGGATATATCTACATTATGCCGTTGTAGTGCTGAAATCACATTCAACAAACATACAACTTTATGCAACTCCGTGAATACATGAAGTAAAATGCGAACAGTAATTGCAATCTTCGTTCCATAATATCCTTTCGGTGTTAGTCGTAGCACAGTTTGAATGAATTGCTACAGAACACAATTCATCCTATTACACTACCATCGAGATGATGGCCTACCTGTACCACCATACCGTGGTCCGATAATGTGGATATATCCACTGTTGTTGCATCTCACACGGAGGAATCTGTGAAAGCCTCATAAATATATATATGCCAGCCGGAGGGGAGGTCGGCGAAGCCGCGTTTAGTGTTACATACTTCCTTTCGATCTGTCCTTTGCACAAACAGGTGGATGTCGGTACCCTGATGAGTCTAGTAGAGACGAAACATGTACTTCTGCCGTATCATTGTAGCGGGGAGAGTAAGTTTTGACTTTCTTCTCGGTATGGTGGTACAGGTAGGCCATCGTCTCGATGGTGGTGTAATAGGATGAATTCTGCTCTGTAGCAATTCATTCAAACTGTGCAAGGATATGATGGAACGAAGTTTGCAATTACTGTTCGCATTTTACTTCATATGTCGAAGCAAAGCACAACTATTTCTAAAAAAGATACTGACCTAGCCTTCGATATATTAAGCTGCCGTACGCGTTCGTCACTGTGCAAAAAAGTACATATGTTACAGAATAAACCCATGAGAACTTTTGATCACGAAGTCTAGAACTACATCAAACAACATTTTCAGCTGATTTCACTAAGAACTACTTTCCAAAAATGTTGTTTTTATTTTTTCGTATTTTCCAAATTGTTGTGTCGATTTTTATAACATCATAAACAAAAATTATTAAACCTGTTTTGTGTTCTCGATGGTAATAGATATATTCAAATCTGGAACACGGTATATGGTATGTTGTTGTCTACTTTGCATGTGAACATCGGCAGACACAACATGTACGCCATTGCTTTTAACCAGGTAAATATGATCGCAGATCCCCACGAATATTCGGCTTTTCGCAAATACAAAGAGCCCATTTGCATTCGCGCCGATTGCTTTGTGCCGGTGTCATCTGGTCTTAGAACTCGGTTCCCCCGCTTCGCGATATCTTATTTTCGCGAACGGCGCTGTGCGTGATCAGATATCGCAGTCATTGTGTTCCTCGCGTTTAAAGAGGTTTTTGATATTGTCAGCGAGCGCCGTGTAGTGGGGGTGTCTAATGGACGGCCTACCGGTTAATATATACGCTTGTTTGAAAGCAAAGAGCTTTGCAGATTACCGAATTTGACTCGGGTGGAAAGTTTATTTCGTGTTTGATAAAAGCGGGAATTTCTTTCTCGTTTCCTGTTTTATTCGCTTTGAATTAATTTTGAAAAGCGTTTGGGTTTCGTGGCGTTTCAGACAAAACACAAAACAATAATATAAAGGCGAGAGAATTGCCTTTCAAATTCTCTAATATAAATTTTATCGTATCATTTATCTGAGCGTAGGATTTTATTAAATTGCTATCCAAACCTGTTGTTTTAAATAAAGGACTTAAACATGAACAGCGGGATTTTGCCATTTTATGTCACTCAAAAATCCAGGACAAAAAAAAATGTAATTAAAACCATTGAATCTTTTGATTATTTTTCAGTATTAGCTATAATTATTCTAAAAATACAAAATAATAAACAGTTAATCAAGAAATTTCAGCGGATATTTTCATTCAAAGATTTGAGAAACCTTACCCGTTATTATCCTAAACAGCTCCATCCTGAAGACGGGTACCTTCATGCAGCTTCCTAACTATGGACATCGCAGAGACTTTACCAACTGGATCTTTCGATAACCACAAGTTGACAATGCTTTCCACAACAAAATTATCTTTAGCAATCAAACTTTAACCTCAACAGTTTTGTCATTATTCAGAATTTTCAGATCTAGGGAGCAAAAAATTCTCATATGTACACGGTTGTTGGCCATGAAATGTCACAATGCTTACAGCAGCTCATCTTGCGGAAGTATTGTGAATATAAAAAACAATTTTATATTCCCAATGCTGTGGGATGATGCAGAAAACTTGTCCCTACCGATTTCAGAAAAAAAATCTCGACAATCGATCGAGTAAAACGTCTGAAATTCAAGAAAGAAATTTTCCCATAAGAAAAGCATTGGGAGGCGTGGCCTAAAACAAATGTACAGATAAATAAATGTTCAGCCTGAATTTTGGGATTATCCACGCATTTTATGGCGTTTCTCACCTTCGGAACCTCTTCAGGAATATTTTCTACGTACTGTTGTTTACGGAGTTTCATCTTCGCCATACTTGGCTTTACGTACTCTGCAAGAGCTAGCGGTTCAAGAGGAATCTTCATTCCGTAGGGCAGCTCAAGTTATTCGTCGCCAGTTTTATATAGATGACAGATTAATCGGTAGTCACGATTTAAAATCTGCGTTGTCCCTTCAGCTTGAGCTCATTGAACTTATGAAGAAAGGAGAATTTGAATTAAGTAAATGGGCAAGTAACGATCCTGCTCTTTTAGCTCATATATCTCCTTCAGATATCCAGGAGTCTTGCAGTTATGATAAAGATGATCCTTCTTTTATTAAAATATTAGGTTTAAAGTGGGACCCCAATTCAGACATTTTTTCCTATTATTATGAACGCCCCTGTACTAAACGCAATATTCTATCTGAGATTAGTAGAATATTTGATCCACTTGGTTTGGTTTCTCCTTACTTGTTACTTGCAAAACGTCTTTTGCAACGTTTATGGGAGTCCAAAGTTCCTTGGGATGAGTTTCCGTCCGACAATATTCTCGAAACTTGGACCAAATTCAAAGCCGAATTGCCCAAGTTTGCTAATATCAAAATCCCTCGTTATGTAGGCTCTAATTCGATATCTCGAGTTGAACTACATGGATTCTGCGATGCGTCGCAGGTCGGATACGCTGGTGTTGTTATTACGACCTATGGACCGCGATATCCAATACGATGCGCTTACAGGACGCAGAAACCATGCAGATGATCCGTTTGACATGCATTCAGCACGGAGTTCGGATGACTCTCAGCCGTCTACGCTTACGGAGTTCCAGTATAAGACCCTTGACGAAACTGCTTATTTTGGAGCCGAGCGATACGTCGAAAGCCAAGGTAATAGTGCAAATGTGCTTAGACCGGACGAATTCGTAAAGCCCAAAATAAAAGGGTCGTCCCGTGCCCGATAGAAGTGGCAATCATTCAAATTATCTTTTTTTAATAATAGAGGGCGCTGCTCAGTTTGGTAAGGTTAAAACTGAGAAAAACTTGCTGAAGTATGTTGGAATGAATCACAGGAAGTAACTAACACTATATTTTTGATTAGGTAGTCTGTTACTTTGTGATAGTATATGGTAAAGAATTAATAAAAACGAAATTTACTCTTGTCACGGTTATAATTTCATCTTAAATTTACTATGGTTAATTTAACCTTATTTTTGTTAATATTCACGTTTTGGGCAACACAATTAACCATTTCTCATATATCCTTCGTATAACATCATATTATTCGTTGCATTTTTGGGTTTTACTATAACTCGCTCCATCCCAATTTTACTTCCTTGCAAATTTTATTGCCAAATCGATAATTTTCTTTATAATTCTGTAATTTGCCTATAAGAAATACAGCCAAAATTATATAACTTAATTCGTAGGTCTTGACTCTACGTCACTGCATTAGGTTGTTTATAATCAAATAAAGAATGTGTATATACCTTTTTTTGTTAGATATCGTTTTCTTGCCGCTTATGCAAGTAAAATTCTTACATTTATCCATTTTTTTATAGCAATATTTCCTGAATTTTATTTTAAATAATTCCGCAGATTTTGTTTATATTTTTGTTGAGGTTATCTGGTACTGTCTAGTGATTCGTTTCGAGTCGATATGTAGGCAAATTCTCATTCTTTGAGGCAGTAGCATGTTGGGCTGTGGTTTCTGTTTAGTAATTTTTGGAGGAAATTTGGAAAGGCAACTAATATCGTATTGCTATGGCTAGCAGGAAATATATATTTCTTAATTAAAAAATAAAAAATAAACAATGAATTTCTATCTGATTCACTGCCGAAAATGCTAACGATGCAAGTCTGTTTCAGCCCTTTCTTATTGTTCCGATTCGATGCGAGTCAATCTTGTATTGCTATTTCTGTAAAGTTGGTACACCTGTGAAATTTCCGTTAATACTTAAAGGAAGTAGCGTGTCGCGCAAGCTTGGGGCTTACCTATAAAATAAAGTCATTTTCACCCTCATTTTGACTGTTTCCTGTCATAATTGGCAAAAGAGGACTGAAGACTTCCATCCCACTGGTTTTACAGCTTATTGATGGATTTTGGGGTTTGAAGTGCCATTTAGTCGTCCGGTATTATCTTTAGTATTGTTAGATTCGAATTTTTGTGCCTGTTTGGAGTTCTTTTTTTGGCGTTACCGAGACAAAACCTGGAAACAGGGATTTATTATTAGTTTTAAGCACGTTTTTAACCAGGAATCAGTCTAGGCGCCAGGAAATCGGGGTTCACCCTACAGGTATAGGGAAGTATTTAGGTACAATATTGGACAGGGAGGAAAACATGGAAGAAGACATTAGTGAATGAACACAGAAATCTACCAACGTATCTGTAATACATTAATTTGAGATAAAAAGACAAGTAGGAGGATAAAAATGACAAGCACAAAACAAATGGTCAACTATTTTAAAAAAATCGTACATGTCACAACCATGCCCTTAGAGTACCATAGAACAGTCAAGTCTGAATCAAACATAACTATTTGTTTTTCGGAAGTTTTCAGTGAATTGAGGAAGATAATCCGGATATGATAGATCATTCTTTACCATGACAATGTGAGCTCTTACAGCCGTACAGCCCTGATTTGGCACCTAATGGTTTCTCTTTGATCCCATACATGAAGAGCAAATGTAGTCAATGATTTTTTACGCCAGAAGAGGCGGTTAATGCGTTCAAAAACCATAGTTAAAGGACATCATATTCACAATGGTAAAAATGCCATATTTAGTAACTTATTAAATTTTATTTAAAAATTTTAGGATTCTAATAAATAAAAAATCATTTTTAAATTTAGTAACCATTAAAAAATGTTTTATTCCATAAATTTTAAAACGTAATTACTTTACTCTAAATCAGAATAATAAAAATCACACAAAATTTTAATTGCTTGAGCACGATCAGTCGAAGTGAGATTAATTCGCAAATTTTCACTTGATTTTTAAACAGCCACCAATTCAATTATTTTTCATGGTAATTTTTATGTAAGATCTCGTAAATTTTATGTTTTTCAATTACTATAACTTTAAAAAAGTCCGAAAAATAGTTTTCCATCGAATCGAAGCGGGAAATTCATATGAAAGTGGCCTAAAAAGCAAATGGGGAAAACTCAATCCACAAGCCACCGAGATGGAGTATATGCGGAAAATAACGAGCTTCATCAGCCCTGCCGCACATTCACTTCCAAGTTGGTTGACACTCTCGCGCCCGAAGAGATGCGAGTCCGCCACGACGAATCAATATGTAATTATGGAACGGGATCGGTCTTAGGGCCAATCGTTATAAATTCAGCGGCGGGTTTTTATTTTAGGGAAAAACGAACAATACAGTACAAGAATAACTTTCTTTGTCTTTGTTTTGTAAGACGTTTCGATTGGGTGACAACTCTAATAGTCTACTGAAACGAAAGATTTCGCTTCACTGTATATCTTAATGATTTTTCCTTATAAATCAGTATTTACCAAAGGTTAGATATTTTAACACTTGGTATATTTATATATATATATATATATATATATATATATATATATATATATACACAAATTTATTTTAATTTTTTTTTATTTCCTTGGAATTAAGTTCGCATTAAAATATGTTTTTCATTGCTTTGACTTTTCGTACTTTATTTAGAACATCTTTAAAAAACAATCGTCTAAAATTTAAAGCAAGTTATGAATATAATATAGATACAACAATGGCACGCACAATAAAAGATATTATTCTCAGAAAAAACTGTCTAAAACTTAAGATTCCACATTTAAAACAATAATATAACATTTGAAACTGAAACAATAATTATTTAAAAGGCTCTCTGTGTGTACGTTGGGCGTCTTCGTTGGCTGGATGGTTCTGGCCAATCAGGTTGTGAGTTTTACCGCGAGTCATCGGCCCTGTTGCCAGTGTTTGGGGTCATTTTGCTGAGTTATGATCCGTTTCTTTACTACCTACTATTGGTTGATTTTTGTTAACAGGTTTTTCCAAGTATTAGGCAACCGCTGACTGTCATCTCTGCTATTTAAGTTGTTGGATTTCTTTGCAATTTCGATGGCTTCCTTATAACTATTGACGACAAGTTTTTACATCTCGAAAGCATTTTTGTTAATGAGAGGTTTATCTTATGTCTGTGTTTTACAAATGTTACGCCATAACGGAAGAAATTGTTTTTTGCTTGACAGGGTTTATATGTTCGTCTCTTCTGGTGCTTATTTTATGATGGTTTGACCTACGTAAAATGAGCTGCTGCATTTGTCCGCAGGGAATTTTGTACACTTACTTAGTTTTTTAGAGGGATTTGGCAGGACATCCTTTATTTTACGGCCTGTGGTAAAAATGGTTTTATTATTGTGTCTCTGGAGAATTTTTGTGATTCTGTCTGTGGTGCCTCTGACACAAGGAACAAAAGCTTTGGAGCTCTTCTTTTGACTTTATAACCATTTTTTTTGTTAGGGCACCTTGCAATATATTAATTTTTTTGTTGTAATTTTTCTGTAAGGGACTGAGATCGAAACACAAGTGATTTCACTATGACAATAACTAGGGCGTTCGCGTTGAGGTCTCTGTTGGTGTGAGCGGATTTTCTATAAACCGTGTGTGAAAACAAGCCATCTTCGTTGCTCCTTAGTAGAATATCTAGAAAAGGTAGTTTTCTTTCCTGTTCTATTTCCATGGTAAATTTGATTTTTGGGTGAAATTTCACCGAAACGTCGGTTGCCTTACAGTTCTTAAAAAGACTCAGCACATATATGAGACGCCCGAAAACTTTCGATTAGATATATATATATATATATATATATATATATATATATATATATATATATATATATATATATATATATATATATTACTGCAGTTTCAAATTATTTGATATGAATTCTAATCTCGATTGCTGACCACACTACACACATAGAACTTTGTAAAAACATTATGTCCTATCGCTGATTTTAGGTCTTACTATTATTAAAGCAGCTGGCAGTTCGTTTTATTTTCTCAGAAGTCTCCTTAATATGCAAGTTTTCTTATGTTTACTTATAAAATCTAATATTTTTAGCGAGAAATCATTGTCTTGCTGATCATATACCTCCTATTTGTGCCAAGAAGTCAACCTATCTCAACCAAATCATCCGTTTCACTATTACTGTCTCTTTGATATGATTTTTAAACTCTTTCTTGTATATTTAACCTTCTTCAGATCGCCGAAGAGACGGTAGACAGTTTATTTCCTATCAACTCTGGTTTTCTCTCCAAACACGTACAAATTTGCTTGACTTATGGAAAAAAATAAAGAAAGGACAAAACTGTGACATATACTTAATTAAAAGTTAGATAATTATTTTGTCTCGAAGCAAATGAGATTTTCTCATATTGAATTCAATACAGAATAATTAATTAATTTATATAATAAACTTAGTTATGAAGAATTCTAACATAAATTTACTTAGCAAAACATTTTATAACTAAAACCATTTACGATAATAAAATAAACATTAATAAAATTATAACTACCCCATAATTATATTCAGGAATTTCATACTTAAATGTTTATGTCATCGCGCAGTAATATATACTACCCAAAATGTGGCATACCGGGTTCAAATAATGGATGTGGGAATGTGAAAATGAGAAGTTCTTGAATATAACACCGCCCGAATTCCTAGTCATAACCATTGAAGAATTAAAGGTCGATTTATTAAACTCCGGTCTCTTTAACATAAATCTGACTTGAGCTCTAATAATTTTTCAAGGTTTATCCTCTTTGAGATTGAAATAAAATGTGTTAAGAAGGCTATCACGTAGAATTTTCTCTCAGGAATCATGTGACATATAGCATTAGATTTTTAAGTTTTCATCCAAGTTGTTAATATGTTATGAATTTATCCATCGATTCAGAATCAGTTAGGATCTCAAAGACAAGAAAACTTCTAGACACCTTGAATAATTAATAAATGTTACGAGGGATACTACAAAAATTTTCTCCCGAACTTTCAACTTTTCGCTCAACTTCAACGGACTCGCACTAGATGTCCTACAAATACTTTACTCTATCAGAAAAAATTATTCCGGTTGAAAATCATGGTTCTTTGATTTGGACCGTGTCGAATTGGAATTATTATCCGACGTTTCGCCTACGATTGCACGAGGCACCTTCAGAGATCTCTACTCAACGAAATTAGAACACTGAATGACTAACGAGAAACAACAGCTGTTGCTCCTCGATAGTCAGTCAGTATTTCAATGGAGTAAAGATCCCTGAAGATGCCTTGTGTAATCGTAAGCGACACATCGGATAATAATTCCAATTTGACATGGTGTAAACCCAAGGACCATGATTTTCAACTTGACCAAAGCCATGAAGACCTTCGTTCTTTTATTATTCCTGTTAATATTCATGATAAGTATTCAAATCCCCTTCCGACTGACTATCATCAGCAAAATGAGATCGTAAGACTTGTTTCTAGAAATTTCCATGTATAAAGACATCAGACAAAACCAAATCCCGATTAAACATCGGGTAGTTCAGTTCAAAGAAGGTACACTCGCGATCTATAGCTGTACGTATTTAGTTAATATGTTACATCAGATAACAACTGTTATTGTAGTACCTTCCGTCATATATTCAACAAGATTAATTCTTGCTACATCCCTAAAGAGGTGGCAATGAACTAGCTAAAGAGAGTGAGGGCCGTTTCTACAGACACAGGACCCTTATAGATCTACTGTATGGACCCTATATTTATTTCTGCTTTCCAGGTCTTCGTTTTTATTCTATGAGTACGAGAGAAGTCCTACACTCCGATATCGCGCGTCCCAATGGCTGATAGGGAACAGACGTGGTGTAAATAAGGCTTAATCGAATTAATACCTGTGTTTCAACTGAGGCCATGACATAGGGCAGCAGCTATGTCGTTACCGAGTCGAGGCTGCTGCGAACGGATCCCTCGTCGGGTTCTACACCAGAAAATTTATCTGGCTATGATGGCGCAATGAGGAAGGCTAAAGAAAACTAATTAAATTTTATTTTCCTAGTTATAATTCTAATGGCTGAAAATAGAAATAAAATAGCCTTTAGTCTCGGGTTTTTAAATAATCAGACGGTGCTAAAAATGACCTGATCAGGAATTAAAAAAATTCTAATCCGATCTAGATGAGCAACAAATACAGCTATACTAAAAACGATGATATATCATGTCTAAAAAATGAAAATAAGTCTTATAGACTATATCCAAAGGTTCCTAATCATTTTGAGGAATTTGTAACCTAAGTAGATTTTGTTCAGCACTCAATAGTCTTGGAACCCAATTCACCTTGCTAAAATTTTCTTTAGGGCTATTTTATCATGTAAAACTTTTACTTAGTTCAGATATCTGTTACTAGCAGTAAACATTTTCAAAAGCCCTTGTTTCCACTAGCCTAGAAAAATCAGAATTGGATTCGTCTAAAATCTTTCTACTTCCATATTCCATTGGTAAACATTTTATGATACTACGATGTTTTAATTTTATAAAGCTCATTTTCTGTTGCAAAACCCATGATAAAATACAAAATATAGATGAATTAAAATCAAATTTGATTCACAATTTCTGTCAGGGATGGGAATTTTTTTTTCCAATTTTCCAGGAAATCAATAAATGTACCAAAATAGTAGTGTTTTAGACATTATTTCGCGCAATAAATATCTAAGAATAGATACATTACATTGCAGAACTCTTGTTTCATTATTATTTAGTTCTCGCATATGGCCATGCTATTGATCTTTAGTCTCGCAAAGAGGTACCCTTAATCTCGAAAAATAATCGCCTTCGGATAATGTGCCCATTAAGACTTTTAATCCACACTACAAAATTATTACATAACTGTGACAATTAAATTTACTGAAATTTATTGTTTATTTGATCTCGGTTAAGCCCTTGAATTCGGAAATAATTCATTTAGGTTTTGATATTTTGCAAACATGCAATTCTATTACAATTTTAATATTAATTCTTTAAAAAAATAGATAATTTTTACTATCTTTGTGTGAACTTAAAACTTACGTATCCTTTTCAAAGTAACTCAGGGCAATTATTCTTTGTCTCCCTCCATACTATTTTGTAGTATTATCAGCTATGCTATATAGAATTTACAAAGAACAGTTCCCATTTTAGAATAATCGCTTCAGGATTGCAGGTAAGATGTTATACCTCCCTGTTTAATACTAGATCTGTAGAATACTAACAGTCTTTGAAAGACCAAGAGGAAAATGTTTAAAAGGCGGGGAATTTTTTTACGGCGTTTAGGTGCATCCAAAAGGTATATATTCTCCTTAAGACCAATAATTTGTTAATACAAATTTTGATCATATATGTATATTCCCAGAGGCTCTAAAAAATGCTTAAAGGTTTTAAATACAAATTACCGTTCCAAACTAGACTGGGAAAACTAGAGAGCGAGCGATATTAGTTAAAAAAGTTACACTAGCGAAAGGTTAAACTTGGATTGCTTTCTGAACTCACGTTTCATACTAAAACAAAAGGACATTCTTATTATACAAACCAAGACGTTTTTGACTTATAACCGTGTCTAATTTTGTTAATAAATCGCAATAGCTAACTATTGTTATTCTAGAATTCTTCAACATTTATTCAACAATAACCACGTGATCCAAAGTGACAATGGCCATGAGGTTCCCAACTAAAGATTCTGTACAGCTCAATGAACGCTTGATCTCATTAATGTACCCAAGTTTCATCGCCTATCACTAGCCTAGAAAAGATCAGCATTCAACAATTAAAAATGATTTTTTGAAATCTGCTGCTCAAGCAATTCTTATTCAAGAGTGCAATCTCGAAACCTAACTTTATTCATGCCTATTTATCGTATATATATATATATATATATATATATATATATATATATATATATATATATATATATATATATATATATATATATGTATATATATATATATATATATATATATATATATATATATGTATATATATATATATATATATATATATATATATATATATATATATATATATGATGTTTTATTAGTTTATTAGCCACTTCCAAACCATGATCTAAAAGAAACATTATTTTCTCTTTCCTGCTAATATCAGGACATGTTGAATCGCCTTTCACTTCTTGGGTCATCTTCATTGAATTCACAACCTCTTCGAAGCTCTTTAAACCAATATTTTACTCTAAAAGCCTCGTTCCTATATCCAATAATCATTCGTTCGTGGATCTTCTTACTCTTGGTGCAGACAAGACATAAACACAAACTGGTGTATTCTTGTTGTAATGCTGTATTCGTTAAATGAATGTTAGCGATCATGCTGACGCTTTTCACTTTGTTGACAACAGCTAGAAGTAATACTGCTGTTATTTGGCCATGCCATTATCTTAAATTTATTCACCAGGTAACACCAGACTTCCTGGTCCACGTTTTCCCATCATTTTGCTCTTCAATACCAAATGTAGAATATTATATTTTTTTAAGTGTCTCATTACGTGACGAAATAGAAAAGTTTTCTGGTCTGTAGTATAGTATTGGTGATTTGTCTGTTCTTTCCATTTTATTCATTACTTTAATTTTAGTAACATGATCTATCTAGCTTATTCTCAGAATATGCCTAAACGTCCAAAGTTTGAAAGCTTTAAATCTTTTTAACGCTTTCTGTGAGTATCTACGATTAAACCCCATATGAGGTCATCGTAACAATCGATCATTTGCATTCTCAACTGCATGTTAACATGACGTCCACACAATACTTATTTTATGCTTGTAATCTCAAACCTTTTTTATTTCTCTTGATTGGTCCCAATCCTCGCTAAGTATCTATCCTAGATATTTTATCTTCTTCGTTCTTGTTACTCTACTTTCACCAATCAATAACTGGGAGTTTATCTTCATTTGCTGATAATCATTGACTTGGTTTTCTTGATGTTAACCAAAGTTTTACTGGAATTGACATCAAGACCATATCACCTCCGTATCTAACAGTGTTTGTTATAATTCCGTTTATTTAAATTCCTTCCAATCAATAAAACAAAGTTTCTTTCAATATAACTTCGGAGTAGAAGTTGAACAATAACGGTGAAAGGATACATCCTTGTCTTTTTTCTGTCTTAACGGCAATATCCCTAGTGTGTCAATTTTCTATTTTCACATTTTCAGGTTAGCAATTTTTCATCAATATAAATGTGCAATAAACAGTCTTTGTCATTGTTGCCCGTTGTTTCTAATATGTCGATCATCCTTCAATGATGTACTTTGTCAAAAGCCTTTTCTAAGTCCATAAAGCGTAAGAAGAAATAGCGGTTAACATCTCAGGATCTTTGTACCATTACCTGGGTAGTAAAAAGTGCCTCTCTGATATCCAGTCCCTCACAATAGCTGAATTGAGTATCTACTATGTAGTTTTCCATTTTATGATACAATTTGCAGAAATAGTTTCGCAACGGGACTCATCAGGGATTTACTGCGGTGATCAAGGCAATATTTTGCCTTTTCCTTCTCGAGTAGAAGACTAGACGTTGGTAGCAATCAGATGGAACAAAACCACGTATCTTAGCATCAAACAATTGATTCAGTTAGTGAATTTCTGAAGGACATTCATCAGTACCAGAAGCTTTTCTAATATCTGCCAATAATACGACCTTCCCATTTACACTTGTTATTTGTGATCCTGTTATTTTTCTTGTGTTTCATGTACATCATTTCTTTTATCCTCAAAAAACTTAATTTCATTAATATATCTTCTGTATCAAAAATCAAATGTCCATTTTAATCTTTTACATTATTGTTATGTTTATTAATTATGGACCTCCTGTAGTGTAACCTATTAAAATAAAAAAATACCGGGTACTTAAAAATCATTTACATAATAAAATAGTTGTATTACAGTTTGTTGAAACCCAGACTGCAATTTACTTCAGCAAGTCTACACATTTTAAGGTCTTGAGAGCCGCTGCGGATAGAAAACAAAACCCCTGTTGATTTTTTGCTCAAATCACCTTTTTCAGGCAAATATAAAACATATGTAACCACGCAATGTAAATTAAAATGTCCAATTTTCTAAACGGCTTACAATATGTGTATATCTTCAAATATTAAACAAAATTTTACTCTGAAATATATTAAAATCCTCTACAATAGCTTCGTGACTTGAAACGCATCTCGAGAGAGAACCAAAATAAATCTATTGAGAACAATGACTTTTATAAGTCTCGAAGGTATACGCTGTAAACTCCCACCCATTAATCTTTTTAATATTAAATTGTAATACAACAACCTAATAACTGCCCTACAAATAATAAATGTTAGTTGAGGAGCCCTAAGAGATTAATAAATCGACCTTTAATTTGTGAAGGGTTATGAATAGGAATTTGAGGCGGTGTAATTATACGAGAACTTCTAATTTCCACATTCCCCTATCTATATTTGTACCCGTTATGCCACATTTGGGGTGGTATATATTACTATAAGGTGACATGTGACTTCCAGTTATGGTATTAAGGAATATTACATTAAAATTATAGATATTGTTTGCTGCGTGGTATGTTGCGGTATAATGTAAAACGATGTGTGTATTAGAGACTATATTTTGTTTGAATTTGTTTACAAACTAATTAAAATTTCAACTTAGTAATGATGTAAAATTTATTGTCATATAACATTTATTTTATATTCTCATTAAAAGATGAGAAAATCGGCTGATAAACTTAAACATCATATTTATGTATCCACTTGCTGAGCCTTGGTAAAACGAAGAAATTATATTACTATGTAAGTTCTGTAGAAATCCAAAAGAAGAATTTCAAGTTGTTTTTGCTGACATAAGCTTATTCAATGTTTATATTATTTGTTATTTGCTACAGTTACTAGTTACACAGTTTTTATTTGAAGTTAAACATTTCAATTTTCGTGAACTTGCGCACCTCTGGATCCGCTATTACAGTAGGAAAAACTGTGAAGTTAGAAAGAATACCACCAATATAATCTTAAATATATTATGTAGAAAAGGGAATGAGGACACTGCGACCTAGGAGATCTATTGTCTTCCCCTTTTGCTGCCAAGTCGTTAGAGATACCTTGACGACTAAAACAGGTCATCTGGTCCTATTTCTTTTGGTAATTTTAGAATATTGGGAGGCTCTACAATAGATAGATCTCCTCTGATATTTTATATGCTCCATAAAATCAATTTCTGCGGTTTTCTAAATTGCTACATTCTGAAATCTGCCAATCCGAGCTTCTTAAGGTGTCCCTCCTGGTGGCACCGCCCAGTCATGATTCCTGTCAAACTCTAAGTTGGATTTTACCTAAACTGATGCAATCATTAAATCTCATCTGGTTATAGTTTTCGAGAAGTATCTTGTCTTGTCTCATTTCTTGCAGGTTTGTCTAGTAATTGTATCTCCTACTAAATTCCTATCTTTTTAGTTCTTCCGCCATTATACTGCTACTATTTCATTTGTGTGTTCTGGTATCCATAGGAAGGTCACCTTGTTAGAATTGCTTAGTTTTTTTAGTTCCGTAATTATTCCCATACCATCCTGGAGCAAATTACGTGGTAATGACATGATAATAATCTTTTGTCTGCGATCCTTTCCTATTTCAGTTTCTATTAAGTTTTTCAATGATATTTCTGTCCCATTCACTTTTGTAACTCAACCTTGTGTTGAAGTGTTTCCAAAAGTTGAACTTTTTATTTATTTCATCTTGGGGCATGTCCCAGATTTCTTGATTTCTGAATAAAAATTTGGGCTTTTGTTTAGTGGTTTTATCTCTCATCGTCTTATATATTTTCTTCTTCGTCATACTCTCCACCAGTATATGTGAAGGTTTAAGATTTACGATTACTTTCAAGGCGGTCGTTGGGCAGGTTTTCATTGCTTCATGCAAAGGCCTGTTTTTGCACTTTCGAAAGGTTAGTTCTCGTACTATTTAGACTAGTTCTTTTACTCCAGATTACAACCCCGTATGTGGTATATTTTATATATTCACATACAAAATATAAAATATGAATAAAAAATGACACGACGAAACGTAAACAATAAAGTTAGCTTTAATTTAATGAAAATCTGCCTAGAAATTGGGTTTAGGCGTTTTTTATCGTATCTGGTTAAAACGAACTTATCTGTGAAGGTATTCTTTCTAATTTTAACATTTGGCCCCACTGTTATAGAGAGTCGTAAAACAAACCATGTTGTGAAATTTGTCGCATTTGTAAGATGAAATAACCCTTGCTATTTATCTTCATTTTTAGAATTTTTCTTTGTCTCTTGTTTAGATAACATCAAACGTTTATTATTTTAAGACGATTTTTTTACTAAGAATGTTAATAATACAATAAGTTGTTTTTATTTTTTGCACTTACCAACACATGACTTATAATTTTCCTATTTGCTTACAATTGTCTGCTTACCTAAAACAAAAAATATGATTTTTAGGACAGATTTGACTTTAACTTACCGCCCTCCTCATATTTCAAGTTTCTTAAAAGACTTAGAAAATCTATTACTTAGAAAACCCCCAAACCTCCAAATCCTAATTATTACAGAAATTGGAGTTATTTAACAAAATAATTTATATCAAAATTATCACAGACGTTCTAAAATTTTTTAAAAATAGTCTACCGGTTAAAAAGTATTTTGGAACATAGCTGAAAATCCTGAGATACCTATTGTGTTTATAAACCCCATTTTTCTTAAGGTTTAGGGTTCGTTTTAAACTATTATATTTATTCTTGAGATATATTTTTATTTATAAAGGAAATTAACAATGCGATTAACTCACAAAAGCTTGAAAAATATCAATTTAATTTTTATAGAACAAGGGCCAAAATAAGTATCTTCATTACCACATTCTGTATTTCTAATTGCTCAGTTGTCATAAAAATTCTCACAATACCCCCGATTTTCATTTTATCACCACTTTTATTTTTCTTTTTATTATACCGTTTCTCGTTTATTTGTTTTTATTATTGCCGCATTCAAATACCTTTGACCTCACATAATACGAACATGTGAGAAAGCAGGATGCCAACCAGTATTGATATTCAAACAAAAGCCGGAGGACCTAGATATATTTCGAGTTGCCTTATATAGGTTTAATTAAAACCCATCTATACAGCACCTGAATTAAATATTTCCTAAATATACTAACAGTTTAATGTGTTTAAAAAGAGATTATTTGGAGGACCACTTTGCTAGCGACATTTTTAAATACAAATGGTATATTATTGAGCAAGCATATATTAATGGTTGATACTCTTAAAGAGGAACGCTTGAAACACAAAGAGAGTGTGTGAAAAACTTTTTATAGATTTAAGACTTTTTTTTACTTTTCGCAATCAATTAGGAAAAAAAAGATATCCTTTCTGGTGATGTTCAAGTAGCAAATTGTATGTGTTTAACTTCACCGTCTCTGCTAATTCTTTTTTTCTCCTTCATGGGTCCATGTTGAAGCCGGATGCACTGTGCCCAATATAGGCCAATTTTGCACCCCAATGATTTACAGCCACTCTGTAAACTTAGCCTCCTAAACCAATCTGTACAATTCCGCTAGTATATTATTCGGTTCCAAATTTTCCGATCTAGTGACCATTTCCTCGACTTGACTACATAGTCTGCAGCCGAGGTCACCCTTATAAAGTTTCATTTTATTCAAGTGAACATTGACGCCCTGAATTGGTATCTGCTCATTTGCAATAGTTTCTTTGCTAATTTCGGGTCGTGATTTCCAATAAATAGCTTACTGTGATTCAATCCTTGTCTGGCTGTCCAGTCATTTTTGTACTCCATTTTGATCCATTGTTTAACAGCTTCTCGTTCCGCACATCATGGCATCCCAAGAATCAGTTATGGATCAATATAATGATATGAGAAGTCAACTCTCGCCAGCTCATCAGCTTTCTCATTTCTACATATGACTTAGTGTTCTAGTATCCACTTTAATACAAATCTGTTGTCCTTTGTCGGAGTTGTAAGTAAGGGAAAAGTAATTTCCCTTGTTGGTTGTAGCCCATATATCCCAGCTGCGGTAACTTTTTTGGTTTTAGAACCGCCAGTGTACCAGATAAGTGTCCCAGAAGATGGCTCCGGTTTAGCCTGTTTGCTTATTCTTCGATCCTCTATAGCGACCTCGAACGGTATATTGCAGCGGTAACTGGAGATCATATGGTCTTTTTCAACTCAGAGGCCCTGAATTTAATGTCTTGTCATCGACATTTGTGCTGTTGGCATTGAGCGGTGTAGTTGGTGAAGCTCCATTTTTGTCTACAGTCTACTGCTGACGTTAGGGTCGATTTTATAGCCCCTGTAATGCTTAAACAGGCGACCCTCTGTATGCCGCCTAGTTTGGTCATAGCTGTCCTTTGCATTACCTTGGGCCACATATGTAATCGTTGGTCTCACCACACTGGTGTATAATCAATGCATCATCTTTGGTGAGAGACCCCATGTATTCCCGCACAATCTTCTGACAATCACAAAGGTTGTTTCCAATTTTCTTGTTATTTTTTCCACATGCTTATTCCAGGTCACTCTAGAATCTAAGGTTACCCCTAGATATTTAACTTCCTAGGAAAGTGATATCGTGTTTCCTTGTAGGATAATAGAACCGAGGTACCCTGGTTTCCCCCAATTTGTGAAGAGGATTTGGACAGTCTTTTCGGAACTAATATTTTGTCCTTCCTGTCCTATTTATCTTTCTACAACCCTGAAAGCCTGTTGCATTATTTCTCTCACAGTTGTATTAATTTTATCTTGGGTTAAGCTCACCAAGTCATCAGAGCATCCTAGTACTGAGTGACTCTCCCTTCTTTTCTTAGAATTTACAAAAACCGATCCATTATCAGGTTCCAAAGCAGAACTCTCCCCTGCGGACACCCCCCAGTTACTAGCGCTATCAGCCTTTCTCCAGGCATTTCTGTAGAGACAAATCTGTCTTTTAACATGTTTTCTATCCACCTGCAACAGGTCTCTTCTAAAGGGATGCTCCTTATTGCCGTGGTGATTAATTGAAATGACGTGTTATCAAATGCCCCTTATATGTCTACAAATTCTCCTAGAGGCACTTCTCTGTTTTCCAGCGTATTTTCCACTTGGTTGACCAGTTCGTGAAACGCTGTCCCTGTAGATCTCCCGGTCTAGTAAGCATGCTGATTCTGATGAAATGGGCAGTTTACCATTATATCGTTCCTAACATGCATATCTAACAGCTTCTCGAGAGTTTTGAGAATAAATGACATTAGACTTATTGGTCTAAATGCCTTTGCTAACGAATAATTTGGCTTCCTAGGTTTCGATATAAATGCTACCCTGATTAGCCTCCATACTTTTGAGACATATATATCGTAGGGCTACGGTAGCCCTTAGTATGAAGAGAGTTTGTTAATTAGCAAGTTTGGCCCTTTCTGTAGGCATTGCCGGATAAATTCTGTCCGATCCGGGTTTTTGTACGTTTCAAATGAGTTTATGGATCATTTGATCTTTTCATAGGTAATCACCTTTTTGGCAATCTGTCAATTCTCCTTGATAGCTTTGCCTGCAGTGTTCACTGTTTCGCCAAGTCTCCTGCAATGTCTCTATTATTGTTGCCCCGGAAAAGTGGGTCCAAAACAGCTTGGTCATCGTTTCCTTCCCGGTGTTGTTATTCTATCCGGTATTTGTTACTAGAGAGTTTATTCATATTTGCGTGTCCTCCGAAAGCATCTTTCGGAGGCTGGCACATTCTGGGATGCAACTTTAGATGATGGAGATGATGGAGAATCCATTTGTGTTAAATCGCTCATTTTCAGTAAAGTTTTGTTCAATTTTTAAAATTTATCTAAATGCTGGAATTTTATTTCGATGTCCAGGACCAATAAACTATTATTATTGTTTTGATTCATAGCATGGCAGATCTGAGAATGACATCCCTTAGCTTTGTAGCTAATCGTATATAACTGTATCAAAAAGTATTACGCGCGAGTCAATGAGCCTTCATACTACACGCCCCTATTTTACTTTTGGCTATTTTAAAAATGCAACATGACGATGATACTTCCCAGCGAATTAAATAAAAATGAAATATATTCAAAAAATTGGTATATTTTTTTATATAAAAACATCCATGTTTTCTGAAAAAATGAAAAAGGGTAAAATTTCGCATCAAACTGTGCAAGTAACTTTTAAGGTTAAAGGTTATCTAGAGGTGAAATGGACCTTTTCGGTGATTTAGAAAAGAATCAGCCTATAGTGCGGAAACGAAGCGTTATAGAGAGAAACTTTAAGCACAAAAGCTATAAGAAATGAAACGGAGCATTTCATGGTAACCTTTAGGTTGACCTTAAGACTGACCCTTAAAGTTATTCCACGAGTATCATATTTGTGTCTGAAAGTAATGATTGCGTTAATCTAGAAATTTCCCTATTTCACTGCTTACATTAGTTGTTTGAATAAAATCGTCAGTATAATTTTGTTTGACCTTCAAGTGACCTCGAAATATTCAGCAATCAATTCAAAAATTATCTAATGTTAATTTTTCCTCACTTACCATTTCTGCAACAATAAATATGATCTCCCTTTAAAAAAAAGTTAACGTTGAAATAATCTGCTTTCAAGATCACAATCAAATTGTTTTTTACACTATTTGTATTCATGGTTTCCTTGCATAAAGCCTAGTTTCCAAGTTACAGGGTAATTTTTTTTTATTTATCCAACTAAAAAGTATAGATTCGCTTTAAATGACCTTCAGATGGTATTTGACACTTCTAGTTATTTATACCGTAGGGTGAGTACTTTATCCAGTTTTCCGTTTTTCCAGTGAATAATATAGAGTCTCATTATTAAATAAAATTGACACTGAAATGATCTTATAGACCCATTTAAGGTCACCATGATATGTAGCATTTCTTATAGCATTCGTCCTCATACTTTCTCTCCATAACTTTATTACTAACTTACAACCCCCCGTAGTGATTTATACTTTTGGAAGCGAAAGATTTACTTCCTTCAATTTTTTCTATAAAAAATTAAGGATTCTATGAAAAATATGCCACTAATTTGAAAAAATAATTTTCTTTGCAAGATCCATCGCAAAGTTCAATTGCAATTTTGGGTCCGTTATATGACATTTTCAAAATGGCCAAAAGGCTTTTGAAACTATAAAAGAAGATGTTAAAAGATATTATTAAAGATGTTGTATACAAGGATCAAAACTGTTCTGGATAAAGCGGGGGGAGGGAGGTCGGGGGGCGCTTTATAAAGAATGTCCCCAAATATAGTTGATCATCCGTCATCATTTCTGAGACACAAAATATCTCATATATATTTCATTATCCGTCATCATGTCTGGAAACCAGGCGCAAGTGCAATTCATTAAAAATAATATTGAAATTAAAATTAACAATACACTAGCCTTTTTAAAAGTTTAGGCTTAATATTAGGTTCAAAATTACGTTTCATAGAATATGTTATAGCTAAGTTACCTATTTCTTGTGATATTGATTAAGTATACAAAGTTTTTGTTTTGCATAAAACAGTTCCAGTTTAAGAACAATAAGGATGTTGACTGTATCCAAATAAAAATATAATTTTGCCACTAAACGGTAGTTTCCTTAAAAGAAATCCTAAAAAATGTAATATTTTCCTTTATTCTTAAGGAATTTAATTTTTATTTAATAATCCAAATGTAATTAAATCATTCTCAAGTCATGTGAAAACGAACACCAGTCAAAGTGCGTGGCGTCACTGCGTCATAAACGTCATTGCCGTGAAAGGCCACGTTGTTAGGTTAACATTATTTTATAGTGATTTTGGTGCATTTTCTTCGAAATTTGCTTACTACTCCTTTTCAAATGCGGTTCTAAGAAGTTTTCTCATGATGGAAAATGAATTTATTAAGGCAATTTATTACAAAAATTAAAAAAAGCTTTGTATCTTCTTGTCAGTAAACTGATACTAGTGTGAAGTTAGCGGCGTTTTTCAGAAAAATTAAAAACCGTGAAGTATAAGTTATAGACAACTAGTTCTAACCATAAGCCCATACAAGTTAAGATATAAAATTTGACAGCAACGAATAGTGGGTTCAATAAGAAATATGCAATTTACACAAGGAAAGCTTCGAATCTACAATTTGGAACTATTTTTCGAAAAGTACCATTATATTGAAGAAAGCAGAACACGCTATAAGAACTTTCTTTCAACATCCTGTAAGAGTTATAATTAGGCAGGAAAAAAAACAGAGTTACATGAATCCTAAAGTTATATATATATATATATATATATATATATATATATATATATATATATATATATATATATATATATATATATATATATATATATATATAATACAGACAATACAATAAGTTTCGAGGTCGCAGAATACAATTCAAAAAAAAAAACCTACATTTCACTTTACCGAAAAATTACAGGGTGTAGAAAGCCGTACAAATTTGAGGCTCTATTCGATGAACCTGTCGATACCAAATTATTTATTCATAAATTAATGTTGGAATAAATAGTTAAAAACTCTTTTACTATGAATTGGTACGAGTTATTTAAAATTATATTTGTTTTTTGAGGATTGAGTGTCAAGCATGTAAAGAAAGAGAAAATACATTAGATATCTAATGCATCCTGACTGGAAAATGAAGAAAGATTTTTCAAAAAATCTAATAAAAGAAAAAGGTGGCCATGTTGAATATACATATTAGATATAGGGTAATTGGAAACGAATATAGGGTAACTGGAAACGAATTTTGGTGTGTATAAATCCACAACCAGTTAATTTTTAAAAAAATTTGTTACTGCCGTAAATATAAATTTAGCTACAACATTTATTATAATTTCCAAGTGCAACCCATTCCATTAAACGGCCAAACCGATGGCCAGATCTAGCAGTATTATTCACATCAAATTTCTATAAAAAAAAAATCTATAGAGCTATGCCAGATGTGAGTTGCAGGCTCCAAGCTGTCCTTGTGAAAATTGTCTATTTCTATATAGTTGTCAAGGCGTCCATAAGTGCCGAAAGTCTTGTGTTTATTTAGTCAATATTCACATGTTGTCCATGTGACGTCACAGCCATTTTTGGCTTTTTGGAACGAAATTTAAATCGGAATTTAAAATATATGATTTTATTTAAAGTGTTTGTTGTATTAGTGGCATGGTTTTAAACACTTTGCCAATATCCCTATTATTACCTATTCGTTAATCCAATGTCGTTATCTTTCTCTGCTAAAGTTTCACTTAATATTTGGAAACCCTATTTGTCTAGTCATCTAACAAACAACAAGGATTCACTTTCATTTTAACTTTCAAGCCCCATTTCCATTTAAAAAACAACAGAAAATTTTGTATATAACGTTCATTGTTCTACTAGACCACTTTTTGCTTGTATAAAACAGTTCCCAACCACTCCATTTTAATAATAGTTACGGTCTCTATGTTAATTACCTCCGAGCCACTTAATTTGGACCAATGTTAATGTGCAGACATTCCTAGCTTTTGAAAGCAGGGTGGCCCGTTGCATAAGTTGTTGCATACTCTGTGGAATTTCTGGTCCGCAGGCTAATCTGCCCCGACTAAACACAGATCTAATTTTAGAATTGCTCATGAGGATACGTGCGAGGAGAATAGGTAAGTAATGTTTCTTATTCTAAATTTGTTTGGTTTTATTTTGGATAAGCGAAAATTTTCAAAAAAGGTGTTTCATTATTCTTTATTCGCTCATAAGGTTGCTTTAATAAATAAGTATTCCTTCTTGTCTACTTTAAAAATAGATTTTCTTAAAAAGTATAAATATACAAAAATGTTTTAAGAAAATTTTTTAAAAATTTAAGTAGTCCTATATTTTTAGGAGAATTTTTGAATATGTCTCTAAAAGCCCCACTGAGCGTGTGCATGTTCCAACTCTTGGATGCGTCCGCGGCCTTGATCGTTTCGAACTGCCATAGCTCTGAAACTTCCAAGAATATAAGCTTATAAGGGACAAAGACGTCGATAATTTTGATTAAAAAAAATTTTAAACGGGTTTTTTTCAAAACATAGTTTTTACATGTGGCAGTAAGGGATTTTGAAAAACGATTAGGCGCGGATCCAGGGGGGCGGGCGGTGGGGGCGATCGCCCCCCCCCCCAAAAAAAAAAAAATCTTGGAGTTCTGGAAAATAGACGCTATTTTGCCTTTTATACTATAGTTAAGAGAGTAATAAATCATTTTTTACCCTCTTTTTCTTCGCAAACTACCCGAGTTCTTTAGTCCGGCGTCATTGGCAAAATCTATTAGACACATATATTTTTCATAGGAATGGGTTACAAATTTTATAATCAAAAATACCGGTCTATAATAATGGACTATCTAAGTTGGACAACAATAGATATTTGGAAGTGTGATGTGTTAAAAAGGATTTTAATCCTTGTGACAGGCGTCGGAAGGAGGTTTATTTCATCACTAAGTATCTATGGCATAGAATATTATTTCAATAATAAACTTAAAATAAAAGGTTTTTGTAATATTATTTTATTTCTTATGATTTCTTAATAATTCACGTACGTTACAAAATATAGATAATTTTGATACATTTAACACAAATCACAACTGTATTTTTATTATTTTTAATTTTGGCATAAAAACCATTTTAGGCACATTCAGATTAGAACGTAGCCTTATTCTCTCAAAAAATTCTAAGTTATAATTTAAATACTTACGAAATACCCATTGTCAAAAATACAATAAGTTAAACATATATATAAAAAAACAAATTTGTCCATATAATATTAAAAATTTTTTGAAACTATCGATCATTTTATTATTAATTAAAACATTTTTAACACATTTGACGTTTCAGTTTATTTATTTCTTAAACCATCTGCAGAATTACAATTAAACGCTAAAAAGGGATTCAAATGTAAGTAATTTTTATATGTTACAGTTAAAATTAAACCTACTTATTTTTATTTCTATTGCACTGACATCTTAATTTAATTTACTTTATTATATGAAAATCCGATAGCCACAAAAAAATAAAATAAACATGTTAATTCTACACGCTTAAGAAAAAGACACAAATTCAATAATAAAATAATAAAAAAATTACGGCTAATAGGAATTAAATATATATAAAATTAAAGAATGGGACACACTAAAATAAAAATATATATAAAAAAAAATATATTAACAACATTAAACAATAAAATACAACAAAAAACAAAAATTTAAATAATAAATAGTGTTTACACTGGTAAAAATTACATATCTAATTCGTACTCAAAGTCAGTGAAGCTATCTTGGCTCAAATTAATTATAATTGATTCCATTATCTCACCGACCATGAGATCGAGTTTCCACATTTTGTTTTATTCTTTTATTATATGGATGTTTCCCAATTTTCTGCAGTGACTTTATTCAAAAAAGTCCTTCAAAAATTAAGTTAAATTACTAATTTTGTAAGTTGTGTTATTTCTAGCAACTCTACCTTTTACTCGAGAGAGATATTTCCTTCTCTAACGGACAGTTTTCGGACGATCTGGTTTTTCCCAGCAACTTTCAGAGTTCAGTTCTTTTAATTTCAGGTAAGTCTTCTTTTATTGCAGTTTCATCTCTTCTTCCAACGAGATTTTTCATCTGCCTGTAATCGAATGTGGCTTGGGAGTACTAACAATTCCAGTCGTTTTTTTCTCATTCAGTATTCGGTACATAGTAGATTTTCCAACTCCTGTCATGTTGAAATACATCTCAACAGAACTTTCAACATTATTATCTACATATTGATATATTACGGCATCATAAACATTAATAGTAATAAGTTTTCCGTTGAGGAAAAAATGCCTTGGTTTTTACGATTTTGGAATAAATTAAGAGGTGGAATCCATATCTTTTGGGTATCTTACTAATCTCAAATAAAATATAAAAACAAGCGCAAACAAGATAAATCCCTAAGAACACACTGTAAGGTGTACTTTGCTCACTGAAAGAAATTAAATTGAACTATCAGAAATTTTATTGTTGCAGTAAATTTATAAAAGCTTATAATATTTAAATATAATTAAATATAATTAGATTTACGGCAGTCCTCAGTTACCTGCGGCACTGGAGCAGGTACGTTGGAGGTTTCGGTAACAATTTTATTACTCTCTTTAGTTCTTGAATAGAGTACAGGAATGTGTAGGCTTACGATCGACCCCCCCCCTCAAGAGCTCTTAGCTCAGGAAAATAGAAACGATTCTGGCTTTTATATTAGGAATGTATATGCTGCTGGCACGCCCCTCCCCTCACCGTTGACAACTTTTTTTCTTACGATAGCCGCCCCTCAAGAGCTTTGGGTTCAGGAAAATAGACCCGATTCTGTCTCTTATACTAGGAATGTGTATGTTGCTGGCATCTCCCCTCGCCAAGAGCCTCAAATTCAGAAAAATAGGCCCGACCCTGTCATTTACACTAGAAATGGGAATGTTTCCGGTGTCTATCATTATTATTATTATCATTTATCAAACAAGAATTATGATTGATTTTTCCTGCCTTCATTAAAATATTTTACACATTATATAAAGATTTGTGATAATTAAATAAACAATGGAAATAATATTTAAATTACGGTAATTGCCTGTCGCCTTTTTAATATTAAGATTTATATCAAATTAGTAGTTCGATGTGTATAATATAAATAACTTGTAAATTCCACAATTATTTTTCCCACTCAATATCCCATTGTCTCTTTGCAACTAAACAAATTAACACTGTATTCAATAACAGATTTAAATGCACTTAAGAATGTTTACTATTTCATGTAAGTTATTCAGTGTTGTTATTTTAAATAATTCATTAAGCTACACTATTTAAAAAGAAATATTTTAAAATATGCGTAGAACTATAAAGAAATTATTTTATTTATTTCAATATAATTACACTGCAAAATAAAAACTACTGATTTTTAGGGTTCCCTGACAAAAAGGTTTAAAAGGACAGTACTCCAGTCTGTCTCCAAAAAAAAGACGAAAAAATTTATTACAGATATTTGAAGGTTCTAAATTATAGGGGGGTCTAGTAAGTGCGGTACTGTCAAATCGACTCTGTTGTTTTATAAACAACGGGCAAAGTCAGAAAATTCGAATTTATTTCAGAAGAATTTTTCGAAGACATTTTAAGGAAAAGTTGTACAAAAGAAAGTTGTAGATATTGAAAAGGCCTTTAATTTCATGCTTTATGCGTCAAAATCTATAAACAATTTATCGAGATAATGGCGAAAAACCGTTTTTTTTTTGCACATATAACACCTTGATGATGAGGCTATTATGAGTCTTTATAAGTGTGTGGAACTTCATCCAAATCGGTTGAATAGCCAGAGTCGCTAACATGGTTTAAATTTAAAACAATCCTAAATTGACAGCAGAAGGCTTAAACTGACAAGAGCAACAATAAGCCAAGAGAATTTTAAACACTAAAAATATAAGCATAAGAAAATTATTTTATTTTATTACTGAACCGGCAAAAATGGAGAACTTTATTTATTTTCGGGATACAACTATTTCTCTTACATATTTCAAGGCTTTATTGTCAGATTCTTATCCTTAGTATCCCTATATAATCATTTACTTATTGACATATGTAATATAAATTATGACAAGATCGTAAGCAAAACAAAATTGGTCTACTATAAGATTTAAATTTCATGGCATCTAAATCGGGTTAAGGTCTTTAATGTTCTTAGTGAATCTGGCTGTAAATATTTAAACAGTTGTTGTTCAGAAGATGCTTCTAGAGACATTTTTAAAAGTGAAGTGGATTTTTGAAAGGTCAAAATAAAGGGAAAGGAAAAAAAAATTATTTATTCCAAAATTGTTGTTAAAAATGTGGGTTAAAAAAGAGAATTAGAATAACTTTGTTATTTTTCATGGTAAAGACTTGTTATTCGGTGAACTGTATAGGTGATTGAAAAGCCAGGATTGTAGAATAGAAAAAAAAACGCTCGGCGACCAGTAACAGCTACGATAGACATTTTTTTAAAATCATATGTTGTTCATAAATATTAAGAATCGAAATTTCCACAGATTTTAAACGAGGACCTATATTTTATGGTGCAATGAATAGGTATAAAAGTTATGCATTGTGCATGAAGTGAAGGTACTTGCAGAAATGAGCTGTGGCTGGTGGTGGGGGAGCAGTTTGGAGCTTCGTTTTCTCGTAGCAATATATATAGCAAAATTAAACTAGAAATAAAAATATTTTGCAAAACTTTTGAAAAAAAAAAATTGTCGTTTCTATTCATTCAATATAAATTTCTACGGTAAATAGATAAATTTGGCATTGATTTGACTCTTTATTTGTTGGTTGCTAATGACAGCTAATAATAGATTTAAATACAAAGATGATCAAATGAAGAAAATCTGGCCTGTGTCTGGCAGTGCTAAAAGAATGACCTATTTATTGATATTTTTGACGCTCTTGAATTAGTTTTACACAATTAGTAATTTTAATTGTTTATATCCCCACAAGTTGTGCAATATATATGATAAAATTTTACAAATGATATGGTTATTTTAAATAAATGTTCCACAAATTTAAGATGAGAAAATCAAGAATTAATAAATTAGAACGGGGTTACCCATTACAGTGTTTAAAATAACGCGTTTCGCTACGATGCAGCTTCTTCGGATGTTTGATGTATACTACATAATTACTATTATCATTCTGAAGGTTTCTACGTAGTCAAAATCTACTAGCAATAAAATTTTTTCCGACGCTAATTCCGCTGGCCTAATATTAGCAGCAGATACTGCCATACTCTGGCTCAGCTCTGGAAAAGTTCTATCGCGTTTTTTGAGCTCCAAGCAATAATCATAATTTTACTAAATGAAAATAATCTTCCTCTGGAAGAACTACAAACCGTGGTTATCTAAGTTACTATTTTATACAGATACAACTAGACACATAAATGATTTAAATTTGAAATAAAAAAAAGAAATACCAATATTTTGAATACTTTAATGTTGCCTCCCTTAAAACTGGCCCTGGCAATTTTTTTTTAAAGAATTTGCTGACTCTTTCGTTCGATTTAAGATTAATGATAGTGTAAAGATTTTTATACCAAAAGGAAACAAGGACTATAAATTGCATTGCGTGATGTTATATTTTAAGCCCAGTCATTCTTTGTTGACATGTATACCCAAATATTTCTAAAATGATATAAAACATTTGAATAAATACTTATAAAGGAATAGAATACCTACAAAATAAATATACTTGCGTGTATTTAACAATGAAAACGAACAAAATTTTCAACGCATGTAAACATAAATCCGAGAAAGGTGCGAGAAACAAAATTAAAAAAGCTTTCCTTTAGACATTTACGACAGTAATTAAACACATATTAATAAATGTGCAAATGAGAAAAGCATTTTTATGTTCTTTTGTTCTGCAGCAACTTAAATTACCTTTTGTAGTTATTATGACTAGCGGTGTAAAAATGACATTTACAATATTACTAGCTCGTAAAAAATATTATTATTATATATTTTTAAGGTTTTGTCTATTTAAAATTGCTCATTGGGTTTGCAAAATAAACACAACTGTTTTCATTAAATAACTTCCAATACTTATATTATCAATACATTGACATTAAAATCACAATTAACCTATTTTAATTTCTTAATATATTTCTACTATTCAAATACCACTATACGACTCTAACTATATAATTATACGACACTTAACAATACACTATATCACTAACTCTACTACACTATTCATATATCTCTTTAAATACTGTTGTTGTAAGAACATCCCACCGTTGTTCTCCGACAACTTTGGCCTAAGTAGGAGTTCCAGGTTGTGGACAAGAATATCTAGGAAAGGCATCGGTGGATCCCACTGATGAGTCCACCACAGATGTCGGGACGAAACATCCTAATATTTTGACGGTGGTCGAAATAATTCGTTAGTTATATGCCCTTAACATCAGGGGTATAACTACGACATGGCGCCCGAGCAGGGACGGTGGAAGACAAGGATCTAAACCGCCGTTGGCTTGGATTAAGCCCGACCCAACAGTTGGAAGACCACCTAGAATGTCCGTTCCACATTTCTCTTATCAGGCCTGTGCTTCTACAGCTTGGACTTTCTGCGATAGTCAAAGTCGGACAAGCAAATGCCTTAGGGGGGCATGTTGTGCTAAGAACATCCCTCCGTTGTTGTCCGATAAATTTGCCCTAAGTCAGAGTTCCAAGTTGTGGAAAGCATGACAAGGATGTTTGGAAATAGCATCAGTGGATCCCACTGATGAGTCCACCACTGATACCGGGACGAAACATCCTAACATTTTGACGGTGGACGAAATAGTTCGTTAATTATAAGCCCTTAATATCAGGGGCATTATTGCGACAATACCTATGGAAGTTCCTAAATAAACCTAGAGCATAAAAGTTGAGATCTGTCTCGAAAGATGAGTCACTGAGACACTATTCCTTTAGGTACATTATAATATAGATGACTCATCGAGCGGAATAATTGTATATAGAGCGTATCAATAAGTTACTTCCAGTTATTCGTAACACTGCCCCCTCCTAATTCTGATCGTCCCGATTAGCTTCGATATCTCCGTGGGATAACTTCAAACTATGTAGATATGCTATTTTCATTTTGGTCTTAGAACTTCGTTGAATTCTATAAACAATGTCATTGGTTCTTTTCAGAACAGTATATGGTCCTTTTCATGATGGCATCAACTTAGGCGATTTGCCTGTCTTTTCTGTGGATTCCATAACCAAACTCTATCACCTTGCTGGAGTTTGCCTTGATGTCATATATTGTCTTCATTCTATCGGTGGCCAGATCCATGCGTTCTCTAATTAGGCCATGAAATTCTCACAACTTCTCTTGTAATACATTTACCCAGTCACATTATCTCGCAAAGCAATCAAAGTTCCTTTCCAAATAAGACTATGGCTGGTGTAATTCCGATAGTTTCACAAGCTGCGGATCGATAGGCCATTAAAAAGATTGTCAAATATTTGTCCCAATCTTTCTGATGTCTGTTCAAAACCTTTGAGAGGTGCTCTTCAATTGTCCTATTAAATCGTTCAACCATGCCATCTGACTGAGGATGTACAGCTGTTGTCCTGGTTTTACGGATATTAAGAAGTTCGCAGAGCTTTTAAAAAAGTTTGGATTTAAAGTTATATCCTTGGTCAGAATGTAGCTCCAAAAGAATTTCAAATCGACTGAACACCTTGTTGACTAAGACTTCAGTTACTATTGCGGTCTCCTGGTTAGGGATGGCAAATACCTTACGCTATTTACTAAAGTAGTCAATAGCAACCAAGATGTATTTGTTGCCTTTATCTGTTTCTGGGAATGGTCCAGCTATATTAATAGCCATCCGTTCAAACGGTATTCCAACATTATACTTCTTCCTTTTTCCCTTAGATCTAGTACTTGTTCCTTGGCTAGCTACACATTTAGGGTACTGTCTACACCATGATTTTATATCTTGACAGTAGTTAACCCAGTAAAATCTTTCTCGGAGTTTATCTAGAGTTTTGTTAACTCCCAAATTAGCGTCAGAATTTCCTCTAAAACCATTGAAACTTTCTTTCTAGGTACCACTATGTGAATTTTTATTTCTTTGCCATCGACACTTTCCCAAGATCTCTTTAGTAACCGGTCTTCAATCAATAGCGAGTCCCACTGAGCCCAAAGTGCCTTTAATGTGAGTTCTTTACTCGAGATATCTTCACAACTAGGACGTCGTTCATTATTTTCTTTAAGTTGAAGGAAAGGCACTAGATCATTATCTTCAAGCTAGTCTTTTCCCATCTGAGCTGTACTCCAGTCTGGATCACCGTCAAAAGTGACTCTCCGAATGGAGAACTCTTCTTTTTGTTCCAGTTTGCTGCAGTGCTTGCATTTTTCCTTACATGGTCTTCTTAACAAAGCATCTGCATTGTTATGCAGTCTTCCTGGTCTATGTTTGATTTTAAAATTGAATTGTTGTAGCTTCTTAAGCCATCTTGCTACTTGTCCTTCAGGCTGCTTCATGTTTAAAAGCCATTTAAGAGCTGCGTAGTCGATTCTTATTGAAAATTCTTGTCCATACAAATATTTATGAAAATGTTGGACAGCTTTGATTATGGCAAACAATTCTTTCCTCATGAATGCACTCGGCCGAAATATTCAATAACTCGTTCTAGACATCTTGTATCTGAGACAATACACAATACTTCTACCCTTATGTTACTGGCATCCGTATCCAATAGGAATTTTCCCTGATCTGCAATGACCTCATGTATCCATTTGTAAAGTTTATCTTCACTTTTAATACGACGTTCTTCTTCTTCTTGTTTTTCCTTTTGGCGACGTACTCCTCCCTGTTTTTCTTGTAGACGACATTGTTCTTCTTTTGTTCGATGGTCCTTTTCTTCCTGCTTTTCTTTTAGACGATGTTGTTCTTCTTGTTTTTCTTTTTGGCGGCGATCTTCTTCTTGTTGCTTTTCTTTTTGGCGGTGATCTTCTTCTTCTTGCTTTCCTCCCAGATGACGCGCTTCTTCTTGTTATTCTCTCAGACGACATTGTTCCTCTTTTAGGCGTCGCTTCTTCATACTGTTTTTCTTGTTGTCAACGCGCTTCTTCCTGTTTTTCTTTTTGTCGACGTTCTTCTTCTTTTCGACGACGTTCTTCATCTTCTTGTTTGTTTTAAAGGCGACGTTACTCTACATATTCCATAAAATTGGCCAATATTTCCTCTATTTTGACTTTTTGCTGCCTAGTATTTACCGTAAAACCTCCTAGAATATTCTTGAAAACCCGTTTTTAAAGTTCTTTTTGGATGACAAATCTAATAATGAAGTCAGTTCTTCGTTATTTCTTTTAATTTCTAAATAGAATATTCTAGAACTTTATCAAAAATTGGGTTCTAAGCCTTTTTCTTGATGATAAATCCGATGGTGACGTCTGTTTTTTGCTATTCCTTTTAGTTTTTAAATAGAATTTTCTTGAACTTGAAATTCGGTTCTAGGCTTCTTTCTTAATGACAAATTCGATGGTGAAGTTCGTTTTTCGCTATCTATTTTAGTTTTCAAATAGAAAATTCTAGAACTTTTTAGAAAATTAACCTTATTTTCTTACTTGATAACAAATCCCAGATTGAAATCCGTTTTTCTCTATCTCTTCTAATTCCATTAGAATTTTTTGGACACCCGGTGAAAATCTTCACTTCTGACATCAATCGTTAAGATTTTATCTCTTTAAAATCACTAACTGAGTTCGCAAAATAAACACCACTGTTTTCACTATATAACTGCCAATACTTATATTAACAACACATTTACATTAACATCACAACTAACTAATTATTAGTTCTTAATATTTCCACTATACGACTCTTACAATATAACTATACGACTCTTAACAATACACTATATCATTAACCCTACTACGCTGTCTCCATTTTATGAGCGTCAAAATTATAGCATTGGAGTAACAGTCTTGTGTTTATATAGTCTTAGCCCTCAGTATAATCCCACACTTCCTCTATATTCCAGGAGTCCAGTGCATTCTCGTAGCCGATAAAGAAATATGGCTCCGAACTTTTTACTATGTATTTTGACCCCCTGATTACCAACGTCGTGGTTGATTCCCGAAAAATTGCCAGATAATTTGTTATTAAAATAACTTTTAAGTTTTCAAAGAGTCCAGTCTTTCATACATTATATTTAAAACACTTTTACAAGCCTATTGTACTATTACATAGATTATTCCACTCGCAATTCCACTAAACTTTATGTAGAAACAATTTTGTTTGGACTAATTTAAAAATCATAACAACTTAAATTCAAAAAACCATTCAAATCATAATACGTTTATAATTTATACCACTCGAATAGTCTTGTAAACCAAACATTTATTTAAATCTTTTGAACAACCCACTGGTTGTCAAATACAAAAATATTTGATTATCTCCAAGTTACTTCTAGAGTTTAAATTAACTTGCTTTTATATAACTTACTCTTAAAAGAAACCTTCGCTTGGAAACTGTATAATCAGCAGACCGAATTTTCTTCTCTTCGCCGCAAAATCTGACGATTTCGTTCCTCCTTGTCAAAATTATCATGTTTGCCGGATGGCCTATCTAATAAGACGGCCTCGAAGGGACGGAACAGGGTCGCGTATCGATCAATGGGTGCCCAACGGCTGATGCCTTACCCTCTCGGACCAAGTTTCACTTCGTTCGTTTTTGCTTTTCTATCGAGGCGACTTTAATATATTTCTTTGGCAGTCCATGTCGAACATATGGACATAAAATGGGATATTAGTGTAAAAAGTGATTGATAAAAATTCGAAAAAGTCGCCAGGTCAGCTTATTTTTTCAAATAAAAATTACAAAAAAAGAATATAATGCAAGCAAATTAATGCCCTAATAATAATTTTCGAAATATTAAATATAGAAGAAAGAAAATTTATGCATTATATAATGCAGGGAAGCAACCCGTTAATAAATATGACTTATGCCATAAAAAATCATATACAGAATGTCTATATAATACATAATTTTGCTTTTGCTGATGGTACATATTTTTGAACTTACAAAGTGAATTTAATTAGTAAGAAATATTTCTTATATCTTGATTTGAAAACCCACCTCGGCTATACCTTAATCAAATAATGAGAAAAAATCTATTTTGCTCTGAGAAGCACAGTCTGGATGCATTTATTAGTAGAATAACTTTTATTGTTATTATACACTCTCCTGAACCACTAATGTTTTTTATTTACAACAGCTGACGAGATATTATTATTTACCCTACCTAAACACCCTGTATAAAACACTTAAACAATACCTGCAATACTTGCGTGTCTCCAAGAATGTAGTGTAATTTAATATAAAATAAACTGTGTATAAAACATGATAAAAGTGTGGAAAACAACAATAAAATTCCTTCTCTTAGGTATTTACGGCAGTAGTTAAACTCATAATATATGCAAAAAGTAAGATATATTCTATTTTTCGCAGTACATAGAATTGTATACTTTGTATGAGACAATTGGGGTATAAATATATATTTAAATTTAGACTAAATCAGAAATTTAATTAACAAAGACCATTGCAGGACAACTAATAAAAAAATTTATTTCAAATAATGACTAGCGGGTAAGCAGGACCTAACTGTCAAATTGAAAGTTTTTATTTTTTTCTGCAATAAAATCACGATTTTTATTGTTCTGAAAAAAAAACACATATAATAAAATAAATATATATTTTTAAATTATATAATAAATTCTAAAATACACTAACTTAATTGAGGCGAAACATTCACGTAAAAGATCAAAAATAAGCCAATATTAATAATTTTGTTTTTCACAAAGTCTTTTATCTAATGTATTTTCTTTGTTACGGCATTAAATAAAAATGCTTCAAGTTTATTTTTCCATTTTTTTTATTTTGAAAATAGCAGTACTTAATTGGCCAGCATACTACGGTCCTTTTATTTTGATCTGAAATGTATAGAACGATAATAATGTGCTAATAACAATTATAATTTGCAGTAATACCTAAAAAAATGTAAAAAACTTTGAAATCTATAAGGACGCTGCTTGAAGCATAGCAAAAAAATGTACTATTTTTTGATTAAAATTTTTAGTGTTTTGCATTGAAAATGAATCTGTTTTCAATATTATCATTAAAAATTGTAGTTGAACTTAAAGATATTACTATTCTAAAGAGATGTATAAAATTTTAGCAAAATCGAAAAAGTAATTTTCGAATTATCTTGGCTGGTAACTCGAAAAACGTCATTTTAAAAAAACTTCATTTAATTCAATGAAACTACACTGATGAAAGTTTCAGTAAGAAATAAAGAAATCTATCTGCCAGGTTTAAATAGTTGGTATATATGTATTCTCCTTTCAAGCAAAGAAAAGAAAAGAGTATATACAAATAGTTTATTTCCTGCAAATACCACTTTGGTCCTCTCTCCATACGCATTTTGACCACCTCATGGTCTAGTCAGTGGAGCTGTATCGGACTGAGAGGAACATTCGCAGGAAATAACTGTTTTATAAAATATAAATTTCAAGGTATTTCAGTAGGATATTGCAAACCTGCCATCTATCGACCTCGATGTTGGACTGAAAAATATCGCCAGTCGAACAGATGTCGAAATAGTGATAAATTCTTTAAGAAGTCAAAATTTCAGTAATAAATACAGAAATCTATCTGCCGTGTTTAAATAATTGTTATATGTGTATTCTCCTTGCAGGCAGAGGAAAGGAAAGAATATATACAAACAGTTTATTTCCTGCAAATACCACTCTGGCCCTGTCTCTCTTCAGTCTGACATCGAGGTCGGTAGGTAGCAGGATTGCGGTATCCTACCGATATACCTTGGAAGCTATATTTCAATTATCAGTTATTTCCTGCGAATGCTGCTCTTTATCCGATACCGCTCCACTGACGAGAACATGAGGTAGTCAAATAGCGTATGGAGAGAGGACCAGAGTGGTATTTTCAGGAAATAAACTGACCGTATATATTCCTTCTTTTTTTCTGCCTGAAAGGAGAATACATATCTAACAACTACAACACTGATGCTTTTATATAGGGAGTTTTTCAAATCATAATGATTCTGCTCCACCTCAAAATTCACATACATATACATACAGCTGATCTTCCAGAACGAATCAACATAGTAGCAAAAATGGAAAAGCCAGCTTTCTTCCAAAGAGGAAATAGTCATTTAGATACTCGGGCGTATAGTTGGAAGGGATATTTAACCTACAACTTTAAAACCATTTGGAATTCCGATTTGAAATTTTTGAGGGCGTATTTACATAAAATTTACTTCATTTTTCAGTAATAAACAAATTTTCGATTTTTTTGAAGCGCCCCATCATATCAAAATATAATAAATATATGGAATATAATATTGTCATTAGAGAAGTAACGTCCATAAAATTTTAATTCGTCCTGTTACTGTGTAATTTTATAAAATAATATTCAGGTTTGATATATCTATTGTATAAAAAGGTACAATTTGCGAAATTATGACCCTTCATTAATTATTATTAAATTATGTAATGAAGTCATTATCAACCTGTTATTTAGAAAATTACATGTATGTTTCAAATTTGAACATAATTATTTATCAATTTAAATATGAAGTATTATATCTCACAAAAAAAAAACAGTTTTGGTGAGTTGAACTAAAACGATGGATTTTATTTGTTCATTTATTTACCATCCCTGCATTTCAGATTAATCCCCAATTAGAAGGCAGGATTAAAACATAAATGGTACAATACTTTATTAAACAGAACGTACGTTAATAAATAGGAAAATATTAAACATAACCTATTTTACTAATCTTATCCTAAACATAACCTACCCTTCAAACTTCTCCATTTTTTAAACTTTTCTAGTGAGTTACTGAAGAAGTCTCAATTAGATTTATTGTATTGGTCCCATATTAAATATATGAGAGGACGTTTTAAAAGGTTATTGCTGAGAATTGGTAAATAAAAAGTAATATTTTGACAAGAATTTGTTTGTACAACATAAAAATTTAGTATAATATCAGAAAAATCAATTAAATTATTAAGTATTTTAAACAGAGTCATAAAGAAGTGGTAATCACGTCGATCCCTGAGTGAAGCATATCTAAATCTGCTGAGTAACTAAACTGTGTGAAACTAAAATTCTCATTCTTATAACGAGATATTTCAAGAATCTTCTTTGTATAATTTTAAGGTTGTTCATATGAAAATTGTACTCTGTCTAATAAATTACAACGGCAAATTTATTTTTCTTACGTAAGAGTTAGATATCTATAATATCTCAGTGTCATCAAAATTCTTACCAGAGCGGAAAATAAAACTATATTTCCTTAAAGCAGGTATAATTCCATTGACATTAGATACGAAAGAACGTTTTGAGTCAATTACTACTCCTAAGTCATGAAAAATTTCTGAGGAAGAGAGTCATGTACAATAACTGATATCTTGCTGGTATATAATACCACATTATACTTCTTAATGTAATGTTACTTACAAAAAAAAAATAATTAAACAAAGAACCTTTATACATCATAACACAAACAAAAAAAAAATTAACAATACCACTACACAAAACACTTTCATTGCATTACCGTATATAAACCAACTATCAGAAAAAATAAAATATATTTTAGGTAAGCATAACATAATGGTATGCCACAGGGCGAACAATTTACTGGGATCAGTTTATACGAAATTAAAAAGCAAAGTTCCCACCAAAAAAAGATCTAACGTAATATATGCAATTCCATGCCTAAACTATCCGAAAAAATACATTGACATGACGACACAATATATTGAAAATAGAATTAATGGACACAACTATATTAAAAACGCATCGACATCTTTACATAAACATGAGCAAACAACTAAGCATGAATTCGATTTTAAAAACACCCACATTTTAGATACAGACAGGCATTATCATAAACTGGTCAAAGAAATGATACATATAAAAAAAGATAAAAATGCTGTAAATGACAAAAAATATATCAAAAACCTAAAACAAATTTACTATAATTTAATTTTTCAATATGATATACTTGAAGCGACACTATAATAAATATTAGAAATAATGTAATGATGCTTGGCACGATTTCGTATAAACTTCTGTAAATCAAAGAACGTTATTTAAAAAAAAATCTTTTTTCCTATTTTTTGCTGTTATAAAAAGTAATCTACCCATATCAATTACATACCAAGTTGTAATAACTGGACTTATTTTTAACACACGTATAAAGCTACTTTCACGGTAGGAACTATTTTATAGTTTTCACTGCTCTAACCTTTGTATCGTTTTATTTTAATTTTAAAAGTATTATAAAATCTGTTTATTTTTATTAATTTTAAATATTAACTTAAAAATATAAATGTAATAAGTATATAAAACAATTAGTGTGATAAATGTTTAAAAAAAAAATTGTAATTTTGTAGATACTCATAAATATACCATACCTTTGAAGAAGCTCACTATGTAGAGCGAAACGTCGGAAAAATTGTCGTCTTTTAATCTTCAAATAAGAAAACCTATATCCAAGAAAATATTACAGAAAAAGAATATATATATATATATATATATATATATATATATATATATATATACCGGGTGTCAACGAATCTAATAGACAAGTCATAATTTCTAGAGTATTATGTGTATCAAAACGAGAATTGGTACAGGTAAATGTTATGTGAAGAGGAGAGTTTTCGCATATTTTCCACTTTCCGGCCACTTCCGGTTTCACCGAAAATGGCCCAAGTTTTGAATTCTTAAATAGAACACCCTGTATATTTTAACATCTTTGGATTTCTGAGACAATTCTAGATCAGAATATGACATTTTAAAAATTGTTTACGTCTACTTCATTTTTTTAGAGCCACTTTTAAAATTGCATCTAGGTGGCCATGATCGGACGCAAACTAATCTAACGGCCTTAGGTGATGTCAAAAAAATACAATCGCAAAGTTTTAGTGACTATGAAAGACAGGAATTGGATTAAAAATTTAACAAAATTAACAAAAAACTAACAAAATAAACTAATAACTTAGACGACGCACTTAAAATATTTGAAAGTACAGTAGCTGAATTTGTAAAAAAGTTTAGTGTAGTAAATGTTCAAAGTGCATTCCTTCTTTTCACGACATATTTCAGCTCGTTCAATTGTTTCTCTCAACACGTTTTGTAGCATTTGGGGCGTTATACTTCTAAATGCCCGTAAAATTATTTCTTCTAATATTTCAAGAGTAGCTGGGGCTGCTCCATAGTAAACCCTTTCTTTAACATATCCCCAGACAAAGAAATCGAGCACAGTAAGATCCGGTGAGCGGGCTGGCCACCGTACTGGACCATTGGTTGCAATAATTCGATTATTAAAATGCTCTATTAAATAATTAAGAACTTCTCTAGTATTGTGAGGCGGTGCTCCATCTTGTCGAAAGTAAATTCGCCGTAAAACTGCTAAAGGTATATCATTGAGATGATTTTCGATTTCATTTTGAAGAAAACCTAAGTATCTAACCCCTGTTAACTGACCTTGAAGCAATATTGGCCCAATTATTCTGTTTCCAACGATACCAGCCCAGACATTGACGCCAAATCTTTCTTGAAAATTGCCCTCTCTCATTTCATGTTGATTTTGTTGGGCCCAGTACCGAGTATTTTGCTTATTGAACATACCATTATTTGTAAATCGGGATTCGTCGGAAAATAGAATAAAATCGATAAAATTTGGGTTAACTCTATGATTTTGAAGCAGCCAATCACAAAACAATACCCGTCTATCGCCATCCTCAGTATACAAATGTTGATGTAACTGATATTTAAATGCTCGATATCCATGTTTTTCAGTATTTTTCTTGCTAATTCATAACTTATCTGCAGTTCTTGACTAATTTTTCTTAACGAAACTGTTTTATCAACCTCAACCATAGCAAGTACGTTAATCTCAGTCTCTTCATTTATGATAAACCTCTGTTCCGCCTCTTGATTTCCTATTTGCCTAAAACGAGTCTCGATATACGGAAAATACTGATGAGCTGGATGTTGCCGAATCGGATATCTATGAGCATACAACTCGGCAGCATTCCTTGAATTTCTATGACACTCTCCAAATATTAATAACATATCCACTTTTTCACTTTGAGTATACATTATTTTAACGAAAATTTAAACTAAAATTAAGAAACTTTTACGTCTGTTCTTAGAGCGTATGTCACTGTCATTATCTACTTAAGTGAGTGCTTTGTTTTCCAAAGAAGACTTGATAAAAACAGTTGCAAATTATTATGCATCATGGCTGTCCATGGCGCACTTGTCATAAGTAAATAAATTATCCAGTATTTTGCTTAATAATATTTAATTTCTGTTCTTATGTCTAATCCAATCGCAAATAAATTAGTACCGTTAGATTCGTCAAAGAATGCTTTTTTCGAAACGTAGTTGTCAAAAAGGGGTCGCCATTTGAAAATTAATAGTTAGAAATGAAAACGTAATTTTGTCAACTTGTCTTATTCCTGTCTTTCATACTAGTAACTAAAACTTTGCGATTATATTTTTTTGACATCACCTAAGGCCCTTAGATTAGTTTGCGTCCGATCATGGCCACCTAGATGCTATTTTAAAAGTGGCTCTAAAAAAATGAAGTAGACGTAAAAAGTTTTTAAAATGTCACATTCTGATCTAGAATTGTCTCAGAAATCCAAAAATGTTAAAATATACAGGGTGTTCCGTTTAAAAATTCAAAACCGGGGCGATTTCCGGTGAAACCGGAAGTGGCCGAAAAGGGAAAAAGATGCGAAAACTCTCCCCTTCACATACCATTTACCTGTACCAATTCTCATTTTGATACACATAATACTCTAGAAATTTTGACTTGTCTAATAGATTCGTTGACACCCGGTATATATCTGCTTCATAATTTTAAAATCGTCCGCATATAATAAATAATTATGTCAGAAAAATATTATTTAAAAAGCTCAGACAATCAGACAAAATTAAATCTTTCTAACTTAAGAATCAAAATGATCGAGCCGGCCAAATGCTTGGGATAAGTACAAATACATTACAATCTCCTAAAACTACTCCTTTGATAGTAAGTTGGTCACTGTAGATCGGTCCTCGAAAAAGCCATATTGCTTCAAGTATCTGGCTCCGAACAAAGTGAAACACAACTTATTAAAATATGACTTACCAAATATATATCAAACTTTTAATTAAAATGTATAATAAAATATTTTAATATTTTCTTAACTAAAAAAATCCCCAACCTAATGAATTATTTGAATAATAAGAGGATTCCAAGCAATCTTTAATTAATAAAATTAAACAAAAATTTCTTAAGTAAATGAATCTAAATAAAACATTGGACCCAGAATAATGCATAAAACATAAAATTGAAATTATGTAAATTAGAATAATAAGATAAGTTTTCGGGCGAACGGTTCAATTTACATCGCCTCCAGCCGGCAAGTATCGCGGGAAATTATTGAAATCGATGGAATTTAACCTTCGTAGTAATTTTATTGGAGACGTCCCGAGAAAAGATAGTCCATGTTGATTCTTTTAAATTGAATATGGGAATAGAAATTTGACATAATTTAAAAGCAGCCTATAATTGTTTGTAATTATATTTCATTTAAGAACTGCCGATGAGTCTCTGTTCTACACTAAAAAATATAAAATGTTTAAGCTGAAACCCCGGCAGCAGGATATAAAAGGAGTCACTGCTGTCAAGATTTTAAATTAATCATCTCACATACCAGTAGTCAAGGCCAAGGCCTGCACTGTCTTTAAATTGGTATGTTTAATGTTGTTAAATAGCCAACTTTACATTAAACTCAAAATAATTTAATTATTTCTTGTTTGCATAATGTCTCATTTTGAAAGTTGCAACTGAATATATTTTTATTAAAGCTTTCTCATAAATATGACTCGAAAAGGATTTCGAGAGGGAGGCATGCAACGTTGATATCAAATTTGACCTTGAAGATTTTTTAATGGGAAGCCCCCTTTCTTAATAAAACGGATAATAATAAAAATTTCGCGTGCAGCCATATAAATGACTTATTTCATTTAAATGTCATTTGAAGATCAAATTTAACCTCTATTCAGCAGGCTTGAACACCAAAATTATCTAGATCAAAGTTAATGATTATCAAGTGTCTGACCTTCGAAGGTGATGTTCAGATTGTCAGAACAGAGACGATTAGAGGAGGTCTAGGTTCAAAATTCGACAAGTTAAAAACTAAAGAAGAAGAAAAAAGAGAAAAGAAAGAAGTAACCCAGCACCATACTTTTTTTCCAAATATTATCAAATTGATGAAGTACTTGTAATACTAAAGAAATCGCAGATAGCTGCCTCTTTTACTACATCTAATTATTTTAACAATAATGTGATAAAGACACCAGGTACTCTTTATGAAGCAAAATAGTCTAAATATCTACTTAGAATTTTATTAATATATAAAGACTTTTGATTTTAACTACGTCTAAGATTTATAGAAAAACTATGGCTGAAACTGTAAAAATCTTTATATATGTATACGTTATAATCTCTAAAGCACTTGTGTCAAGAAACGTCGCGTTGCCATGGTAAAATCATTTAATATTAAATTCCAAAGTTAGTGAAGCCAGCTAAATATTTCAATACTTCATCTAACTGTCCCATTTCCATAAATTAATTTCGGAATATCTGCAAACATTATAGAATTGATATATACATATATATATATATATATATATATATATATATATATATATATATATATATATATATATACAGGGGCGGATCCAGCCTCTCTCCTTGGGGGGGGGGGGCGGTGATATCACCAAAGTACAGTATGGCAAGCGAAAACAAGTTGTTGACAGGGGGGGGGGGGACACCAGCAATGTTAAAAACTCTGTTGAGATGTGTTCCAACATGACAGGAGTTAGAAAATTTACTATGTACTAAACAATGAAGGAGAAAAAAACGACTGGAATTGTTAGTACTCCCAAGCTACATTCGATCATGGGCAGGCGAAAAACCTCGTTGGAAGAAGAGATGTAAACTGCTATAAAAGAAGTTGTACATACATTTTATTATGAGAAGCAGATCCTAACCGTCGACAAAATTCTAAGTAAAATCAATGAAGATCGGGATTTACCTGCAATTAAAAGAACTGAGCTCAGGAAATTGCTCAGAAAACTTAATTTTTGCTGGAAAAAAACCAGATAGGAAATCTGTTCTTATAGATCGTCTAGAAAATGTCCGTTGGAGAAGGAAACATCTCTCTCAAGTAAAAGGTAGAATTGCTAAAAATAACACAACTTAAAAAATTAGTAATTTAACTGAACTTTTGAAAGATTTTTTTGAATAAATTTAATGCAGAAAATTGGGAAAAATCCATATAATAAAAGAATAAAAGAAAATGTGAAAACTCAGTCTCATGATCGGTGAGATAGAGGAACCAATTATAATTAATTTGAGCGAAGACAGCTTCACTGACTTCGATTATGAATTAGATACGTAATGTTTACCAACGTAAACACACGCCCTTATAGACCCCAGCGGAGAGAAGTGTGTATCCCTGTTAAACACCTATGTTAAATCATTTTTGCAATCTCAAAACCTGGTGAAAAATTTGTTTTTTACTATTAATATCAATATGTTTTTGAATAAAATAACACTTCGTGATTGGCTGCATGGCTGATCATCCAATGCCAATAAATAAATAAAAAAAAAAACCTAAACACAATTTAAATTTTCTGTAACATTCAAAAATTAATTACATTTCAATCCCTTTTTAGTGTTTAATTTTAATTCTGCAGATAGTTTCAGAAATAAACAAACTGAAACGTCAAATATCCTAAAAATGTTTTTAATTAATAATAAAATGACCAATAACCCCAAAAAATTTTTAATATTATATGGACGAATTTATTTTTTTATATATGTTTAACTTCTTGTATTTTTGACAATGGGTATTTTGTAAGTATTTAAATTATAACTTAGAATTTTTTTAGAGAAAAAGGCTACGTTTTAGTCTGAATGTGCCTAAAACGGTTTCTATGCCAAAATTAAAAATAATAAAAATGCAGTTGTGATTTGTGTGAAATATGTAAAAATTTTCTATATTTTCTAATGTATGTGAATTATTAAGAAATCATAAGAAATTAAATAATATTATAAAAACTTTTTATTTTAAGTTTATTACCGAAATAATATTCTATGCCATAAATACTTAGTGATAAAAATAAAATACTTTTTAACACTTCATACATCCAAATATCCATTGTTATCCAACCAAATAGTCCATTATTATAGACCGGTATTTTTGCTTATAAAATTTCTAACCCATTCCTATGAAAAATATTTTTTCAGAGACATCGGACAAAAGGACACAGGTAGTTTTCGAAGAAAAAAAGGGTAAAAAATGATTTATTACTCTCTCTAGTTCTTGAATAAACTGTAGTATAAGTGCCAGAATCGGGTCTATTTTCCTGAACTCAAAGCTCTTGGGGGGGGGGGGCGATCGCCCCCACCGCCCCCCCCTTGGATCCGCGCCTGTATATATATATATATATATATATATATATATATATATATATATATATATATATATATTATATTATATTATATTTTCCAGATTCTTAAACCAAGATTATATCCTTTCTTTTTATTTTATCTAGACACAAATAAACAACTTATCAAAGGACGAAAGTACATATAGAAATATTAAGAGTGATCCAACTAACCTATATCAAAAGAAAAATAATACCTTTATAAAAAAATTACTCAATGCAATAGAACTAACTGAAAAAGATGGAAGAAGGCTAACCATTCACGATGCTATTCCTCCAAAAATATACGGCCTACCAAAAATTACATAAACATGATATACCACTAAGACTTATTGTTTCTTGTCTACAATCGCCATTCAATCGTTTATCAAAATTCTTATCGGATTGCACTTCAAATATTACAGGAAAAAACAATTTTTTTATTAAAGATTCATTCGCTTTTAAAAAATTCATTGATACAGTAAACTTTCTCGAAACAGCTCATTTCGCTAGATGTTACATCTTTGTATACAAAAATATCACATCAACTTGTCCACACTATTTTAGCAGAAAAATGGGAAATTTTAATGAAACATACATCGCTATCAAAAAATAATTTTATGGATGCTGTTGACCTCGTTCTAACAACAAATTACTTTCAGTACGAAAACATCTTTTACAAACAACTCGATGGATGTGCTATGGGATCACCAATTTCATCTAGCATTGCTCAGTAAGTAATGGAATATTTAGAGGAAAACTTTAATATAATATTTTTCAAACGGTTTGTCAATGATTGTATAGCAGCCCTGACACAGAACAAAATCAATAAAATTCTCCAAGGGTTTAAAAATTTCAACGAAAATTACAATTCACGTTCGAAAACAGAAAAGTAAAATAAATTTTCTAGATATGACAATTATACGCAGAAAAAGCAAAATTTTAACTGAATGGTACGCCAAACAAACTTGGTCAAGTAGATATCTAAACTATTTCTCTAATCACTCAAAAATTCAAAAAAATAGTGTTATAATCGATTTGTCTGATCATACTATCTCTCTAACTTATCCAGAATTCCGACCAAGAATACTGCAAAAAGTGAAAAAGGTACTAATAAATAACAATTTCAATGAAAATACTATCATCGAAATAATTAATAAACGAACATATAAATTTTAAAATAACTTAATAACATGAAACATAGAATATAAACAGCAAAAATATGTATCATTACCTTACACTAATGAGCTGTCAGAAAATATAAAACACATTTTAAAAAAGCATGATATTTTCGTATGCCATAGGCCTCATAATAAATTAAATACACTATTCACTGATTTAAAAACTCTCTTGAATAAATCAAATGTAGTATATTCGATCCCTTGCACAAATTGTCACAAAAAATATATAGGCATGACGAATCTATTGCTAAAGAACAGATTGAATGGCCATAAATATACGAAAAACACTTCATCAGCGTTAAACAAACACACACAGGATGAAAAAATACCTTCGATTATAACAATACCATAACCAAAAACAAAGACATGAATTATCAAAAATGCAGATAAAGGAAATGATAGAAATTAAAAAAGATAAAGGCACTGTTAACGACAGAACGGATATAGGAAATTTGAGCCACATTTACACCAGCCTAATTTAAACAATAATATTAAGTATTCGATCCCGTTAATAAACATCAAAAATTGAATATCCTCTTAAATATAAAATGAAATGTATGCGTTTTTTCGATTTTTTTAATGCACTGTAAAATATAAAAAATAAAACACATTCGCATTCCATGTATCCTCAGTACCTAAATAGATGAAGTAAAAGTTGCATTACATTATTAATTAATAAACAAAATGTCAAGGTGTGTAGTGGTAAAATTAAAATTCTTTGTTAAAAATTTGAATAGTGTTTTAAAGTGTTTGTTTTTTAAAACTGTAGATATGTTCTTGTATAAATGTTTTTTATTATATAAAAAATATTTTTAGGAAGGTAAATAAAAAAACAAGAATTTTGAAAATGCCTCAAAAAAAGTGCGAAACGTCAATTGTTTGGATTTTTTATTAAATAAAGAACCTAAAGCCAAGAATAGACAAAATAAAAAATATTAGAGAAAAAAGGAACATTTGGCTAATCCTGTATTATGTTGTTAATAATCTTTCATTTAAATTGCATTTAATCAGTACAAAAGTTTGCAGCCGGATCTGGTACTATAAAATTCCATATACAAAATTAATTGATACGATATTAAGATATATATCCTGTTGAAGAAGCCCTTATAACAGAATATGGCATCATCATAATGAATGCTAAATAATATTTTAAATTTGTTAAAATTAAGAATCACTGATAACTTACAGAATGATTCTGACATTTGACAGTTGCTGACGTCACTGGGATGACCAGTAAAACAGAAGAATTGTAGTACTGAAAGTTGAAGAGAATTCTGATCCGCTATCACTATCCGTTCACCCTTAATTAAGCAATTCTGTAACATTTGGCCAACCCGGTATTATGTTGTTAATAATCTTTCATTTAAATTGCATTTAATCAGTACAAAATATTGCAGCCGGATCTCGTACTATAAGATACCATATGCAAAATTAATAAACTTTGATACGATATTGAGATACATATCCTTATTAAAAATAAGGCGGTGAACGATGACATTATATCATGTGACACTTTAGTGCCGCATTATATTCTCAAAAGAATACTTAGTGACAGCCTCGCCCAATATTAATGTTATCAAGTAACAAACTCGCAAGGCATCTGCTCGGCATGCATACAATTCCAATAACATGAATCACCTATTTTAATGGATCTTTGAAAACGGAATGTTATATAGGCCTTTGTTAACTGATATCAAATATTCCTTTGCCTGCTTGGGGTGACGTGCCGGTTGCGTGACAGTTCTAGGCAAACTAAGCACAGTACAAAATTATTAAGTGTTGCCTTTTCAATTTAGCTAAAAGTGTTCAAAATGTTTTCTATTAAGTATTATTAAATATGGGTTTTCTACGAATTTTTTTACTATTGAATTCGATTGAAATATGTTTTAAAGAACAAAGAAATTAATTTTAAATATACATCGCCTACTATTGGGTCAGTAAGGAAGTATCTTTGGTTGTCACACATATACTCCATGAAAATTAGATCAAAAAAGAGCTGTTTTGTTAACAAAAATGTAACATTGGTTTTTTGCTGGAATGTATTCATTTCGGCATCCTATAAAACATATCTTGATGGTAACTCTCAAGACCTGTGAAAAAAAATAGCGAACCAAAAATGGTCACGATTTTAGGTTTTTTAAGTTTATCTCAAAAAGTTAAAGTTATATCGAAAAATATTTCAAACAAAAGTTGTAGAGAATTAAAAAGCCTATCGATTTATATAACATAAGTTATAGGTGGCGCCACTAGTTATTGAGATATATTTTTTTTTGACAAAATTTACGGTTTTGGTTTAAAAAAAAAGACAGTTATTAACAAATTGCCGATTTAAAATTTAACATAAATATAGGTATTATCACTCTAAAAAAGTATGTCAAACCCGGAATCTATAGGTTTTTTTATTTTCCGAGAAATTCGATGTCAAAGTTGAAAATTCAACCCCAATTTTCCGTTTACCTAATAAAGATACAAAACTCAATTTTAGTGGAAACAGTTTGTATTGTTTTATATTTTGGAGATCTAGTAAAATTTTTTTTTTCAATCGTGGACCGAGAAGTTTTGCAAAAACCAATTTTTGCACCAAAAAAATTGCGATAATTTTTCACCGAATGGATATAAAATTTTTTTAATGCGTGCATTTGATCCAAGAAATACACTTCCATACGTTCTGAGAACCTTGGAAAATTGGACCGAATCTAATTGAAAATAGCTGCCTCAGGCCGCTGTCGGCGGGTTGCCATAGTTCAAGCGCATTATTCACTGGCGCTTCAAGGAAACTTATGCATCGCCAATGAATAATGCGCCTGAACTATGGCAACCCGCCGACAGCGGCCTGCAGCAGCTTTTTTCGATTATATCCGGCCCAATTTTCGAAGGTTCACAGATCGTATGGAAGTGTATGTCTTGGATCCAAAAAATTCACAGGTAAAGTACAAGTACTAGAAAGCATCTCCTGCAAACTTGGGCCCTTATTATTCATTTGCTACGTCATTATGAATTTTTGAAAAAAAAAGTTTTTTTCATCCAAAATTAAAATATTTCTTTTCCTTGTACTGGAAATAACATTTCAAGATCGTTTCGAATAAAATTGCAGTAATGTATCATCCTTTCAAGCAATTATTTCTTGGTGTTTACCGGCATTGAATAAACAAATCCTTTGAGATCCACTCAAAAAAATTTTCTAACGGATTTGGGTACGGAGATATTGGCGGCCATAAAACAGATTGGTTTATACCCATCCCGTGATTCCCAAAAGTATCTATTAAATGACGATGTACTAAATTGTTAAAATGTGGTGGAGCATCATCATGTATAAGCCACATATGCTCTAACTTGCAGGATTTAATCTTCTAAAAACTTTTTTGGTGCAAAAATTTGTATATAAAGTTCACCAAATAATCTTTTTTCCAAAATAAAAGCTCCAATTAAATAATTCCCAGTGATCTCCGCTCAAACGTTAACCACAAATCTTTGTTGATGCCTAGTTTGGACACCTCCTTGGGAATTTTCTAGTAAAATGTGGATCTTCTATAAATTTTTGTGAAAACCAATTTAAATAATTCAGTTTTGCAGGATAATCGTCTAGAAACATTGGGTGTACATTTTGAACATTGAAAGGATGAAGCAATTGTTCTTTGAAATTTTATCCAGAATCTATTCTTCTAACTCAGAATTTCTTGCCTTTCTTGGACGCAAGAGTATTATTTATTTCTTGAAAATAATTAATCTTTTCAGTTTAAATATAGAGTGCCTACTTTTAGGTAATAATCTAAGGTATCTAAAAAATAGAGGCTCTGAAGACTAACACCTTTCAAAATTTTGGGGCTATGAGTTTAGTAGCGAATCCATTCCTGACTTTCTTGGTCTTTATCAGCGATATAACTTGCCAACATTTCATTAAAATATACAATATTTGACCAGATGCAGTAATTCAGCAACACCTCTTGAAAATGACATTTGAAAATCTCCCGATAATTACCAAATTTTAACACGAATTAAAATTTACAATGTAACCATAATACAAATGTGAAGTACCCTAGTTTCCACGAAGTTTATTAAACACTGTGATTCATTCCAAAGTGGGTTACCAAATAAACTAGGGAAAAAGTGAAAACAATGGGTACAAAAAATATTTTGGACCCGCTTCGAGGTATTATCCTGCCATCAGTTGCAGGCCCGCTTTAGTAACAACCGCCTGATATAAACACAATGCCAATAACATGGTCCTTTCCATTTTAATGGAATATATGGAAATGGACTTCGCCGCGAGCTACTGTTATTTTTAGGAATATTTTATATTTTTGTTTCAAACTGGGCTTAATAATTACTGTTATTTTATCATCAAAACATATTTTTTCATATCTTTAATATCGAAATTATAAAATAATATTTTTGCTATCTATATCTAAAGTAAGTTTATTGCAGACAGAAATTTAAGAGAAACAATTATATTAATAATAGTTTTTTATATACAGTGTGTCGCACGATGAACTTTGGCTAAAATATATTCAGGATGGTTATACCAGAAGGTGATGCCTTCTTGCTTATTTTAAGTGGATCATCCTATATGTTATTTAATTTTTATCTTTTACGTAAAATTACGGGCATATTGTATACATATATATATATATATATATATATATATATATATATATATATATATATATATATATATATATAACATCGTCGTAATTTTGTATTTTCTATTGGCTAGAGCGCTCAGTATACCAAACGGACACTAACCGTGTTCAGTGTAGTTTAATTTCGGTGATCTAATAGAAACAAGGGCTTAATACGTGACAAGGCCGTAGTCTATATACATATATATATATATATATATATATATATATATATATATATATATATATATATATATATATATACATTTATATATATATATATATATATATATATATATATATATATATATATATATATATATAAGGACACAGAAAATGATCATCTACCTTAATTTTTTTTTTCAATTCTATATAGCTGGTGATACTCACAACGGCGACGTTTAAACAAGTCTAATGATGAATTACTGGTCCAAATCACTTAAGCTCTTTAAGATCGACGAAGGAATCAAAAAATGAGCATAGATACATTGGAAAAATAAATATGGAATACATATATTCAGTCTCAAAATGCAAAATGAACCGATTTTAATAATGCCTTTGATTGTAACTCTAAACATATGCAAGACTTTATAAGAGCTGAGTCAAAAAATAATTTTTTATACGGTTTTGTGGGATCAAAAACGATCTATAAGCGTTATAAAATGAGCCTAGTGCAAGTGCGTGAATAAGTCAGCATTGACAAATAACGACGTTAAATTCATAAAGTCGATATTCGCATATGTATTCGCGAATGTCTGCGACAAATTTTCATATTCATTAATGTTGCAAATCAATATTTTTTACATCACCAATACATACAAATACCGTGTCACAGAGATTACTTTATGTTCTATGTTTTAAAACAATAGTGAAATCTGATTGATATTGTTGTAAACACACGCGTATTTTACAACAAAATATTAAATTTCAGATTTAATATGTCCCAAGCTCTCTAAATAAATTAAATAATACGGTATACAGTGCTAAAACTACAATTCTTCGATTGCCGAAACAGGGAAACCCCGACATTAAGGGGCGCGCTCGCGGCACTTTGATTCAGTGCTACCCCAACTTCACCACTGCGATAAAGGCGAAAAGACAGCGGCATAATTAATGACTTTACGGGTTGTTCTTCTTGAGATAACTCGTCCTTTTTTCGATTGAGCTTAGCTCTCGGTGTTAGTAAAAAGTTAAATAAGAATCAAGAATGAGTGTTACCTGATAACCTTTTCCTAAATAACATTTCCCAAAAGTGTTAACTTGATAAAATAACACTTAATCTCCGTTAACTCCGGATTTCACTCATTCTCCTTCTATCCCGGTGAGTGAGAAGAAAGGTGAGGTAGCTAGAGTTTTCACTTCAGTTGGGAAGTTTGGTGGAACTTCACCAACAAACTCTGATTTATGGTAAAACTTAGGCTTTACCAAATAATTGAAAATTAAGAATTCTTTAATAAATTATTCCCGGCGAAAACGAACTTCCGCGTTCTCTGAAGGATAAAATTAATCCCGTATACCCGGCAAATGCATAAATAGTTCCATATTCTCGGAGATGAGTACAAAAATACCGAATAATGACGTGGTGCGTTGACGTCTCGCCAAAATCGAAAAATAGTATCGCGAAAAGTAGTGGCAAAAATTACTTAAAATTCGGTAAATAAAACCATTAATACAACATGGAATTCGAAAAGGGACATGATTATTACTGCCGTTGCGAAAATTAAAAAAATATATATACGTACTCCGTTAATACGACAATATAGATCATAGAATACAGAGAAAAACATTATTTGAAATAATTATCAATTTTTCACAATTTTCGGATTCACATTTTAAATGCAGCGCATGCCAGATTTTGTTAATACCCGGTATAACTCGCTACGCTACAATTGGATAATAAAGGATATTCTGATCGAACTATATTTCTAGGAATTTTAAATTTTTGTTCCGCGGAAACGACATTAATACTTCTCGATAAGTCTAATAGATGAGACCAGAATTTCGACAAGTGAAATATGTATTATTAATTAATGAATGTGACAATGGCTCCTAACAAAGCCGAGCTTGAAAAATAGCTGTTAGAAGAGACTTTTTCTGGTGATAAATTTTAAGAACATCTTTTATGTATGAGAAAAGAAGCTCGAAAAAAGCTTCGAGGAGAAGCCGGGTATTTGGTTTTCTTTGTCGACTTAGTCTACGCTTAAACGTTATTCGGTCATAAATATGATTTTTTTATAAATCTTTTTAATATTTATAAGTAGACTGTCGGAAGGATTTACTAAAAAATTTTGTCATATCATATACCACAAACTAAAAAATTTAATGGCATGAAATATTGCTAAAAATAACATTTTTTGAATATTAATATTCTTTAAATGCGTAGATATACAGGGTGTTTTTAAAAGGTTTGTACAGAAGGCTAGCGCAAATTTTTGAAGCTAAATATGAGTTAATAATCTAAGGCAAATAAATAGCCAGTTAAGAATACTCGGTCACCTAGCAATCAGACATGATTTCTAGGTAATGTAGGCCTTCAGGAACAAAACGTATACTTTTCTTCAGCGGATTAGGTGTGGTTTTGGAGTTATTAATAATTAAAAGTCAAAAAGTGAGTATTTTTGCACATTTTTGCTTGCGAAAAAAAATTTAAGCATTTTTTGAACAACCATCTTGTAGAAAATTAAAAAAAAATCTTTAAAATGGGTCTTTGTAGATATCAATAACATTATTTGTTGCTTAGAAAACTGCAAAAGATTGGCAAAATTGACATAATTTTTAATCATTAATAACTGTTAGAAAAATCAACGTGCGACTTTGTTATTGCGTGAAAAGTTGGGTTTGGTAGTACTTAATATGTAGTAAAAAATTTAATGGCATGAAATATTGCTAAAAATAACATTTTTTGAATATTAATATTCTTTAAATGCGTAGATATACAAGGTGTTTTTAAAAGGTTTGTACAGAAGGCTAGCGCAAATTTTTGAAGCTAAATATGAGTTAATAATCTAAGGCAAATAAATAGCCAGTTAAGAATACTCGGTCACCTAGCAATCAGACATGATTTCTAGGTAATATAGGCCTACAGGAACAAAACGTATACTTTTCTTCAGCGGATTAGGTGTGGTTTTGGAGTTATTAATAATTAAAAGTCAAAAAGTGAGTTTTTTGCACATTTTTGCTTGCGAAAAAAAATTTAAGCATTTTTTGAACAACCATCTTGTAGAAAATTAAAAAAAAAATCTTTAAAATGGGTCTTTGTAGATATCAATAACATTATTTGTTGCTTAGGAAACTGCAAAAGATGGCCAAAATTGACATAATTTTTAATTATTAATAACTGTTAGAAAAACTAACGTGCGACTTTGTTATTGCGTGAAAAGTTGGTTTTGGTAGTACTTAATATGTAGTAAAAAATTCAGAGTGATTCATCAAATAGCTAGTTTTTTATTTTCTACAAACAAATAAAAGCATTCACCTGCTTAGACTATTATAAATACCTTGGTTTTGTTTTCTGTACCTTGGTTTTATTTTCTATACCTTGGTCCCAATATCATAAACACAATTCCAGTATAATATTTTTTTTATTTATTTTCTGTACCTTGGTTTTATTTTCTATACCTTGGTCCCAATATCATAAACACAATTCCAGTATATTATTATACTCGTTTTCTTCTTCAAAATTTTTAAATATACAAAATTTTTTGTAGTAGTTTCCTGTCAAGTAAGGAAATTACAAATATTTATTTCAAAATCTCGTACAATTATTTTCTTCTTTAAGAATATATCAATTAAATTTCCTTATATTCTTCAAATCACTATTTTTCGTATTTGTTGTTATTTAAGAGTTAATAATTTTATTTATAGGACAAACTTCGATACTTTTAATTAATTTTATTAAATTCTAAACTTGTTTTACTTAACAAAACATACCTCTACTAAAAATAAAACAAAAAATTCACTTTTTTTTTCAGATGACGTAGGTAAACAAATAAAAATTTGAGGTTATGGTAAATTTCGGGAGAAAGATCGAAGCGATGCTTTTCGCAACAGGATAACTTCATCTCTGACGAAATACCTACGCTTCGGCTATTTAAAAGAAACCGAAACATCTGAAATGTCATCCACCTGATTGGTCAGATTTATGACACCAGACAACTTGATAAATGTTACCAGTTGAAAAATTGCGGTTTATGAATGTTTTTTAATTTGATCAATTTTTACTGCAATTTTTTATGTTTTGATGAATATATGGACCAAAATTTTATCATTGAGCATTATTGAAATTGTCCAAAATAAACTTTAGAGCTTTCTCGATACTTTGATATACATTAAAACCACTTTAGCATACTATTTATATATTAAAATTAATGAAAATTAACAGCTTGTACATAGAAATTTATGACTATTTGACTCTAATTTTGTTCGAAAAAACTCTAAAATTTTTATTATTGCCTCGGATATTATTATCCACGTATTAAACAACATTTCCTTGACATTTTAATCCTAAATTTGCTTACAAAAAATTTAAATCTATTTAATAAACTGGATTAATCTGTATTATATTTTTCAGATATGTACCATACATGGTTTTAATTTTCACATATTTTGTTCAATAAACCTTAAAACTATTACATTCTTGTTGCATACTGAATATTAATGAATTTTTTTCACTTATCACAGTGTTTTTGCTTTAAATCCGCACTAATAGTATACTTCACGCACTTTTTGTATCAATGTGATTGTTTATATTGGAACCCAAATAGATGAGTAACACTTGATTATTAGTTTTTTAACGCATTCACTCACTTATAGTTCAAATAAAAATATATATTAGTTTACAATAATATTTCCTCTTTCTTGTTCAATATATTTAGCACGGTTTTTTACTGAACTTTTGTCTCTAAAGATGAAAATAAGTCAAGACTTTGCCAAAAAAAAACAGTTCGAAAATTATATGCTTAGTCCAGCATTTTGGTAAATATTGACTTATTCTTAAAACTATTCCTAATTATCTATTCTATATTTTAAACAAAATACCTTAAACTATATTTAATTCTATTTGATACTCTAATCTACACTATGATTACTAATTTATTATCTATAAATGTTTGATCTTAATCTTTCTGTGTATTATTTTTATCTTTCACTCTCTAACAAATATTGGGTTTTAGCCATTATCTACACAATATATATATATATATATATATATATATATATATATATATATATATATATATATATATATATATATATATATATAAAAGACGATAAGGTGTTCGAAACGCGTTTGGAGAAAGATCCAGAGCGGTATTTGCAGGAAATCAACTGTTTGTATATATTCTTTCCTTTTCTCTGCTTGAAAGGATAATACATATAAACAACTATATAAATACGGCAGATAAATTTCCTCAATTCTTATTAAAATTTTGATTTTTTTAAAAACTAGTCATGAACTTACTTAATAATAGTTGGCAAAACACATACGAGGTAGGCAACTATCTCAAAATTCCGTCAAAGTAGTCCTCAGGTCCAGACCACAAAAGGCAAGATTAAATTATGCATGTATATTATATTTATAAAACAGGCATAAGAATAAGAACAAATGATAAAAAATAAAAACAATATTCAGTATATTTTATAAGTTAATATTCATGCCCTAAGAGTATACAATACCACCAAAATTTAACTCTAATGGTGTCATATACATCTACCAGAGAATATAAATCGATCTTCCTAATTTCATTAAAATAAAACTTGTCTACCGAACAAACAACTAAGAATGATAAATTTTCAAAATTTTCCCGAGCAAAAATCATATTTAAGGCGAATTTGTTTATCGATTCCTATAATCCGGTTAAAACTCCCAAAAAGGACGTAAGACAAACAAAGACGTTAAGCCAAACTTATCAATAATATAACTTTCGCTTAACGTTATTAAATCAAGAGTCTATTTAATGGGAGTTGGCAGCGAGACAAAAGATCTGAGACAAAAACATTGGGTATTATTGACTGACTGTCGAGGAATACGACTTCAGTATTTAAACGTTGAGACATAGGTAGAATATTCGGAAGGCACCGGACTGGATCGATGTAAATAAAGGAAGTTTTAATAAATAAGAAAAGTTTTTCTTGCAGGAAAAAAATAACCATTACAACATATACTAACCCTAGACTATTACCCCTTATGGACGCCCTGGACACTCTTTTTGTTATTTTGGGCGAATGCGCAAGATGAGAAATTTCAAAGTATTAAATCCAACTCATTCAATAAATCTAGTTATAGTAAAAGTAGTAAAATGCCGTGTTGGATAATAAATCTAAAATACGGGTACAAACTTTTTATCCCTTTGTTTATATTCATTTAAATTTAAAAAGGAAATATTGCCAGACATATTTTTTAAAAGTAAATACTATCAAAACTTATTTATATATCAAGCGTCTTAAAATTTTGCTACACAAAATACTAATTTATTGTCAATAATAAAAACTTTCTTTGTAATCCGATCTTGTACTTTACACCGCTAAATTAAAAAGAAAAAGAAATAAATCCTGCTAGATAATCGAATTTAAACTAAAAAGCGAAGTAAAATGGTGGAGAAACTACTAAAACAGAGTGTGTGAGAGCGAGTACAAACAATGCCTTATAGCAGTTGTCTTTGGTCATAGGCTAAATTTGGTAGCAATATACACTGGAGAGGTATTTGTTGAAAGGATATCCAAGGTTGCCACATTTCGAAGAAACATTTAAAAAGTAAGATTTAATCGTATCATAAATACAGCATTGTGAGCATTATTTTAACAATAAGCCTATATTATACCATTGTTTTAGAAGTTTTCCTTTTTCAAACAACATATATACTTAGGTCACCTTGTAGTTTGTAATGTTGAACGTGTCTTTCTATAAAACATGTAGCATCTTATGAATGATATTTAAGAACTGGCAACGTTGTAGCGATGGGTGATTTTAATAAAAGGTCGGTAGAATGTGGCAACCTTACATTTTAGGTCGGCATTAAGGAGGAGCTGATCCTCTTTAGTCGTTAAGAAGGGATGTGCAGCATTACCATGTTTTGAAGGAAATCCAAAAACTTAAATTCTTTTGTAATTATTATAAAAACATGTATATAACATTTTTATTAGTGATATCTAATCATTCGCACCATTGTAATGATGAATGATTTGTGTCCCAATACTGCGCCCCTTTTATGAGCATCCAAATTATTGCATTATCATAATAATCTAGGGTTAGTCTATGACTGCATATAAAAAGAAAAAATATGTAGAGCGTTCGGCATCCTGTTGGCATTTTGGCGACTACAAACTATATATTTACTTAGTGAGGTCCGAATATTTCCTGCAGGAATTGCAAAATAAGTAGTACATCAGAAACACTTTTATTTTTTAATATGTTCACCTATTATGCTATTAAGAAGGACCCTTCAATTTAAAGGAATTGTAAAATGCCTTGTTGTAATTCTAGGACTCATGACTGAGCTGGCAAGATCATATTAAGGTTCGAGCAAAGAAGGTCCTTCATATGTACTTGCTGTGCTTGTAAGCGAACCTTTATATGCGGTGCACATGGGGTGAATACTGAAAATAATATACTAGATATACACTATAGCGATCCATCCCGTGATTACGTATGTCGGTATTGTATGGCGCCCGTGTACAGCCAAACGAAAACAACATCTTCAACTTGGCAAGGTTCAGAGAATGGCTTATGTAGGTACTACGAGTGCGATGAGGACTGCCACCATTAGGACACTGGAGATTTTAATGGACCACCTTCCTTTCTACTTATTCATAGAGAAAAATGCCCTGAAGGTTGTTTACCGTCTCAGTTACCTAGGGAGTCTTAAAGCAGAAGCTGGCGGCGACCCGGATAGCTGAGAGAGAGTGGTAAAAAGGTTCCCATCACTCTCTATGCAAACAAACTATATGGAATCGGTTTTGAAAACCCTTTTGAGACTCTTTTACCAAGCAGAGAGGATTGAGAGGGAAAGCAAACTCTTTCGAAAAAGGAATCCTGGTGGTGGAAATTTATACTGTTCTGCAATGTGACCATCTCTACCAGAGGAACATAAATAGAAATAAGACTATTAAAATATGGTCAGCATGAGAGTATAGTTTCATCAAATCAAAGAAAATCAAATATGCTTTATTATTGAAAGACAAAAAAATCTTCTTAACAAAGCTACCAGGGGAAATACAATTTTAAAAAAATGGTATATAAAAAACAAACGTACATAAAAGAGTTTCGGAGAAAAAAGCATAAATGTACAAAGACTACGAAAAACTATCCAAAAAATACTCTTCCAGATTATAGAAACCTTTTGAAATAAGTAACTCTTTAATCTTTCTATTAAAAATCCTATCTTCATTATTCCGCCTGATTCCTGATACTATTATATATAATATAGTTCAGGTTAGAAGAACTATGTGTTATAGAGGATGATGCGTAATGGTAGAAGAAAGGGTATTTTTTGGGCATTAGACAAATATACTCAAGGATTAATGCACAAGCCAGAGTCAATTTGTTTTTCCAAAAAGGTAGGCCTACAAGAATCATGAGATTTAAAGCCACATATACATCTCACTGCACGCTTTTACAAAACAAAGACCGCCTTAAATAGAATACCATACCAAACAGCCCAAAAACAAATACCCTCAAGCATCTGTGACCCAATTAATTTTTTATAATTGTAAGAGCAATCCAAGTAGATGAAAATTTAGCAGAAACTTCTTCAATATGTTTCTTAAATTTAAGTTTATTATCAATATATAACCCTAGAAGTTCACAGTGTGTGAAGTTTTTGATTTCCCTACCAAGAGAAATTCCACCCAGTTTACATTTGCAATTCAACACATTTGTTTTTGAAATATTAAAGGACGAGAGGTTACAATCACACCATTCCTTGATACTAGCCAAATTTAAGTTTATTAAATCGTTAAAATCTGACGAGTCTTCTTGATGCCAAATAAATATGAAGTTTTTAATATTTTGCTAACAGAGACAGACAGGCGACGGAAAGCATAACCAAAGTTTTATATTCAAAACCAGCACCTAAATTTAAATATTTTATTGTCATATTTGACTGGTTTTGAAGTTTAACTGTGTTACTGATTTATAGAAACAATGTTATTATGGATTATATGTTTTTTACGACGCAAAACGCTAGTTCAAACGAATAAATGAAATTTATTATAATAAAAAAATTAATAGGAACTTAAAGTATCTTAAAGATTACTTCAAACCAAAACAGTACACTATTTATCAATGTTATAAAACCGCACGCAAAGAATTTCAATTGTATTTTTTGTCGATTTTCGTTACTCACCAGGCTTTCAAACTTGCTGTGTGGGTCACTTTGCTTCTTTATTTGAATATATTATGAAATTGCAAGATGTTAGAGGGATTTTTTAATGTCAAGGGTTAATCGAAATACGTTTGCCAAATGAAGTCCAAGTACTGTTTCTTAGTTGCTTATAACTTTAAAGTGAATATTCTACTGGTTTTGGACAGTTGAAGTATGGGCAGAAGGAATAACTTTACAAGAATTTTGTTTTATATTTCTCAGTACAACAAATGATAAATTTGGGAAAACCAGTATGCGAAATTGGTAAATAATATAAATAGATATTTTATTAAATTTAACAGTCACATATTGTAAAAATAATAAAAATACAAAATAGTTGTGCTCACAAATGAGCTCGTATTTCATAGTGTGGACAATATGCAGGCAATAGAAGTGATATCTTGTAGAAAAATGTCAGCTACTGGTGTTGATGGCATTAATATTCTCATTTTGAGTCTATACATTCCTTTTCTTCGACTTCAAATTACATATTTTATAAATTATTGTATTATAAATTCAGTAGTTCCAGATAAATCGTAAGATGTACTTCGCTTTTAAAAAGTCTTTAATAGATCATATGAAACAAGTAAAATCCATCAGCAGTGTATCTAAAATTCTAGACAAAATATTACATAAGCAACTGTCTGACAACTGAAATATACATTACTGGTTCTGTTCGATTTTTTTGGACGAAATTGGTGCAGTAAAATTCAAGATGGCGCTGACAATATAGCGGCCAAAAAAATAAATTTTGTTCGATTTTCTCGAAAATTGGTATGGAGTCGTACACAACGAATCTGAAATAATTTTTTTTTTAAATCCAATATTTTTTTCAAAATTGGTATGGGAGATTTTTCTGGGTCGCACATAACGAATCCAAAATATTTTTAAAAAACTCAATATGACAGATCCAATATGGCGGACAAAAAATCAATTTAGTCCGATTTTCTCCAAAATTGGTTTGGGGGAGTTTTCGGGGTTGCACATAACGAATCTGAAATTATTTTTAAATAATTAAATATGGCGTATCCAATATGGCGAATAAAAAATTAATTTTGTCCGATTTTTTGAAAATTGATACGAAGTAGTTTTTAGGATCGCACATTATGAATCTGAAATTATTAAAAAAAAACTAAATATCGCGGATTCAAAATAGCGGATTAAAAATTCTACATCTCTCGATTTTGTCTATATGGCGTCCTAAAAATTTTACATTTTTCGATTTTCACCAAAACTAATATAAGGGGTCCTTAAGGTTGTAAATTATGAATTTAAAAGTATTTTTCAGGATTCAATATTGCAAAACTAATATAGCGGACTAAAAACTTTATATTTTCCGATTTTGTTCAAAGGTGGGAATCAATCATTTTTGAGGATGTAAATAGCAAATATAAAATTATTTTAAGAAAATCTGATATTTCAGATGCAATATGACGGTTTAGAAATTTAAAATTTCCTGATTTCGTCCAAAATTGGTATTAGGGAGCTTTGAAGGGTTTAGATTTAAATTAGATTAAGACGTTAAAAGTATTTATTTGAAATTCAAAATGGCGGATCTAATATGGTGAGTTAAAAATTTTACCTTATTCGTATTTTATCAGATTTGGTATTGGGGGGATATGAAAATTTTAAATTTAATTGGGACGTATATATACTCAATATGCAGTATAAAATATATCGGGCTAAGAAATTTACGTCTTAAGTTCTTTAAATATCGATATTGGAAGGTTTTTGGGCCTATATTACCAATGTAAAATTAATTTGAAATTTAAGACAGTGGATTTACTATGACAGATTAAATATTTGTTTGACACAATTTCATTGGTATTTGGAGAACTCTGAGAATCAAAGAATTTTTAGTGATTCATTTTAGGGTAATTTACTACTATGGATAAAATGAGTACTTTTTTCCACCTTGAAGTCATTGCGAGGTACAATAATCTTGATTAGTACTTAGTTCAAATAATTTATGGACATCATAATGAATTCAAAACTAAAAACCGAAAAATAAATTTTTATAAAAAAAATTGAACCGACTTCTAAAAGTGCGCTAAAAACTGAAAAATAACTATAAATTTTTATATGAAAATGAAATTTTTGAAGTCGGTGTCAAATTATTTCTAAATGAAATAAATAACTACCAATATACACAAATTATGGTAAAAATGTAATTACAAATAAAGTATCTTTAATCTGTTTATGCAAATCACATTTTGTCAGGTATTAGTTTGGCGCCGACTTTAAAAATTTGAATTTCATATAAAAATTTCTAGTTATTTTTCACTTTTTAGAGCACTTTTAGAAGTCGGTTCAATTTTTTTTATCGAAATTTTATTATAACAAAATTTGATTAGGCAGATATCTACCTTAAAGTCCCTCGTTTGTATTGGACTTTCTGGTTGTTGTAATAATTAACAACTCAATACATCGAAACGAATTCCACCCAACAGTCATCGAATTTACCTGATATGGCTCCCTGTGATTATTTTCTATACGATCGAGTTAAAAAAACACTACAGGGAAAGCGTTTTAGCAGCTGGAAAAATCGAAGAGGGCTTTGATTGCCATACCGAATATCGAGTACTAGAAATGTTTCGAAAGCTGAATCAAGCGCTGGCATAAGTACGTTGCAATCGATGAGAAGTACTTTGAAGGAGGCAGTATCAATTTGAATGAAAAAACAACTATTTTAAACTCTCTGAATGAATTCCAAGAACTTTTTGATCAAGGTAGTATATCGGTATTAGATAGCCTTTAAGAACATACGCTTTTATATTGCACTTACTTTCGTTGCCTTTCACTCACTCATAACTTGTAGTAAATTGCGGGATTGTAAACGATTAAGAAGTGCGATATTAAAATCTTAAATATTTTGCTAACAGAGAAAGACAGACGATGGAAAGCATATCCAAAATTAATATTTTATTATCAAATTGGACAGGTTTTCAAGTTTAACTCTGTTGGTGATTTACTGAAACAGTAACAAACGAAAATTTATTACAATAAAAAAATTAACCCAACATTTGTGGAAATTTTGATTTATTTCTAGGTAAATAATCTGCATTTGAAAATATCTTAAATATTATTAAACCCAAAAGATTACATTGTTTATCGCTGAATCTCCCGATTTATTCTAGAACTTTTATAAAACAACACGCGAAGAATTGTAATCGTATTTTTCGTCCAAATTCATTACTCACCAGGCTTTAAAACTTACTGTGTGGGTGACTTTGCTTCTTTATTTGAATATATTATAAAATTGCAATGTTTTAAAGGGATCTTTTAATGTCAAGGTTTAATAGAAATACGTCTGCCAAATGAAGTTCAATTGTTGTTTTTTAGTAGATTAAAACTTTAAAGGGAATATCCTACTTCTTTTGAACAATTGAAATGTGAGCAGAAAGAATAACAGTTCAATTTTTTTTTATATTTCTTAGAATATCTGTACAAGATTGTTTGTTATATATGTAATTCTCCTTTCAGGCAGAGAATATGAAAAATATAAGTACAAACAGTTTATTTCCTGCAAATATCACTCTGGTCATCTCTCCATATGCGTTTCGATCACCTCATGATCTCGTCAGTGGAGCTGTATCGGACCGAGAGCAACATTAGCAGGAAATAACTGATATATGAACCATAAATTTCAAGGTATGTCGGCAGGATACTACATCTGCCGTCTACCAACTTCGATGTCAGACTGAAAAATATCGCCAGTCGAACGACATCTATGAATCAACGGAGTAAAGTGAAATTTTTAAACAATCAAAATTTCAGTAAGAAATAAAGAAATCTTTCTGTGGTATTTAAATATTTTGTTATATATGTAATTCTCCATTCTCCAGGCAGAGAATATGAAAAATATAAGTACAAACAGTTTATTTCCTGCAAATATCGCTCTGGTCCTCTCTCCATACGCGTTTCGATCACCTCATGATCTCGTCAGTGGAGCTGTATCGGACCGAGAGCAACATTAGCAGGAAATAACTGATATATGAACCATAAATTTCAAGGTATGTTTAAAAATTTCACTTTACTCCGTTGATTCATAGATGTCGTTCGACTGGCGATATTTTTCAGTCCGACATCGAAGATGGTAGACGGCAGGTGTAATATCTTGCCGACATACCTTGAAATTTATGGTTCATATATCAATTATTTTCTGCTAATGTTGCTCTCGGTCCGATACAGCTCCACTGACGAGATCATGAGGTGATCGAAACGCGTATGGAGAGAGGACCAGAGCGATATTTGCAGGAAATAAACTGTTTGTACTTATATTTTTCATATTCTCTGCCTGAAAGGAGAATTTCATATATTACAAACTATTTAAATACGGCAGAAAGATTTCTTTATTTCTTACTGGAATTTTGTTTGTTTAAAAATTTCACTTTACTCCGTTGATTCATAGATGTCGTTCGACTGGCGATATTTTTCAGTCCGACATGGAAGTTGGTAGATGACAGGTGTAATATCCTACCGACATACCTTGAAATTTATGGTTCATATATCAGTTATTTCCTGCTAATGTTGCTCTCGGTCCGATACAGCTCCACTGACGAGATCATAAGGTGATCGAAACGCGTATGGAGAGAGGACCCGAGCGATATTTGCAGGAAATAAACTGTTTGTACTTATATTTTTCATATTCTCTGCCTGAAAGGAGCATTACATATATAACAAACTATTTAAATACGGCAGAAAGATTTCTTTATTTCTTACTGAAATTTTAATTGTTTAAAAATCTGTACAAGATGATAAATTTGGGAATACCAGTATTGCTTCCTCTGGAATTATAAAATTATCTTGAATATAATTTGGAAGACAATATTCCTTATACTAGACGACTTATTTAATCTTAAATTTAGCAGACAGATATACTAACATGGTTTAACTTTTAAATTGGATCTAGTAGTCATGGAATTTAGAACTTTTAAATGGTAATTTTTGTTATGCTAATGATATTGTTTTAATTCATGTTACGAGGAGTACTAGAAAAGCTTTTCTCTTGAACTTCAATACTCAAAAGTCGTCATTTAATAGCAATTATATAACAGAATATTTACAAAGCCAACGTATATTTTTATAAGATGAGAACCAAATCACCCATAGAAATCTTTACAGAACTTTTAGTATTATCAACTTCAGGGGTTGATCTGTCAAATTATTTCAAGGGATAAAAGTAAAAATAAAAGATCTTGAAAGGGCATAATAAACGTAAAAAACCTGGGTTGCAACATTATCACTAATTCTATCTTCCAATATAATCGGGAGTGTCACAATTTTGAAAGTATTTAAGCTGAATTGCCCCCATCGAATTTAACAGACTGCCTCTTCTTCTTCTTCTTCTAGGTAGAACCAAGTTCTGTTATCTACACAATGCCTCATCGATTCTCGTTTGAGGTCAAAATCCAGCTGTCTCTCCATCTTTTGAGGGGCCGTCCAGGCGGCCGTTTGGTCTTTGGTTTCTCTCTCATCACGATTTTTGCTAGTCTTTCATTGTCCATTCGTTCCACGTGATCTCTCCACTGCCTACGACTGTTTCGAACCCACTTCACAACATCCCCCACTCCGCTGTCCTAGCGTATTTTTGCGTTTCTTATTCTATCTCTTAAACTTGTTCCCGTGATCATTCTCAGCGTTTTCATTTCTGTGGTTCTCATAATTTGTTTTGTCTTTGTTGTTTCATTTCTTGTTTCTGCGCCGTAGGTCAGTATCGGTCTTACACAGACCTTGTAAATTCTTGCTTTGCTCTCAACCGTCATATGTTTATTGTTCCAGATTATGTCTCTTAGCTGGCCTGATATCATGGCCGCTTTGTTGGCTTGTGTGCGTACCTCTTCCGTTACTGCTCTGTTACTTATTATATGTGCTCCCAGGTATTTAAACTTCCCAACCTGTTCGATATGTTTGTCATCAACCATTAGTTTGCATCTTACCGGTTCTTTTGCAATTACCATTGCTTTGGTTTTCTCCAAAGATATTTTCATATTATACTGTTTGGCTGTTCGATTGAGATGGAAAAGCAATCTTTGTAAGTTGTCCTCGCTATCTGCTGTCTAGGCAACATCGTCTGCAAAGCATATAATCTGAACGGTGTTGTGTCCCATTGGGTACCCAATATTTGTGCTTTTTACCTCATCAATGATTTCGTCCATGATTACATTGAAAAGTGTTGGACTTAGGCTATCACCCTATCTTATTCCTATGGATAGTGAGATTTCCTCTGTTAGAGTGTAATAGAATGCCAAATTTTAAAAACTTTCCAAAGTTTATTTTTTAGATTGAAATGCGCATTAAGAGCGAAACAGAGTTAAATTAGTAGCCAATAAACTATCTGCATCTAATTTCTATTTTGCTGTAAAAGATTTCTTTCTATTTTACTAAAATTTAAATTTTTTAAATTTAGTTGTTATTTTTCTTCTTAAAACGAAATAAAATAAATCAGATACAAAAATGATTTTTTTGGTCAGAATTTTGTCAACAACTAAAAAAAGCCAACGAATCCCAACGTGGAGCCAAAATAATAATAACGTGATCTATAAAAATGCGTCATTTGCGAATGAAAGAAAACGGGACAAGGAAACGAACTTAGATCCGAAAGAGGTCAACCGTTATTTCATTTCTGATGAACGACTTCTCAAAGAAGACAAAGTTTTCCTGTGCGTGTACGCATTCGTGCTCTGCTGCACTGCAGATTTTAGGGGTTTGGAATTTTTTTTTATATTTGCTTTTTTCGCTTTACAGGCTGCCTAACATCAAGACTTTTGAGATAAATTTCTTTTCTAAAACTAATTTATTGGTAGGGAATACTCACGCAAGCATACAACGTAGGCAAAATAACAACTTAAATATTATTAAATTCTTTAGAAGGTATAGTTTATCTATTGTAAAAGTTTTACGTTGGCAACACAAATAGGAATTTTACTTTTGAAAGTATATGTCAAATTCGCAGTAGAATACAAAATGCGTCAAGACAACCCTAATATTTCACAAACATTTTCTTTTTCCAAAGTGTCCTCAATTTGGGATGTAGCTTTGAAGTAGACTTGTATCTTTAAATAGAATTTTAACCTGTTATACAGGGCTCCGGGAAAATGTGGCAAATCTTCCGGATATGAAAAAAATACGTAAAAGGATTACTACAAGTTGATATAAACTTTTCATTCGGAGATATGGACTCCCAAAGAGCTGCAATGGAATCAAATATTTTACACATAATTATTCAGCCACCGAGTATATTTCCATTTTTTTAAATATGATATATACTAGATAAGACTCTTCTAACTACTATCTAAGAAAGTGTTGTGCGTTACTCACAGCTGAAGGGACGGACTAGCTGTGACACTCATAACCCCATTTTTTTACTCCCTGTATGATAAGAATTTTGGACAACATTTTTTACACATCTTTAACTACTGACAAAAAAATAAGTACTCTTTATTCATATCGTTAATCCCAACTATTTTACTTACACTGTTAGTGCCCTAACTTCTGCCGAGTTGAATAAGAAAAAGAGGAATTTTCCCCTATCACCATATATACTCGCGGACAAGACGAATTGAGGACTGCTGTACCCGCCACATCAACTCAATATTGTTCCTTATTTGATCACAATGAAACGTGATTTTCCGTAAAAGTTCCTCCCTACTATCGACCGGAGTGGAGGTGTTCCCATATGTAAAGGGTGTTTTTTATAGAGGTATAGAACTTTAAGTTGGCAAAACTTTTTTAACTGGCGGCCATTTTGTCAGATGTCAAGTGATTTATGTTTAGTTTGGTTTCGCATTTGAACATGAATAGACTGACGCCTGAACAACGCTTCCAAATTGTGCAAATTTATTTTGAAAATCATGGTTCTGTTCGAAATACGTATCGCGCACTACGTCCATTTTACGGTCAACATAATCGTCCATCAGAGCAATTAATTCGATTAACTATGGAACGTTTTCGCACCACGTTTACTCTAAATGATAATACGCATCCACAGAGACGTCGTACAGTGCGTACAGAAGAAGTCATTGCTGCTGTAGAGCGTAGCGTAGAGGAAGACCCGAATCAGTCTATCCGCCATCGTGCACAGGAATTGGATATGTGTCCATTAACTTCATGGAAGATTTTGCGAAATGATCTTGGTTTGCGTGCTTACAAAATCCAACTCGTGCAAGAATTGAAGCCACACGATCACCTAGCAAGGCGTAGTTTCGGTGAATGGGCCCAAAACAAGATTGCCGTTGATCCCGATTTTCATAAGCGAATTTTGTTTAGCGATGAAGCTCACTTTTGTTTCAATGGATACGTCAATAAACAAAACTGCCATATTTGGAGTGATGATAATACTCAAGTATATGTTGAGACACCGTTACATCCAGAAAAACTGACTGTTTGGTGTACTTCTTTAAAAACGATGCTGGTCAGAACGTTACAGTCAATGGTGACCGCTATAGAGCCATGATTACTGACTTTTTCGTGCATCAATTGAACAACCATGATGTGCAGGAGCTGTGGTTTCAACAAGACAGCGCAACATGTCATACAGCTCGTGCCACAATTGATTTATTGAAAGAAACGTTTAGTAACCGCATTGTTTCACGTTTCGGACCCGTGAATTGGCCTCCAAGATCGTGCGACTTAACGCCGCTAGACTATTTTTTGTGGGGATATGTGAAGTCGCTAGTCTACGCCGATAAGCCCGAAACGATTGATCACTTAGAGGACAACATTCGCCGCGTTATTGCCGATACGGCCACAAATGTTGGAAAAAGTCATCGAAAATTGGACCTCCAGATTAGACTACGTCCGAGCGAGCCGTGGCGGTCATATGCCAAAAGTCATATTTAAATTATAATGCCAGAAGGTTATCTTTCGAATAAAGTAAATTTCATGTCATGTTCTTTATCTTTCACTCCACAAAAATTTCTTCGATTACCCGAAATTTCTCCCGAAATAAGTTTGTTCGTTTGAGCACTTTTTGCATCCCTGACTACAATACATTTAATTGACACCATTTCTTTAAATATTTCACAAAGAAATAGAGTATATTTTCTTCATAAGTAGATACACGCTGATAATTTATCCACATTTTAATACATAACTATTTCGTGAAATTAATTCAATATTAATAAAAGCAAACAACAGAAGTCTGAATTATATTCAAATTCTAAGAATCGAATATATTTACTTAACCCTAATATTCCCTGAACTTTTTTGTTAATAAAATATGCAGTATTTTCAGTACGAGTAACGATTAAAGTATAGTCTAGGTCAAGCCCATTCAAGCACGCTTTTAGTCGATACATATATTTTTAGAAGTATTTTAATTGATGTTGAACATGATATTGAAAAAAACGCAAAGAAAATATTTATTTAATAAAAAAATATATTAAAAAAAGGGAAGTAAGGATTAGTATTAGCTTAAAAAAATATTAACTCGTATTCTAAATTAAAGAATTAGATTTGACTATTCAAATTTATATCACAGTGAAAGTTTCAAGCTATGACAATACGACAGTTGCCGTTCATATTTCGGAAAAAAAAAACAAAAACAAATTTTTATCATTTACAATGGTTTCAGTGTTTTTCAAAATACTCTTCACGATGATCAATATACTTTGCATGGGTTTGAATCAATTGAAAAAACCTTTTTGCCACTATAAAGATGATACCCCCAAAACATGATTTTTGGACACATTAACTTCCTCTTCTGCCGAATGGGGGGGGGGGGACAAAAAGGCTCATGGAATGCCAAATCGGGGCTTTACGGTGGATAACCCATCAACTCTACATTCATTCATTTTAACCTAATTTTCATTCTGCCAAAACTGGATATAGGCCTCCCCTATTTGTTTCCAAATCTCTCTATTCTGGCCACATCAAGCCGGCATGTCTGACTATGTCATCCTTCCATCTCATCTGTGGCCTGCCTTTGGATCTTTTTCCTTCATATGGGCGCCACTTTCCAATTCCTGAATTCCAACGGTTGTCTTTTATTCGTTCGTTCTGGCCTGCCCATTTCCATTTTAATGATGCTGCTCTTTCTATAGCGTCAACTTCGTTGATTTTTCTTCTTATCCACTCATTTCGTTTTTTATCTCTGAGTGATATTCCTAACATGTGTCGTTCCATAGCCCTTTGAGTTTTGCGGATTCTGTCCAAATTTGATTTTGTAAAGGTCCACGTCTGCGCTCCGTATACTAGAACCGGCAATATACAACAATCAAATACTTTGGTTCTTAAGTATAAGGGAATTTTCTGATTTTTCAAAACGTAGGAGAGTTTTCCAAACGCCGTCCATCCCAATCGAGTTCTTCGTGTTATTTCGGCTGTCTGGTTTTCCTTACTCGCTCTTATGGCCTGGCCTAAGTATATATATTCATTCACCTGTTCTATACATTACTAATTACTAATTATGACTACAGGCTCTAAGATCCATCATAACATACGCGGCAGAAATAAGACCAGAAACAGGGAGAACTCTACAAATGATGAGAACAGTCGAAATGAAAACATTAAGAAATATACAAGGCAAAACTCTACTAGACAGAATACGAAATGAAGATATCAGACAACAATCCGGGATACAGGACACAGGAAGATGGATTAGACAAAGGCGAAGATTCTGGAACAAACATATAGGGAGAATGGAAGACGGTAGGCTCGTTAAAAGCACAAAAATCAATAACCCAGTAGGAAAAGATCACCGGGAAGACCACCAAAACGATGGCGAGAATGCTGGACCTCATCTTCCGGGGAAGACGTGATGGCAATGAACAGGCAATAGCCTACTAGCATGGTTAACTGTGTTAGAAAGAAGAAGAAGAAGAAGACTACAGGAAATTAACTAAACGTATTTATGATTACATGAATAAAAAACTAAGTTTAATCAAATAGTTCAACAAACATAAAAAAATATTAGGGTTAAATTGAATTATTAGATTGCAGTTTTTTTTTTATTTAAATTAGCTTTTAGGACCACGCGTTTTTGGAACATTCCGTCTTTAAGCTGGTTTGTCATAAAGGTATATGAAAACAGGCGTGCCACAGAAATGAAGAAGGTAGAGGAGCATTGTATTTAATAAATATATTTTTTTCACTTTTGGATACCTGTGACCCATCTACGTCTGATAAATAATAAGAAATTATCATATCCGCGTTTAAGTTCTCCATATACCATATACGAGGTTTGTCCCAAAAGTATCGAGCCTGCATTCATATCTCCGCATTAAAACTTCCGAGCGACCTCTGTGGGGCATGAACGTCACCAGTAAGTCTTCATGAACTCGTTGGTGTGCGCAGTTACCGACTAAACGTGTTAGTTCGTAAACGGCATGCGTTTGTTTACCGTATCTTTTTTTAGTTCGTCTCATTTTGTTATTGAAAAAAATGACGGAAAAATTAAATCAACGAATTTGCATCAAGTTTTGCTTTAATCTTGGAAAAACTTGCTCGGAAACAATTAATATGATGAATAAGGCATTTAGAGAAACAAAGCGATAGTCTTTACAGTGGAAACATTCTGAATCGCCAAGACCAAAAATAGCACGTCAAAGTCGAAGCAAAGTGAAGACAATGTTGACTGTTTTCTTTTATTATGAAGGTGTTGTGCACCACGAATATGCTCCGAGATGTCACACGATCACTAAAAAATACTACGTTGAAGCATTGAAAAGATTGCATGACGCAGTCAGAAGACAACGGCCACAGCTTTAGACAAGCGGTGATTAGCTGCTTCATCACGACAATACGCCAGCGCATTCATCGAACCTTGTGCAGTAATATTTAACAAAGCATCAAGTCGTACAGCTTCGTCAGCCTCCGTACAGTCCCGACGTAGCTCCATGCAGCTTTTAGCTTTTTTCCAAATTAAAAATGCCTCTCAAAGAACACCGGTTCGATGACAAAGAGACGGTTGAAACTAATGCGAAAAAGGCACTGAAGGCAATTCCGAAAACTGACTTCCAAGACTGCTTCAGGAAGTGGAAACACCGCTGGAAATATATTATTCAATTAAATGGGGACTACTTTGAAGGATATTACTCACCGGATGATAAAGAATAACACCAATGCGGGGATATGAAGGTGGGCTCGATACTTTTGGGACAAACCTCATATATTAACCTTGCATCTGTATTCATGTGAATACAAGTTAAATTTATATCAACATAATTTCTTGAAATAACATGTGTATTTTCTCGAGGTGTCATCAGTTATGAATACCTTTTTATTTTCGTTTGCCATCGCTTCTGTGTCTTGAAGATGCCGTTGTAAATATTTGCAAACGAAAGTGTTCAAGCTAGATTTACCCTCGTTATTCTCAAATTTTTTTCTCTCTCACATTACTATTACCTATTATATCTACGGCGTTATCGCCTCTTCCATGTGGGAAACCTTTCTTGCATTTAGATTAACACCACAATCATCATAACGATCAAAAATTAATCATCGGTATCATCTAACTTTCAAAGAAAGTACGCCATTATTCGTTTACCCACATCATTGAAAGTTCTTAAACTGGTAGTATATAACGATTGCAATACAGCAATTCCATCAATAACTATACTGTTAAATTTTTTCAAAGATCAACGTTTATATCTTCCCGGAACATATTTTCAAGTAAATGCATTAGATCTAATTTTGTCGTTCTTCTGGAGCCATCGGGTTTAAAAAGTGTAGATGGAAAGTTTGTCAAGGGCACACTCATTATTATATTTGGCTGAAAGTCAATTGAAGCGGTTTTCAGATCGATTATATGACAGCTCTATATTAGCACCACTTATGAAAAATTCTGTACATACTGTCAGTGACCATAACAATATGTGCAAATCGAATCATGTTTGTATGTTCTAAAACAATCAGATAAATATATGAAAGTTTATATCTAATTGTATTTATTCGAATTTAACATGTTAGGAAAAGTGTAGATAGAGAATTTATTTTATTAATAGGCAGAATGTTTCCTTAGTAAACTTAAGGAATTTTGTAGAATATAACTATTTTCTAATAATGAACTTCAGGTGTGCAGTGAAAGGAGACTAATTCCAGAAAATATTTGAACATATTTCTTGGATCGGTGACTCAGTAACATTAAAGAAATTCAAGATTTACTTAAAGCTTCACAAAAAGTATTTAATTTATTTACTCATCCGCCATCACTCCCATCTTAGATGCAAAGATAAATAGAAACTTATTTTTAATTAATTACACGTCTAAAATATTATCTGACCATGGTATCACTACTAATAGTATATTCTGTAAAAAATTGACCCAATGGGGCAAATACAAGACTAGCCATGACAGCTGACGAAGGTTAGTAATGTTCAGTAATTAATTACAAGCGTTTGAAGACGTCAGAAGGCGGTTTTTTAAATTTGGAAACTCAGGTATTGATAATAGACAGAAAAGTTTAAATAATAGGATGTAGGTGGTGAGAAAATTTTAGCTATGGCGTTAGACATGGGGTTAAGAAGTTACTACAAAAAGCGAAAAAAGCAATTACAATTATTGGTTTTTTAATGACGTAATATTAATTGCAAAAATAACTTTTTCTCTTGTTTTGTTCCTTTAAAAGAAGACCTTAAGATAACAGGAAAAAAAGTATTTATATATTGATATAGGTTCTTCTTGTTACTGAGATATATTAGTTTGTTTATTCAGAATTTTTTTCACTAACTTATTGTTGTGAAAGACGCATTTTTTCAATCTGAACCAAAGTCCTTTTTATTCAGCATAAGCCGTAAATAACTCAAGTATTTCGAACAAGACGTTCGCTGATAGTTTTAAACATGTCACACTTCGAAACATTGAACTTTTATATTGTTAACGACAATATTAGTAAAACAACTCAAACTTCTACTTGATCATGGCGAATGTAAAGAACCACAGCCACTCTATAATTGTTTTGAATATATTTAAACAAATATTTTGCAAAATCATCTACAGTAATAAAATTATACCCTTTCTAACTATTCAATGCAGCAGGTATAGTTTCTTCTTCTTCTTCTTCTTCTTCTTCTAGGTAGAACCAAGTTCTGTTATCTATACAATGCCTCATCGATCCTCGTTTGAGGTCGAAATCCAGCTGTCTCTCCATATTTTGGGAGGCCGTCCAGGCGGCCGTTTGGTGTTTGGTTTCTCTCTCATCACGGTTTTTGCTAGTCTGTCATCGTCCATTCCTTCCACGTGATCTCTCCACTGCCTACGACGGTTTCGAACCCACTTCACAACATCCCCCACTCCGTTGTCCTCGCGTATTTTTGCGTTTCTTATTCTATCTCTTAAACTTGTTCCCGTGATCATTCTCTGCGTTTTCATTTCTGTGGTTCTCATAATTTGTTTTGTCTTTGTGGTTTCATTTCTTGTTTCTGCGCCGTAGGTCAGTATCGGTCTTACACAGACCTTGTAAATTCTTGCTTTGCTCTCAACCGTCATATGTTTATTGTTCTAGATTATGTCTCTAAGTTGGCCTGATATCATGGCCGCTTTGTTGGCCTGTGTGCGTACTTCTTCCGTTACTGCCCGGTCACTTGTTATATGTGCTCCTAGGTATTTAAACTTCTCAACCTGTTCGATATGTTTGTCATCAACCATTAGTTTGCATCTTACCGGTTCTTTTGCTATTACCATTGCTTTGGTTTTTCTCCACAGATATCTTCATATTATACTGTTTGGCTGTTCGATTGAGATGGAAAAGCATTCTTTGTAAGTTGTCCTCGCTATCTGCTGTCAAGGCAACATCGTCTGCAAAACATATAATCTGAACGGTGTTGTGTCCCATTGGGTACCCAATATTTGTGTTTTTTACCTCATCAATGATTTCGTCCATGATTGCATTGAAAAGTGTTGGACTTAGGCTATCACTCTGTCTTATTCCTATGGATAGAGGGATTTTCTCTGTTAGAGTGTTATTTGTTTTAATTACCATGGTGTTTTTGGAATTCAGTTCGTATATTGTGCGTATGATTGCTTCGTCTACAGTTTCTTAATTGTTATAAATAACGACACAGTGATTTTTTGAAAAAAACAAATCTATAACTCTTCTTCCATTTGTCATGAAAGTCAAAAACAAAGTTTGATTTAAGTAAAAAAAAAGTGCGATATTTTCTCATGATAAGTTAATAAAAAAAGAACCTGTGTATAAACAAATTAACGTATCTTAGCGACAAAACCACCTTTATCACTATATAAAAAATGTTATTTTTGTTATCATAAAGCCATTCTTTTAAAGGAATAATAATAATATAATATTATCTTTATTTTCCTTTTTTTTTGACAAAATTACAATTTGTATAGGAATCGTCAACTTATTAAGACCAAAAACTAATTAACTAGTTAACACCAGAAAGACAAGCATGTTCAATCACTACTAATGATTTAAAAATAATCTATACAATATAAACATATTTCTGCCAATTATTATTTTAATTTTATTTTAAATTTTTTAAGAGAAGGGGTTTTTACTATTTCCTATGATAACTTATTAAAAAGTTGGACCCCAAGCCATTAGAAGATTTATAACTCATATTATATCTATTATAGGGATCATGTAACTTATTTTTCTGACGCATGTTTACTTGATGTTTACCTTTCACAAGAGTGAAAGAGGACTTATTTAAGTAAACATAGATACACATTTCAAAAACAAATAAACCCGGAAGAGTTAAAATTTCAAACTTCTTAAAAATATTTTTACATAAAAAAGTACTACATACACTGGCAATAAGATGATCCTTTTCTGTGATAAAAAAACCTTATGGATGAAAGATCACCAACCCCAGAAAGTGACTCCATACCATAAGCGCGATTCAACCTGGGCATAGTAAACAGTACGAAGTTGTACTTCATCCAGAACAGTGAGTAAATTCCTAAACATATCAACCAAACTATTCAGCTTACCCGAAACATATTCACAGTAATTTTTAAAATTTAAACATTCGTCCATATAGATACCCAAAAATTTCACCTTTTCACACTATTCAATAGAGTTGTCCTGAATTTAAATATCTAGTTTCGAACATTTTTTCTGATAATTATGGAATCTAATAAATTTAGTTTTATTACTATTGAGAAATAAAAAGTTTTCAATAAACCATTTACTCGCATCCAGCATAATGTTATTACATTTTACTTCCAAATCATGGTCTAATCTTTCAGAAATCAAAAATGATGTATCATCTGCATATACAGACATAGCGTCCGCAGGGATGTATCCAATCTCACTTATATATAATATAAACAGGATCCCTGTGGGACTCCAACGTTCACTCTTACACGTTTAGAACTAATACTTAGTTGTGCACCACTGTCAGTATTCAAAATTCTTACATACTGTTCCCTGTTTTTCAAAAATGTTTTTATCCAATTCAATAAGAAGATGCAAATTCCGTATTTAGATAATTTAACTAATAAAGTTCTATGATGAACGCAATCAGTTGCCCTGCTGAGGTCACAAAAAATCCCTACTCAATACATTTTATAACATTATATCAAAATGAATTTATCGCGGTAATGGTAGATTTTCCATTCGTAAAGCCATGCTGATCTAAATTTAATATATTATTACTTTGCAAAAAATTTACCATTCTGTTTAAAAAAGTAAATTCGAAAATTTTTGATAAACTTATAAGGACCGTAACTGGTCTATAATTAGATATTTCTTTGATGTATAGATAGGTGTCACTTTACCCATTGTCAATGTAGATGGAAAAATTCTTAAACAAAATGAAAGGTTAACCAAAAAAGTCATGGGCTTTATGATAAACCCCAAAACTTTCCCTATTAGAAAACTGGGTACATCGTCAGCGCCCGCTGAATGCTTATTTTTCAGTTTAATTTTTAGTAAATCATAAAGCTCAATCTCTGAATATAGACATAATGAAAAGTTGTATTCCGCAGGAGATTTCTCATTGAGATTTTCGCTTACCACAATGTGAATACGTGGTATTTTCCTCATAATTTCATATGGGGCAGTTTCAAATAAAATAAAACCAATGAAAGGTTATTAAAGTTATTTTAGTAATAACTGTTACAAAAACAATAAAATGCTAATTTTATTGTATATTTCGCGTATTTACAGTAATTAATTAATAAAATAAGTCGCACCGTTCAAATTAAAAGTATTCTAACTGCCGATAACTTGATATCTAAACCTTTCTTTCTCTAATTAATAATTGAGCTTCCAAAACTGTTTTATTCAAACGCTGGTAGTTAATTATTGAACATTACCAAATGTCGTAACTATCATGGCTAATTTTGTATTTTCCCCTTTACCAGTTTCAATAGTTAATTATCTCTAACCTCAAAATGTCTGAATTTTTTTACGGGTTGATGAAGAATATGTTAATACTTGCCAAAAAACATTGAAAATTTGATAGAGAATGCTTAATATAATATAAAAAATAAGTAGGTAAATAAACGTTTGGTATGTTATACAACAAAATCGAAAAACTAGCTACTTTTATCCCTAAAAATTCAATTTGTTTTGCTAAATGCAGTACTCGTACCACATTGGGCATAATTATGGGATTATGTTACTTTAACGAACGTTTGAAATCGAAATTCCAGTATTCTGTTGTTTAGAATATCACAATCTTTCGACTTCTATTATAGATATGTTACTAATTATTGTTATAGTTCAAAAACATGATATGATTTTCACTTAATTTATGTTTTTTGAAATAATTTTTAAAAGAACGATGAATTTCATTAAGTGAATTTGGGGGTTACATGGATAAATATTGAATATAAATAATTAATAATCAACTCTATATATTATGTCTAAGCCTTTTTAGAAAAATATTTTTTTGTCATACATAACTAAATAATAATTTATGAAATGTACGTCATGCTATTATAAATTATGGATCCTAAATTAGCATCAACATGAAATATTAATTATTAAAAATATATTATTAGATGAAATATTGCGCCATATAGTTATATAATCATAATAAATATTAAATAATTATTATAGAACTATAATATAACCACAAATTTATATTAAATTTATTTTCCTGCTTTCATATTTCCCGTACTAAAAAATCGTTTAATTTTGATGGAAAGCGAAATTTTAAGTAAAACATTTGGTTAATAAATTATTCAAACTTCACAAGATATAATTTAAGTATTTTTTATAATTAGAAAGTTCTTAGATTTGCATGTATACAGGTTAATTAAATTATAATCATTCTGATAATAAATGTATATCATATCTTAATAAGTTTTGAAACTTTTAAGGAGTTTATTTTGCTTCCTAAGAAAAGCAATGTATATCATGATTACATATTATTACCTGTTGTCTGAGGCCAAACGTAGGGCACATTAACAGCCCCGGATATCAAACCCTTTAAACAGAGAGCTTAAAGAGGGCCAGAAATGCCCACTTAACTACTTCACGATCCACGGTCCTCCAGACACCATCGATCGCCAAATTTTCAAATAATTCAACCTCTCTGCCAACAACTTTGACGAACTTTCGTTTCCAACTCAGTTAGTTACAAAACTTTTAATATTTCACAGAAAACTTTTAAAAGTGTGTTTCTGGCACTGAAATGAGAGTTTTTAATAACTTACGATAAATGAAGGCGAATTTAATCACGTGGTAAGATCGAGCCGGCAAAGTTCACGAGAAAAGTCTTCGCGATATTTTAACGGTCACTTCTCCGTAGCAACGAACGACGGATGCGAGCGAAGTCTACTAGAGAGAAACGGGCGGACCACGAGGCAAATTGTCGTCGCGACGCAAGCGCCTAAATAGGCGCAGGCGCCTATTTCGAGGTGCCATGCACTGTCTCACCTGACTGATGCGACGAACATAATAAATCAGAACTGTCGAATTGGTTGCAACGGTAAATTGAGGTTTTTCAAATGAATACATCATTTTTTTTTTTTTTTGAGAAAATAATTACAGACATTTAAAAGTGTATTTGTTGTTTTCCGAGAATTTATTTAATTTTCATATGAATTATACGAACTCTAACTTTCTTTTTAAAAATTTCCTTATATTCTCGCTATTTCGACATTATAGAACATTGGCTTTGGTTTACCACAATTTTTCCTTAGATTTCCGGAAACACAAAAAAACTCTTTTCACTTGAAGTTTAATTTTTGCCAATAAATCGTCAAAATTTTGTTACATTCTCAAATTTCATGCTTATTGAAGCTTCTATAATACATAATATTTCATAAATTTGCACTTATTTTATCGGAAAAATCAAGACAAACGACTAAAAAATATAAATAGGTTAAAATTTATATTGACCCTTTTTTAATTTTTATTTTACTCGTGATTTTTGCTACAAATATTAACGGTTTAATGGATCACATTTGCTCGTCTTTCCTCCTTCTTTAATTTAACATTAGGCTGATTTTCCCTCCAAATACTTACGGTTTCCAGGAGTGGCTAATAAATAAATTAGGATTAGGATAAGCGACGATTCTTAATTCGGCAAATTTTTGCAGATAATATTGCCTAAAAACACACAAGACAAGGACAAGAAAAAGTACAATAGGAGATTTTTAAAGGTATTGAGAGGGAAAGAAAGAGGCTCTTTGGTCCTTTCTGTTGCAAAACAGCCAAAAGAGAGTCTTTTGGTTGGCATGTTAAAGTAGGCACTACCGAAAATTACGATTATGTTGGATTGTTGAAAAGCTTACAACTGCTTACTGACAGTGAACACAAAAATTCGTAAATACCGATAGTAATGTCAATATTCAAAACATTGATACGGTCTGAATGAATTTACATTTACAAACAAGAATTGATGATACTGAAAACAAGCCAAGAAGATCTGAAATAACAATTGAAAGAAGATATGACAAAAAATCAAGACGACATGAAACAAGAATTGATGGCACTGAAAACAAGCCAAGATGATATAAGGATAAGTCAAAGAAGTATAAAACAAGCCTGGAAGACATCAGACAGGAACTTAAAAAAAATCAAGACGATATGAAGTGCATAGAACAAGAAATGCAACAGAAGATTAGCAAAATTAGAGAAGACGTACATGATGTAGTACAACATGAGGTGGCGGGAATCCAGAAACAGGTGCAACAAATACATTTACAAATGGAGAAGGTAGGCAGTACAGATATAATAAAGATAGATGGTGTTCCTTCAACTAGTGTGATGAAGCCACCTACCTTCGACGGCAAAGTACCTTGGCTTATCTATGTCCGTCAATTCGAAGCCGCCGCCACCAGCAATAACTTGAGTTCAACGGAGAAGGCACTTGCTCTTATATTTGCACTACGAAGTGAAGCTATGGAGGTTGTACGTAACATTCCTGAAGAAAAACAGAATGATTACGAGTTCATTGTTACTTTTCTTGAGATGTACTTTGGTGAAACCCACCTCCAAGAAATTTATAAGGCCCAACTTCAAGGAAGAAGACAAAAATACAATGAAAGTCTACAAGAATTTGAGGTGGATATAATAAGACTAATAAATTTGACCTACTCAACATACTCAGAAGAAATAAAGCAGTGAATAGTTTTATTGAAGGTTTACGCGACCTAGAAACAAGTCAAACTCTAAGAATGGCTCGACTGAAGAAAATTTCCAAGTCTCTAGCTTATTCCCTCCAGTTTGAAATAGCCAAACAGACATCAAGGAACCAAGAACGAACCATAAGAAGAATTAATATTTCCCGGGATTATCGCAAGACCAACGAGAAAATTTTCATGAAGCTAATGAGGGAGTTGAAAGAATTTTTGAACGAAGGGAAACACAAGACAACAAAAATACAACCTTTCATAGCAGAAATAGAATTCGTTTTTGGAAATATGACCAAGAGGAGCATCCACAAAGCCACTGTTCTCGCAATACTGTTTCTGGAAAAAGCCCTGATGGCTATCGGCTTCATATTGCTAATATAGGTGATAATGTTCGAAGAAGCGGCTTGGAGAAAGGCTTTGCTCCTTATGGTGAACTTAAAGAAGCTTGGTTAAGTAATAGTATCACCTGTTTTGGATTTGCTGTTTACAAAGAGAGAAAAGATGATGCAGTTGCCGTCAAGGCTTGCGATGGAGTTGTAATATGCGGTTGTCCTATTAGAGTGACTTATGCCAGACCGAGAAAAGTGGTCAGGGTCGCCGGTACCATTCGAATAACATGCGTTGTTACCAGTGCGGATACAATGGACACTTTTACAGAGATTGCCCGGAAACTACTGTTGGTGGAGGCGATAGAAGAAAGGACCATTACAGAAGACATAGAAGGACTACTCACGGCGACCGTGGAGAACGAGACAAGAGGGACCGGAACTGCGACAAGGGCTGCGGAACAAAAAACATTGTACAGACCATCCAAGACACGTCGAGAAGGACCGCGACCGCGAAAGGCGCTATGGGAGAAGAACATCTTACAGGTCATCCTCGGAAAGATAGAGACGACTGTAAATAGAATGAAGACCTATGACCTCAAAGCCAATACTGGAGTATTCATGGAACCAAAAGGCGTTCAGTAAAGCTTCAAAAGTCATGGAAAAGTCCATATAAAGTAATGACCCGATTAAACAATCTGGTGTAACCAATTCAGAAAAGCCTTCATGCGAAAATTAAAGTCGGGCATCTTGACAGATTGACCCATTATCAAGATCAAGAAGGTTGATCGGAACGATCAAAGCTTGGAAGGGGGCAATATAACGAACCTTATAGCGTTTTACGTTTCATAGTATTAGTTTGTAATTTGTAGAATTTTAGGTTTATTTTCTACGAGTTCATAATTTATTTAAATAATTACCTTCGTTAATTTCCTCAGGAGACGTCTATGAAAGAAGGTCTAGAACTTTTTAGAGAATTCTATTTCCTTTTTTTAACATGGAACGCCTATAAGTCACCGGATTATTCCTTTTTTTTAAATATTCTTTACACCATGTAGTATGGAAATCTTTCTAAAAAATTAGGGAATCTTCTGGTATCGACCAAAAGGGTATATAAAGGGTCCAGATCTGCTTTCGGAGACCGTATAGTTTGAGAGCTTGTCGACGCAACTTGAATTAGTTTGACAAGTGTCAAAAGTGAAGCTGCCAATAAAATTTTTTTGAAATAATAGAGTGTGTTCAATAATACAGTGTTCAAAGATCGGATATATATATATATATATATATATATATATATATATATATATATATATATACCTAGCTGTCTTTTAAAACAAGCTGAAGGACGAAATTAATTATCAAGTCAAAGCAGTTTCTTTTATATTTAGAATTTCTAAATTTTTATTTTCTTTTGATGCCTAACAACACGAGATACCACTGATAAATACGACTTTCGTTGTATTTCAATAAAAAGATTTTGAGCGATTGTCAAATATACCTATTATACTTATATTCGTTTCGTGGTCCAATGGAAAAAAATAAATAACAAAGCAAAATAGAAAATTTGTTTCACCTTCAAAATTCACTTCATTAACTGACACAAAAATCAATAACAAATTGTCGCACTTGAACATTTCTTCTGTGATAAACGACATAAAAATAAACTTAAAAACTCCATAAAGTAACTTCAATTTAAATGCGTCATATTCACTTAATTAATTAAACACAAGTGCAACGTCCTCATTTACACGGTAACTGAGCCCGAACACACAAAATTTTCCTTTAATTTTGCAGACTAATTTTCACAAGCAGCACATCTGCAACGTTTTAGCTTTTAGTAAACCCACATTCTGCACAGCACAGTAATATAGTCACTACATTGAAGTTTTAAAGTCTTTCTAGCTTCACATCCACATTTTCTTCTTTAAAGTAAAACGACTTTGTCTGGTTTGTAGTGTAGGTCAATGGTGTATTTAAAGAAAGTACTTTAAAATTTAAGTTTTGTTCACATTCGGTAAAAGCTATTTTAGTTCGCTGATGTAACTTTATTCTGTCAACATAAATTTCTGTAATAATTTATCAAATAAAGATGGAAATGTACTTATTTTAGTTTTCTTATAAAACGACGGGAAATTTATACAAGGTGGCTACTTTAACTGGAATAAATTATGCAAAAAAAGCACATTATTTTTCTACAGAAATCCAGAAACACGTCAACTTTTGTTTTCGATTTGCCCCATTTCTAGACTATTTTTATGAGTTTCACCCTACATATTGAAATCGTCTCGAACTTTATATATATATATATATATATATATATATATATATATATATATATATATATATATATATATATATATATATTTGTTTGTTTTTCTTGGGAATTATGGTCCACTGAAAATTAAATCAAAATATAATGATGATGTTGTACTTTCTATATTTTACATTTTTAAAACATTAACCTTTCGGTAATTTTTTATCTTTGTCAGAATCTACAGTTGTGGCTAAAAAACCAAAGTATTTTGTAGATTTAACTATTAAATTGTTTATATATTATGTATTTACCTTGAACAATGATTCATGAACAACTCTGCACTCACGTATATAAATTAATTTAAAATTATTTTTTATTTGAAAAATAAAACTTCGTCTTCGGCCCTGTTGCCAATGTTTGGGGTTGCGTTGCCGACTTGTAATCTGTTTCGTTACAAAATCCTACTGATTGATGTTTTGTAAGCAGATTTTTCCAAGTATTAGGCACTCGCTGGCTATCATCTCTGCTATTTAAATTGTTTTGCCTCTTTGCAATTTCGATGGCTTCCCTTATAACTCTTGTGGACCGGTTTTCATATCTCGATAGCTTTTTGGTTCCTGAGAAAATTACCTTATGTCCTGTGTTTAACCAGTGTTGGGCCAGTGCAGAAGAAGTTGTTTTTTGCTTGACAGCGTTTATATGTTCGTCTCTTCTGGCGCTTATTTTACGGTTGGTTTGGCCTAAGTAAGATGAACTACATTCTCCACATGGAATTTCGTATACTCCCTAGTTTTCTAGGGGGATTCTTTCTTTAGGTGTTGGCAAGAGATCTTTTACTTTACGGTCAGTGATGAGAATAATTTCAATGCTGTGTCTCCTGAGAATTTTTGCTACTTTGTATGTGGTGCGATTTTTCGGGGCCAAGCGTTTGTTTTTTAGAGCCTTGTCTATATGTTCTTTTTTATAACCGTTTTTTGTTAGGACGTCTTGTAGTATGTTCATCTCTTTGTGGTAATTTTCTTTATCTGTAAGGGACTGCGATCGAAACCCAAGTGATTTCACTACTGCAAATAATTGGGCGGGGGTGGTGATGTGCATCGACGTTGACGTATCTATTGGTATGAGTGGGCTTTCTGTAGACAACGTGCGAAAGCAAGCCATCCTCTTTTCTTTTCAGTAGGATATCTGGAAACGATAGTTTCCTTTCCTGGTTTGTCTCCATGGTGAGTTTAATTTTTGGGTGTATTGTGTTTATGAGATTTAGGAAATTTTTGGGATTCTCTTCTCCATGTTGCCAGATAAGGAATGTGTCATCTACGTAACGCAGCGACAATCGTGGTTTGTGTGAAGAGATCTCTAAAGCTTTTAATTCGAGACAAAGTGAGCAACTTTCGATACAGTTGGACTTGAGTATATCAAAAATCAGATATGAAAGGTCATATAGGTAGGAAGATTTAATATAGAGATATAGGGTTTTATTATTGATTTAAGTAGGTTTTTTCGTGTATAATTTATTATGTGCTCACCAACATACTCTGATTTTGGAGATATTGAAACAAAAAAGTATTCAAAATTGACATTTTTGTCGTTCTTAAGTTAGAATATTTCAAAATTCTCACGCCTATTTTGTTACACAGTTCGAGAAAATATTGCATTTAATTGAAAATACTATTTTCTCTTCGGCTAAAGTACTTTTTCTATTTCAATTACGCATATATAACAATTTGATTTGAGAATTTCTTAAAGGTTGCGTAAACTTTCACACCATATGGGATTTTGTTTATTGGTCGATTTGTAGGAAATCTAGATTTGGCATTAGTTCCTTCTTGATAAACCAAAGCTTATTTGGAGAAAGCTGAAGTTCAGAAGATATGTTTTTTTATATATTAAACATGATCGCTAGAGATGGCGTCAAGATATATTGCGAGCAAATAACATCCTGACTTTCCTAGTCGGGTCAAATAAGACATAGGATGACTTGAAGGTCAAAGTGGTTCAGAGAAGATTTTATGAATATGAGAAAGAGATTTCACTAGCTGTGAGGAACATTACTTTTTAAATTACAATGACGATTGACAATGATCCAATAATTTGGTACTTTCAGCATAAATTTCTCTTTTTTAATATTAAAAATTATGGAAAAAATGTAGTAGTTTAAAAATTTCCCAATTTTTAAAAAATGTATTTTAACCAACGATTTTAAACAAGTTTTAGTTTAAAAAAATTTAGTTAGAAACACTAACAATTTTATACAGTAAAAATTAGTTATATAATTTTACAAAAATATTCTTCATTAACACGAAAGTAATGAATATAAAATTAAATTAATCCTTCTCATGTCTTATATCTTCAGATAAATTGCATTTTTGACATCTTTATCAAAATTTAAATTATAGGAAAGTTTCATAGCAAAAATAACGTAAATGTTTATCTTACATCATGTTGTATATTTTATGCTAATTCAAGCAGATTGCAAAAGCCAAGAAATAACCCTTGCGATAAAAAGATTTTGTTTATACGCCAAAAACAGGGAAATAAAGTTACCTGCGTAATTTTTCATTTTGACAAAGAGAATAAATTTAAATACACAATTTTGGAATATAATATTAAAGTGGGAGAATGTAAAATTACGCAGGTGGGTTATGTAATAACGCGTTTTGACGGAATTTCGTTTTTATAAGCGCAAAGGAGAAAAAGGTGATTTAGTAAAACTAAAATTTGAATAAATGGGGTAAAAATATTAGGAACGCCATACTTTTTTAAATTAACAATTTGTAAATATTTCTTAGTTAAGCAGAGCAGCGAAAAATAGTAGTATAATTTTTTATAAAACTTTTAAGAGTACATGTGACATAAGAGTAGGATAATGCAATCGTACATTTTTCTAATACTTTGGGATTAAAAATCCTGATCTAACAATCACTCTACTGCTAATTGTAGATCAGTTCATCGCCTGAGCCCTAGATTTCTTTTATTAAATCGGTAAAATACGTTTAAAGTACGCCTTTATATTTAAAAATAAAATAAAAATTTCAGTAAGAAGTAAAGAAAACTATGTGTCGTTTTTGAATGGTTGTTTATATATATATATATATATATATATATATATATATATATATATATATATATATATATATATATATATATATATATATATATATATCTATATATGTATATATATTCGTTCAGAATTGTTAGCAAAAACTGTACTTAGTACTACTATGTGCGTGATTAACTACTTCTAGCACTACCCAGGGACAAAGAACGTGGAGGTAGTAGTTTTTGTTCTCTTCGGGGTTCTTGTTTAAGGTAAGTCTCCTCGTCTCTCATAATCAGGGTGCCTGTTTTCGGTAAGTCCTCTCGCTTCTCACCATCGAGGTGCTTGTTTTCTATAAGTCCCCTCGTCTCTAATCATTTTTTATGGTCATGTTAAAGGTTTCATAAAAATTTGTTTCAATATGTGCTCAAAATGGTCACCTTGAACTTCAATACACTTATTGACCAGCACTTCAGAAGATTCCACACAGCTGTGGAACATTTCATGTATTATTTTGGCACAAGCATCTCTGATTCGCTGCTTCATGTTTTTCACAAGTTGTTGACATGTCTTTATAAACTCCGCTCTTCACATAACAAGAATCTGGTGACGTAAGGTTTGGCGATCTTGCGGGCCACATTACTGGACCTCCTCTAGAAATCCACCATCCGTTCAATTCGCGATGCAACACTTGAGAAGCTAATTGTAAATAATGCGCCAGATCCATCGTGTTTAAACCATATTTGTTGTCTTATATATAAACGTATATTTTCAAGCAAAAGTGGAAGTAGATTTTCAAAAATATCACGATATTTAGCGCCGTTCAAATTACCTTTTCAGATTTTAAAATTGAGCTTCGAATGACCTTGAAGGTTAAGGTCAAGGTTATTTTCAAGTGATAGTGCCACCCAGCAAGCTTTGTACGAAACATTTCACGACATGCTGCGATCTTTTTTGTTTTAACCTTTAAAAAACCTTGATATTTGACCTTCGCCTTGAGATCAAGGTCATATCCGATGGTAAAATTTTCCATCCTTTTCGTTCCCAGGGTTGAAATTGGAGAGTTCCATTTGAAATTCTGAAGTTGACCTTCAAATAACCTTGAAAAATACGGTCGAGGTCATTTCAAGGTCACTGCTGGTTGGCTTCCTTGCCACCCTAGATATTTCGTTGTCTCAAGATAAATGCCGCCTTTCAGGCAGAGAAGATAAAAGAATAAATATAAAAACAGTCTATTAACTACAATAGATTCCCGGCGGGAGAAGATTTGTGGTGTTCCTGGCAGAAAGCGAAAGCTACCAATGCCTTTACATATATGAAGAGCTGTGTAGTGACGCTCCTCTCATTCGGTGTATCGGCGGGTACACTCAAAATAGTAATGCGTTTTTAAATGTCAGTGTCTGGGCATTGGCCTGAAATTTGTTGCAAATAGTAAATCAATACTGGATATAGTCACAAACATCTCCATCTGCATCTACAACGATAAATTTGCATCAATGATGCAATAATGGAGGCTTTGGACTTGAAAATCGGCTCAAACACTTATAACATGCGCTGCCATATCGACGCCAAAGGCAATTCGGAAAGATAGTTGTCTAACACTGCAAAAAAGACGAGAATCGGTGCAATATTGCCTGAGATGCATAGGTAGGAGGAGGATGACAATCTGGAAAACGAGTTGTATAGTGGAGACATTACAAATTAAAGGTATATTGAATTTATCCATGTCTTTTCAGTATATAAAACTTTAAACGTTTTTTTCTCGAAACAACTAATTTCAAGTCGGCCGAGTTCATATCCCAAACTGTTTTTGTTCGATTTACTTGAAATTTTTACTATATATTCAAAACTACTTTCTCCTGAGCACTACGAATAATTTTTTTTTACTGTATAATTCAATTCTAATTAACAATTTTCGAGTGTTTTTTTATCATGTTTCATTTTTTTTTTCAAAAGCACTCCATTCTTCCAAAAATCAATTTAAAAAAATATCTTAATACTATCGATGCTGTTATCATAGTATATCATTTTTTTTTTGTTTCATGATTGTAACTTCAAAATTGTAGGAGTTACGGTTCGACCACGTAGCCATGAAAAAAAAGACAACTCTGGAAAAATGCAGAAAAGCGGTCATTTTGTTTTGTACGGCTCTGAAAAAAATTTCAAATATTACTTGATACTTTATACAAAGCTCTTTTTAACAAACTTCGATATATTGTGTACTTTCTTTTAAAAAAAATTCCAAAATTTGCTCCATTTTTCGGCCTCTAGAGTGGTTTACCCCCCCCCCCCCTAATTTATTCATGTTTAAGTGGACCTAGGAGGATCTCGTGTTTTCTTCTGTTGAAATTCCTGGTCTGCTTGTAGGCCATGTATTCAATTTGGAGCTGTAGCAAATAAATAACATAAAAAAAACCGTTTCAATAAGATACTGTACCTGATCCTGTTGGACGTGTTTGTAGCGTTAGTCGTTGGTCAGACTGTCTAACTTTGACGAATTTCAGCCCCCTTCTGATTATGTCCACAAAAATAAATGTGGCCGTATTTTTATTTGATAAAACATTTTTTGAGTGTGGAGTTTATTGATATTATGTAGGATGTAGATGCAATTATCAACAAATTGTAGAAAATCTTATATAGATATATAAATACTATCCAGAATGTTATATACCCTCGATCTTAAAAGGTTTATTGATAAGAAGAACATATTGTATCAAAAGTTTAAGCTCTTGGGACGTTTTTTTTTGCGATGCATTTTAATATCACAATTCGGATCAAATAAGTCTCAAAGGCAGATAATATATGTAAATATTTACGCAAAGAAAATGATATTCCATGCTATATAAAAGAGTACACTGATGTAAAACAACTAATCATGAAATTGTGAAGATCCGCATTATTTATTATAAGCATTCGCAGTGGTGAAATTAAAAAAAAAACAAAAAAATTGAATTAAAAATTTACTTGCCTCTTATACATAACATGATTTTTTACTTTAAAATAAAGTTGACTATTGGAAATATACTCGATACTGCTGCTTTCAGTGCATTTTATTATAGGGGCTTTTATATTCCTGCATTTAATTCGACACGGTTTTTCGATTTCAAGGAACTTTCTTTAATTCGCATCACTTCACTAGAAATTCCAAACTTCCCATTAGACGACATAATATTTTATATTTTAAATTAGCTAGTTTCCCGGAAGATAGTTGTCTTATTTCTTCAGGCGTTAAAGTGACATCTTCAATATAATCTTTGGTAAATAAAACGCCATACACTCACAGAGCAAATGTTCCGCTGTTTCTGCTGAGAAATTTATTATTCCAAAGATAAAATACAATCTACTTTAATTTCAAACATATAAACTTTATTATCCAATATCTAGGAATTTCTGATTTACATTTTAATTATAATTCTAATTATGGTAAATGTTCTCTGCTAGCAGACTCACATTTATCTTATTGGATCGTATTTGCAAGGTATATTAGAGTAATTAGGGACAAATGCAATTGCGCCAAGAGCTTTTAGTTCATACTGATTCATTATGTATGTTTGTTAGTTGGCAATTAAAGGTAAAAAGAGAACAATTATCAAAAACCACTTTTTTAAAAGATATGTACATACCATGCTGAAAAGATATTCGTGGCAATTTTAACATATGGAATTGACAAAATGCTTAGTTCAGATTTAAGAGTTAAACCCGATCTAGTTGCCATCAAATTATAGTCAGCGAGTTTCGTTTTAATAACAATAATATTAATAATAATAACCGCGCGAACCGTCCGAAAGTTCATGGGAAATACAGCAGACCACGTCATCTAGGACCCGATAACATGGAAAGGGTTCCCACAAAGCTTCATACTTTTGGTAACTTTGTGTACCTGGTATGAATCAATATTTTCTGGAGGGAGTGCGAAGCCGTTTGGCTTGTAAATCATAATAATAATAATAGTATATTAACGGATTAAATAAATACAATCCATTCCAAAAATAAAAAATACAAACACTATTTAAAGACAGTAAGAATTAAAAAACTTACAAATCTAAATATGCATTAAAGTGCTTCAAAAGACAAGTATTGACAACTGACAATTTCCATTTCAAAAATAAAAAATACAAACACGATTTAAAACAGTCAGAAATAAAAAAAAAACTTACGAATCTAAACACGTATCAAAGTGCTTCAAAAGACAAGTATTGACAATTGACAATATTAAATAGTTTTTCAAGAATTGTAAAATTTTTAATCTAAAAACATTAACTGGCAAATGAAAAATATCAATCTCGGTAGGAACTGAATTCATTTCCCTACACATTCGAGAAATAGGACTGTTAATGCCATAATTCGTTTGGTGAAATATTACATCAAACAAATTGTGCGCTCTAAAAGCTCTTTGAGGAACCAATAATCCAATATTATTGAGTAGTTCAGGAGAATCAATACAAGAGTTAACAATCTTATAAAGTAGATCTAGGTTAAGATATATGCGTCTCACACACAAGGGTAACAACCCCAAAGCTTCGGCAGTATCACCATATACAGACTGCTCCTGCTGCATTCTCTGTTTAAAGGCAATGAAGCTTAAAAACTTTCTTTGTACTCTTTCTACTTTTTCTTTGTATGTAAAATAATGAGGTGACCAAACTTGGGACGCATATTCTAAGATTGATCGAACTACAGAACAGTATATCACTTTAAAACAGTCTACACTATTAAAATCTGTAACCATTCTCTTCACAAACCCGAACAACTTCAAACCCCTGTTCACAATATTATCAATATGTGTGTCGAAGTAAAGGGCCCGATCAAATGTAACACCCAAATCCTTCACAAATTCAACGCGAATAATCATGTTATTATCAAGAAAGTAATCAAAAGTTATCCAATCCCTTTTACGATAAAAACTTATAATGGAGCATTTATTAACATTGAGGTGTATAAAATTTAATTTACACCATTCAGAGAATCGAGCTAGATCCTGCTGAATGCCCTCGCAATCGTTGCTACTCCTAACAACTCGAAATATCTTTAAATCATCTGCATAAAGAAGACATCTACTGAAATTATGATGTCCTCAATATCGTTAATAAAGCAGTTAAAAAGGAGCAGAGCGAGGTGAGTACCCTGAGGAACACCAGAGGTAACACATACATCAGATGATTCACAGTTGTTAATTTTTACTCGTTGTACTCTACCAGACAAGTAACTATTTATCCATTGTAGAAATGATCCATGGATGTCCAAGCCTTCCAGCTTGTAAATATGAAGTTGATGGTTAACCTTGTCGAGAGCCTTGGAAAAGTCAGCGTAAATAGCATCCACCTGACACCTCCCCTCCAAAGCCTCCACCAAGTACTGCTCATAGACAAGCAGATTAGTAGTAGTCGATCGACCTGCCATAAAGCCATGCTGTGAAGTTGCCTAAAAAGAGGACACATCTTTTGGTAAACAATACCCTCAAAAATCTTACTAAATAGTGAAAATTTCGAAATTCCACGATAATTTTCGACGTTAGCTCTGCCTCTATTCTTATGGATTGACGTAATGTAAGTAGTTTTCCAAACTTTTGGGAAAACACCCGTTGATAAAGAAATATTAAAAATCTGAGCCAACACTGCAGACAAAACACCTTGACAATTCTTAACAAATATGACTGGTATCCCGTCGGGTCCGATACCCAATTTACTGTTCAAGTAATCTATTGCATTAAACACGTCCACCTGCTCAACTTGAAGGAAACTAAGGTTTACAGTTTTCATGTAATTAAAAATACGGGTCTCACAATGCTCATGCGTGTAGACTGTGGAGATTTTGTAATAATATATATTACATATGTCAACAAATAAACGCTCATATAGGGATAGGAATTATAAGAACCTTGCTTGCAATATGTAAAAGAAATAGTTGTATCTCGAAAATTAATAAAGCTCTCCATTATTGCTGGTTTAGTAGTAAAACAAAATGATTTTTTTATTCTTGTATTTTTAGGGTTTAAAACTTGCTTGACTTATTGTTGCTCTTGTCAGTTTAAGACATATGCTGTCAATTTAGGGCGGTTTTAAATTTAAACCATATTAATAAATCCTGCTGTTAGTGTTTCTAGATATCAGCCGACGGGAGGATGTTCAGAATGATGGTGGTAATTCATGGTTAATTAGGCTCCAATTTTTTTTTTGAACAAAAATTTTTATTGAACAACTAATGTGTGAGAAACCAGCCTTTTTCAGTAGTAGAACAAACTATTACATTTTAGAAAAAAAGTTCTAAGCAAAAGTTATGTTCCTTAAAATTACCTACAAATTAAATGAAAACATCAATATCAGATTATTTGTTCATTAGTTACTGCAAAAAAAAGCATGCTAACATGGCTGTTTTTTAATTGTTAATAAATAATAGAAAATCATATTGCAAATACTTCATACTATAGCAGAAGAAGCCTCTTGTGGCATAAAATAAGCAAGCAAAATTTCAAGTAAAAATATTCAATAGTTTGCACCAGGGCAGCAATGGGATGCAAGGAACAAATGATTGTTGACTCTGTCATATGTAACCAAGCCTGTACCAACCTATTTGGTGCCTGCATGAATTAAAAGAAGGCTTTCGACTCAGTGTCACATGAGTGGCTCCAAACTATATTGAGAACGTATAGAGTGGATATTCATTTTATTTAATTTTTAGAACTCATCTTGTCAATCTGGAGAACTAGGATCCAATTGCAAATGTCATCCAACGATACTATCGAAAGGAGTACAATTCCAATACGAAGGGGTATATTTCAAAGCGATTCACTATGCCCATTGTGATTCTGCGTTGCAATGGACTCCTTTCACACCGTTTGAACTCCACCAGATACGGCTTCAGTATTAGAAATAACAACGAAAAGGAAGTAAAATTGAATCATCTTCTATGCATGGATGATTTTAACTGGTGGCTGCTACCAAAAACCAGCTCCAACCAATGCTCAAAATTGTAGAGGAGTTCTCTGGAGATATCGGAATGTAGTTTCGACTTGACAAGTGCCGTATTCTGAACATCGTTAAAGGAAAGATACAACCAGGAGCATTTGAGATGTAGACCGGTGAAACTATAGCTGCAATGGAAGCAGAGCAAACATACAAATATCTAAGTATGAAACAGGCTAAAAGAATTGATTATCGCACTCTCAAGGCCGAATTGAGAACAGAATTTGCTAGAAGAATAAGGCGGGTATTATAAACTAACTTAAACAGTAAAAATTTAGCTACTCTTTTGGAATTGTGGAATGGAATAGATGGACCTCGAAAACCTACAAAGAAAAAATAAGAAACCTCTTAACAAAAGCACACAAACACCATCCTCGGAGTTGCTATTGAACGTACAATGCTTCCAAGACACCAAGGAGCAAGAGGATTGGTGGATATTGGTAAGCAACACGACCAACAAATAATATACTTACGGTGATATTTCCACAGCGGACTTTCTCACTTCATGGACGACATCCAAATGAGGTAAATCAGGAAAGGGTCTAAAACTCAACTTTGAATTACTGGTTGATTTCAGAACAGATGTCTCCGAAAACGGAGGGCTTTTTGTTAGCTATCCAATTCTAAATTATTCCGATGAAAAACTATCAGAACTTCAATATCAGAGATCCCTCAATATAAAACAACCAATGTAGATATGGCTGTCAAACATCAGAGAGAGTCCAGTACATAACGAAGATGCCAAGCGTTTGCCAAAATGGAGTATAAGGAAAAACACGACTCAGCTGCTAAGATACTCCATCAAGAATTAGCAGATAAGTTAAATCTGTTGCAGGTAGAAAAAATGTTTTATTACAAATATATTCCAGAGCCTATTCTTGAAAACAAAGAGTTTAAGATATATTGGGACGAAACGGTTCTGACGCATCCGACAATTGATCATAATAGACCAGAAATTTCTAGGCGAACTACACTAATTGATATTGCTATACCTATCAACAACAACCTAAGAACAAAATACAATGAGAGGATCGCCAGATACAGGGATCTGGAGGTGCAAATCTGCAGACAATGGGCAATGATCTGCGTCCAAACGATTCTCATAATTTCATCGACAACTTGAGTGATACCAAAGAACCTCCTGCAGAACATCAAGGGACTGGATCTTAGTGAGCATCCGTATAAACCAATTCAGAAAATAGTTCTCCTTGCACCCGCGTGAACCGTCCGAAAGTTTGTAGGAAATACAGCAGATCACCTAAGACCCGATAACGTTGAAAGGTTCCCCACAGGGCTCCAAACTTTTAGTATCTTTGTATACCTGGTGTGAATTAATATCCCCTGAAGGAAGTGCGGAGTCGCTCGACTTCAAAATCATAATAATGATGATGATAATAATGATGATGATCATAAAGATGCTGATGATAATGATAATGACAATAGTGAAAACGATGAGTTTCCTAACTATTGTCACATCCACCATTTTCGAATAATCGAGTCGAAAATTTCCGCATACATATAGCAATGCCCTATGAATTTCTTCTAAAATATGCCCTATGAATTTCTTCTAAAATAATTTCTTAATGTTAATAAACAACGCCACAGTGATTTAAAAAGAAATCTATCTCTGCTTCTATTGGTCGTAGAGACTTCTTTTAAATTCGCACAAAAATACCAGCTATAGCGAGCAGTTATTGGCCTTTCGATATCGTTATTTGTCGAAGAGGTATTCTATTTGTTTGTAACGAAAAAATGGACGCTAACTTTGTTAATCTATTTCAAAATTTAAGTCTAAGAAACCATGAATTACCACCACTAAATTTTTTTTAAAACTTAATTCGACTGATCTAAGATAAGTTATTAGATGATTTTAAAAACCAATAGCCTTTCTTCAAAACTGATTTTTGTATTTTTCTTAAAGTTTTAGTAAGTATATACTTTGGACTTTAATCATGGAGAGCAGGGAATGAAACTTGTAAAATTTATTCAATTGAATAGTAGTATTAAAATACGATACTTTTACAGACATACTCGAATAACGCTCACACTTTTCACAAAACTAAATTCTCTCTCCTTTGTTTGACATCAAACCTGCATTTTTACCTCATAACATTTCCTAATGTATGGTTTAATTACGAAATAAATAATGGGGACTGATTATTCCATAAAAGTTCGTATAAAGATCAAATCAACACCACAAATTATAACTCAGCACAAATAAATAACTCATAGACGTCCTGATGTGAGTTCATTAAGATAATTATCGCTATATTTAAAAAGTCACGAAGGCCTGTGGACACATAATGTGTTAAAAAGTCTATTAAGGGACTTATAGTGGTGAATTATTAAAGTTTATGGAATCTATAGCTTGTTTGTTTTATATTTGGTGTAAATTAGATTCATTTCTATTTAGTTTGTATTTTACTGCCAGAAGTTACAGAAAAGTTTCTTAAAAGAGTGTGTTAAATCTTCATCGATGGTATCCACGAAAACAATGACTCTGAAATATGCAGCGAATAAAATAGCGCCTAAACATTTGCGGCGACAAAAAAGAATCATGGCGAACATCATCAGTTCTTCATATAGGCGACAAAAACTAGAATGTCAAACGGCATAACGCCGAAAAAATTTATATCTTTAATAAATGTGGCGAAAAATATTACATCATTAATAAATACGACGAAAAAAATTACATCATTAATAAATACGACGAAAACATCTTTAAAACGTGCGGCGAAAACTATTACAATTTTAAAAATGCGACAAAAAAAATACGTGTATAAAATATGCGCCGAAAAATGCCATACTTAAAAATGCGGTGAAAACTATTATAGCTACTAAAGTTCGTTGAAAAAAAAATTATATTTCAGAACATTGCGACGAAGAGAATAACTTTTCAGACACTGCGACCAAAACTATTACAACAATAAAAGTGCGGTAAAAAAATTATAGTAAAAATATTGCGAACTAGAGAATGACACATAAAAAAGTGCAATGAAAACTATTACAGCTATAAGATAGCGGTGAAAAAAATTACATTTCAAAACTGCAACGAAAAAAAATGATTCTTCAAAAAATGCAAAGAAAAATATTTTCCATCATTTAAATTTTTTCCGCAATTTTTTATCATTTTTGAGCCATTTGAAAAGAATGATGTTTTTAAACAATAATATGAACTATACATCCAAAAATTCGATTTCTTTTTAAACTACGTGCCCACGAAGACAATGATGGCGAAATATGGGCGAAAAAAATAGAGCCTAAGGATTTGCGGTGAAAAAAAAATACATTCGTAAAAACACGGCGAAAATCATCAGTTCTTCATATATACAGCGGGAACCAGAATGCCAAACAAAATGACGGCGAAAAAAACACATCTTTAATAAATACTATGGAAAAAAATTACGTGATTAATAAACATGGCGAAAAAAATTACATCTTTAAAATGTGCGACGAAGAAAATAATATTTGGAAAATGAACGGCGAATTATCTTCACCGTATTTAAGAATTATAATAGTTTTCGATGCACTTTTGTGTGCGTCATTTTTTTCGGTGCATTTTCAAAAGTAAAGGGTGCTTTTATAGAGGTATAGAACTTTAAGTTGGCAACACTTTTTTAACTGGCGGCCATTTTGTCAGCTGTCAAGTGATTTATGTTTAGTTTGGTTTGGCATTTCAACATGAATAGACTGACGCCTGAATAACGCTTCCAAATTGTGCAAATTTATTTTGAAAATCATGGTTCTGTTCGAAATACGTATTGCGCACTACGTACATTTTACGGTCAACATAATCGTCCATCAAGGCAATTAATTCGATTAACTATGGAACGTTTTCGCACCACGTTTACTCTAAATGATAATACGCATCCACAGAGACGTCGTACAGTGCGTACAGAAGAAGTCATTGCTGCTGTAGAGCGTAGCGTAGAAGAAGACCCGAATTAGTCTATCCGCCATCGTGCACAGCAATTGGATATGTGTCCATTCACTTTATGGAAGATTTTGCGGAAAGATCTTGGTTTGCGTGCTTACAAAATCCAACTCGTGCAAGAATTGAAGCCACACGATCACCTAGCAATGCGTAGATTCCGTGAATGGGCCCAAAACAAGATTGCCGTTGATTCCGATTTTCATAAGCGAATTTTTTTAGCAATAAAACTCACTTTTGTTTGAATGGATACGTCAATAAACAAAACTGCCGTATTTGGAGTGATGATAATCCTCAAGTGTATGTTAAGACACCGTTACATCTAGAAAAACTGACTGTTTGGTGTGCTTTATGGGCTGGTGGAATCATTGGTCCGTACTTCTTTAAAAACGATGCTGGTTAGAACGTTACAGTCAATGGTGACCGCTATAGAGCCATGATTATTGACTTTTTCGTTCATCAATTGAACAACCATGAAGTGCAGGAGCTGTGGTTTCAACAAGACGGCGCAACATGTCACACAGCTCGTGCCATAATTGATTTATTGAAGGAAACGTTTGGTAACCGCATAGTTTCACGTTTCGGACCCGTGAATTGGCCTCCAAGATCGTGCGACTTAACGCCGCTAGACTATTTTCTGTGGGGATATGTGAAGTCGCTAGTCTACGCCAATAAGCCTGAAACGATTAATCACTTGGAGGACAACATTCGCCGCGTTATTGCCGATATACGGCTACAAATGTTGGAAAAAGTCATCGAAAATTGGACCTCCAGATTAGACTACGTCCGAGCCAGCCGTGGCGGTCATATGCCAGAAGTCATATTTAAATTATAATGCCAGAAGGTTATCTTTCGAATAAAGTAAATTTCATGTCAATTTAAAAAATTCATCTTTGTTTTATTCCATTTAGAAGTTCTATACCTCTATAAAAAACATCCTTTATAATAATTTTGGTCGTACTTTTGGATGTGTAATTTTTTTCGTCGCATTTTTGGAATTTGGAAAGTAATAATTTTCAGCGTTCTTTTGGAAACGTAATTATTTTCTTCGAAATTACATAAATGTAATTTTTTACACCGGAAATTTTATAAAATCATAGTTCACACCACAAATTTTGAGACCTAATGGTTTTATTGTATCGAATGCTATAGATATATCAAAACGTCTAATTACCACATATCTACCTTAATCCACGCAGGAATAAATAAAATTTATTTTATGACAAAATTTTGTTTCGGTGGATATGTCTGGCAAGAATTCATGTTGATTATTATTAACTATTATATCGGCATTTGTATACCTTACACTACTTCTTTCCGATAATGTATGCATATAAATAAAATAAAAAGGCATCAAATTACGTCTTCTACAACAGCACTCTTATTTTTTACTTTTATAGCTCTTTTTAACAAAACTTTATACTGGCCTATTTTTTATAGATTCGTTAACGTACCCATTTAGTTTCCATCTTAAAAAACGATGAAATGAGTGGAAGCATAAAAAATTACAGGTCCATTAATAAAATAGGACTTTTGGCATAAATAAATCTCCTTTATGTAAGTTTTCAGTTTTGTTTTATTATGTTGTTTTCGTATTGACTATCCATCAATACAAATTCCGGCCAAGTCTTTCTACAATAACTTACCGTAACACTGACCTTTAGATATTTAGATCTCTTAAATTACCATTTTTCTTTAAGACTTCAATGTGACCTTAATAAAAATCATCGTATTCCATTTCACAATTTCCTAATGATTATTTTTTGAAGGATTAAGTTTTCAAAACAATAAATATTATTAAATAATGGATATGGTAACTTGTGTCAAATCTAAAATAAATGTGTTAAAAATTTTGCGTTTCATGAAGTGTTTTTTAACAAAAAAGTGAGTTTTGTGAATTTGTAACGTCAGAATGTCATCAAATTTTTAAATTAAAAAAATATATATATTCTAGGAATGTTTATGAATAAATCATTACTATATACGACGATAAGACTTCATCTTATTTTAAAGTAAAACGTTGATCAAAACTGTTCCGATGGGTTCAGCAATCTATAAAAATGTGTCAAAAAGTGAAAGAGTTTCAGAAGTCTCGCTCAAACTCTCTAAAACTTAGGATTCTGTTAGTTATAAATGAATCGATCAAGAGATACTACTTAAAAACTCATTTTAAAGATATCAACCATTGAAGTTAGGCAGTTTGCGCTTTCTGCAGTATCATTCGGGAAGGAGAGGGCAATATGGAAAGTCTAACTTTACGACATAATAAAACAAAAATCTCGAAATATAGGTATTTTGTTTTAATTAGCCTTGAAAACTATCTTATGAAATTACACAATGCTGTAACTAATAACAATTAGTATTTGGTAAATGAGCTGACACAAAGCCACGAAAAATTCGATCTTGCCCTTCCTCTGAAGGCAAAATTGATAACCCTATATTTTACAATTCACACATAAGAAACAGCAATCTTTAGTCTCAGTGCCCAGCTCATGTGCCCAACCACGGCAAGATGTGCATTGTTACTAATCCTTTGTAGTGAGTCATTGTATTGTTCGCCGCAAAATAGAGAAAGCACATGTTCTTATGTGAATTACTTTTGATTTTGCGACATTTTCTCGTCTTTTCTCTTCATTTTCCCTTTGCTTTATATTTTCCTTTTCCCTTTCCCTGTACCCTGTTCTTTATTTTCATATTTATTTTGCATTACATTTATTCTCTTTTCCTTTGCTGATCTGACCAAAATCTAACTTTGGTTTCCTCTTCATTTCATTCTGATTTTCAATGATAGCCTTGAACGGACAACTAGTTAGGATCTCTGATTTCTGACTCCGGACTCTCCTCTTCGTTATTAAAGGAATAACTTTTGAAGCGGGAAGTATTTTTTTTGGAGAAACTTATGTACGACTTGGCGATTGTTTTCAACAACAGTGGAACTATAAGTAGTTGTAAATATACTTTCTTCCTTCTCCTAATTCTTATCCTGAGTATCGCCTATATTTGATAGTTCTTCTTTATCACTTGCTCTCCATGATCCTGTGGTTCTTCTAATACATTAGTATCTGTGATTTCTTTCTCACAACAGATATGACGTGACCGCCATCAACAATTATACCGGCCTTTTCACGGCCTTCAACCACCAAAGCATTGTCATTAATAGTAGCTGAATCTTCTGTGAAGTCATTCTCCGCGTCCATTACATCATATTCGTCATGGGCCACAGGGAGGTTTTCATGGACTTCAGCTACCGCATTATTATCAATAGTAGCCGATTCTTCCGTAATGTCATTGTCAACATTTTTGTCCCCTCGTCAGTCGCAGCGGCAGTCTCATCATCTTCAATCACTGGAACGTTTTCATAAACGGTGACTATATATATATATATATATATATATATATATATATATATATATATATATATATATATATATATATATATATATATATATATATATATATATATATATATATATATATATATATATATATATATATATATATAAATATATATATATATATATATATATATATATATATATATATATATATATATATATATATATATATATATAAATAAATAGATAAGTTTTTTATCATGTAATTTAAAATAAAATAGAATCAAATATTGGCGAAGCGGACGTGAAAATTTGTCAATCCACATGATTCTCGTGTTAAAAAGTGCGAAGCACTCCAAAATATGGAAAAACTCCGGGTCCAACAGATGGCGACAACGCTGTTTCGTCCTAATATGGGACTCGTCAGGCCACCGCATTCGGTACAAACCATCATTACACGGACAAAAACTTATCTATTTATTTATTTACTTGTTTGGCTTTGAAATACGCTAAACGATGCTCTTATGGTGGGATCGTTTGGTGCGACACGTGGCCTTGGCTGCTGAAATTAGCAGTAGGCTTGCTTGCCAGTACCGAAAAATGCGACCCCTATCCTTTGGGCAGCGCGTTTCGTGTACTCGATTTTACATATTTCTGTTTTAATTCACCGTCGCGCCATCATATGGCGGTTTTTTTACAAACTTTGTTAATCTGTGTGGTTCTTGTGTTATCGAGTGAACCATCGAGATGTCGCCTTTGTCTTCTTGTTTGCTATTTTTTGATTTTAAACTCAGCTTTATAGGATGCAAACGCAAGATGATTGTTTGTACCGAATGCGGTGGCCTGATGAGTCCCATATTAGGACGAAACAGCGCTGTCGTCATCTGTCGGACCCGGAGTTTTTCCATATTTTGGAGTGCTTCGCACTTTTTAACACGAGAATCATGTGGATTGACAAATTTTCACGTCCGCTTCGCCAATATTTGATTCTATTTTATTATATGTATATTATATACATATATATATATATATATATATATATATATATATATATATATATATATATATATATATTACAGCCTTCCCTTCTTAGCGTAGGTTTTCTCTTTATTATTATAAATAAAGTTTTGCTCGTTGTGTTGAGCATTTTCAAGTCAGCCCCCAAATGACAAACGCCACTATTGCAAATATTATGGAATTGAATCAATAATTCTCGAATATTCTCTAAAAATGTAGAAGCCGTATTTCGATATATAAACAACTACAATATAAACAGCTGCAATCGAAGTTAGTGAGTCGAATCGAATAGGTGAAATTGTAAAATATCTCGAAAGGGTGTAAACAATCCAGTTCACTTCTGTTATGTTTGTGGTCAGGTGACTTTTACGTCTCAGAAACGGTCTATTATCCCACTGATAAAAAAGGTACCAGGGAAAGTGGAATGCTTCCATGCTTGCAGACTACTATTAGACTCTTGTTAGAGATGCTCCAGAAACATTTCACAAAAGAAACGCAAAAAGTGTCTTTACAAGTCTAAAAGTATGTATTTTTTACTATTTTGATTAAAAATGAAATAAAAAAAGTTGTTCTTGAAAATTGCAACTAAGTTTTCAATTTAATTGTCATTTTTGTGTTCAGCGCCCCAAAATTAACAAAAAATGCGCTTTTCATACACGATACAACAAATAAACTAAAATATTATTGCATAACGTTATCAATAAATTATTTCAAGCCAGCAAGCCTTTTCCCAAAATAATTAACTATAATTTAATTATTTTTAACCAGTCTCGCTTCTGTCATCGCCCTTCATATTCAGGTCAAATTTTCCCCACTCGTGTGAGAAATAAGACATGATACACAAATCATTAAATTCCATTATCTCCATTTAGATAATTATCAATGCCGGCAATGAAAAAACCGGTGCACGTTCACTGAACGCAGCCGGACGCCAAAAGATCGATTAGGGCCCCGAGCGAATTAATTATTGAACGTCGTAGATTTACATAATAGGGTGAAATGAAAGGCAACGGCATTACCCTTTTATGTCTTACATATGCTTTTATTTTCATAAGCGGATCTGCAACATTACTTAATTAAGTCAACTTTTCAAGCGGGCATAGTCTCATCACAATGAACTGAACAATTTAGTTGACCTTCATAAATGTTAAATTATTCCTTAAAATAAAAGGTTTTGACTCTAATGCAAAAATATGATTATAATAAAGTGAAAAAGATCCTTTCTAATATCTAGAAAAAAATTTAATTTTTTGTGCTACATTTTACATATTATTTGGTAAAATATAATTGTCATAAGTACACTTTTAAAAATAACCTTAAATTTAATGCAAATTTAATGTCTATTTTACATTAAATTTAATGATTTTGTACTTTAAATCGTAAATAATTTATATTTATCTGATCGTTGTACATTAAGTTTGAATAAATGGTATCTGTACATTAAACTTAATTCACATATACCTTAATACTAAAGCAATTTATATTATCATTCAATATACATTGCATGAGATTCCGAGAGATAGCGCAACTTGTATTCAACTTTTTGTTTAGTGTGATATAAGTTGCTTAAGGGACTCAATTTTCTTATGGTGGGATGTACATCTCTGCCACGTACTGGCGGGAATTAATGAGTTCGAAACCGGTCTAGATGGCGGACACTACCTATGAGAAAAATGTCCACCTTTTCTTGGTGGTTTGAAGTCGTACAAATGTTGGTTCATTAAATATGTGATAATATATCCCAAGTTCAGTGAACACTGGCTGTATATTTAATGTACATAGTCACCTTAAAAAGTAACAATCAAACTTTAAATTTAATGTATGATTACATTAAATTTAATGGGATAAATTAATTTAGAATAATGTAAATTATTAAATTTAATGCATTACTTTGAACACATTTAATGAACGTTTATGAAATTTGCTTCCAGCACATTTACCTTAAATTTAATTCATTTCCTTTTACATCGTACACTGTTAAAAATTACCTTAAATTTAAGGTACATTCATTAATTTCATGTAATAGTTTTGTACGTTAAATCGTGAATAAGTTACATGTACGTTGAAATTAAAGCTTTGTACATTAAATTTAATTGAATGTTACCTCAAATATCAATAAATTTACTGAAATTATTGATGTAATTACATTGGATATAATGTAAAAATTGTTAAATTTAATGCATTAATATTAAATAAATTTAATAAACGGTTTATTAAATTAGCTTCCGGTACATTACCTTATAATTAATGTAGTTTTTTTTACAGTGTAGCCTTTCTTACTGTTTTTTTGCGACTTTAAGGAATATCCATTAGTACTGGATGCAACTGTATATTACTATTTATTTTTATACTGTAAATAAAAGAGGCAAAGATATCCTAGGCGTACTATGCTACTAAGATTTTAATATGAATATCTACCTAAATAAAGAACATTATCATTAATATCTTGAATTTAAATATATACAACTATATTCAACACCTCTTCCATCTCACTCATCGATATCCAAAACTATTTTAAAGTTTTAAAATATTAACAGTAAATAAGTGTAGAGTAATAAGTGTAAAAGAAATTAAACAAGAGAAAGATATTCAATAAGAATTTGAAAATATGTGTCGAAATAATTATTACGTATACTGACAATATGTGCCCATCTGCTGAAGTTGTTGACGCTTTTGAATATTTACCCTTTATCAACAGTATCCCCTCTCTTCTCATAAAGCTTTTCTACTATTAATTAAAATAAGGGAGCGATTTGGTGTCTCTGGGGGGGTTTGAATCTAATTAGTTCAGCAGTCGAGGTTTCAGGGACTGATTCTACTTTCAGAAAGAGTGAATAAGATTTCAAGGGAGAACATTATTCTCGTTAGTGATAATTTTGTTGCTTTAAGCAAAAAACTTAATTGAGTTATATATAGAATACAACTTGTCAAAATGATTTTGTTTTGATTTTCTAAAAGTTACCCTATTGTTATCCGTAATTTGTTTGTTAACATATCTATATATATATATATATATATATATATATATATATATATATATATATATATATATACATATATATATATATATATATATATATATATATATATATATATATATATACATCTATAATTTATTCTTGTTTCTTAAACCTTTTGTTAAATATTTTTTTCTAATATTTTCTTGGGTATAGTGAGCTTCTTCAAAAGAGCTGATATAATTTATTCTACATCTTGAAAGTAGTTGTGTCGTATATATATATATATATATATATATATATATATATATATATATATATATATATATATATATATATACATATATATATATATATATATATATATATATATATAATATATATATATATATATATATACACATATATATATATATATATATATATATATATATATATACATATATATATATATATATATATATATATATATATATATATGTAATCGAAAGTTTTCGGGCATCCCGTGTATGTGCTGAGTCCCTCTCAGGACTGTAAGGCAGCTGACCTTTCGGTGAAATCTCATTCACCATTTTCAGTCAGTTCGCTCGTAGACGCCATACAGTGAGCTTTGAAAATGGTGAATGAGATTTCACCGAAACGCCAGCTGCCTTACAGTCCTGAGAGGGACTCAGCACATACACGGGATGCCCGAAAACCTTCGATTACACATCACACCCGTGAGAATACCCGACATAACATTATATATATATATATATATATATATATATATATATATATATATATATATATATATATATATTACAAATTAGTACTTAAATCTGGCAGCTAGCTGTGTAGCTGGGGAAGAGTGATGTCCAGCTCTCAAACCTAACCATTCTCTAAAAATACTTTTGTCAAACAGAGAAGCTTGAGACTAATAGTTTACAGATGGATCTCGACTGAATAAATGATCTGGAGTTGGAGTATTCGGTAGGAGTACGGGAGTTAGAGAGTTTCACTTTCGCGGAAAACAACGGTCTTTCCAAGCATAAATGTATGCTATTTGGCAATATGAACCTTTCCGTGAGAGTTACATAAAAAGAAATGAATTCTAAGCTGAAACAGCAGCGCTGCAATATGGCTATGAAGTCTAGTATCACATTTTCATGGCTGCGATAAAGAAAAGGTATCCAATCGAAGCTGTAAGTCCTAGGTCAGGGGACGAAAACTGCAAATTTTTTGAATCCTGGAGGGAGGCCCCGTGAATGAAGTGTGTCAATGAACATGTAACTGAACCGACCGCACGACTTACCAAAGAACTACGCTTCCTGGAGAGAAAAGATCTGCGAAACGTGTTGGAGCAAGAGGATATTATTCTGCAAAGCAGTCTTCATCAATTCATAACAACAAATTGAGTTTAAAAGTTGAGGCTTTTTAATGAAACTGTTTATTAAAAAATACTATTGTCCTAAACGAAAATTTGAGTCCTCCCCTCCCGGATAGAATAAAAAAATATATGCCAACTTTAGGCTTAAGTGTGTATTATTTACTAGAAGGAGTATTTAATAAAAACAAACGGAATCTTACGCTAAATAAAGATAAAGTACTAATAATCAATTTTAAAGATTCAAAATGTTGATTTTTTTTTTTTAATCTGTGGTCTATAGAACAAAAAAGCATAATATTCTTATAAACTTTCTCTATCATTTTATATAAATATTCAGTAAGTGTACCCTCCTGTATTCGAATAATGCAAATTTGGGTAAGAAATTTCCAAACTTTACTCTAAACTAGGCGTTTTTAATCAAAAAAAAATTTTTTTTGGAAAATAAGGATAATTGTTCGAATAGGTGGAAATATCGAGTTTTTTGCTAATTTTATCGCTTTTATATTTTCATATTTTTGATCCGTACAACACTATTCCGAAGTTTTTATTGTCGGTCTCGCAAGACATCTCTAAAAAAATGTTTTTTAACTTTCACATATATAAGTCGTAAAGTCGTATTTTCTGATCTCCACCTTTAAATTTGACTACTTCTAGTAAAATTTATAGATACAAACCCAATATTTAATAATTTTTTACCGAAATAATCGCGAAAAAATGTGAATTTTCCATAAAAACTTGCTGCATTAGGAATGTGGATGTTTGCTGACGTCTTCCCCCTCGCTGACAACACGCTTTCGCTTGTCATACTACACTGTTTTATATACGTATAGCGTAGAAGTAATTGCAAGCTCTTGTGATATCGCCTACCCCCCAAGGCGAAAGACTGAATCCGCCCCTGATACCAACCACCAGTATCTGATTCTTCCAGAATCTTTTACGTTATCTATTTCATAACTAAAAATACTATCAAGTGAAAGAAAGATCAAAAATAATAATGCATCATATTCATTGTACTGCCTGCCTAATGACAGTAAACAAAAACTTAAAGTACTGGTTGAACATTTTCAAGCATAGTTGACATCACTTCGATAACCAATGAAACAACTTGCTGGACTAAATTGTGAAACAAGTAACAATGCTAAAAACAACAAATTCCTAAGTTAAATTGTTTCAAAACTTCCGTAAAATTATTACTTTAAAGGAATCACACTTTGATGTGCTCCGTTCTACAACATCCTAACTCATTTTATGGCATAGAGCAAATTAATTATTAAACGTCGTAGATTTACATAATAGGGCGGAAGCCTAGGGCAAGGCCATTACCCTTTTTGTCCCGCATATGCTCCTATTTTCATAAGCGCATCTGCAACACTTAAGTTTTCAGCACGGTTTTCAGTGTCATTTAATTAAGTCAACAAATTTTCGGACAAGATAATAAATTTATCATATTATCCTTCGTAGTTGAGATGCTTTATTGCACAAAGTAAATGGTGTCAGTGACACATTTTGAGAAGAGTGTTATTGCTACAGGGTGTCGTAGATATATATTATAGAGAAGAGGAATTTTTTGGCCTGTTTAACCTCTTGTAACACCCTTATCTACAGTTGTTTATATGTATTATCCTTTCAAACAGAGAAAAGGAAAGAATATATACAAACAGCTTGTTTCCTGCAAATACAAATCTGGTTCTCTCTCCATAAGCGTTTTGACCACCTGACGGTCTCGTGAGAGGAACTGTATGGAACCTAGATAAGTTAAGATAAGATTATTTATAAGTAATAATATACAAAAAGTACTTTTTCAAGTCAAATAAATAAAATATTAAAATTTTGTATGCAAAGCAGCAAGGACTGGACTATACTATCTCAATTGTCAATTATTATTATCACTAATACAAATAAAAAAATACATAATATTGATTTTTTCTTAAGAAGAAAGTTTTGGTAAAAAAGCTACCCTAAAAAAAGCAAAGAGAAACTGAAAACAAAGACAACAGTACAGACTAAAATTGGATCCGAAAAACTTCTCAAACGAAAAAAACGCATTCAGCACAAGGTAGCTCTTGATTTTTTTTTTGTACTGATTGAAGTTAAGAGCTTTAATTCTAACTGGCAAACAGTTAAAGAACTTTATTGCAAAATATCTTGAACCGTTTTTGAATCTCTCAAGCTGGCCAAAGTCTGGTACAAGATTATTGGTGTTTCTTATTGGATAGTTGTGAATATCTTCGTGTGATCTGTATAGATCAAGATTTTGTTTAAGGTACAACAAACACTGCATAATGTACACACAAGGTAAAGTTAAAGTTTTTATATTCTTAAACGAATTTCGACAGTCTTCTCCATAACCAAGCCCAGAGATAATACGAATGAATTTTTTTGTTGTCCAAATGCCTTATCAGAATAACCCCAAGAAAGAATAGCATAAGCCAAAAGAGAATGAAAGTTAATATGATACACTGTTAGAAGAATTTCTTTGGAAGTTACCCGTACAAGACTCCTAAACAGGAACAGTTGTCGGGATAGTTTTTTTGAGAGATTAACAAATTGCTGCTCCCAGGTTGATCCTGCATCTAGGTATACTCTCAGAAATATGGCCTCCATTGCGCATTGAGGTAGAAAAGGCTGTGCAATTTCACTGTTATTCCTTAGAGTAAAATTAATAATTTGTGATTTGGAGTTATTCAAAGATAGGCGATTGGTTAGAAACCATTAAAATAGTTTTTTTTCTAAAATTTGGTAATCAAGACTGTCAATCTCTGAAGGGGATAGCTTATGTAAAACGTTATGTCGTCAGCAAACAAAAAAGTGTTGATTCCCTTACCCTTATAGAATGAGAAGTCATTTATATAGATGAGGAATAAGATGGGGCCTAATACCGACCCTTGTGATACACCATACCTCAAGGATTGTTTTTTAGAATTATACTTGCCAAAGTAAACATATTGATCACGACCCGAGAGATAAGAATTAAGTAGCTGAATGGCACCAGCTTGAAAATTGTAGAAGGGTAGTTTTTTTAGAAGAATGCTATGTGTGAAACAATCGAAAGCCTTTGTGAGGTCTAAAAAAGATGCAAGAGTGTCAAGGTATTTTTCAAAACTTTTTAAAACATTACTAGTGAAGTGATCAATAGCTAAAGTTGTGGTCTTGTTGTTTCAAAATCTATACTGGTTCAAGGCAAAGACTTTTGAAAAGATTGGTAACAAAGCTACGGGGCGATAATTGTTGCAGTTATCAATGCAGCCCTTATTCTTGAAGAGAGGTTCCACCTTTGCAACATTCGCAAGAAACTGATATATAAAATATAAATTCCAAAGAATATCGGTTGGATATTAAAAACCTGCCTATTTCGATGCTCGACTGAAAAATATCGCCAGTCAAACGATTTCTATTCAAACACAGGAATAGTGCGAAATTCAAAATTTGAGTAAGAAATAAAGAAATCTATCTGCCGTAGTTAAATAGTTGTTTATATGTATTATCGTTTCAAGCAGAGAAAAGGAATCAATATATACAAACATTTGTAATAATAAACAATTACCATTTATTTGTTACCAAATATTTACAAGTCAAAGATATCTTGCAATGCTACAAAATCAAGTTATTCCTACCATTCCAGAAGTTCTGCCAAATAATGTTTGATAATGTATGATTTTAGCTAGACAGTTGTCCCGTACATAATTTTAGGAAAGTGCAAACATTTATAACGGAGACTTTTCGTAAAAAAAAAATGCCAACAGTGGTCCTGTGCACTATCCTGCTAGGTCTCCAGACCTAATACCATCAGACTTTTATTTAAGGGGATATATGAAAAATGAAGTATACGAATTTGAATGACCCGAAAGCAGGGAAGTTTTTGCACAGAGAACTAGCAGTGTTCTTGGCAATATCAACTGAAATGCCATTCATCATGTAACAAGAGCCGTTTCAAAAAAATGCCAATGTGAATTGTAAAAAATTCATGGATTGATTTGTCTATAGGGATGAAATACCAGGTGTCCAGAAATGGATTTCCCTTTTTGAAAGCTAATAACAAATTTTCTTGAAGTTTTAAAATCAATTTATTGATGCAGTAATACACACAATATGATGGATTTTATGTTCTAAAAATATTATTGTCGAGGTGCCTCCACTTCGGTCCAAACACTCCGGCAATGCCATCTTCATGTGGTTAAAAACTGCTGTCCATATCTCATGTGAATTTCCATTAATTTCATCCCGTATTTTTTTTTAAGTCTTGCAAAGTCATAGGTCTATTAACATAAACTTTACTTTTGAGGTACCCGACAAAAAAAAGTCTATTGGGGTAAGATCGGGAGACCTAGCTGGCCAGTTCAGATCTCCAAAACGAGAAATAACCTTTTCCGGGAATAATTCTCGAACGACTTTAATAAACGCTCGGGCTGTATGTGCGGTGGCCCCATCTTGCTGAAACCATGTCTCCTGATCAAAGCCAGCAAATGCTTGTAGCTGAACTACGCTGCGTCTGTTTCCAAAAAAGACAGATAATTCCTGAAGCTGACATCGCACACCACATAGTTACTTTTGGACTATGCAGGGGTATTTCGTGTTTTGCCTTAGATTTTTTTGTCCCTAATAGCGACAATTTTGCCTATTAACTGCGCCTAAAAGGTGAAAGTGCGCCTCGTCACTAAACAGAATATTGTTACTTTGGTGGCTTGCAAAAAAATGTTTCGACGAGAGAACGACGATTTCTAAAGTTATTTGGGTTCAATTCTTGCACTATTTGGATTATGCATGGATGAAACTTCAAATCTCTTCTTAAAATTATGTGAAAAAAATATTTATGCATTCGCATCACTTGTGATGATGTTTTACGAACAGATTCACTTGAATTTCGAATCATTGCGGCATGCACAGCCTCAACATTCTCAGAAACAGTTACAGTTCTGGGACGACCACGGGGTTTCAAATTTACAGTTGACGATGTTTCTCTAAACCTCCTCACCCACGATTTAACCAAAATTTTACTTGTGCGTCCTCCAATATTGAAGTGAGTAAAAAAACTTCGCCATGCAATTGTGTACGAGTCGTTACTCTTAAAGTATGCCTCAATAATGAACGCACGATGCTCACTCGACCAACGCTCCAATTTTACTAAATAATCCGCATCGATTCACTATCGAACGACACTGTTGCCAAGTTAATCAAGTTTAAAAAGGCAAATCCATACCTGGACACTTAGTTTAATGTTATGTTATGCAGAATTGTTCAAGAGTAGTATCAAGAAAATACCATTCAAGTTTTTTAGTTGCTAGTACAATCCCCAAATCTTATTTTCATCACTACATAGTATAAAACAAAGTCGCTTTCTCTGTCCCTATGTCCCTTTGTATGCTTAAATCTTTAAAACTACGCACCGGATTTTGATGCGGTTTTTTTCAATAGATAGAGTGATTCAAGAGGAAGGTTTATATGTATAATAACATCCATTAAATAGTGGAGAAATACTGTTATTTTTGAGGTTTCTAATGTGATGTCGTTAATTATCATATTTTTTTCCGCTTACATTGCAAACGCAGGCTGAACCCTACGAGATTTATCAAAATAATGTACTAATTATTTGTACACATTGAAAAGGTCTACAGAAAACTCCGCGATGGTATATGTCTATCTCTCATGGATATCCCACAATAACATTTTTTTGTCATTTACTTTTTACGACAAATAATGGCAAATTTTGAAGCGATTTTAACCAATACAGCATTAATCCTTATCCAATTAAATAGCTTAAATACATTGTTGATTTAATATAGATCTATATGGTCCTTTACAGCACAAGATTTAAATGAATATTTTCGAAGATATTACAGATTTAAAATTGCGGGAAGTAGCGCTTGCGGCGGTACTGGCCGACCGGGGCGGCGGCAGCGTGCCTATAAATAGCGCGTTGGAGGCCGATGTAATAATTGTTGTAAAAATAAAATAAATAGTCACAGTTTGTCTGTAGTGTATTTAGTATCAGCATTGCACCCTCGTGAAGCCGGGGCGGGTCGCTAGTTTAAAATATATAAGAAAAAGTCGGCCGTCGTAGTAACACACAAACATTTCCAAATAAACAATTATTTGAAAACAGAATCAGTACAATTTGGACACATCTTCCGAAAATATCAATAGTTACGATTTAAGTAAAATGATAGGTGAATAGGCGAAACGTTTTTAAATCTTTTTTATTGTTATTTGATTACTTTAAAAATATGTTATTTTGCATTAAACTTTTATTGATAATTTTCTTCCAAAAACAGTTACATTTTGACAAACTTCAAGAATCTGGGATTCTTTTTATGTTTTCTATAAATCTGAAAACTTGAATAAAAACCCTTGAGATAATGCTAGAATATCTCAAATTTTCCCTTGATATACGTAAATTTTTATATTTGTAGCAATTTTAAACATAAAAACTGACATAAACCATTTTATGGGCAGCTTAGCGGATCCCTGGTAAAGTTTTCGGGAAAGGACCATTTACAGAAATTTACTGCCCTAAAACGGAAATAAAAAGCATCCTCACACCGCCACTAAACTCATCAGGCATCCCTGTGTTGTCCCTATAAAATACCCTTCTTTGTCTCTTGAGGTAGGTAAACTTAGGATCAAATTATTTTTGTGTTGTTTTGCTTTTATTCTAAAGAGAAACGACACCTAAAAATGTTGTTTTTTTATCCTAATTTAAAATTTATGATGATTATATATTCTTTATTTTGGTACTTTTTTAAAGTAAGAGATTATTTCTTTTTAATAATTGAAATTAACATTTTCAAGTATGTTTATTAATTAAAACTGGTGACACATGAATTGTGGGATATCTCGTCAACCCGTTACTTTTCTAGATATAAATTTGAAATTTTAGGTGACCTTACGATATAATTGATAATACTCTAAATAATTTATGTGTTTTTTCAAAGTTATATTTTTATATCAAATTCCAAAAGTCACCTATAGCAAAAAACAACTTGGCAAGCATGCTCGCAAAGCAGTAATTTGTTTTTGCAACATTTTTCCGTTACGTCAGAAAATATTCTAACCTTAAATTTTAAGGAAAACCTATTTTTAAACCCTAACGTCTTCAACGAATTTGAATTCGACAATTGGTTCCATAAAAACGTGTTCCTGCCTATTTGAATATCATCTTGTTTGGACTTGATTACTTCGTACTCCGAACCAGGGGCGGATCCAGTCTCCCTCTTTGGGGGGAGCGATATCATAGGAGTACAATATGGCAAGAGAAAGCTAGTTGTCTACGATGAAGAGTGTCAGCGACATTCACATTTCTAATGCAACAAACAGGGGCTAGTCTATTTTTCTTAATTCGAAGCTCTGGGGAGAGGGGAAGGCGACCGCTCCCCCCTTGGATCCGCGCCTGCGTCCAACACTTGAGCCTTTAAATTACATCCGTTCTGTGCATTAATAGTTGGTTGCTTAATATTCATGAACTCTATCAAACATTCAAAATTAGAGCGAACCATCACAAAAATATTTGAAGTAATTTTTCTGTGTAGACACGAAAAAGACCCAAAATTGACTCATGCTGCTGCTACAAAATATACAAAACAATTTGTACTTTTCATACAGAAGTATGTGAAAATTATGATTAAGAAAAAATGGCAATAATCTTCCAGATCAAGATAAGTGCTACATATTAATCTGCGACAATCTCCATTACAACTGAAAACTGAGAATACTTAAAAAGCGTTCAGACAAATAATATTTTAGACACAGAAACGAATTGTATTTTATATATTTATGTCAAATTAAATCAGCTTAATCCATGTACTATAAAAACCATGGCTCTATAAATATATATATGCAAACTTAAAGTGAAAAACATAGATACAATGCAGAAAAACACTATAGGAATAATAAAATCAAAATAGTTAAAAATTACTTTTGGTAATGAATTCTATTTAGTTATTTTATTCCTTTTCTGTAATGTTGCTTACAACCAAAAAAAATCGATTAATAGAACTTGTCAAGCCGTCGGTCGTTTGATGTAGAAAATCTGCGCATTTAAAGCTATTGCACTGTTGCCAATTGGAAGTAAAAATAATAAAAAAAAGTTTGAAAGAAGTCCATTTTTTACAGAAAAAATAGCTATGAATACATGAAGAAAAAACTCTTCCATTTTATGTGTTATAACAAAGTCTGGTACTCCACCAAGCATTCTTTTTTAAGTGATGCGTGTACTTCAAACATTTATTTATTCTTATAAATTAAAAATTATTTTACCATTGTACACAGAATCCTATAAACACAATATTTTTCTTTATTTTTAAGGAATTTAATTTTTATTTAATATTCAAAATGGAATTAAATCACTCGCAAGTTACGTGATAAAGAACACCAATCAACGTGCATGACGTTACTTGTTGGAAAATATCGCAGTCAAAGGTTACATAATTAGGTTAACATTATTTTATAGTGATTTCCGTGCAATTTCTTCGAAATTTGCTTACTACTACCTTTGAAAACGAGTCCCATGATGGAAAGTGCATTTATTAAGGCAAATAGTTCGAATTGATTGTTTTATAGTTGCCAACTTCTTCACAACAAAAAACAACTCCTGTTCTGCTGATTTTGGAAATGTAAAAACCTTCATGTAAGTAATATACTAACCGATAATGAATACATAATAGTAATCAGGTATTTATAAGCTAAAAACTAAAATAATACAATTAGATAACATTGTTACCCAACTTTGATTATTTTATTTCTAAAAATTATAACTTTTAATATAAGAAAAATAAACAAATATCGGAATTTGCATCAAAAGGATTTTCACCAAAATACATTTTAGATTGTGTACACAAGTGATGGATCCCTACGGGCTAGCTGAAGACACATTTTCCTATTATTTTCCGAACGTGGGACGTGAATAAATAACTTTTCAGGTGTTTTTATTACAAAATTACGATAAAACGTTATAACTCCTTGTACTTTACCAGTGTTTGGCAACATGTGACATCATAGCGGTAAAGTGACAAGTATTGGCTTTTGGGAGCGAAATTTGAAACGGGATGTAAAATTTAAGATTTTGAAAATATTGCTTGTATTAAAAAAAAATAATAATCAACATCCCTATTGTCACAAATTGCAGCACAATGACTAGTGATATAGTGATAAGCAACATTGCCGGGGTGTGTAGTTAACCTGGAGAAGTTATAATGTTGCAAATTCTAGCTAAGTGTTAGACATTCATTCCAGAAATAACGTATTTTAATATGTTACAATATTTAAATAGGGAAAAAATGTTAAAAAAAAATAATTTCTTTAATTTTTCAAAAACTTCATATTTTCTTACAAATATAGTGTAGACTTAGCAAGATGGCCGATCATCACTTGGTGCGTACCATGGTTACATGAGTACTCCTGAGACAGTAAATATTAAAAAGTTTCTCTGCTTGCATATTTTTGTTATTTGTCACTACAATTTGATTTCGCCTTGGATGTGTTATGTATATATACGTTTTTCATTTGATATATTCAATTCAAATCATAAAAATTAAAAAATTAAGTTTAAATGTTGTATCCGATGGAAACTTTAATCGAAATCGTTCATCAGGTGAATTTTTAGTGAATATATTCTTAGTTATATCGGATCACAACGCTGCATTAGAAATAGGGTCACTAAATAACTAAAAATAAACCAAATAACAACATAGAATTAAAGACTTAAACTTTTAACAGGCACAATACGTTACGCCTGCCAAATAATTATTGGTATTATTGTTGTGTTGTTACCCTCTTTCCGACACAATTCACATCTGTTGACATTACATTGACATCGCACAAGGCGAGTTACACACCTGAGAGAGAAACCTGTTTATTTTGAGACGTCACGTGCTATATCTTTGACTGGGATTCGTTAACAGTATCCGATAAAAAAATGTAGAATATAATAGGGACTAATCTTTCTGAATTTAAGTCCAGGTCAAAATTCTAGTCCAGCAATTTTGTATTGACATATGTTACCATTAAGAGAAACGAAATATTTCGTTTTAAAGTTCAACAAGGCAATTTAGAGAACATAACATGAGGACATCCTATTTTATAATGATCCTATATTGATATATATATATATATATATATATATATATATATATATATATATATATATATATATAACAAAATATAGAATGGTTATAAAATATGTAAAACAAACAATTCTTACATCAGCAATTACAGCGAAAAAAATTTTACTGTGTTTTATGATTATCTTACCAAACCTAGAAAAGCTAAAAACATTATCCATATGAGCCTCGAATATATGAACAAGAAGATCTCTTCCTTTTTTTTTTGATAAAGTTTCGTTACGTCCACACAATACACATTTAAAAAAACAGTTTATAAATTAAGATAATGGTTAAACAAAAACAAAATAAACTTAGAAGGTGACTTATTATCTATCGGGCTCACGTGATCCAAATCATCGCTTCTTATTCTTATATTCATATACAATTCGCATGTGCAAGAGTATATAGTCAGCGTCAAAAGATCAGGAAAGAAGTAGGGGGCGTGTCGTACGAAAAAGCGTGATACTTTTGAATGAACAACCTTAAATTTTATTAGAGGGTTTTATAAATTTGTAGCGAATTCATGTCGAGTTTTCATGTCTTCAAATAGACGTGAAAGACCAAAGATTCACTTTCAATATTAAAAATAAAAAAAACTTTTTTTGTTAGCTATAAAATATTGATAATTTTTTGAAGACAATGATTCCTCCTATCGATTCTCTAGATAGATTTTATCTTTAGATTTTGTCCTTAATTTTCTTTATAAATATTTAAGTGTGTGAATAATAATAATAGAAATTTTAACAATATCATAAGTAGAACGAAATCGACCAAGTAAAACATCTAATTTACGTGGCAACAAGATCGTGTCTAAATCTTAAACATTTTTAGCGAATTTGACTGTTCTTGATTGTATAGGTTTTTCCCTGGCAGTACCAGCTCGTAAAGTAGTGCCATAGTGCCATGGAACTACTTATACTTTTTTAAACTTTCTTTTATTATTTTTACTTTAAACTGGCAACAGTGCAACAGCTTTAAAGGCGCAGATAGGATGCTGCCATTTATTGATATTGCATACTGGTTAAAAAAAGATCTAATGGGGCTTACATGTGAGCGAGAAAGATAGAATTATTTGCTGATCGTTAACAAACCTACGAATAATACGTAATTAATAACATAAAATTTGGCGGAAGATAGACACTGAGAGTTTAATAGTTTTTATACAATTATACTGCAATAAAGTTAGCATTTTTTATGGCATTAGAAAATTTTATGGCGAACCGTTCATGAGGGATTATTTTGTTCCTAAAGATTTGCACTATTAGTCTCTACAAAAGGATAACCAAGTTTTGCAAAATAAATTCTGAAAAAGTACAATGAACAGGTACCTCTTTTTTACTTATAAACAAATTCATAATGCAGTTATTTCGAATTCAGTATTTGCATGTTGATGAGTATAGTAGAGACGAAACATATACCTCCGCCATATCACTGTGGCGGGGAGGGGAAGTTTTGACTTTCTTTTCGGTATGGTGGTACAGATAGGCCATCATCTCGATGGTGGTGGAATAGGATAAATTGTGTTCCTTAACAATTTGTTCAAACTGTGCAACCTCTAACCCGGAAAGGATATGGTTGGAAGGAAGTTTGCATTTACTGTTCGCATTTTACTTCATTTATACACGGAGCTGCATATAGTTGTATGTTTGCTGAATGTGATTTCAACACTACAACGGCATAATGTAGATATATCCACTGCCATTGCATCTCACACGGAGGAATCCGTGAAAGCCGCATAAACATATATACGCCATCCGGCGGGAGGTCGGCGAAGCCGCGTTCAATATTTGATGCTTCCTTCCGATCTGTCCTTTGCACAGCCAGGTGCATGTCGGTACCCTGATGAGTATAGTAGAGACAAAACATGTACCTCTGCCGTATCACTGTGGTGGGGAGGGTAAGTTTTGACTTTCTTCTTGGTATGGTGGTACAGGTAGGCCATCATCTCGATGGTGATGGAATAAGATAAATTGTATTCCTTAGCAGTTTGTTCAAACTGTGCAACCTCTAACACGAAAAGGATATGGTTGGAAGGAATTTTGCATTTACTGTTCACATTTTACTATATATATATATATATATATATATATATATATATATATATATATATATATATATATATATATAGTTTCAGTAAAAGCCAGTTAAACTGAGAGTCGATTTATATCCTCTGAAAGAATGATTTCCAAAACGAAACATTTACATGTAATATTTCAGAGCTATATACGAGATAAAATAAAGACTTTTGAAATACTTAAGGTTCACATAAATAATGTTTTTAGCCTTTTCGTGCTTGATGAAACAATACAGTTAAATAAATTCTTTTTACCGCAACTGTAGATGAGGGAATTGTTGTTTTACGTGTTTGATAAAGATCCTATATTTATTTCCACATATTGGCACTATCTGTCCGCATAGTTTCGAGCTGTCACTGCCTATCCATCTATCCATTTGGACTAGATAATGATGAATAAATTAGTTAATCAGTCAGTTAGGAATGTGACTTTTATATCTATAGATTTTTGTACCACTAAAAGGATATTGACATAAAAATACTCTTCAAACAACTTCGTTATTTTATCAAGCATAAGTTTATTTAGGTCATACCTTTTTGAAAATTTAAGCTATAAAAATGTAATAATTGAAACAAACCTTTATGCATGCCGGTGTACTTATCCTTCAAAATGGTGAATTCGTAAATTTTCCCGAATTGTTCGAACATCGGCCGCAAGTCATCTTCTTCCAGATGACGTGGAATCTGTCCCACAAACAGTTTCAAAACGTCGCGATTTCCCGATTGCTGACGAGGAGGTTTCGAGTTTTGCACATTTGATTCCACGTCCATGGTGGGAGATGTGGTTATTTGCATTATTGAGTTCCGCTGAGTGGGATTAATATTGGTGGCCTAGGAAGAACTGAAATAATGTTATACTAAAAAGAAATTCTTAAATTTTGAAGATTATTGGCTAAAAAACTTTCTTTCTAGTATAACATCGTGAACTCTAAATTGATGTTAAAGCATGTTTAAGATTTTTTTCCTGCTAAAAACAAATTTGACGCTAAAATCACTACATTCGGATTTAAAAAGAAAAACTGAATACAGTTTTTATGGATTCTTAGAAATATACTTTTAACAATCCACCATTTAAACCTTAACAGAAGTTATTATAATGAAAAAAAAAATAATTTTACATATCTCAGCTAAAAAGTCAGGAAAAGAAAGAAAAAGGTCTTGAAAAACATAAAAGAAGTGGTTAATCCAAAGATTTTGAAGTTTGAAATACCTTGTGAAATGGAAAGAAAACATTTATCATTTTTAGTACTTTATATATTAGACTTTAAAGTAGACCTAGTTGAACAATTTGAGCGTCATATTCGTTTTTCCGCTGGTAAAACTTCTTAACTGCCTAAAAACACAATACTCCACTACCAATCAATAATATAAAATTGATTAAAGAATTAACTGATAAATAAAGGATTCTTATTTGCGGTATTTTGTTAGTTTGGGTAAAAAAAAATATCACTTACAGGGGAACGTTCTTAGGAATCCGTTTTCGATTTGTCTCATTCTGTAATATGTTGAAAGTTGCCAAAAAGTATCCAACACGTATTTTTTACGTTGTAATTTACCTTTCTAGAGGATGATAACTACCCGCAAAGCTCATCGCAAAAGTAGTTTTTTTTTTCATTTGTAATTTCAAAGGCTGATTATTTTGGGTCAAATCACAGGTTTACGAACAAGAATGGTTACATGTTTTTTTTTCAGTAATAACTTGGTTTATATTTTTTATAGCGGTAACAACGGATTTCTTTCTCGCTTTTTTTTTCATATAATAAATGTACACTTTTATTCAATTTGAACAATTAAGTTGACAGTTAAAGGCTTGTTTTGCAATAAAATTCATCATGGCATTACTACCTCTTTTTCAAATTTTATGAAAAGTGTACTTTTTTCTAAGAAACTCGTTACGAACGATAAAATAAATCATCAGGAATATTAAGCATATAGTGTATAGCAGAAATCTACTCCTTACAGCTTTATTACAAACGTAAGTCTATTCTGTGATATGAGAAATATTCAATACGTCTTGGTCTACATTTCATCACTAAAAATGAGTTATCTTCAATTATAATTCAACCTACTAAGTTTCTGATGCACAGCTTTTTCATATTATTGAGTTTACCAAAATAATTTCATGCATGTCAGTCACTTTCTTACTACGGACTTTTTTGGTATGTTTTTATAGATCTAAATACATGTTTTATTTCGTTGTTTTTATTCAATAAATATATTAATTTACTTAATTCGGTCGAAAACTTGTCAGTTGTACAAGAATGGAAAAAAATTAAATTGACTTATGTTGGCTTTTTTCAATGCAAAATTTATCACGGGGTTAAATACTCCTTATGTATTATTTCTTTTTCATTTCATGAAAAATATGATTTTTTTTAGCAAATTCATTATAAACAAACACAGCCACAATAAAAAATTTTGAAAAAACTCCACACGATAATCAGGAAAGATGTAAGAAAATTTAATACAGAAAGGATAAGGCAAACTATAGAAGAGAACAAACTATCAAATGGAACAAGAGAGATTTTTAAACTAAAGGACAACCAAGGAGTAGCAACAACAAATAGAAAACAACTGCTAAGAATAACGGAAAACTTCTACACTGAAGTATACAGAAGTAATCATCAACAAATACGCAACGATCAGCAACATCTCTGCAACAAGATAATTAATCAAGGATCAGAGGATATTCCGGAAATAACTCTAGAAGAGATCAGAAACTCGTTGAGGGATATGAAAAATAACAAAGCTTCGGGCGAGGATGGCATAGTGATAGAGGCTGTAAAACTTGGAAGTGAAACTCTACTAAAATGGAATAAAGATTTATTTAATCTATGCCTTGAAAATGGAATAATCCCATCGCAGTGGAACAACGCTATAATAATACTTCTCCATAAAAAAAAAAGCGATATCACCGACCTTGAGAACTATAGACCGATAAGCCTTCTTTGTCACTTGTATAAGCGATTTACGAAAATTGCCAAACATCTGAAAGGTAAATTAGACTTTTATCAATCAAGAGAACAGGCCGGCTTTAGAAAAGGTTACGGACCATCTTCAAGCAATTAAAGTCCTGATAGAAAAGTCTGTGGAATACAATAGATCCTTAGCCTTGGTATTTATAGATTTTCATAAAGCGTTCGACACGATAGAATTAAAATCAATAACAGCACTTGAATAGTGTAGAATAGATTATAGATATACAAGGCTTACAGAATACATATACAGTAATGCCACCACAACTGTAAAACTTCACGAAACAACAGGTAAAATTAAAGTGAACAGAGGAGTTCGACAAGGGACATCATTTCGCCTAAATTTTTCACAGCCGTCCTCGAATACGCAATGAAATCCCTGATCTGGGAGAATAGAGGCATCAATATCGATAACGAAAGGCTAACACATCTTAGATTCGCAGATTGCATCGTTCTTATCACAGATAACATCGGCGATGCACAACAGATGCTTGAGGAAATAGTACAGACTTCATTAAAAGTCTGTCTCCGAATAAATGCAAGTAAAACTCAAATAATCACAAACTTAGTGCTTGCACAAAACATCAGAATAGGCTACTCCGAGATAAAAGAGACGCATATGTACAAATACCTCGGGCACGAAATACAAATTGGAAAAAACAATCAAATACACGAGATACTGCATAGATAAGGTTTGGGTTGGGCTGCTTTTGGCAAATTACGAGAGATATTTAAAAGTGATTTACCCATATGTCTGAAGAGAAAAGTATATGAACAATGCGTGTTACCGGTAATAACATATGAAGCAGAAACTCTGACATTAACAGAAAAGTCAGCAGAAAATCTAAGAGTAGGCCAAAGAGCCATGGAGAGAACCATGCTTGGAATCACTAAAAAAGAGAGAATACCCAATAATGCCATCAGACAAAGAACTAAAGTAAAAGACATAGTTGAACACATAACTATAAAGAAATGGAGATGGATAAGTCATATGGCGATAACATCAAACGGCAGGTGGATTAAAAGAATATCGGAATGGCGGTCACGAGAAGACAAACGTAATAGATGGCAGATCACCAACACGCTAGAGCGATGATATAAAGAGAATTACTGGGAACTGGATAATGACGGTCCAGAACCGAGAAACATGGAGGAACTTAGAGGAGGCCTATGTTCAGCAGTGGACAATAACGACTACACGATGATGATGATGAATTAATGCTATTTGTATTAATGTATTAATGTTTATGACTGTATTAGAGTGAATTTGCTAAAAAATCTTTTTTTCATAAAATTTAAAAAAAATCAGAAGAATTACCCTCGTGATTAATTGTATTGTGAAGAAAGCTCATATGAGTCAATTTATTTTTTTCAATTCATGTACAACTAACGAATTTATGATCGAATTAAATAACTTCCTACCTTTTTATTAAAGGTAGGAATTTAGAAACAACAGAAAAAACACCTATAAAAAATTCCAAGCAAACTCTTATTGGGAAGATGACATGTGTAAAACTCTTTTCGTAAACTTCATAATATGCAACTGATTTTGCACGTGGAAATTAGTCTTTAGAATTATAATTGAAAAAAATCGTTTTGAGGGGTAGTTAAAACACTCTCTAAATGCAGTCCAGAATATTTTTCAAAGCACAAAGGCATAATACAAAATAAACAGAATGATTTTTTGAACTTTTTTTACAGAAAGCAAAATAAGGGGTAGTTTAGCCCCTCGAAATGATAGATTTTCATTACGTGCTACTCATACTTAATGTTTTTGATGGTTTGTATTATTGTTCGTAATAAATGTCTAAGAAAAAAATATACTTTACATTTCTTTTCGAAGAATTTAGAGATGTGATAAATTTTATTGTGAAAACAGTCTCTATTTGTCAACTCTTTAAATTCATATAAAACTAGCGAATTTTTAGTAAATTAAAAATTTATTGAATGAATAGAGTGAAAAAAATTACATTTTCACCCCTACAAAAAATACAACGCAAACCCTTACTGAGAAAATGACATGTATCAATACCTTTTCATAAACGTATTCATATGCAAATGATTTTATACAAAAGGCTTATAAATTGTTATTTAAAAAAAAACATTTTTAGCATTGAACTTTGGGTTAGCTATCACCTCCTAGAAATTCAACTCAGGACATGAAAAAATATATGTTGGATATTTATATAACATATCACAGAACGATGAAAATTGGAGGCGGACCCCTAAAGACGCCCCATTGAATTGGAATAAATAACTGTACGAGCGTATTTAGACCAGGGTTTTTAGGTGGATGTGAAATGGAACATGGAGATTTTTGCATAAGAGCCTTCAGAATAATCTGAGGAACGATAAATTTTATATGCGTCATTTCAACAAGTTGGGCAACATTGTTTTTATTAATAAAAATATATAATTAACGAAAAAAATAGGTTTATTTTCAACTTTTTTTGTGTAACTTTGAAGACATTCATTTTAGAGAAAAGTTGAAAAGAAAAAAAAGTTTCGTAATATAATTTGACATAAGATAGGGTTGGTCGGAAATCTCAAAATATACTTTCCTTATTGCAAAATAGCAAGAATTAAAAAAACAAAGGTAAAAAAAAACAGTTTTTTAATCAATTTTTTTTCGACCATTTGAAATTCTTTGAGGACCTTCATATTAGAGCAAAGAAAACTGTATGCCATGATAAAATAATACGTTGAAATTCGTTAGGATCGAATTGATAGTTTTTGCACAATAATTTTGCAATCCGATTTCTTTTACAAAAATTGACCATTTTTCAAGTTTGTCTGAGTCCAAAATATCACGTTAAAGTATTTAATTTTTTTTCGACATATACTAGGAAACTCAAGTTTTCCAATGCTTTTTTCAGAATCAAAATCGGATGATTTGGATGCCCTCAGGAATTGTTTAAAGACATTGTTGATATTTTTGCTTATAAATAAATAGATTATCTCGGTGGATTTTCTTTGAATTTTTTTCTGCAATATATAATTTGAAAATACTTGGAAAGACGCTTTCTGTCGTGAAAAAAAATTTCAAATCCGTCGACTGATTTTCGAGATACAAACTGTCAAAGTTGACAGCCTGTTACGGTGAATTTATAAACAATACAGACCTGATTCTTGAAACCAAAACTTTGTCTTGCCGAGTTCTTTTTTGATACAAATATTTAAATGTTTATGTTATCGGAAAGAACTTTAATAAAAAATGAAGCGAATATCGCGCACGCGCGTGAAAAATTAAAAAACGGGGGGTGGGGAGCTCTCATTTTAAAATTGAATTCGAAGATTAAAAATACATATCTGAAAAAAATTTCCATTTTCTCGGCTTATAATGGAGCGATTTTGATTATTTTTTTTTAAACCGATGTACCACGAATAATGGAGCTCAAATATTATAATGCCATGTGCCCATCATGCATCCATTTTGTTATAAATAAATGACGTTATTTATGCATCATACTTACAGCATACTGCACCTTATAGTATTGGACTTTCCAATCGAATCTTTGTTTATTGATATAATTAAGCATACTACAACGATATATTACTTTAATTATCAAAATTGTTTAAACAATTATTGTTCAAACACATTGAAAAAAATTTTGGTTTTAAATTATTTTATTCGTAAAATACAGATAAAAGAGTGGAGAGAGCATCGATTAAAATGTACTGATTAATGCTCAAACTGCAACGGACAAACTTGAAAAAATACACAAAACCAATATATTGACGTAGAAGAAATTTCTGAAAATGTAATAGATTTTGAAGAAGTTAACAGAGAAATAGAAAATGACTGTTTCGATATCGATATACGATTAGATGACGAAGATTTCAATGAAAATGATAATCTGAACATTCCACAGCCTTAGAGAGCCCGATTCGAATGAAAAAAAAAACATTCAATGTAAGAAAAGGTTTTTCTGCACTCTGTAAAGTTTGTAATATAATATTTAATGTTAAGAGTGATTTATTGAACTTTTTGAACATAATTTATAAAGAATAATTATTTTATTTTTATCTGTATTTTACGAATAAAATAATTTAAAAGTCCAATAATATTGAATAAGTATGATGCATAAATAACGTCATTTGTTTATAACAAAATGAATGCATGATGGGCACATGGCATTATGATATTTGAGCTCCATTATTCGCGGAAAAAAATTATCAAAATCACTCCATTGGAAGCCGAAAAAATGAAAATTTTTTCCAGATATGTATTTTGAATCTTCAATTTCAATTTTAAAATGAGCTCTCCATCCCTCTTTTTTTAATTTTTCACGCGCGTGGGCAATATTCTTTTAATTTTTTATAAAAGTTTCCGATAACATAAACATTTAAATATTTGTATCAAAAAACAACTCGGAAAGACAAAGTTTTAGGTTAAGAATCAGGTTTGTATTGTTTATAGATACACCATGACAGGCTGTCAACTTTGACAGTTTGTATCTCGAAAACCAATTGACTGATTTGAATTTTTTTCACGAAAAGAAGCGTCTTTCCAAGTAATTTCAAACCATGTATTGCAAAAAAAGTCCAATGAAAACCCGCCGAGATAATCTATTTGTTTATAAGCAAAAACATCAACAATGTCTTTAAACAATTCCTGAGGGCGCCCAAATCATCCGATTTTGATTCTGAAAAAATCGTTTGAAAACTTGAGTTCCCTACTATATGTCGAAAATAAATTTAAATACGTTAACGTGATATTTTGGACTCAGACAAACTTGAAAAATGGTCAATTTTTGTAAACGAAATCGGGTTGCAAAATTATTGTGCAAAAATTCGATCCTAACGAATTTTAGTGTGTTATTTTATCATGGCATAAAGTTTTCTTTGCTCTAATATGAAGGTTCTCAAAGAAATTTAAATGGTCGAAATGGTTGATTGAAAAATGGTTGATTAAAAAACTGTTTTTTTTTTTTTCCTTTTTTTAATTATTGCTATTTTGCAATAAGGGAAATATATTTTGAGATTTACGACCAACTCTATCTTCTGGCAAATTTAAATATGAAAGTTTTTTCCTCTTCAATTTTCCTCTAAAATGGATACCATCAAAGTTGCACGAGAAAAAAGTTGAAAAAAAACTTTTTTTTTCGTTAATTTTATATTTTTATTAATAAAAACAATGTTGCCCAACTTTTTGAAATGACGCATATCAAAATTATCGTTATTCAGGTTATTCTGAAGGCTCTCCATATTCCATTTCACATCCACGAAACCCCGATATTTTAAAGATAAAGCGCTGGTCTAATTATAAAATACGACACGAAAATAAAATAGCAAATAATACGAAGCAGATAAAGATAATTTCGAAACAAAATAAATGTTGTTTACTGATAAAAACCCAAACATACAAAGCTCTATTCAATTCTCCAGCCACCACTCTAAGAGCGACAGTATCAAAACAAACTGGTGGATCGCGTGACTCCCACGCGGGAATATCGATTCGCAAATCCCGTTTCGTTTCGCGAACGCACTTTCGACGCACACGAATGTTTTCCAGGCCTGCTGAAAAATCCCTTAATTCAATTGTTAAACGCGTAAAAACTTAAATCGAAGTAAGCCGGTGTCTATCGTAATGTTTTTTCTCAAGCTGTCACAAACTTAAACGTCGCGTCCGTCAATCAAGCTCGAGCACAAAAGCCCGCCACAGGTGTCTAGCACTTTAGCACAACAACAATAACAAACAGGGTGTTTCGAGTAACAAAAATAGGTGTTTTTAGTGTTTGTATATTAAAGATATTGCACAAAACAAAGGACTAACGACCACAGAACGTCACGTCCACAACATCTAATACAGGACTGCCAATGTCACTCATGGCCGGGGGATGTTTTGTGTAGTTTCAACGTGGGGAATGGCCAATCCTCATTCACCCTTACCCAATAAAGAGGTACAGGGAAAGGCACCCTCGCGTACTCGCGCGACGTACAGCTGAGTCATACTACGTTACGCGCCCTGGTCGTAAGCCTACGATAAGGGGGTGAACGGCCGTTGTGTTTTTGCAATATTGTGCGGGGATTGATCGAATTGTTTACGGGCTTCGTGACGAAGCATTTATGTTTGCATATTATATTATATAATTTATATATTTATTTTATTAACCGTAAAACATTATTGTATCTTTTTAATTATGATAAAATTATTTTTTATTTATATGACATGAGCGTAACATGAAACGCAAAATTATATAGCTTGAAAATTTCAGGACGTTTACACATAGTATGCCCATAGCGAGTATAATGTTTCTAAAAATAATATCCATAGTAGGTTAACTGGTTTGTCATTGATTTAATCTAGAATGGCGATTAAAAGTGTTATTTTTAACTCATTGAAAAATTGGTGATATCGATGATTCACGGGAAATTTAGCACGGTTTTATAATTTTATCATAGAACGGTGCATATTACAGATACGTTTCCGTCAAAACCAAATGTCGTGACCTTGCTTGCTTCTCGATCCGCTGTTACAATGGAAGACAATAGCTTTGTTCGCGGGTCACTTTCCGAACCGATTCAGAACTAGTACGGAATTAGTTCAGGATTGCCGTACAGCGCATGCTCAGTTATTAACCGGTTCAGGATTTGTTTTTACCGCGAACGATTTTGGAACTTTGAATCGTCCACTCTGGTATGCATACGCTGTTAAATGCTGATTAAACTAGTTGTTTTTTTTTTGTTTTAAATAACTTAAAACTGTCTTTTATTAGGTTTTATTATTTGTATTATTTTAAAGAAATATTGAATTATAATTGTTATTCTTATATAATATAAAGTCTAACTGTCAGTTCCTTTTGGAATAAAACGTCTTGTTTTTTGCTGAATAGAATTTTTGATAAACAAATATATATTTTAACAGATATCTATTGTTTACTCTTTATTTTGTGTTAAGTTCATATTTCGGGAGCCTTAAAGTAAATCTAATTCTAAACATACGCCTAATAAAAAGATGGGGTTTTTCTAAACAAAAAATAAAACGCAATAGTTTTAGGTCCATTTCTTTTTGATTCAAAAAACATTTTTATTAAAACTAAAAACCGGTCTGATACGTCCCTATACGATGCCACTTTATTTATCGCAAACCATAATACACCCCAGTTCTTGTCCATTTCTCAGCTTAACTGAAAATGGGGGGCAAAATTTCCTCAAAATAATTAGCACTTTTAGGAATTTTGTAAAATTTCTTTTAAGTCCTCATCGCTGGCTGATAAATAATTTGACATAATGGGAGTATTCACTAAAAATATATATTTTTAGGTTCAAACTAACACTTTTTTAACTTTATTATTTAAGATTCTAGGTCGATTAACACTAAAGTAAAACCAATATAGTATAATAAAATATATACTGGAACACTAAATGCAACGAATGGCATAAACAAGAGACAAACCTAAAATAAAATAAAAACAATTGTCAAATAGTTGCACATTGCGGCCGCAGCATGAACGCTGGCGCTGCATAAAATTCCGAACTTACAGTTCTTCTTCAATCCTTAGAACCGGTAGGACTGGTTCAGAATCGATTTCGAACCGAATTATTTTCTCCGCGAACATGGGACTGTAACTAAAAATTCTGAACTTTGTTATCCGCGAACGCTGCTATTTCAACTGCGCATGCGTATTAGTTCAGAATCGGTTCTAAATCCTTACCGCGAACAAAGCTTATATAAAATAGAAAGAATAGCATCACATATTATTTCATCTTAACCAGATATGACAAAAAGGGTTTTATTCTATGCGGATTTCTAAGGGATTGAACCTAACGTTATTATTTACGTTTTGTAGTGCGTTTTTTATTATTTTTATTTTATATGGGAAATCATATACAAGATTTTGGCTTGTACGAAGAACTTCCTGCGCTTGCCGTCACTGCACGTCGAAAACTAAAGAAAATATTGCATTTTTAAATTCTCTAAAAATTCCCTAAGATGAACATTTGAATATTGTCAGAAATATAACGACAAAACAAGCAATGTGATGGCACAAATAAATAAAATTTAACAGATAATTAACCTATTTTTAACTGTTACTTACAAGAGAACATTTTCAAGGCTCTGCCTTCGATTTGTCTCATTCTATAATATATTCTGTAATATATTAAACAAGTTTTTTCCTCTTGCGCCCTCAATTACATTTCCAGGGGGTGAAAACTACCCCCAAATTTATCCCTATAAACTTTTTTTTTCTATTATAATGCAAAAGGTTGATTTTCCGTGGAAGATCACTCAGAAAACCAATGTAATTTTCGCTCCTGGGTGTTTTTACTACAACTACTTTTATGTAGCTTTATACTGAAATGAAATGTAGCAGTCACTAAGAAACGATAAATTTCAAATAATGGTTGTTTACCCTTTCAGGTATATTTTCTCGCAAATTTATTTTGTAATTCTCTCAGTATAATTTTTGTTAATTTGTGAATGATTTTGAAAATTTATCAAAAAAGTGACAATTATCCTCAAAATAAAAATCCCAATGGGTTAAAATTACACTGGTAAGTGCGTCTTTTTATTACAAACGATTTGGCGTTTTATTCAATAAAATAAAATGATTAATTTTCGAGGTCTTCTTCTTCTTCTTCTTCTTCTTTCTTTGGTTTAGACGAAACGCCTGTTTTCCCTCACCACTCTGTCCACTATACATTCAAGTTGTCGCTCCATCGCTTTCGGGGGCGTCCTGTACTCCTACGTCCCGCTGGTGACTTATCACGTGTGACTCTCACAATTCTTCGGTCGTCCATCCTGTCAATGTGCCCATTCCATTCCACCTTCCTGCTCAGCACCCAGTCGTTTATGTTTTCCACCTTGCACCTCTCTCTTACATTTTCACTCCTTTCTCTATCGTACAGTGTTTTTCCTGTTATCCTGCGCAGCACCCTCATTTCAGTTGTTTCTAAAATCTGTTTGGTTTTTGATGTATCGGGGCGAGTTTCAGCGGTATATGTCATAATTGGCCTAATTACTGCTTTATATATTCTGGATTTAGTTTCTGTTCCGATGTTTTTATTTCGCCATATATTATCGTTCAGACACCCCGCTATTCTTGTCGCTTTTTGTGTTTGTTCCCTCACCTCAGTCTCGACATCACCAAATCCCGAGATTGATATTCCTAAATATTTAAACTTCATCTCCTGTTGTATAATTTTGCCATCAACTTCCAATTTACATCTCAATGGTATTTTTGACGTTGTCATGCATTTTGTTTTTAAGGCTGATATGGTCATATTGAATGATTTTGCTGTGCAGTTGAATCTGTGTAACAGTCGCTGCAGATCATCTTCGTTTTCTGCCAGCAGAACTGCATCATCAGCATAGCATAAGATATTAACGTCCCGATCTCCCATCCTATATCCTCTCAACACACGTACTGCTTTTATTATCTCGTCCATTATGATGTTAAATAGAAGAGGACTTAAAGAGTCCCCTTGTCGGATGCCACATCCCACAGGTATTGGTTTGGTGAGATTTCCGTTTATTTTGGCTTGGATTTGATTGGCTGTGTATATATTTTCAATAGTTTTTATTATATTGCGAGGGATTTGTCTATTGTATAGGAGATGTACGATATCTTTCAATTGCACACGGTCGAAAGCCTTCACCAGGTCGATGAAGCACATATAAGCCGGTTTGTTGTATTCAATTGATTTTTCTGTTACTTGTCTTATGACAAAAACTGCATCTGTGCATGATCTTCCCGATCTGAAGCCTTGTTGTTCCTCTGCCAATGTAGTTAAGCTGTTGATTTTAGCCGTTATTATCTTTGTGGTAAGTTTCAGGGTGGTATTTAAGAGATTTATTCCTCTGTAATTCGATGGTATTTTTTTGTCTCCCTTTTTAAACATAAGAATGGTCGTGCTAGTGCGCCATTCGTCCGGTATTTTGTGTTGATGGAGAATTTTTTGAATCAGTTTTGTCAATTCTTGTGTAAGGCGTTGTCCACCGTATTTGAGTAGTTCATTCGGGATGCCATCATGTCCTGCGCTCTTCCTGTTCTTCAGCTTCTGGAGTGCCGCACTAACCTCCATGGTTCCAATTTCAATGTCTTCGTTTATCACTATTTCAGGTGTGCTAAGTTCAGTCTCGATGTTATCTGCTCTGAACAGTTCGCTTAGGTAGTCTATCCACTTTTCATTGGTAATGTGATTTGTTTCTACCAGCTCATTGACTTCTTTTCTTTGTGTTCGAATTAGTCGCCAGATTTGTTTTTGAAGCCCATAGAAGTCATTCTCCATTCGCTTAGAAAATGCTTCCCAGTGTTGATCTTCGAGGTATTGCAGAAAATTCATTGTTTGAGTGACATTTTGAGGGTAGTTTTACCCCCTTAAACGAACGAATTAGCACGCAAAAAAAAACATGTGTATAATGTTATTTAATGTACTACAACATATCACAAAATCTGAACACTTCGAGTACCTCCTTAATACTTAAAAATCGATCATTTTTAAACGACCTCTAAAAAAATGAGACTCTAAATTTGACCGTTCTCTTTTTCATGTATGTGCGTCGCTTACTTCGGAATAGCGGTTCGGTAAAATACAAAATGACGCTTTTAATTTTTGTCCGATTTTTTCCAAAATTGGTAAAGAAGAATTTTCGGGGTCGTATATTACGAATCTAAAATTATTTTCGAAAAATTCGATATGACAGTTTCAATATGGTGAGTAAAAAATTTTACGATCGATTTTATCTTAAATTAGTGTAGAGGGTTTTTTGTAGATGTAGATTACGAATTTAAAATTATTTTTAATAAATTAAATATGTCAAATAAAGAGAACTAAAAATTTTTCATATCTCGATTCTGTCAAAATTTGGTAGAGCAGGGTTTTTGTGCATGCAAATTACGAATTTAAAATTATTTAAAAAAAATTCAATATGGTTTATTCAATATGGTGGACTAAAAATGTAACATATCTCGATTTTATTCTAAATAAATATAAAGGAGTTTTTGTGGGTGTAAATTACAAATTATTTCCAATATTGTTGACTAAAAATATAACATCTCCCCATTTTGATTAAAATTGGTATCTTCTTGTGAGTTTCTGGCGGTGTAAATAATGAATTTAAAATTATTTTTAAAAAAATAAATATGTGAGATGCAAGATGGCGGTCTAAAAATTTTATATTTCTGGTTTATATCCAATACTGATAATAAAGAATTTGCGAAGGTTAAGATTAAAATTAGATTAAGAGCTTAACATATTTTTAATATGACAGATAGAATATGAGGGATTGGAGATTTTAAGTTTCCCTGATTTTCTCCAAATTGATATTTGGGGGATTTTTGGAGCGTATATTACGGATTTTAAATTAATTTCTTCAAACTCAATATGCTGGATAAAATATCTCAGACTTAATAATTTACATATCTCAAGTTCTTGCAATGTCGGTGTGAGGGTTTTAGGGGCCTAGGTTACGAATCTAAAATTAACTTCCTAAATTTAAGATAGTGGATTTACTATAACACACTAAATATTTGTTGAGAATTAAATTATATTTAATTCAAAACTGATATTTGGAGAATTCTCAGAATTCAATTTACTGTAGTCAACAACTTAGAATAAAATGAATACTTTTTTGCGGCATTAAAAACCCAACTCAATTCAAATCTAAATATCGAAAAAAAAAAATATTTTTAATTGAGCTGACTTCAAAAAAGGGCAAATAAGCGAAAAATAAAAATATAAATTTTTAAGTGAAATTGAAATTTTTAAAGTCGGCTCCAAATAATTACTAGATAAAACAAATAACTACTAACACGAAATACATTACAAGTTACCATAAAAAAGCAATTACAAATAAAGTATTTTTTATTCTTTTCAATTTCATATAAGATTTATTTTGTTATTTTTCGCTTTTTAGCGCTTTTTCAAATGTTAGGTCTATTTTTTTATAGAAATTTTATTAAAATTTTCACAGCCAAATTCACTAAGAAGCTTTAAGACCTGATCTAGTTTTCATGGTACAAAACTTGCACCTGTCAATTTAAACCTTCTATTATCAATTTAGCCCTTTTTAAAAGTTAGATCATGTTGTTGAATTAGGAGTTTAATGTTTCTTAAGGTAAAAAATGTATAAAATGACAGTAAATAAGGAAAAATGGCAACTAAAGCAATGACTACCAAACACTTAAAGTCGTCGGACTTTTCCGATTACACACCTTGAATCGTTCGGTCACATAAAGAAAATGTCAGAGAAAAGACTACTAAAAGTTGCTATGGAATGGATACCACTGGAAAGAAGGAAGAAAAGTAGACCTAGAAGATCGTGAGGATAAACCTTTGAAAAATCAGTGACCGAAAAAAACCTATCGGTTGAACAATACTACGATACAAAGACATGGATCTGGAAATCGGTCAGTGACGACAGAGGCTATAAACCGATAATATATATATATATATATATATATATATATATATATATATATATATATATATATATATATATATATATATATATAAGAGAGAGGTTATCGTCCTTGTATTCTAAAATAAAATAGGAAATTCTCGGCTATGTGGACAAAGACCGTTGATAAACATTACAAAAAGTGTGGAAAACTCCAAGATCATGGAAGATCTGCGGATTCGAAAAATGACGACTGCGCTATTTCGTCCTAGTATGGGACTCATCAGGTCATTATCAGGCCATTGCATTCGGTACAAACCATCATCTCGCATCTGTGTCCTATAAACAGATTTCACGGTTGAAGAATAAGACACAGTGGTGACATCTCGATGGCTCACTCAATAACACAAAAGCAGCACAAACCAACAATGTTGTATAAAATCGCCGTGTGATGCCGCGAAGGTAAATTAAAAAAGGGATATATCCAAACTCGACACACGAAACGTGCTGTTCTAAGGATAGAGGTCGTATTATCCGGCATCGACAACCAACCAACCACGAATTCCGCAATTTAAGTAAAGTGTCACACCAACGATTTGCCCAAGAGAGCTGTTGCGTGTTTTTTAAACCAATAAATATAAAATCTGTTTATGGACACAGATGCGAGATGATGGTTTGTACCACATGCAATGGTCTGATGAGTCCCATACTAGGCCGAAACAGCGCTGTCGTCATTTTTCGAACCCGGAGTTCTTCCATGATTTGGAGTTCTCCGCACTTTTTAACATGTAACATATAACAGAGTAATATTTATCAACGATCTTTGTCCGCATAGCAGAGAATTAAAAGCCAAAATTTCTCACCTTGCAGCAGACAAATAAAGATTTACATAAAATCATAAAACTTTTGTTCTTGATTCTTCCCCCTAATTGTTTTTACTTCTAAAGTGAAAAATAATAAATCGTTTTTCAGACATCCTATGTTCTCTAACAATACTTAAATAAAGGCTTATCAATGAAAATTCCTAAAAACACAATTTTCTTTCTGAATATATAAATCTTAAGACCTACTAAATTTAATAGCAAAACCTCAGTAAATTCTACTATCGATTTAGCCCTTTGAGAGGTGCGTAAATTTAATTCTGTTTAATTAACGCTACATTAGAGCTACTAACCGCTTTCCACAATACGTGTACTAATTCAAATGTAAATTAATTTGTAGGCAAGTGGGTAGTATATTATTTGTTTTGTAAGAATTATTATTTTACAGATGTAAACCAATGTTTTGTAATAATTATGATCATTATATTTTTTAATATAATTCACCGGAGAGAAGAAAGCTTATCTTTCTTATAACGGCAATAAGAAGTGTATTTTACTTCAGCTTTGGGAAATATTTTCTGGATGCATTAGTGATGAATATTCTTCAGCTTCCGAAATGCATCAACGTTTTCCTGAAATTATTAATTGCATTATTAAACTGTTTATCAATGGGTAAGAATATAAAGTCATCATCATATGGGTACCGGGACACACCTGGATAGAAGGGAACGAAATAGTAGACAGGCCCGCGAGGAAAAGGGCTGAGCTACCATTTCTGGGGCCAGAGTCTTTCTGTGGAATGAGCAGCGGCGTAATGCTGGAAGAACAAAAAATAGAAGAAGAACGCAGGAAATGCAATTATTGGACAGAGCTGTAAGGATTGAGACAAGCGAAGATACTTCTTGGGAACTATGACCAAAAGAGATTCAAAGAATGCCTAAGCCTAAGAAAAATGGAACTCAGATTTCTGACAAGGGTCCTGTTGCCACCTGAAGGGACAACTCAAGAAACTCGGACTGGCAGAAGGAGGAGAGTACAGATTCTGCGAGGAGGAGCACGAAACCTCTTTTCATATCCTTTCAGAGTGTAGTGCTCTAGAAAACCCTATGATGCGGTTCTTGGGAACACACCAAAACGAAGAAGGGTGAGCTACCCATCTTGAAGCCGTCCAACATCCTAAGGTTCCTAAGGGAAATGTGACTGAAGGACCTAAGAGGCAACTCTTATGACTTGGCAGCATAATTAGTCTACCAGGTCGCAGTGTACAGGCCCCAACTCTACTCACATACACAAATACAAACTGTTTATCAACAGGTTATCTTAAAATTATTTGAACTTCCATCGATTTTCATGAAAATTTTGGATCGAGCTTATTTTACCCTTAACTTCAAAAGTGACAAGTGCTCGATTTACGCTTTTTGCATTTTAGGGGTGAAATCCACCCCTTCTGCAAGAAATTGAAAAAAAAATGCTAATTAAGCATTCTATAGGTGGAAATCTTACTTAGTTAAGTAGAATAAATATTTTTTAACATTTTGAAGCATGATTTATGATTTCCATCAATTTTTCAACCTTTAGAAACCATCCCTTAATTCGAAAATCATGGAAAAATTGTTTTTAAAATTTTAAATAAAATCGCACATTAATAGTGTATAAAACATTTGTTTACTGCTCATAATATAATTTATTGATATACTGTGAAGTTCAACCCTTAAAAACCATCCCTTATCCTGAAATCAATGAAAAAATTATTTTTCAGCAGCTTTAATCGTTTTAATGTGTATTTATAAATTAAATTCATTTTTACTGAATATAAAAAAATTATTTATTTATTGTGAAATTTCAACTCTTAGAAACTACCCCTTGTCGTGAAATTAATAAAAAAAATATTTTTTTGGCAGGTTTGGCAGCTTCAATTGATTAAAATCTTTTTCATTGCTTATAAAATATTTTATTTATTCATGTCAACTTCTCAACCCCTCAACGAAAGTACACTGGCATATTACAATGTATTATAGAAGAGATAGGTGTGTGTGTGTATACAAATATACAGACACACATATATTACTATTCTGTTATGTAAGTCCCACTACGCTTCGGACCATGTGTTCAAAGTGCTCCGTTTTTTTTTCTCTTCTTATATATATATATATATATATATATATATATATATATATATATATATATATATATATATATATACACCCACATATGTATATTTTGTAAGCATTTACCTACGTAAATACATGTATATATAATATACGTAATATGAAGCCGCGACGGTGACTAGTTACAGTTACAATTGCTTTTTTTACGATAACTCCGTTATTTTTTGTACTATTAAGTTGATCCAAAAACCAATTAAAGGGCTAAAAGATCATTCACATCTCCACTTTTTAAAACCCATCATTTTTAAAAGTTAAAGGGTTAAAGGGCTCGGGTCACATGATCCTTGCAATAAAATTTACACTTCTAACGTTGATATCTCGGTTGTTTTTTATCCTAGAGAAATAAAATATAAGAACAAAATTTTTGTTAAGAAAAAACCTAAATTTTTGTTATCAATCATTTTTCACATATATGTAGTAGTTTTAGAGTTATTGTCAAAAAAAAAAGAAATTTTTAGAGAAATTTGGAAAATTCTGTTTTTTTTAAATCTTTTTCTCAAAAATAAGCATTCTAAACTAGTCAAAGTTTTTGAGCTCATTATTTATACTAAAATAAAGTAAATCCTACAGGGATTACTATAAATTTCAATTTTGGTGGAAGTGGCGTAGGTATTATTTCTCACTTTTTAACCGACTTCTAAAAGAAGGAGGTTCTCAATTCGTCGACTATGTATTTTTTTTTTATGTATGTACACCGATTACTCCGGAACGGCTGCACCGATTTGAATGAAATTTTTTACATTACGTTCAGAAAGCTGCTGCGGTGGTCCCATATTTTTTTAGATGAAATTGGTGCAGTAAAATCCAAGATGGCGCTTACAATATGGCGGCCAAAAAAATTAATTTTGTCCAATTTTCTCCAAAATTGGTATGGAAGAATTTTCGGGGTTGTACCCAACGAATCTGAAATTATTTTTCAAAAATTCAAAATGGCGGATCCAATATGGCGGACAAAAAAATTTAATTTCGTCCGATTTTCTCCAAAATTGGTATGGTGGAGTTTTCGAGGTGCCACATAACGAATTTAATATTATTTTTAAAAAATTCAATATGGCGGCTCCAATATGGCGGACGAAAAAATCAATTTTGTTCGATTTTTACCAAAATTGGTACGGGGAAATTTTTGGGGTCACATATGACGAATCTAAAATAATTTTAAAAAAATTCAATATGGCGGATCCAATATGGCGGACGAAAAAATCAATTTTGTCGGATTTTCTCCAAAATTGGTACAGGGGAGTTTTTGGGGTCGCATATGACGAATATAAAATAATTTTAAAAAAATTCAATATGGTGGATCCAATATGGCCAACAAAAAAATCTTTTCTGTTCGATTTTCTCCAAAATTGGTACCGGGGAGTTTTCGGAATCGCATATGACGAATCTAAAATAATTTTTAAAAAATTCAATATGGCGGATCCAATATGGCGGACGAAAAAATCTTTTTTGTTCGATTTTCTCCAAAATTGGTATGGGGAAGTTTTTGGGGCCTCACATAAAGAATCAGAAATTATTTTTAAAAAATTCAATATGGCGAACAAAAAAAATTAATTTTGTCCGATTTTAACCAAAATTGGTACGGGAAAGTTTTCGGGGTCACACATGACGAATCTAAAATTATTTTTAAAAAATTTAATATGGCGTATCTAATATGGTGGATAAAAAATTAATTTATTTTCTTTAAATATCGATATTGGAAGTTGTTGGGGCCTATATTACCAATCCAAAATTAATTTGAAATTTAAGATAGTGGATTTTCTATGACAGACTAAATATTCGTTTGACCCAATTTGATTGGTATTTGGAAAACCCTAAGAACTAAAGAATTTTTAGTGGTTCATTTTAGGGTGATTTACAACTTTGGATAAAATTTGTACTTTTTTGCCACTTTGGAGTCATTGCGAAGTACACTAATTTCGATTAGTTCTTAGTTCAAATAATTTATGAATATCATAATGAATTCTAAAACTAAAAATAGAAAAATAAAATTTTTATAAAAAAATTGAACCGACTTCTAAAAGTGCACTAAAAAGTGAAAAATAACCATAATTTTTTATATGAAATTGAACTTTTTGAAGTCGGCGCCAAATTATTTCTAAATGAAATAAATAACTACTAATATATACAAATTATGGTAAGAAAGCAATTACAAAAAAAGTATTTTAAATCTGTTTATGCAAATCACATTTTGTCATGTATTAGTTTGGCGCCGACTTCAAAAAGTTCAATTTCATATAAAAAATTATGGTTATTTTTCACTTTTTATTGCACTTTTAGAAGTCGGTTCAATTTTTTTATAAAAATTTTATTCATAAAACATTGGAGAGATTCCTTCTTATTTTCATCATAACTAGCTTAGTTCTAATGCAATGAACTCCATTTAGATCTTGTTTGAAGGCTTTTTCCAAGCACTTTGAAAAGTTTTCTATAGGTATATTCCAAAAAATGTATCGGTTTCTTGTTATTTAACCTCGAACACTTGGATTCGAGTATTCACCAAAAAAAAAATGATCCTTTTAACTACCTATAAGTCACTTTGAATTCAAGTTACAATGTTCATAAAAAAACAATCTCTTTGTTTTCTTCTAACTTCAATTTTGGTAGGAACAATATTTTTGGAAAAACTCAGAGGTAATTTTAGAGTTATTTATAAAAAACAGTTTCAAAACATGCATTTTTTTTTTCATTAAAAATCAACATTTTTAATCATTAATAGCTAATAAAATATTGACTTATCAAAGAATATGCAATATTGAAATACGTATACATGAAAACAATTAAAAATACCAATTCATCTGGAAGTTATTGAAAAATAACGCCTTCAGGTACTTCGGCGCAGATTTATTAATAAATATATTTTTCTTATATCATAAAGGCCTTATCATGTGTGATTTATAATATACAATATATCATTTAGTCAACTAAATTTTGCTAGTTAAAAAATAGACAATGTAAATATTACAAAAATTGATGATCCACCTATTTTAAATTTTATTATGGCGACCTTCGAGCATAAAATAAAAATCACTCAGAATTGCACAATAAGAAGCTCTAAAAGCGCAAAAATCCCTGGACAATTGCTCTAAAGCTTTTATGAAGCATAGGAAGTAATATAAAATCTCTAATGCAATTGGGTCAGGAAGCTTTTAAACCACAAAGTTATATCGTCAGAAAAATAAAACCTTCTCATATATTAACTTTACGTACTTCCTATTTATTTTATAGTATTTTGGGAGGTTATTGTAATTTTGACCTTCCGTTATTTTATTTTTTCTTTTTGAAAATTAAAATATCAGTAAGAAATAAAGAAATATATCGAACCGAGTACAACATTCGTAAGAAACAACTACTATATAAAATATAAATTCCAAAGTATATCGGTAAGATATTAAGAACCTACCGACTTCGATGCCAGACTGGAAAACATCGCCAGTCTAACGACATCTATACAATCACCGGAGTAGTGAGAGATTTCTAAAAATAAAATTTCACAGAACTAACAGATGTTAACATCAGTGAAGCAGAGATGCACCTGACAATTAAGAAATTAAAAAACAGAAAATCACCTGGTACCGACCAAATTACGAATGAGATGCTAAAGTACGGAAGCCCCAGCCTTGTCACAGAGCTCACTGTTCTATTTCAAAAAATACTCCGCACAACGTCAGTACCCAACGAATGGCGGAAAAGCATCACAATTCCGATCCACAAAAGAGGATCAAAGAAACAACCCGAAAACTACAGGGGAATCAGCCTACTGAATAGTTCAGCCAAATTGTTAACCAAAATACTGTCACAACGGATCATAGACAAGTTAGGGGCGTGCGAAGAACAGCAGGGCTTCCGGAATAACCGCTCTTCTGTCGACGGTATATTTATTATCAGACAGCTGGTTGAAAAATCTGTCGAATACGATAAACCGCTGTTCATTTGTTTTGTGGACTTTACACAAGCATTCGACCGAGTCAAAGTGGCACACATAACAGAATTACTGCGAAGAAAACAAGTAGACGAAGCAATCATACGCACAATATACGAACTGAATTCCAAAAACACCATGGTAATTAAAACAAATAACACTCTAACAGAGGAAATCCCTTTATCCATAGGAATAAGACAGGGTGATAGCCTAAGTCCAACACTTTTCAATGTAATCATGGACGAAATCATTGATGAGGTAAAAAGCACAAATATTGGGTACCCAATGGGACACAACATCGTTCAGATTATATGCTTTGCAGACGATGTTGCCTTGACAGCAGATAGCGAGGACAACTTACAAAGAATGCTTTTCCATCTCAATCGAACGGCCAAACAGTATAATATGAAGATATCTGTGGAGAAAACCAAAGTCAATTTACAAGGTCTGTGTAAGACCGATACTGACCTACGGCGCAGAAACAAGAAATGAAACCACAAAGACAAAACAAATTATAAGAACCACAGAAATGAAAACGCTGAGAATGACCACGGGAACAAGTTTAAGAGATAGAATAAGAAACGCAAAAATACGCGAGGACAGCGGAGTGGGGGATGTTGTGAAGTGGGTTCGAAATCGTCGTAGGCAGTGGAGAGATCACGTGGAGCGAATGGACGATGACAGACTAGCAAAAACCGTGATGAGAGAGAAACCAAGCACCAAACGGCCGCCTGGACGGCTCCCCAAAAGATGGAGAGACAGCTGGATTTCGACCTCAAACGAGGATCGATGAGGCATTGTGTAGATAACAGAACTTAGTTCTACCTAGAAGAAGAAGAAGAAGAAATTTCACTAACACATAAAAAAATCTATCTACCGTGTTTAAATAGTTGTTTACATGTATTATCCTTTCAAGCAGAGAAGAAGAAATAATATATACAAACAGTTTGTTCCTGCAAATAGAACTCTGCTCCTCTTTCAATAGGCGTTTCGACCACCTTATGGTCGCGTTAGTGGAGCTGTTTCGAACCGATTGCAACATTCACAGGAAACAACTGCTATATAAAGTATAAATTCCAAAGTATATCGGTAAGATATTAAGAACTTAACGACTTCGATGCAAGACTGAAAAATATCGCCAGTCTAACGACATCTATACAATCACCGGAGTAGTGAGAGATTTTTAAAAATAAAAATTTCATTAAGAAATAAAGAAATCTATCTACCGTATTTAAATAGTTGTTTACATGTATTATCCTTTCAAGCAGAGAAGAAGAAATAATATATGCAAACAGTTTGTTCCTGCAAATAGAACTCTGCTCCTCTCTCAATAGGCGTTTCGACCACCTTATGGTCGCGTCAGTGGAGCTGTATCGAACCGAGTGCAACATTCGCAGAAAACAACTGCTATATAAAATATAAATTCCAAAGAATATCGGTAAGATATTAAGAACCTATCGACTTCGATGCCAGACTGAAAAGCATCGCCAGTCTAACGACATCTATACAATCATCGGAGTAGTTGTTACTGCAATGAACACCGCAGAGAAAAAACTACGGAATAATACAAGTATGTGATTGTTTTTTTTTTTTTTGCAAAAAGATACTTTCAGTAGAATTTTAGACTAGTAATGTGGCGAGACGAGACGAGAAATAACCTTGTTTCCGTGTGATCTTGTGGCGGAATGATGAGAAATTAATTGCTTGTCGTCTCAAACGTCTAACTTCTCGTCTCGTTTCATTTCTCGCGCTAGAAATCACGAATTTTCTCAATAATAATAACTGACAGTAATAAACTATTTGTATAATTTGAAGTCTAAAAATCAACAATAAATAAATATTTTATGTTAGTTTTTTTGAAATAAGATTGTTAATATTTATAGAAAAAGCGACTAGAGAGTAAATAAAATAGAAAAAGAATGATCAATAATGAATATTTACATTCTTATAATTTACAAGGTCCTGTAAACACCTCAGTAGCAAAGAAGTTAGGTTTACGGAAATTCACTAGAATCTATACCCGAAGTGTTCGCTCCCCGCCTAGAAACCCTGTCCCACAGGATTCCCCCTTAGAACAGCACGATATATTTTTTCATACCTAACTTTACTTAACTTAAGAAAAAGTTAATTGCCAAAAAAAAACAAATTACCCCTACCACAGTGATGACATTTACCGAAATAAGTGCGATATCAAACTGAATAAATGTAGCAAAAAAATGATCGTGTATTGTGTCTGTTCTAGAGCAGCGTGTTCCAAGAAGTGGTTCGCGTTTCCTCAGGGGTTCGTGAGCCTTACAAAAGGGGTTCACAAAATAATGTAATAGCGCAGTTTTAAATTAATCATCGCAATAGTCAATCAACCGATGAGTTGCTACGCCGCTGGCGATGTCAGTACATTCTCGAACGAGCCGGCAACTTCTGATTTGGCGAACCAAGACAGCCGATATAAAAACGCTACAGTCACATATAAGAAAGAATAGAGTTGAACTGAATCATACGATGAGCTTAAGGACCTCAATTTCAAAAAGATAAATAAGTTAATAGTTAATGCATAGTGTGTATATAAGTATTAGTAGTGTCAACCAGTTTAGTGATTTCTTCTTGTGTAAATAAATTAAGGCAAATGCTCAAGCTTTATAAATTGCACTTCGTAAGTCGAAAGTGAAAGTAAATAATTATTGTTCCATAAATGTATGATAGATCGTTGATTAAAAACAGGTAGTTTCGTCAAGTCTGACGAGAAGTTCGACGAGCAATCAATTGCTTCTTCTACTTCAATCCCTGATTTCTAACCAACGCAGGGTATCAGTTGTAGTGAGTTACCGGATCGCCAAATTGAAAGCAAAGAAAAAAAGGCGAATACAATGAGAAAAAAGGAAAGCAACAAAAATAAAACGGTGACTATTTACAAATGGGTTTTTATTTTACTGGAGAAGAGCAGGAAAATTTCCAGCAACATATTTTCACCAACTCACTGTTGCCGCCCTGATTTGTAGATGGCCCAGGAGCTGTTTCTTTGTCAACATTTATAAACATTGAGTTGTAGTTACATAACCACGGGTGTCTTCTTCATCATTGATGAATGAAGTGTAAAAGCCTAAATCAATAAAAACATTACGATCCAGAGGATGAATTCCAATGACCTTGAAACCTGATTATGCGAACTCCACTTTGCAGATTCTTGAAAATGTCACATTAATCAGGTCAGTTATGTCTTTCAGAGATATTTTTAGGTTGGTATATTTTCTCATCCACAAGCATTTTTGAATGGGTTCATGATGCCCCTATCCAAGGACTGTAATTTGTGCGATGTATGACGGGATAAACTAAGCATATTAATATTGTGTTGTTTAGCATAAGTATATAACATTAAGATCCTTGCAACTTGAGTGCCCATGAACCATTAATAAACCAAGATTTTTCTCATTCATTCAACAAATAGTTGCATCCATTTAAAAAAAACTCTCAGCTGTAATCCATCCACTCTTTCGGTTATAAAAAATGCTTCCAATTGGCGCATCTTATTGAGCTCTTGATCGATTCGTACACGAGAATAAACAAAAATGGGTGAAAGGAATAGATCGCCAGTGGCATTTATAGAAAAAAGGATTGTGATATTTATGCCCCTTTTAGTACCAGTTATTTTTTCTACATGCTTTTTCCCTTTAACGGACATTATCTTGAGTTGGTTGTTGTGAACAACTAACATATCTCATCGGCATTAAATATGTCAGATGGCCTAAAACTATTCCTCTCAATTAATGTTGATAGCTGATCAAAAAACCTTGTTACTTGCGATTTATTAAAACCAGCTGCTTTTTGTAGGCTGGTGGATTCAGCCGTCACCAAGGGACAAATTGTGGTGATGGCTCATAAAATCGTAGTAGGAATCTCTTCCAGCCATTTTCTTTTTTTTATTGAAACGATATTCAATATTCATTTTTTCTGCTAATTGGTAGACAAGCTTTAAGAATTCAGCTCGTAATGGAGGGTTGTTCATGATTATACAGAATTTCTTCTGTTTCTTCATCAAATGTTCTCTAAAAATGTATACTTGCATCCTTGTCGCAAGGTCTAGATGTAGATTCTCCTTCCCCAGAAATTTTACATGATCACCTAATGTACTTTTTGACATGGAGTATACTTCACTCGTTTCCCTGATTCGTAGTTCTTTAAACAATACTTTTTGCATTGCTTCTTTCATGTTCGCCTCCTCCCATTTCCCTCAAATTTTTGTCATTTTCATCTGTACAACAATAAAATACTCCGTTAGGCACGAATTTTTAAAATAGTTCTCGTGTACGATGCCACCCTACTCGACTCTGTCCGAAGCCACCTGACTGACACTCAAAATTTAAAAAAATGCGCTCTGGAAAAAGTAATGCTGCTGAAAATGATCTATACTACAGGCTAATAATAATAATAATATAATTCACTAACTTGTTAGTACTCTGTTAATTAATTACATGCAGGATATCACAACGAAAAAAGCAAAAAAGGCGCATTAACAAATGAATCGTGCTGTATTTTGATTCAAGATAGGGAGGGCTTATCCTTACCGTCTTAATGAAGACGATTGGGGCTTGATAGGTAATTCCACCGGTGGCATACGCCGTAGCCAGTCACTGTCCGATACTAGACGACTCTCCCCTACAATTTTCAATATGAAATTTTCAAAATTAGCTTTATTTCATTAGAAATGGTGCTGACTAAAGGAAAACTGATAACTAGTTATTTTGGTCTATATTTTACCTTGGTTAAGTTTGTGTGTTATGGACTAATTGGTAAGGTCTTGCTTTGTGCTTTTTTATAAAATCTTTACCAAAAAAGCATTTACTTTGCACCCAATTTGTAACTATAACTCTTGTCTCAACTTCACGAGGTAAAAACTCGATACTTTCTTATCTCATTCCCGAACACAATAAAATTGTTAAAAAAATCTTTACATTAGTTCATTGTAAAGGAGAGAACTATTGTAATGTGCCTCGTACATATAAAAAAAAACGAAAATCTTACTTTTCGTCTGCAACCCTTGCAAGGGTCAACGTTCGATAGCCAGTCTATTGTATGCCCATGTATGCGAATCGATCAATCTAGTTTTATTTTAAAGTGAAAAGTACTTATGTTATCAACTCTTAATATTTCGTCTAATATATTTTCTTCGACGCAAATAAATGTTCCTTTTTATATTGCAGTTTAACGAAAACTTAGAAGTCCAAATTTTTTTCATTATGTATGATAAATGACGTTGCTAAAGTAATAAGTTGGTTTAAAAGTAGCGATTCCCCTTACAAATGACCACCTTTTTTACAGTCTGACATCAACAACTTAAATTGGAGTCACATTTCTTGGGTCGCGGCAGTCTTTTTGCTGACACGATAGCCTGAAAGTCAAATACAGAATGCCCTGACGAATTTTTCAAGATTTCATTATTTTTTGCTTTTCGAGGCTTATCCCAGTGGCGATGATTTTTCGCCTTTATGGAATTTTCAGGTGTAGTAAAATTTGTCTCTAGTATTAAAAATATACTATAAAAAGATCTAAAATTAGTTTTTATATTACTAACATTCCCAGTCTCGGATTCACTCGAAAAAATAATGTAGCTATCGATTTGTCAGAAAAAAGACTTTAGGAAATTTAAAAAACAACAATACTATTCGATAAAATTCTATCAGTATTCCAGAACAGTGGAGGAACAGCCTGACTATACCCATCTTCAGAAAGAAAAATAAGAATGACCCCAACAATTATAGAACAATAATACTACTAAACGGTACAAATTATTAACAAAAATCATGACTTCAAAACTAACGAGTAAAATTGCAATAAGTGAAGAACAACACGGGTTTAGACAGAACAGATCGACAGTTGATGCGATTTTCATTATCCGACAGACTGTTGAAAAATCGATGGAATACAATAAACCTCTTTTCATCTGCCTAGTGGATCTTAAAAATGCGTTTGATAGAGTTCGACTTAAAGACGTCTTGCAAATACTTCAGGAAAATGGCGTTAACCACAACTATATTACGGTAATTGAAGAGCTAAATAAAAACAATAAGACACGCATAAAGACACAACAAGGAGTAACAGAGGAAATACCTATCATGACGGGAATACGACAAGGCGACAGTATGAGTCAATTTCTCTTTAATTTAATTATGGACAAGACAATTCAGAATGTAAAGAAGTCAATGGAGGATACAAAATGGGAGGAAAATCCTTAAAAATCTCATGTTTTGCCGACGACGCCTTACTGTTAGTAGAAAATGAAGACGATCTGCAACGACTACTATACCGATTCCAGACCACATCAAAAAATTTAAATATGGAAATATCTACAGAAAAGACCGAAACAATGGTAATTTCAAAAGATCCTGTCAGATGCAAATTGGTGGTGAAGAACCATCCTATCAGACAAAGCATGTCTTGCAGATATTCGGGAGTTGATGTATCAAACAATAAAAATCTATACCAGGAAGTTAGAGCACAGGCTAACAAGGCCTCAAGGATATCAGGATGTCTGAGGGACATAATCTGGAAAAATAAGTATATGTCCACAGAGAGCAAAGTACGCATCTACAGAACTGTGATAAGACCAGTACTAACCTATGCATCGGAAACTCGAGCCGAAACATATAAAATAAAAAGTATGCTACGAACGGCTGAAATGAAAACATTAAGAACAATCAAAGGAGTAACCCTAAGAGATCAAATAAGAAGTTCCGAAATAAGGGAAGAGCTCAAGGTGCCTGATGTGGTACGGTTCATAAGGTCAAGGCGCAGATATTGGAGGGATCATATGGATAGAATGGGCGACGATCGATGGGCAAAATGGGCTAAGAACGAGAAACCAAACACTAGAAGACCCTCTGGTCAACCTCCAAAACGATGGCACGAATGTTGAACATCAACATCACAGGAGGCTGAATATAGCAGAAAAACAAGACGTCGTCTTAAATAAAAGAAGAAGAGAAGAAGTTTACGAAAGTCGTTTTGTATTGTAAAACGCTATATGGCTTTTCGGTTTTGCTATTAGTTGGCCATGACGGAGAAACGCGACGAAAGAAAACAATAGGGCGCTACAGACATGTCACTTGTCATTTGACAATTATTAATAAAAATCATGCCGGGGAGATTAAATTATGTGCTCGAAGATTATTTAAATTTGTTTATTATCTGTGGGGAATGTAACAAAGTTTTATCACTAACATAGCAGACATTTGCTGATAGATATCCAGATTAACAGAAACTGTCTTCGCGATATTCTACAGCCTGAAAATCAAATTTTTCGACTTTGGTCGTCATTTATAAAAAACAAAGTCGATCTGACAGTACCTTTTTAAGTCTGTATCATTTACTAGACCCCCCTTCAAATATCTGTAATAAAAATTTCAGTGAAATCGATCTTTTTTCACTACACAGACTGAATTATCAGTAAAATTTTAATTTATTTCGCAAAAGAAAAAAAATACTGGTATTTCTTTTTCTATAGTTTTCCAGATTAACAGAAACTGTCTTCGCGATATTCTACGAGCTGAAAATCGAATTTTCCGACTTTGGTCGTCATTTATAAAAAACAAAGTCGATCTGACAGTACCTTTTTAAGTCTGTATCATTTACTAGACCCCCCTTCAAATATCTGTAATAAAAATTTCAGTGAAATCGATCTTTTTTCACTACACAGACTGAATTATCAGTAAAATTTTAATTTATTTCGCAAAAGAAAAAAAATACTGGTATTTCTTTTTCTATAGTTTTCCAGATCAACAGAAACTGTCTTCGCGATATTCTACGAGCTGAAAATCGAATTTTCCGACTTTGGTCGTCATTTATAAAAAACAAAGTCGATCTGACAGTACCTTTTTAAGTCTGTATCATTTACTAGACCCCCCTTCAAATATCTGTAATAAAAATTTCAGTGAAATCGATCTTTTTTCACTACACAGACTGAATTATCAGTAAAATTTTAATTTATTTCGCAAAAGAAAAAAAATACTGGTATTTCTTTTTCTATAGTTTTCCAGATTAACAGAAACTGTCTTCGCGATATTCTACGAGCTGAAAATCGAATTTTCCGACTTTGGTCGTCATTTATAAAAAACAAAGTCGATCTGACAGTACCTTTTTAAGTCTGTATCATTTACTAGACCCCCCTTCAAATATCTGTAATAAAAATTTCAGTGAAATCGATCTTTTTTCACTACACAGACTGAATTATCAGTAAAATTTTAATTTATTTCGCAAAAGAAAAAAAATACTGGTATTTCTTTTTCTATAGTTTTCCAGATTAACAGAAACTGTCTTCGCGATATTCTACGAGCTGAAAATCGAATTTTCCGACTTTGGTCTTCATTTATAAAAAACAAAGTCGATCTGACAGTACCTTTTTAAGTCTGTATCATTTACTAGACCCCCCTTCAAATATCTGTAATAAAAATTTCAGTGAAATCGATCTTTTTTCACTACACAGACTGAATTATCAGTAAAATTTTAATTTATTTCGCAAAAGAAAAAAAGTACTGGCATTTCTTTTTCTATATTTTCAATTTGTTCCCAATTTGTTTCTTAAACTGTGTCACTACAGAAATCATTATTGATGTAATCTGTAGATACAATTTTAAAATTAAAATACGAGTTAAATTGCGGCTTGTGCATTTTAATTTAAACGAATAACAGCTACCAATAACAGTTAGATACAACCAACACTGAAATATATGGAACTGTGGCAACATAAATTCGGGTCCGAATTGTGGTAGGCTTGTATGTAAAATATGTTGCCAGTTACACGGACCAAAATTTCATTAAAATGGATTAGAAAAAAAAATTGAAATTGCATTGTTTAAATAAGCTAAAAATTTTTGAATTAAATGATTTCTTTCAGGAACTTATTACACTAGTTTACAAAATTTAACTTTTTGACTGTTGCCGTGAATTTTATGGTTAATAATATTCACTTATGACCTGTTTTTGTCAAATCTAACATCGAAAATTTTTGTGCAGCTCGAGTTACTTTTTTTTGGTTTTTATCAATTATGCGTATTTATTTATCGATAACGTGCGTATTTTACTGTATTAAGATTAGTATCTGAAGTTTTTGCATCATGAGTAGTTCAAAGAAACGTTGTTTAAACAATCCATATCATTTTTGCTATATATGCGGAGAATATGTGTTTAACAATTGTAGAAAAGTTATATCAGAGTTGGTGAAAAATACCTATTTTGGGTATTTTGGGATGCTCTTAGATAAAAATGAAAAGTCTTGGGCTCCTAATTGTGTTTGTAAATCGTGTGTGGAATATTTAAGATTATGGAAAAGTGGTAAAAGAAGTGCCTTTAAATTTGTAACACCGACTATTTGGCGAGAACCACAAAATCATCTCGAAGACTGTTACTTTTGTAGCGTGAACATAAACGGTCTAAACATTAAAAATCGATTTAAATGGCAGTACCCAAGTACTAGTTGTGTTCAGCGTCCAGTGCACCAATCACGTGACAAAATTATCCTTCCACCATTACATATAAAACTGGGCATCATGAAACAGTTTGTTAAATCATTAGATACAGACGGGGACTGCTTTTCTTACATTTGCCAAAAATTTCCTCAGCTCACTATGGAAAATATTAAAGCCGGTATTTTTGATGGCCCACAAATTAGACAACTTACGAAAGATATTCAATTTAGAAATTCTATGACTGAGTTAGAACTAAGGGCTTGAACAGCTTTCGTCTCTGTGATGCAGAATTTTCTCGGAAATAAAAAATCAGAAAATTATATTGAACTTGTCGAAGACCTTCTGTTACAATTAAAAAATTTGGGGTGCAATATGAGCATAACACTCCACTTCCTCCATAGTCATCTAGACAAGTTTCCGGAAAATTTAGGAGATATGAGCGAAGTGCAGAGAGAGCGTATGCATCAGAACTTACGCGTCATGGAAGAGCGCTATCAGGGTTTCTGGGATACGAATATGATATCTGACTATTGTTGGCCTCTGATACGTCATTTTCCTAAGTTTACACATCAGAGAAGAGCTTTAAAACGAAGTTTTTTAGAACTTAATGATTAACTTGATTTCTAATAATTTTTTTCTTAGTAAATATATATGTTTTTTTCTGTTTTATACCTACTTAGCTGAAACTCAGAAACTAGAGCTGATTAAAAAATTCTACTCATATATTTGAAATTAGCATATCATATGTAATCAACAACAGCTAAAATTTCTTCAGCAACAGATGTACTGTAAATTAGTGTTATTAACCAAGCCGTATCGCTTAGTTTAGACAATATTTTTCATATGTGAGTAAGAAAACGATGAATGTGAAAAATTTCTTATGTGAAATTAATTTAGTATATTAAAACGTACTTTTTGATCAGAATGTAATTACATTCTGATCAAAAAGTACCCAGAATTTCCCATTCAAACAAACCGCGCTTGAGATATTGTCAAAATTTTTTTTCTGGGTTGGTACATTTATCACCTGGTGCTCAAATATCTTTTTGAGCGCCATCTGTCGGGAGTTTGTGCGTAGCTTTGTAAACAAGCCAGTGTTTCTTGTGTTCTATGAATTTCGCAATGTCGAATTTAGTTTGAGAGTTTGTCTAAGATTTTGTGTTTCTAACAAAACATCATATGCGGAAGCATTGAGACTGTTAACGATAGCCTACTGGGATTCGACAATGTCGAAAACACAAGCGTACGAGTAGTACAAAGAGCTTAAAGCGGGTCGTGCTGTGGTTGATGATTTGCCTCGTTTCGGTCGTCCATTCACCAGTGTGACTGACGAAAACATCGAAAAAATTAAGAAAATTTTCCTCGCAGATCGTCGTGTGAGTATCAAGGAGATAGCAGCCGATCTTGGGGTATCGTTCGGATTGGTGCACGATGTTTTGCGCAAGAGACGAATTGAAGCTCAGCTTGTGCCGAGAGTGCTGAAATTGGTGCAGAAATGCTTTCTTTACGCTAAAGTGTTATCGACGCCTTCATTACCGGTGACAAGACATGAGTCTATGAATATAGCATCGAAACTAACCAATTTTCATCGGAATGTATGTATAATGAATATATATATATATATATATATTGTAGAATATATATATATATATATATATATATATATATATATATATATATATATATACTACAATATTCCAAACTAGGGTTATTGGAGATGCAGTCTATTTAAATTTGTAGGCCTTGATAAGGAGAAAAACCCTTTTTTGATTTTGTCAATCTTTCGAGAATTTATTTATCTCTTCTTCAGGACATCTATACAATTATTAATTAAACAGTTAGAGACCTAACCTAACTTATATTATTAAATAACTCACCAACGTGGTTTGAATACTAAACAAGTATACGTTTGTAAAACAGGGGAAAAACACAACATTAGCACTATTTAACTGTATTTAGAGGCACATTTTGATGGAATTGTAAAAATTCATTAAAATTCTAGAAAGTTCAAAAAACAGCCAAATATCCTACCTGACCATTCCACCATTTTATAGTGACACCTGTCATGTGTCAACCGGGAAGTGTAGTGAGTGGTGTAAGTAGTGAGGAAAAATACGGATTCATAGAGATTTAGCAAAAATAGAAAATAAAGTTAAGAAATTACTCGTTTGATATTTTTTTAAGTAATATAGAGAATTTAGTGAAAAACCTACTCAACTGGACTGTCCAGGAGGCTCAAATACTTTTCTTTTTCCAACTTTAAAATATGGCACTAAGACTCTCGGTGTCACTTTTTTTATTCATGGTGTTACTTTCTTGGTTAATGTGCACCATTTCAAGGAAAATCCTTTTGTGATAAGCAGGAACTCTTCCAGAATCCCAGTGCCATCCCAGTTAATATTGTGACCTTGATGAAAAACAGCCAGAGCACAAGAAGATAAAACTCTATTAATGTCATTACGATGGAAAGTGAGTCTGCCTTTGAGACTTCTGGAAGTGTGGCCTATCTAAACTAATTGACAGTTAGGGCAGGGAACCTTATAGACCATACAATACGTCTCATTTAGCTGTAACGGTGTTTTGGTTTTAGAATAAATTTTAGAGAGAGTAAGTAATTGTTTTCTAGCTATTTTAATATCTGTATTTTTAAAAATATTCATCAATTTGTCAGTAAGATTTTCTATATGCAGTAGTGTGTGGAAAAACTGAATTTGTATGTTACATTTGAAAGAGTGTTAACTGGGCTTAAAGATTGAGTATGACACAGAGACGGTAGAGAGGGTTCAAAAATGTTTTCCGGAATGTTATATTTAGTATTATAAAGAAACTTTTTGACAATGTTGTCAGAGTAAGAATTCTCCAGTAGTATATCATTAATTTGGCGTAATACCTCTGCTCTAAAATTCGGATGTGTCAGTTTAACAGCTCGATTTTTTATTCCTAAGATGAGATTGATTTTCGGGTACGAATGGTAATCGATGAATCTATTAGAACAGTGTATTTTTCTCTACCATTTAGTTTTTAGAGTGTTTTTATTCGTACGAATAACTAACATATCCAAAAATGGGATACTATTGTTAGTTGCTTCCTCAATTGTGAATTGAATATGAGGATTAAAAGAGTTAAAGAGTTCAAAAGCTATCTCAATTCTACCCGCAGGTACAGCAAGCTAAAGGGTTTTCCAATAAGAGGTGTCATTTTGAAAAGCCCGCTATTTCGGTAGATGTCACTTTTAAAGCTGTAAGTTTTTGACGTTTGACAAGTAGAAACTACGCCATAAATAAAGATGGAACGATACACGCTTCAACAACGCATTGAAATTATTAAAATTCACTATAAAAATGGTGAAAATTTGGCAGAGATGGTTCGTAAAATTCGAACATTTTTGGGTCGTCATGAAGCACCTTGTCGGAGCGCAATAAAGAAATTGGTGAAAAAATTCGAGCCGTTGGGACAAGTTAGTTATGTGAAGAAGAAAACCCGTGCACGTCGCTCAAGAACAGCCGAGAATATTGCTGCTGTAGCCGAAAGTGTTGAAGAAAACCCAGGTTTGTCCATTCCTCGTCGTTCTTTGGAATTAGGGATTCCACAAACGTCATTATACCGTATTTTGCATAAAGATTTGGGTCTTAAGGCTTATAAAGTTCAGTTAACGCAAGAACTCAAGCCGGCCGATCATCAACAACGTCGTGCCTTTGCTGATTGGGTTCTTGAAATGCATGAAAATGATCCGGAATTCCATCGAAAAATCATCTTCAGTGATGAGGCCCATTTCCACCTCGGTGGCTTCGTCAACAAACAAAATTGTCGCATCTGGGGCTCGGAAAACCCAAGAGTTATTGTTGAAAAGCCTCTCTATCCTGAACGTGTGACTGTTTGGTGCGGTTTATGGTCCGGCGGGGTCATTGGACCTTACTTTTTCGAAAATGAGGCTGGAGCAACAGTTACGGTGAATGGATTGCGCTATCGAGAGATGATTAATGATTTTTTATGGCCGGAATTGGATGGTATTTATCTGGACCACGTTTACTTTCAACAAGACGGCGCTACGTGCCACACAAGCAACGAAACCATTGATCTTTTACGGGAAAAGTTTCCGGGCCGTGTTATCTCTCGAAGAGGTGATCACAATTGGCCACCGAGATCTTGTGATGTGACACCTTGCGATTTCTTCCTTTGGGGCCACGTGAAAGACAAGGTCTACGCCAACAGCCCAGCGTCGATTCAAGACCTCAAAGATGGAATTCGTGAGGCTATCGAGGACATAGGGCAGCCACTTTGCGATTTGGTTATGGAAAATTTCATTAAAAGGATATGGTCCTGTAGGCATGGTCGTAGTGGTCATTTGGCTGATGTTATTTTCCATCATTAACGGCATACCTTCCTCTTTATAATGTAATAAATATCCGATCATTTATCTTAAAAAATGGCATTTTTCTTTGAATATCAAAATAACACCTCTTATTGGAAAACCCTTTATATATCGCTTGACGAATGGAATGCGAAAAGGCATATATTGGAGACAATCCTTAACCAGATCATCTACCACATAGGTGACTAAAATAGGATAGATTTTAGGGCCCGTTGGTGTTCCAAAAATGTGTTGGTAATAGTTATCATTGAACACTAATATGTCGGAATCGAAGACAAATTGCATGAGTCGCTCAAAGAAGACATAATCGATCCCACAGTACTGTGACATGTCATACCATTTCTCACAAAGGCTATTGAGGATAGCCTTTAAAGGTAAATTGGTAAATAGGGAGACTACATCAAAACTAACAATTAAATAGTTAGGTAAATGAAAATTATTATTGAAGGTGCTAAATGAGAAGGAGTTCATTATCAAAATTGTAAGCTGCTATTAGGATGTTAGTTAGATAGTTAGCTATAGAACCATTTGGACAATTAATTGATGAGAAAAGGGGCCACACTGATAAGGTCGGCTTATGAATTTTAGGTAATGTGTAAAATCTAGGACAGACTGTATCATAAGTTGTTAATTTAGATTTGCCATCCTTATTAATGACGCCCCTGTACATATACATATATATATATATATATATATATATATATATATATATATATATATATATATATATATATATATATATATAAATGTATGATAACTTCTTTGGATTAAGTTTCAAAAATTAATACTACTATTCTGTGCTTGACGTTTCGCCCAACATATATATATATATATATATATATATATATATATATATATATATATATATATATATATATATAATGAAGTTACTAAAATAATTTTTTTTACTATTAGTTTTTATTGAAAAAGTCTTATCTTTTTTAGAATTTTTTCTGTGGTTTGTTTTCCGTACGTCAGCGTTTTATCCGCGCTCACAAAATTGATTCTTTTTAACTTGTACTTCATCGAAAGGCCCTAAAGCCAAGGTCTCCAATAAATTAAACTTTTTCCCTAAATTTAGTTACACACTAGAGTAAAGCACTAGCCTTGGGAAGACTGTAAATTATTTAGTTTAGCCTGAAGGGTATATAAATCTCCAGACAAGGCCTATTCACTGCGAGCGAAATCCTCGACTTATCTACTCGGCGATAAAAAGTTTTGTCTAAGGAAGTTTCTATGTTAATCAGAGGATTTAAAAGGCTATAAAACGCTTTTGTTGGGCAGAATTTAGAATAAAGTAAGTTTAACAAGCAAACATAAAAATAAGTGTAGTTTTATATAGGTAGTAAATCGCATAAAATATGAAAGAAACTGCTGTGAAGGAGTTCGTAAATAAAAACAATGTGCTTTTTAATTTACGATGTTGGTCGTAGTGAATCTGGAAACTGGATTGGCTCTCGTCAAGTTGGCAGCACTATAGGAAGCCGTTTACTCGAAGCAGCTTAATGTACTTGTGACCTTCTCATATATTCGCAACTGACAAGATTAGAGGCTTCGAACATACTCCTGTAGAATTAGCATAAAGTCAGAACTAGGACCCGGTTGTTTGAATGCTGAATAACGTAATAATATTCTTACTTATATTGGAGTGTTGATAGACAGTAGATATTTAATTTCTTGGTTCACTCATACCGATTTTATGCTATCCTTTTCTAATTGCATTATTTAAACGAGTATCATATGATAATCGATACGTCCATTCTAAATACGTAAAAGTATTAATATATGGTTGCCCAAATTACTATTATTATTATTTTCAGTATGTAAACAATATCTAACAATATTTACCAATAAAAATAAGTTTTTAAATCCTCTTTTTGTTAATTTTAATTGAAAACTCACATTTATAGTAATTTCTAACACTATATCTACTGCTATTGCATCTCACACGGAGGAATCCGTGAAAGCCGCATAAACATGTATACGCCATCCGGCAGGAGATCGGCGAAGCCGCGTTCAGTATTTGCATGCTTCCTTCCGATCTGTCCTTTGTACAGCCAGGTGCATGTCGGCACCCTGATGAGTCTACTGAGAGACGAAACATGTACCTCTGCCGTATCACTGTGGTGGGGAGGGTAAGTTTTGACTTTCTTCTCGGTATGATGGTACAGGTAGGCTATCATCTCGATGGTGGTGGAATAAGATAAATTGTGTTCCTTAGTAATTTGTTCCAACTGTGCAACCTCTAACAAGGAAAGAATATGGTTTGGAACGAAGTTTACATTTACTGTTCGCATTTTACTTCATATATATATATATATATATATATATATATATATATATATATATATATATATTACCTATTTCTCAGTATACTATAAAACTTTTCTATGTAAAATATATGTCCAATAAATTTATTTCGCGTCAAGCAGCAGGCAATTTCGGACAACGTCGAAACATTTGCAATTCGTTCCATAAATTTTCGTTAGCAATCGGTTACAGTTATTTATGCAATTTAAGCTCCACTTTCCCGCAATTAGGCTTAGTTTATAATTTCGAACCAGTTTTATGGATTACATTAATTAAGTTTGCACGGGCCCTCTGGATAACACTTATTTACAATTATCATTTTAACACCCTGACGATAGCTTCGGTTGGGAAAGATCGACCAAATTATCTCTCTATTAGTTAATCTCTGGGCTTTATTAAACTATCGATTAAATAACGGTTCGATATGTTTATAGTATATGTAAGTAATTATAAGCTAGAATAGTAATGGAATAATTAGGATAAGTGTTCATACGTCTATAAGAATTAGACTGATTAATTACTATTAAGATACCGATGAGACAGATTCTGATTAAAATCTCAAGATCGCAGGTCCTAGATGCAGAAATTTAGATGTAAACTCTATATCAATATAAATAAATAATACGTTTTAGTGTTTTTAAAAAATAATGCCTTAACTACGGTTAGGAATTTTTAAACTTTAGGATCGAAGTTTGTTAGCTATGAATCAAGAAAGAACGATATAAAGAAGGTGTATATGGATACTTTTCAGCGTCTGTGGTAATATATATATATATATATATATATATATATATATATATATATATATATATATATATATATATATATATACATATATATATATATATATATATATATATATATATATATATATCAAAAATGCTGTTCCCAACGTCAATTTGTAATCGAACTTCACCTAATCCAATTCGTTATTTCAAGAATAGGGGGTTTTTGAAGTTTGTAGTCGTAACAAGGATGGCATATGGACCCCATGTTCGCTTAGAAGCGTCGTATGTTACAACAAAGATATATATTTATCGAAATACGCCAAATACAAGATGTAATATAAAATTTTTATAAAAAAATTGAACCGACTTCTTAATGTGCGCTAAAAAGTGAAAAATAACTAAAAATTTTTATATGAAATTGAAATTTTTGATGTCGGCGCCAAACTAATACCTGACAAAATGTGATTCGTATAAACAGATTAAAAATACTTTATTTGTAATTGATTTCTTACCATAATTTGTATATATTAGTAGTTATTTATTTCATTTACAAATAATTTGACGCCGACTTCAAAAATTTCAATTTCATATAAAAATTTTTAGTTATTTTTCACTTCTTAGCGCACTTTTAGAAGTCGGTTCAATTTTTTTATAAATATTTTATTTTTCAATTTTTAGTTTTGAATTCATTATGATATTCATAAATTATTTGAACTAAGTGCTAATCAAGATTAGTGTACCTCGCAATGACTCCAAGGTGGCAAAAAAGTACCCATTTTATCCATAATTGTAAATCACCCTAAAATGAACCACTAAAAATTCTTTGATTCTTAGAGTTTTCCAAATACCAATGAAATTGTGTCAAAAAAATATTTAGTCTGTCATAGTTAATCCACTATCTTAACTTTCAAATTAATTTTGGATTGTTAATATGGGCCCTAATAACCCGATATATTTTATATTGCATATTGAGTTTGTATAGGCCCCAAGAACCCCGCAATATCAATCTTAGATAAAACCGTAAAATGTAAAATTTTTAGTCCCTCATACTGTATCTTATCAACCTAATAGTTGTAAAATATTAACTTCATATTCGTAATACACCACCCCTCAACCACCTAGTACCAAATCTGCAAAAATGCGAATAAGATAAAATTTTCAACCCACTATATTGGATTCGCCATATTGAATTTCAAAAAAATAAATTTATCGTCTTAATCTAATCTAAATCTAAACCCTTCAAAGCCCCCTAGTACCAATTTTATATGAAATCCAGAAATTTAAAATTTCTAAACGGTCATATTGCATCTGACATATTAGATTTTCTTAAAATAATTTTAGATTTGCTATTACATCCTCAAAAACGATTCAGTTCTACATTTGAACAAAATTTAAAAATGTAAAATTTTTAGTCCGCCATATTGAATCCTGAAAAAAATACTATTAAATTCATAATTTACACCCTCAAGAACCCTCTATATTAGTTTTGGAGAAAGTCGAAAAATTAGAAATTTTTAGGACACCATATTGAATCCGCCAGATTGAGTTTTTTAAAAAATATTTTAATTTCGTAATTAACACTAACAAAAATCCCCCGTTACTGACTTTAGACAAAATCGAGAGATGTGGAATCTTTAATCCTCCATCTTAGATCCGCCATATTTAATTATTTTTTAAATAATATCAAATTCGTAATGTGCTATCATATCAATTTTGAAAAAAATCGGTCAAAATTAATTTTTTATCCACCATATTGGATACGCCATATTGAATTTTTTAAAAATAATTTTAAATTCATCATGTGTGATCTCGAAAACTCTCCCTTACCAATTTTGGTAAAAATCGGACAAAATTGATTTTTTTCTCCGTCATACTGAATTTTTTAAAAATTATTCCAGATTCGTTATGTGAGGCTCCGAAAACTAGCTCATATCAATTTTGGAGAAAATTGGACAAAATCGATTTTTGTCCGCCATATTGGATTCGCCATATTGAATTTTTTTAAAATGTTTTGAATTCATTATGTGCAACCTCGAAAACTCCCCCATACCAATTTTGGAGAAAATCAGACAAAATTTTTAAAAAAATTCCGCCATAGTGGATATAATATAAATTATGACAATATAATCAGTAAAACAAAACTGGCTGACTAGAAAACCTGTTTTGCGTGGTAACTAAATCGGGTTTAAGTCTTCTTAGTGAATCTGGCTGAAACATTTTTCATTATTATGAAGTAGGCTTTGACCGTAATTTCTAATTGGCTGTTGTTCAAACCATTCCGTTTTTATCAAGCAGCCTTTGACTACGACATTAAAACATGTGACGTCTAAGGCTTTGACAATGGCATTAAAATATTTGAGGCTTAGTTGTTTCTCGATTATTATTACCAGTTCCGAAGCAAGTTTTTAATTGTTTAAAATTGTTAGTAAATTTCTCTAAATAAATACTAAATTATCAACCTAATATAGTTTCGTACAGGGTATAGTTGGATAAAAGTGTTAATTCTGTAGCAGTTATTGATGTGATCAACGAAAATATTTATGGAATAAAAATATTAATAAACATGTTTTAATAACCTGAAAATAGTTGGAAATAAAGGGATTTAAATGAAGGTAAGTCTTTATTGGTTGATTCATACTATTAAAAATTAGCAACTAACACTAAGAATTTATATTCATAACACTGGACAACAAAATAAAATCGACTAAATCTTATCATTTTTGGTGTGCTAAAACCGAAACTAAAATTATCTTTGGTAAAAGTTTGCAAAGCGTGAAAAGCATGAAAGTTATGTTTTTTTGAAAAAATTTCGATACCCACCCCCTATTTCGAGGTCCTAGAACACAATTCTGGCGTTGATTTTTCACTATTTTTCCTCACTTTCCCGGAAAACTCAAAAAAAGAAAAGCGTCACTTCACAAAGCACTTTCTTTTCAGTTAAAAACCGAATTTACGTATTTATTTTCAATGGAACTAGTTAAAAAATATTGTACGTAATATATTTCAATTATTTTTGCACAAATTTTAGCAAACCAATTTAGAAAAACTTATATTTTCAGACGTGTTTTTGCGTCTCGAAAACGTCATCAACGGTCAGACTATCTAAACTGGCCGCCGAATCACGTAAAAAGGTGCAACGTTGCCAGATGTAAAATTTCTTCATAATATAAACTATAAAATTTGTCCTCAGTCAACAACATAGTTTAATTTTTTTTATATTCAGAATAGTTTCTAAGTAAAAATAATCGTAACCTTTCAAAATTATTGGTTGGTTTTGGTTAAGATAGGCTGGTTCAGGTTTAGCTTGATTTTGGTTAATTTGGAAAACAGAATCTAACCTGAACTAATCTAAATTAACCTAGATTTAAAGTTTCCTGGTATAAACTTTAAAATTTACCCATTACAGTTAACAACATAGTTTAATGTTTGTAACGTATAAAAAGGGGTACAATGAATCTTACCCTTCCAAAATTTTTAGTTAGTTCTGGTAAGTACAGGTTAACATTAGTCTTGGTTACTTTAAAAAACTGAAATTAACCTGAACTAACCTGAAGTAACCTGAACTAACCCAAATTGACCTAGATTTATTAATTAAAAAATGTCATTGTCCAGCAGAAACCACGTGGAGGCGGGACAAGCTCTGCCACTCAATACTTTCTGCTAACGGACATAAGCAATATGATCAATTCATATTATCTGTTTAAAACTACTGGTATTTGGAGGGAAACAAACAAAAGCAACTATAATCCTTAAAACCTTTAATATTTAGAGTCAAAATCGCACATCAAAGTACTGGTATTTGGAGGGAGACAAACAAAAGCAACTATAATCCTTAAAACCTTTATTATTTAGAGTCAAAATCGCACGTCGAAGGCATAGACGTACTACACGAAATAGATAACTACTAATATATACAAATTAGGATAAGAAATCAATTACAAATAAAGTATTTTTAATCTGTTTATGCAAATCACATTTTGTCAGGTATTAGTTTGGCGCCGACTTCAAAAAGTTCAATTTCATATAAAAATTTATGGTTATTTTTCACTTTTTAGCGCACTTTTAGAAGTCGGTTCAATTTTTTTAATAAAGATATCGCTCCTTTTTATATTAGAGATGTAACCACATGAATGCACGTGGTATATTTGTATTGTTATTAAAAAACTTGTTCTTGAAAATTGAAATTTATATATATATATATATATATATATATATATTGGTTTTACCGCTTATACAATCCCAACTCGTTACATACTTATTACGAACACAAGCCAAATGAACGTTCTCAAGCCCGGGCTTGGGGCTTGAAAACGTTTCTTTTGCCAGCGTAATCCGGGGAGTCATAAGATGCTAGGGACAAAATATTAGCTGGGCCTAAAATTGTGGTAGAATATCGAATTATATATTGATTTAATTCCGAAATTTATCGTGTAGAGGACGCTAGCGTCTGATCCGTATATAGTATGTAATTCGATTCGTTAGATCAACGTTCACAAGCCCCCAAAATTGGCAACCACGCAGTTTGTATAACAATCAATATATCTGTTGGTTTTACTGACTTTGTTAAACCAATTGTACTTTATCGACGGTCATAGACTAACTAGAATGATAATACTAAACCATATCAATCATACAAATTATTTCTCCATTTTAATGTTCTGAGAAGAATGGAAAGTAACATTTTTACTTTCGAAAATAATTCTCAAAATTATTTTTATTTGCAAAGTACAAAGAATATTATTATTACATGGTTAGTGTAAAACTTTCATGAAACGTTTTTAAAAAATAAGATTTTTGTCAATTTACAAAAAATAGAGGAAGAGGTGGCCATTTCTTCTATATAATATTATTGATATTAAAGAAAAAAGTTATTATGTTTAAAGATTACTGTTATCTAATTTTGGAAATTGGTGTACTTATTTACCATAATTAGTCTTTCATAAAATTTAATCACGATGTATCTACTGGAGCTAGCGAGTTTTTTGTGTCCCATTTGCATCTGTGTAAACGTGTATTGTTATGGTTATTATGATCACTCTTAACCTGAAAAGTCAGTGCTACTAATGCACATTCAGTATAATTAATGACAAAAAACCGCTGCCAATCCGTTGACAGTTCAAAGTACTGCTGCCAGATACATGTAAAAAGAGTTGAACACCGAGCTCATTTCCTTAAATTTAAAATTTATACCGGGCGAAGTTTCAGCATGATGCAGATAAATATTTTTACATACTATCGACCCCACTTTTCATTGTTGAACTAGGTGTGCAGTACGGACTTTTCGTAATAAAATGACAACTAAATATACTTTCACGTTAATGCAAATTGAAAAAAATGTCGATAACTCCCGGGCTGCGATTCTATAAAAGTATAGAGAAAGATAATGTCATAATAAGGATCTTCCATCTTTGTTCAGTCTGTAGTAACACATAAGTATGTCACTGTCCTAAAAGAGATAAGGAAAGGGAATATCAAAACATATGCTTACAGAATCGGGTCTCCGGTCTAATTGAATTTTTAACCGACTTCTAATTAAAAAACAGGTTTCAAGCGACCATATGGAGATTTGTTAATGCAAAATAATTTCTTTAAAATTTTTGTCTATTTGTTTCTACTACTGCCACATGACATTAAACCCACTTAGATGAGATTTTCGTAGTTTAAAGGCCTATAATAAGACTCTAAATCGTGGTCCTATGAAGGCTAAAGGGGAGCATTAAAAGAAAATGCTTTTTAAACCGACATTTAAAAGAAGGAGGTTCTCAAATCGTCGCGTATGTATGTTTTTTTTTATGTATGTACACCGATTTCTCCGGAACGGCTGCACAGATTTAAATGAAATTTTTTGTGTTATGTTTAGGAAGTTGCTGCGATGGTCCCATATTTTTTTAGATGAAATTGGTGCAGTAAAATCCAAGATGGCGCTTACAATATGGCGGCCAAAAAAATTAATTTTGTCTGATATTCTCCAAAATTGGTATGAAGAAATTTTCGGGGTTATACCCAATGAATCTGAATGATCTAATATGGCGGACAAAAAAATTAAATTTTGTGCGAATTTCTCCAAAATTGGAATGGGGGAGTTTTCGAGGTCGTACATAATGAATTCAAAATATTTTTATAAAATTCAATATGGCGGATCCAATATGGAAGTCAAAAAATCAATTTTGTCCAATTTTCTCCAAAATTGATACGGGGAAGTTTTCGGGGTCGCCCATGACGAATCTAAAATTATTTTTAAAAAAATCGAAATGGCGGATCCAATATGGCCGACGAAAAAATCAATTTTGTCCGATTTTCTCCAAAATTGGTACGGGGGAGTTTTCGGGGTCTCACATAACGAATCTGAGATTATTTTTAAAAAATTCAATATGGCGGATTCAATATGGCGGACCAAAAATTTTTATTTTGTCCGATTTTTTCCAAAATTGGTATGGGGGAGTTTTCGAAGTCGTACATAACGAATTTAAAATATTTTTAAAAAATTCAATATGGCGGATTCAATATGGCGGACCAAAAATTTTTATTTTGTCCGATTTTTTCCAAAATTGGTATGGGGGAGTTTTCGAAGTCGTACATAACGAATTTAAAATATTTTTAAAAAATTCAATATGGCGGATCCAATATGGCGGACAAAAAATCAATTTTGTCCGATTTTCTTCAAAATTGGTACATGGGAGTTTTCGGAGTCGTACATGACGAATATAAAATTATTTTAAAAAATGCGATATGGCGTATCCAATATAGTGGATAAAAAATTAATTTTGTCCAATTTTTCTCAAAATTGATATGGGGGTTTTTGGGATAGCACATTACGAATCTGATATTATTTAAAAAATAAATATGGCGGATCTAAGATGGTGGATTTAAGATTCTACATTTCTTGATTTTGTCTTAAGTCAGTATTGGTGGATTTTTGTTAGTGTTAATTACGAAATTAAAATCTTTTTTGAACAACTCAATCTGACGGATTCAATATAGTGTCCTAAAAATTTTACATTTTTCGACTTTCTCCAAAACTGATATAAAGGGTTCTTGAGGGTGTAAATTAGGAATTTAATAGTATTTTTTCAGGATTCAATATGGCGAACTGAAAATTTTACATTTTTTGATTTTGTTCAAATGTGGAACTGAATCGTTTTTGAGGATATAAATAGCGAATTTAAAATTATTTTAAGAAAATCTAATATATTAGATGCATATGACCGTTTAAAAATTTTAAACTTCTGGATTTCATCTAAAAATGGTACCAGGGGGCTTTGAATGGTTTAGATTTAGATTAGATTAAGACGTTAAAATTATTTTTTTGAAATTCAATATGGCGGATCCAATATGATGGGTTGAAAATTTTACCTTATTCACATTTTTTCAGATTTGATATTAGGGCGTTGGGGGTGGTGTATTACTAATATGAGGTTAATTTTTTACAACTATTTGGTTGATAAGATACAATATGAAGGACTAAAAATTTTACAATTTTCGGTTTTATCTAGAATTGATATTGCGGTGTTCTTGGGGCGTGTACAAACTCAATATGCAATATAAAATATATTGGGCTAAGAAATTTACGTCTCAAATTCTTTAAATATCGATATTGGAAGGTTTTAGGGCCTATATTACCAATCTAAAATTAATTTGAAATTTTAGATAGTGGATTTACTATGACAGACTAAATATTTGTTTGATACAATTTTATTGGTATTTGGAGAACTCTAAAAATCAAAGAATTTTAGTGGTTCATTTTAGGGTGATTTACAATTCTGGATAAAATGGATACTTTTTTGCCACCTTGGAGTGATTGCCAGGTACACTAATCTCGATTAGCACTTAATTCAAATAATTTATGTATCATAATGGATTCAAAACTAAAAATCAAAAAATAAAATTTGTATAAAAAAATTAAACCAACTTCTAAAAGGGCGCTAAAAAGTGAAAAAAAACTAGAAATTTTTATATGAAATTGAAATTTTTGAAGTCGGCGCGAAATTATTTCTAAATGAAATAAATAACTACTAATATATATAAATTATGGTAAGAAAGCAATTACAAATAAAGTATTTTTAATCTGTTTATGCGAATCAAAATTTGTCAGGTATTAGTTTGGCGCCGACTTCAAAAATTTCAATTTCATATAAAAATTTCTAGGTATTTTTCCCTTTCTAGCGCACTGTTAAAAGTCGGTTCAATTTTTTTATAAAAATTTTATTTAGCATTGAAATGTCACGTCGATGAATCGAATTCAATTTCCTACTTGTTTTTTTGCTGTTATTATTATTCTTTTTATATGAGGTTGAAATATTGAATTTATTTTTTTTTTTAATTAAAAAAGATTTAAAATTAATTATTAAATAAAACACGTCAAAATATTTTTTATCTTTTCGGAAAATGCTTCCTGGCCAAGAGATTTGCAATTTTATACAAAAAAATGACGAAATTCGTTATTTTTGGAAATTTGAACCTTCAACATCAACAGAGATTTTTTTGATGTGAGCAAGTGGAGTTTGCTCACATCAAAATATTTGCTGGAGAAGCATGGATAAGTGAGTGGAAACGTATCTGCTCTATCGGCCCGAATAACTTTAAAAGAATTGAATGCTCTTAATAAATTCAAACCAAAATTGAAAATTTTCAGATTCTTCAATTTTGTTTCTATATTTGTGAAATAATGGTTTATATCGAAAGAAAGTTTTTCCAAACCATATTTCTTATATGTACCCGTTCAATAACTATCTGAAAACATTTCGATATTTTTTAGCAAAACCGCTAGAGCTTCTATTTTATTATTTTTTCTATTGCTATTCTTGGACATAAATTAAAAACCAGGACGGAAACTTGTTAAAATATGTAATTAAAAAATTAAGGTTTTGTGTTTATATTTAAAAATTCATTTCATTTTCTTAGGCTGTATTCCCAACATTGGTATGTTTGTTTTATATGTAGCATTCACCTTTAAAATTAAACTCCTTACTTGATGGTGTTTTTTTATTTAATTATTATAAATTAAGCTAGATGCCAAAATATCGTCATCTTAACTAATACAGAATTATATTCTCTACAAAGGCGAAGTTATGAAACTGTTAGTTTTAATTTAAAAATTTAGATAAAATGCTATAAAATTTTTATAAAAAATTGAACCGACTTCTCAAACCGACGCTAAAAAGTGAAAAATAACTATAAATTTTTATATGAAATGTCGGCGCCAAACTTATGACTGATAAAATGTGATTCGCATAAACAAATTGAAAACGCTTTATTTGTAATTGCTTTCTTACTATAATTTGTATATATTAGTAGTTATTTATTTCATTTAGAAACAATTTGGCGCCGACTTCAAAAATTTCAATTTCATATAAAAATGTATGGTTTTTTTCACTTTTTAGCGCACTTTTAGAAGTCGGTTCAACTTTTTTATAAAAATTTTATTTTACGATTTTTAGTTTTGAATTCATTATGATATCCATAAATTATTTGAACTAAGTACTAATCGAAATTAATGTACCTCGTAATAAGGTGGCAAAAAAGTACCCATTTTATCCAAAGTTGTAAATCACCCTAAAATAAACCACTAAAAATTCTTTAATTCTTAGAGTTCTCCAAATACCAGTGAAATTGCGTCAAACAAATAATTAGTCTATCATAGTAAATTCGTTACCTTAAATTTCAAGTTAATTTTAGATTGGTAATATAGGCCACAAAACCTCCCAATATCGATATTTGCAGAACTTTAGACGTAAACCCTATAATATCAGATCTGAAAAAATGTGAATAAGGTAAAATTTTCAACCCACCATATTGGATCCGCCATAATGAATTTCAAAAAAGTAATTTTAACATCTTAATCTAATCTAAATCTAAACCCTTCAAGCCCACTAATACCAATTTTGGATGAAATCCGGAAATTTAAAATTTCTAGATCATCATATTCCATTTGACATATTAGATTTCCTTAAAATAATTTTATATTTGCTATTTACATCCTTAAAAACGATTTAGTCCCACCTTTAAACAAAATCGAAAAATGGGAAATTTTTATTCTCCTATATTGGATTCGCCATATTGAATCTTAAAAAATACTTTTAAATTCATAATTTACACCCTCAAGAACCCTCTATATCAGTTTTGAAGAAAATAGGAAAATGTAAAATTTTTAGGACACCATATTGAATTCGTCAGATTGAGTTTTTCAAAAAATATTTTAAATTCGCAATACCACTAACAAAAATCCCCCAATATTGATTTTAGACAAAATCGACAGATGTAGAATCTTTAATCCGCCATCTTGGATTCGCTATATTTAGTTTTTTAAATAATTTCAGATTCGTAATGTGCGATCCCAAAAACTCCCCCATATCAATTTTGAAAAAAAATCGGACAAAATTGATTTTTTCGTCCGCCATATTGAATTTTTTCAAAAGACTTTTAGATTCGTTATGTGCGACCCCGAAAACTCTCCCGTACCAATTTTGGAGGAAATCAGAAAAAATTAATTTTTTTGTCCTCTATATTGGATCCGCCATATTGAATTTTTTGAAAATATTTTGGATTCATTATGTGCGATCCCGAATACTCCCCTATACCAATTTTGGAGAACATTGGAAAAAATTAAATTTTTTTGTCCGCCATATTGGATCCGCCATATTGAATTTTTTAAAAATAATTTCGGATTCGTTGGGTACAACCTCGAAAATTCCCCTATTCCAATTTTGGAGAAAATCTGACAAAATTAATTTTTTGGCCGCCATATTGTCAGCGCCATCTTGGAATTTACTATACCAATTTCGTCCAAAAAAAATATGGGGCCACCGCAGCAACTTCTTGAACATAACGTAAAAAATTTCATACAAATCGGTGCTGCCGTTCCGGAGTAATCGGTGTACATACATAAAAAAAAACATATATAGTCGACGAATTGAGAACCTCTACCTTTTAGAAGTAGGTTAAAAATGTAAAAATACAAATCAAAATGACCAGATTTAAAGAGAAAGGAATATTTCTACAGAAATGATTTTATATCGTTATTCTTTGCTGTTTAATATTTTACATGGCGAAAAAACGGCAACACTGGCGGGTCTGAATCACTGGTAAAATGATACAAATTTGATATACTGGGCTTTAGTTCGAGATAATTTACAATTGGCTCGTGAAGGTGGCTAATATAACACGAAAAAATTTTTTTTTTAATTTGCTTACCCCTCTCAATGGTAATTGGTTTCATGAATAAAAATAATCATACAACGCATAATTATTTGCTTCTAATATAATTGTTTCTGAGTGGTCTATGGTGGTCTGTAAAGTGAAATTGGTCTGACAACGACGTAAAAACCTGTATATATATATATATATATATATATATATATATATATATATATATATATATATATATATATATATATATATAGTTATTTTATGAAGTTATCTTATACAGGGTCTAAAATAAATACACTTTGAAAGACATGTGACCAAATTTTAATAGTCCTATTTGGATTTGGTAGAAAAACACACATTTGGTATTGCGCTACTTTAAACAGAATATGTATCTAAATTATCTTCTACAGCTGAATGCATATGGGCTAAAAATTGTATTTAGAAAGACTTTTTCTAATAACTTTTTTCGATATTTTGAGATATAACACCAATTTTGAATTTTTTTTTGGAAAGAGGAGGTTGTCAAGAGTAGAATAGACTTTTTCTGTCTGTCTGCACCTTTTGAAACTGAACCGATTTACTTAGGCTACTTTCTTCATTATCTCCTGTCTGTCTGTCTGTCTGTACAGGCTAATCTTCAAAACCATTGAACTGATTTTGAAGAAATTTTACAGACATGAAGGGAGGGTTGTTAGGAGGGATATAGATTGTTTTTTTCTGTCTGTTTTGTCTCTGTGTCTACACGGGTGAATCTTCAAAACTTTACGGACATTAATAGAAGGTTATATATGCTCCTTTTTTCTGTATATCTGTTTGTACGTCTGTTTGTACAGACTAATCTTCGAAATGATACAACCGATTTCGATGACACTTTACAAACATGAAGAAGAAATTGGCAGGAGTGATAAAAGCTGTTTTAAATTATTTACTGTTAATGACAATTTTATTCATCATTAATTTTCCAAGCTTCACGCGGAAGAAGTCGCGAGTAAACGCTAGTAAAGCAATAAAATTGCAATATAAACTTACGCAAGAAATGAAACCACCAGCTGATACTCTCTGGAGGTGGAATAAATACAACAAATATTCCATTAAAATTGTATTTACTGTATCTTTAGAAATTCGAAGATCCGAAGCTTAAAATTGCGTTCCTAACCTTCAGTGTCCTAGTTCTATAATTTCATCAACTTAACACAACTGTAGAACTGTAAACTAATATCGATTATTTCTGCGTTGGTGTAAAGTTATAGCTAGCGAAAAATTTAAGAATTAAATAATAAATTTTAAAATTTATAACCAGTAACAGTACTTATAATTGTTAGCTCGTTGCCATATATATTTTTATTGTTCTTGGCCTGTTTGCCCTCAGGCACGTTCCAAAATCCTTGAATCATTCCTGAGCCTGGATAAAGTACCTCAGTATGCAATAAAACATTTAATTTCGATTATCTCAAAAATGGCTGCTCGTAGCGTCGCCTACCAAGTAAAACTTTTTAGATTAAAGATTTCTAGAAATAAGAATTTTTAATTATAAATTTAATATATCGAAGCATGAAAAAGTTATGAAGCGTTAGATATAAGCGAAGTGCTCTGGTGGCGCATTCTGCAATGTACATTGTAACTATAATCATATCTTTATTCCATATCCTAAAAAAACACCAAAAACCAAATCCAGTGCAAATCAACTTATTATTAAGATAAATATTAACAAAATAGTTTTAAAAAATTATAAATTTAAAACCCTGTATTTCAGAAACCATCAACTTTTAAATTAAGGTAAATAGGACTAGATTCTCATATTTTAGACTCAGGGATTTGCGCTAGCGTTTTGTAGTGTTTTAGATACACCCTGTATAAGAAAAAAAATTAAAACTAATGCGTTTGGAATAGAGTCAAAATTTAAAATAAGCAAGATAAAATTTACTATCTAGAAACTTGCAATGGCGCCCTAAGACGTTTAAAATAAAAATGAATGGATATTCTCTTTGGATCTCTTTCTATTTGCATTTGGACCGGCTGGTAGCCAGGTCAATGAAACTGAGTTCCAAGCAAGAAAGATATTCACAGAAAACAACTGCCTATTTACAAAAAACCTTTCCATGATTTTTCAAATAAGATATCGCACCTGCGGAATTGATAACATATTGTAATATAGCGTATCTTTTTTAGTAAAATTTATCACATATGAGTCATATATATAGTTCCAAAACATTTGAAATGTTATTAAAGATCGCGGAAAATCAAACATCACACTAGACAGGCTTTATTCTTTGGATGGAATCAAAAGAATCAAAGGTTTTTGTAAGCAATCGGTTTTCAAGGCAAAAAAATACATTACCACGTATAGCTCGGGAATCATCATGAGTAATGGAGTTCAATTGTTTATAGAACTAAACGCACATCAATCTATGCCAGATAATACAAAACCAAGCAGTCACACGAATAAATTGTGGACTATTTCACTTTGAAAGTTTGAGTTTGCATTCTGAAGAAAATATAAGCAAAAAATTATTAGTTTTAGTCCGCAAGTAAATGTACATTTTTGGTCTCTCTTATTTGAACTGAATTCATAAAATAACGCCATTATAACAGGATACGTACCCAACCAGGCTACAATGGTGAGTCATTTTAATCAAATGTCTCACCAGGAATGCGAAAAAAATGTTTTATATAAAAATTGGAGGTTTCGAAGGGACCAATTAACAGTGACCGTGAATTTAACCTTAATTTTTTTTTCAAACTCAAGTCAATTTTTTTAAATGGGAAAACCTATTTTTTATTTCATGAATAGAAAGCGGGAAAAATTCCACATCCAAGGAGATAAATAAGGTTAACATTTAGGTGTCATCTGGAGGCCATTTGAAAGTCAAATTTTTATTGATGCACTCAAATATCTCGTCAGGGACATATTATCAAAAAAAATATTTTTTCCAAAAGCTGTAGGTTTCAAGGAGAGCCATTTAATGGTGAACTTGAATTTGACCTTGAAAGTGCTAGTGAAGGTTCAAAGTAAATTAAATTTAAAAAAAAATTACTGAAATAAAAATCGGTGTTCATATTTAATAACCATCAAGGTCCCCCTAAAGATTAAATTCAAGGTCACTGTTAAGTGGCCCGACTTTGCACGCTACAACTTTCATATGAAACATATATATATATATATATATATATATATATATATATATATATATATATATATATATATATATATATATATATACATATATAAAGATAAGTTATCGTTCGTATAATTTTAAAATAAAATAGAAAATTAGATATATAGATTATTGACATTACTCTCGTATTAAAAAGTTCGCAGAGCTCCAAGACAATGGAGAGGTTCCGGTTCCGGAAAATGACGACGATGCTGTTTTGTCCTTATTTGGGTCTCATCAAGCCAATGCAACTCGATCGGATCGGCATCGGAAATCAAAGCTAACTGCAGTTTAAGTTGGTGTCGCGCCATCACATGGAGGTTTTCTACAACACTGTTGGTGTAAGTCTTTTTGAGCTATATTAATACATTATTGAAGTATGTAAAAAAAACTTTTTTTTAATTGATTTTATGCATTTTTTATAAACAAATTGTACTTTAACATGAAGTGACAAAGATAAACCGCTGGCTCTAGGGTTTTAACTGTACTGATTCATTACAAACAAAAAGTTGCAGATAGCGATGTTTTCTGTATATTTCATGACGGGAAAAACAGTAAATATGAATATTTTGCCTTAGTTTTACTACGAAACAAAGCCATACATGTCTAAAATGCGTGCTTAACATTTAGAGATGATCGATTCAATGGTTTTTCAAAATTCCTTAATGCCCCACGGAAATACGTTTAAATACCCTTAAGTATCTTTAACACTTTATAAATTACCAAAACAGTTTAATATCAAAATTCTGACCATTTCTTTTTAATTTCTTACATACTACTGATTTTTATAATATTCATTCTAGTATTTCTTTTAATTTTATTGCTTTTGTTTTGGCTTAAAGTTAGTTTTTGTGACGTTTTAATAAGAATAAAACTAAAAATTTATTCATGTGATGTTTTCATTATACTTTCCTATTTTAAATGCAGTGTCTTTCCCTAATTTGTCACGAGAGACCTTAGGGGAATTAAACTCTTGAAATTTCCTCACCCCCGCTGCATCAATTTATTAGTTCTTGTCCGTCCGTGATGTATTAAATGTGTAACGCACAGTAGTCTAATTGAAATATTTAAGATATTAAAAATATTCTTAGGTATAACGTTTAAATTATTTAGAGCTTATTAATAACAATAACCAGATCTTAAAGCAGAGTGTTACAAATATAATTAATATCTTCAAAAGTTTTACAATATGTGGAAGTCTGTTACTATGGCTTTTTGCAACATTTATCTTTGATTGACAGTTGTACTCGTATGAAGAACAACTCCATCTGAAAGATATAAAAAAACTACAAAAATAGAAAAAACATATGGACGTTATTTCGCATAATAATGGACCCAAGTTAAAATCAGAGCAACACAAGGAAAAGTAGTTTTATAGTTTTAATCTTTCAGCAAATACACTTTTTAAGCACACCATTATCTAACTCCATTAAACCTTGTATTTGTTTTTCCAATTATATTATATAATATGAGATATTTTCTAAAAAATTCCTTTGTTTTTGAAATTTTTTAAAAAGCTTCTAAAATACCAGTCGGTTACAAAATAATAGGCATTCAAAATAAGTCATTGATTTTAACTGACATAAAGCAGTGAAGATAGAAGACTATGGAAACGATTAACCTTTTAAAAATTATATTGATATCTCGTTCCTTAAACAGAATCATATCAACAGTCAAACTAAATCTATATCTATACCTGAGAAGTAAGAAACTTAAAAATTAAAAAAAATATCAAAAAAATCAAAGACAGACAATAGGAATGTTAACTGTATTCCAATATTTCCATGATATTTTTCTTTATTTTTAAGGAATTTAATTTTTATTTAATAGTCAAAATGAAATTAAATCACTCTCAAGTCACGTGACAACAAACACCAATCAATGTGCATGACGTCACTTGTTCGCAAATATCATCGCTCTCAAAGGCAACGTTGTTTGATTAAGATTATTTTAGAGTGATTTTCGTGCAATTTCTTCGAAATTTGCTTACTACTCCCTTTGAAACGATTCTAAAATATGATGGAAATTCGATTTATTGAGACAAATAGTTCGAATTTGCTGAGAATTGATTGTTTTACGTCATTGCAACAAATAGTAACTTCTGCTCTGCGTTTTTTGGAAATGTGAAGATGTCCATGTAATTCATATACCAAGAACTGTAATTTCTGCAACCGATAATGAATACATAATGGTAATCATAGGTATTTATAGGTCCAAATTTTTAACTGAATAATTTTAAAAAATAGTATGTTTTTGAGGTTATGTTTTGTCTTGTATTAAACAACTTACGTTAAGCTGTGCGCTTTTACTTCTAAATTTATACCATAACTACAGTTACTTTGATTTATCTGTTGTTATTGGTTTATACACTACTGGTTGAAGTATATCTGAAAAGAAAAGATTGTTTATAAGTATTTCACAATTTATTGTAAATGTAAATTTTAAATATTTCTAATACAATTTGTACATTGTTTTTTTTTGCGGCAAATAAAATACTGTATAGTATTTATAATCAACTGGTGTCAGTATATTGTTTACCTGAGCTTGGACCTGGTTTCACCTCAGCCATGGAAGTAATTTTTGTATAGTAAATTTTTTCTATATCTCCTTCACATTCTACTATTGTTTCAAATCTTTGCCTTTTAAATACTAATGATCGAGTTGTTACGTTTTCTGTTCATCTTTTTTTGTCAGGTTGACATCCAAACCTCGTTGGCAAGAACCGCCTCTCATTCTAACCTGTAATAACCAGCCCATCAAATGATACTCTCTATAGTTCTCCATTCGGCATCAAAAATAAACAATTACAAAACCTTGTTACCCAACTTTGATTACTTTATTTCTGACCTCAAAACTCCAATTTTCATCTTTGAAAACTTGAAAAACTTTTAATATAAGAAAAATAAATACATACTCTGAAAACTTACATCAAAATAATCTTCACAAAAATAAATTTTAGATTATGCATGTACAAGTGTCGGATCCCTGCGGACTAGCTGAAACTACATTTTCATTTTATTTTTCGAACATGGAAAGTGAATAAATACCTTTAATTGCAGTACTTGTATACTGAGGTATCACACTATATTTATAGAACTTAGAACTTATCTCTTATTACAGTAATTACAAGAATACTTCACCTTGTCAGTTTACCAGTGTTTAAGAACATGTGACGTCACAGCGGTCCGTCTAACAATGGATTTATACAGACAGTTGTTTTCTGTGAACAAATTTGACGTAATATATACGTAAGCTGTATTATAATTAGCAAAACCTTACTATTCTTAAATATTCCAAATATTTATTGGGGTGCGAACCATCTAAATATTTCGGCTATAACATATGAAAGTTTGATAACCATCCCTTTCTAGCTAATCTACTTCAAAAATGGAATTAATATGGAAAATGTGCTTATTTTGATAGCATAAATATTCCATAATATA